>CM042395.1:6687908-7287908 GCA_023634145.1 Thymallus thymallus
TTCACCCTTTTTTTGAACCATTCTTCCCCTCTTTCGCCCCGTCTAGACAGAGAGATGAAACAATGAAGCTGCCCCCTCCTCTCCTTGTGTGTGTGTGTGTGTGTGTACTTGAATGTGTATACTATGTTGATGTGTATTGTGGTGCTAAACAGAGCTCTCTATTGACTCCCTGTCAAAATAAAGGTTAAATAAATAAAGTAAACAAATAAATCAGATAGACCTCGGGCCTGGTTCCATTCGGATCCCTCTTCCCATTTGGATTTCACAGATGACAATTAATACGTTATGGTGGAGGCTCCGCTTGACCTATTGGATGGCTAGGTGGAGCTTACACCTGTCCGTGCTTTCAGACCTGTGAAAGCTGCAGCTAAGGGCTGAAATGGAACCAGGCTGTTGTATGCCCTTTGCGCTCTCTCTCTCTCTCTCTCTCTCTCTCTCTCTCTCTCTCTCTCTCTCTCTCTCTCTCTCTCTGTCTCTCTCTCTCTGTCTCTCTCTCTCTCTCTCTCTCTCTCTCTCTCTCTCTCTCTCTCTGTCTCTCTCTCTCTGTCTCTCTCTCTCTCTCTCTCTCTCTCTCTCTCTCTCTTTTTCTCTCTCTCTCTCTCTCTGTGTGTGTGTCTCTCTCTCTCTGGCCCTGCAGTTGAAGAGTCTGTGCATGTCAGCCTCCCCTCCAAACCTGTCTTTCCCATCGCACCGTGTGTGCATGCACTGGTGATACGGCTTGACGTGCACATTATTACACATGAACAGACAAACAAGGACACGCACACAGACAGCGCATGCACACTTGACCAGACGCACACATTAACAAGCACACACCCGGCAGACAGCCAGACACACACGCACATACACGGACATGCATTCTCACATACACACAACAGACATACACACTAGTGCACAGTTGCGATCACACAAAAACAATGACGTGCACTCACATTCACTTGTATATTGTACAAGCCGGTTTGATATCCACAGGAGAAGTGAGTTTTTCCCAGCCAGTTCCACTGAACAATAAGAGGGGCTCGGTCAGTGATCCAAGTTCCAATTCACTGATTTCCAGAAACATATTGTTCTCATTTTCAAGAGGAATTGAAGACTTGTATCATCTATTTTTCAATAGCTAGTGATGTTTTACAGCTGTGTTGTTGTTCCCTCCCTGCAGACAGTGTACATATAGCAAGGCCAGTCAAGAGGGAGATGAAGAGCTCTACTTCCAATGTGAGTAACTGTTGCAACACACTCTCCCTCTGTGTCTCTGTGTGTGTGTGTGTGTGTGTGTGTGTGTGTGTGTGTGTGTGTGTGTGTGTGTGTGTGTGTGTGTGTGTGTGTGTGTGTGTGTGTGTGTGTGTGTGTGTGTGTGTGTGTGTGTGTGTGTGTGTGTGCGTTGAGTCTACACTATGGATGGAGGAGGAATCTGTGTGTGTGTAACAGAGAGATTACTTGTGAAGTATTAACTTGTGCGTGGCCATTAATACTTAATTCCGTGTGCGTGCTTAGGCTACACTGAGCTCACTGATACAGTCCATTAGATGGCGTGTGAGGCAGAATGTGATGGAGAGAGATTGTAATGAACAGGGAGAGAGAGATGGAGGAGGATGAGAGAGGAAGCGAATTGATAGGTGGAACCAAGACAATGAAGGAGAAATAAGAAGACATTGAGCCAGATGATTTGCCGTCCCCCAAGTAGGAAGGATTTTAATGTTCGCCCAAAACTTTTTGAGTTTCCTGTGTCTGTTTTTTCCATCCAACCATTTTGAAGGGCTTTGTTTTGACAGATTGTGGGCTATTTTACATTTCTCCTGTGCGTGTGTGTGCACTCTGTGTGTGTGTGTGTGTGTGTGTGTGTGTGTGTGTGTGTGTGTGTGTGTGTGTGTGTGTGTGTGTGTGTGTGTGTGTGTCTGTGTGTGCAGGTGTGTCTGTGTGTGCAGGTGTGTCTGTGTGTGCAGGTGTGTCTGTGTGTGCAGGTGTGTCTGTGTGTGCAGGTGTGTCTGTGTGTGCAGGTGTGTCTGTGTGTGCAGGTGTGTCTGTGTGTGCAGGTGTGTCTGTGCGTGCATGCGTGCCTGTGCGTGTGTGTGCACTCTGTGTGTGTGTGTGTGTGTGTGTCTGTCTGTCTGTGTGTGTGCTTGTGTGTGTGTGTGTGTGTGTGTCTGTGTGTGCAGGTGTGTCTGTGTGTGCAGGTGTGTCTGTGTGTGCGTGTGTGTGTGTGTGTGTGTGCAGGTGTGTCTGTGTGTGCAGGTGTGTGTGTGTGTGCAGGTGTGTGTGTGTGCGTGTGTGTGTGTGTGTGTGTGCAGGTGTGTCTGTGTGTGCGTGTGTGTCTGTGTGTGCATGCGTGCCTGTGCGTGCAGGTGTGTGTGTGTGTGCATGCGTGTCTGTGCGTGCAGGTGTGTCTGTGTGTGCAGGTGTGTGTGTGTGTGCAGGTGTGTCTGTGTGTGCGTGTTGGTGAATAATGAGCTGCAGCCATGTGGCTGGGAATGAAGTCTGCTCAAACAAAGACACGCCAGCAGCTGACGAGCTCACACACTCTTTCTCTCAGACGTGCACAAATGTGGACAGACATCTATGCACACACATAAGCACACAAACACTGACACACACATACACACTCCCCATGCCTCCCTATTGATAATGATACATATTAAGTCTCTGGCATGCTATACAGTATGTTGCTGCCCATCTAACCCATCAGTTAGACTGTGCTGTGTGAATGACATGAAGCAGCTTCCTCCCTCTCTGTCTACATACATCTCTTCGTGCAGCCATGCAGTCTTAATATCCGTTAATTCCCCCTCAATCGCTTGTGGCAAAGACACAGTTAACCCTGAAACAAATCATCCACACAAAAAGCCCAAGCAGAGAGAGAGAGAGAGAGTGAGAGGGAGGGAGAGCAGAATGAATCAAGACTGGTGTTGGCCTACTTTAAATAAAAGTAATAACACCTCCACTGAGCTATTATTTTGTGTGGTTAAAAAACCCATTGCTCAGGAAAAAAGGGTCTTCGATCCTTCCACTCAACACAGGCCAGCTGGAATGGAAAAGCTTTAATTTGCTCTGCAATCAGACTTTATTTAGTGTGCGTGTGTGTGATCAATAAGCCGTTATGAGACAGTGAGTCGAGACCTGGTCGATTTAGAGTCTTAATCACATTTCAGAACCAGTCTGGCCCAAAGGCTTCTGGGAAGGCCCGGCCTCTTTGGTAGAAGTAGGCCCTAAGTACTACCTGTTTTGAATAGTCAGAATAATCAAGTAGTGATTAGAAGTCAGATGTGAGGAGGTTTATCCTGATCCTAGATCTGTTTCCAAGGGTAACTTCTACCCTTGTATTGGTCATTGGTTATGTAGTTAGTAGTTAAAGGCTTAGGGGCTAGTCAGGGTTGAATAGGGTTTAGTGACTAGTATTGGACTTAGGGTAGAGAATATCATTTATCAGTAGTGACAAATAGTCACTGAGCCTCACCATTTACACAAGAGGCTCAATAAAAGGGAGCATGTACATATCAAATCATTTTAACTGTCATAATGGAGAACAGGTTAGAAGGCAAGAGTTCACAGGATAGGAACTGAATTTCACCTCCTTTGATGCAGTTAGAGTTTTTAGGTTGCTCTTTGTGAAATAAACTCTGCCAACAAAGCAACAAAGTAACACTCAAAGGCTTTTACCTCAGTATTTCCTCTGTTTCCTGCCCTAGTTCCTAGTGAAGAGGATTTAGCTTTCTGAAGTCTACGAGACAAGCCCCTTGAACTGAGCTCCTCTGTCTCGAGGAAATGGCCGATGCACAAATAAGACCTTCAGTTTAGTGATGTGGTTGATTCCCATTTTTCTTTCGTTTTTTTCAAATCGTTCAAGAGGTGAGAAAAGGGTGACGAGACAAACAATGTATTAAAATATTAAAACACCATCCGTACAGTTTTCAAACTAAAGACCAAAGGATTCCCACTCATGATGTGACGCATGTCTTAATATTGTGATTCACAAATAGGACTGACTTATAATTTCTGGGGTGTTGTGGTAGATTGTGCAGGTTGTAATATTTTGTGACTGTCTGTGTCCCACAGTTAAGATCCCGACTCGGAGGACCTACATAGACCCAGAGACGTGTGAGGACCTGGTGCAGGCTGTCCTCGCCTTCGCCAAAGAGCTAGACAACTCCAGCATCAAGATAGAGAGAATTGTCCACACAGGTACTGAGACAGTGCTTTGGCGTTCCTATACTCTCATATTCTCTTTCTTTGTGCTTCGCTCTTTCTCGCGGTCTTTTTCTTTGACAATTTTCACTCCTCCCTGTTTGCGCTGTCTTTGTCTCTTTTTCTCTCTCTCTCCCCCGCTCTCTCTCTGCCCCGCTCTCTCTCTCCCCCGTTCTCTCTCTCTCTCTCCCCCGTTCTCTCTCTCTCTCTCCCCCGCTCTCTCACTCTCACCCCCCCGCTCTCTCACTCTCTCCCCCTCGCTCTCTCTCTCCCCCTCTCTCTCTCACTCACTTACTCACTCACTCACTCACTCACTCACTCACTCACTCCCAACTCTCTGATAAACCAGTACTGTAGTCCGCTATCTAACATCTAACATCTAACCCTCTCTCTGTGTCTCTACCTGCAGGTGACTTTGGAGAGGTGTGTCGTGGCTGTCTCAAGCTGCCCAGCAAGCGGGAGCTTCCAGTGGCCATCAAGACGCTGAGGGTCGGCTGCTCAGAGAAACAGAGGTGCTCCTTCCTCAGCGAGGCCGGGATACTGGGACAGTTTGACCACTCCAACATCGTCCGTCTGGAGGGGGTCATCACCAGCGGTGAGCTAGTTACCTAAATCACAAATGAACCGAGCACCTATTTGCTATGCTTTATAGGGGGCGCATGTCTGACCACTGAACAGAACGCACAAACCCCATACGATTACTATGTGACACAGACAGCAGTTGGGGTCCAGCAGAGAAGGGTGAAATTGAAAAGTCCAGGGTGAACTAAAGGTTAATGGAGAAAGGTAGGTGAGGAGAGGCTTAGAGCGTTTCAGAGAGGTACTCTAGAGGGCAAGGTGCGTGTGAGTCAGGTGAGTTAGAACCAGGGTAGGGAGGAATGGGATTGGATGGGAGCGGTGCCTGCCTGCCTGAACACACACTGTCTGCAGCAGATGTGCTGGATACGGTAATTGGTGCTAGAGACACAGCAGGACTCTGAAACCCACTTTCACACACACCCCACCGCCTCGCACATGCGCGTGCTCACACACATGGGCGCGCATACACACTCATTCAAAGTCTCACACACACACACACACATACCACCTTCAGATTGCAAATCATCTGTATTGCATTGCTTACCTCCCACTAGCCCGCCATTCAACTCCTTCCTCCCCCACAGCCCACCTGTCAGCCCCCACCACCTCTCCTTCCTCCCTCTCCCTCCATCCGAGGTCTGCAGCGCTGCGGGGAGACTCATTAGAGAGACCGATACGCTGGCTAAACGTCCAGCAGGGGGCACCAGGGGGAGGGGGTGAGGACATGATAGTGGACCCGGTAGTGTTGTATGTTGGGGATCGAGGGGGGGATTGGATCAGCAGGATAGTCTGGGAGAAAGGAAGAGGTATATTGTCTTGTAGTGACGTGTGATAGAAAAGGTGATAGGGTACTAATTGAAGTGTGATAGAAAAGGTGATAGGGTACTAATTGAAGTGTGATAGAAAAGGTGATAGGGTACTAATTGAAGTGTGATAGAAAAGGTGATAGGGTACTAATTGAAGTGTGATAGAAAAGGTGATAGGGTACTAATTGAAGTGTGATAGAAAAGGTGATAGGGTACTAATTGAAGTGTGATAGTGTGCCAGACATTTTGTTAATCCCCACAAGGTCAAATGCTATTTCTAGGGGGTCTCCTCTCCCATTCACTCGTTCTTACTGTCTCCTCTCCCATTCACTCGTTCTTACTGTCTCCTCTCCCATTCACTCGTTCTTACTGTCTCCTCTCCCATTCACTCGTTCTTACTGTCTCCTCTCCCATTAACTCGTTCCTACTGTCTCCTCTCCCATTCACTCGTTCCTACTGTCTCCTCTCCCATTCACTCGTTCTTACTGTCTCCTCTCCCATTAACTCGTTCCTACTGTCTCCTCTCCCATTCACTCGTTCTTACTGTCTCCTCTCCCATTCACTCGTTCTTACTGTCTCCTCTCCCATTAACTCGTTCCTACTGTCTCCTCTCCCATTCACTCGTTCTTACTGTCTCCTCTCCCATTCACTCGTTCCTACTGTCTCCTCTCCCATTCACTCGTTCTTACTGTCTCCTCTCCCATTCACTCGTTCTTACTGTCTCCTCTCCCATTCACTCGTTCTTACTGTCTCCTCTCCCATTCACTCGTTCTTACTGTCTCCTCTCCCATTCACTCGTTCCTACTGTCTCCTCTCCCATTCACTCGTTCCTACAGTCTCCTCTCCTATTCACTCGTTCTTACCGTCTCCTCTCCCATTCACTCGTTGCTACTGTCTCCTCTCCCATTCACTCGTTGCTACTGTCTCCTCTCCCATTCACTCGTTCTTACTGTCTCCTCTCCCATTCACTCGTTCCTACTGTCTCCTCTCCCATTCACTCGTTCTTACCGTCTCCTCTCCCATTCACTCGTTCCTACTGTCTCCTCTCCCATTCACTCGTTGCTACTGTCTCCTCTCCCATTCACTCGTTCTTACTGTCTCCTCTCCCATTCACTCGTTCTTACTGTCTCCTCTCCCATTCACTCGTTCCTACTGTCTCCTCTCCTATTCACTCGTTCCTACAGTCTCCTCTCCCATTTACTCGTTCCTACTGTCTCCTCTCCCATTCACTCGTTCCTACAGTCTCCTCTCCTATTCACTCGTTCCTACAGTCTCCTCTCCCATTCACTCGTTCCTACTGTCTCCTCTCCCATTCACTCGTTCCTACTGTCTCCTCTCCCATTCACTCGTTCCTACTGTCCCCTCTCTCTCTTTCCCCCTCATGTTCTCTCCCTTTACTATTTTGATACACCCTGGCCAGTTATTAAAGTTGTCTGTGAAAGCAGCACATAGGTAATTCTGCTCCTCTCCAACTGGGTGAAGGATGGCAGTGTATAACTGCTGCCTCTGAGCCAACTGGACTATACTGATAACCGTGTGTGTGTGTGTGTGTGTGTGTGTGTGTGTGTGTGTGTGTGTGTGTGTGTGTGTAGGTAACACCATGATGATTGTGTTGGAGAGCATGTCAAACGGGGCCCTGGACTCCTTCCTCAGGGTAAGTGTGTGTGTGTGTGTGTGTGTGTGTGTGTGTGTGTGTGTGTGTGTGTGTGTGTGTGTGTGTGTGTGTGTGTGTGTGTGTGTGTGTGTGTGTGTGTGTGTGTGTGTGTGTGTGTGTGTGTGTGTGTGTGTTCTTGTAACAGTGTCTACCTCACCATGACTCCTGGTCTAGTTTCCAAACATAACGAAAGATGTTGGTGTGAAATAAATCCCAAGGCATATAGTGTATCATTGGGCTTATATGCCATGAAACGAACAGTAAAGACAGAACATTCCTTCCATAATGTTATAATGCTTCATAACTACGTTTGTTCTCCTTTGCACTGAAATGTATTTCGACACACCAGGAGTCCCAAGTTACAAATATTCAATTTCATACATGTTCCTATATCATTGGTCCCAACCTACCATTTGAGAAACACTGTCCTAACCACACAATTAAAGATATCAGTCTTATATCCAGAAATTCACGGAATCAGGAGGAAAAATGAAGACCATCCGGAAACCTCCCACCAGGATTTCTGGAAAACAATGGACCCTAATTATATATCTCTATGGTCCTAACCCACTCTCTCCCCCTCTCCAGAAGCACGAGGGCCAGCTCTCTGTGCTCCAATTGATGGACATGCTGGGGGGTGTGGCCTCTGGGATGAAGTACTTGACAGAGATGGGCTTCGTCCACCGCCGCCTGGCTGCCCACAAGGTACTGGTCAACACCAGCCTGAGCTGCAAGGTGTCCGGTTTCAGACCCCTCCAAGAGGACAAGATAGAGGCCATCTACAGCACAATGGTAAGACTGTTATTATATTACTAGTCAAAAGTATATTACTAGTTATACAATAAAAATAAAACAACTAGTACTGTATACGAGGGACTTACTGTTAACTAGCTTATTCAGTCTGTGATAGGTACTCCATATGTACTGTGATAGGTACTCCATATGTACTGTGATGGGTACTCCATATGCACTGTGATAGGTACTCCATATGTACTGTGATAGGTACTCCATATGTACTGTGATAGGTACTCCATATGTACTGTGATAGGTACTCCATATGTACTGTGATAGGTACTCCATATGTACTGTGATAGGTACTCCATATGTACTGTGATAGGTACTCCATATGTACTGTGATAGGTACTCCATATGTACTGTGATAGGTACTCCATATTTACTGTGATAGGTACTCCATATGTACTGTGATAGGTACTCCATATGTACTGTGATAGGTACTCCATATGTACTGTGATAGGTACTCCATATGTACTGTGATAGGTACTCCATATGTACTGTGATAGGTACTCCATATGTACTGTGATAGGTACTCCATATGTACTGTGATAGGTACTCCATATGCGTTTACTACTTTGTTTAGTCTTTACCCATATAGACCACACTGCTGAGAGAACTGGCTGATATTTTCTCCTATTAAATATATTACGCCTAATAAATATACAAATCCTATCTTATAGAAAATGCTATAAACATCATACATTAAAATGACAATTAAGTCTTTATAGAAGCGCATTGAAGCCGGTGGGAGAGGTTCTTTTAAACTCCTCTTTGTGTTGAATCTGAGTGCAGTGCAGACTGATTTTAAAATAGTTTCTATAATGGTTTCCCTTTGGTTCCTCTTTCTCGCACTCTCTGTCCGACTCACTGTTTTCTCTCGGTTGACAGTGGTTGATTAGATGTTCTGTTGAGGCAGTATATGGGGTGCAGAGTGTAGCGGGACATTTAAATGTAGACCCTAACATAATGCTGGGCTGTGACGAGGCAGGCTACATGAAACGTGTTCATACAAGATGTCCAATGTTGAGTGTGGAGTTGAACATCTCTCTCTCTCTCTCTGTCTCTCTCAGCATGGGGGGAAGAGTGTAGTGTTGTGGACAGCCCCAGAAGCCATCCAATACCACCGCTACAGCTCAGCGTCCGACGTGTGGAGCTTTGGCATCGTCATGTGGGAGGTCATGTCCTACGGAGAAAGACCCTACTGGGACATGGGCAACCAGGACGTGAGTAGAGTGACTGTCTCTCCCCTACTACTCTACCTTCTCCTCTCTCTCTCTGTCTCTCTGTCTGTCTAGCTCAGATCTTATTAAATAAGGAAAGCCACAGGTGCTTCTCTAAAAGACTCTTTGGGCTCTAAGTGTCTGGCATAAGTCCACATCAGCTCCGTGACCAATCCTGTTTCTCATAAGGACACCACGTCCCTTTTCTAGTGGCCGTCCCAAAGTGCCACCACGCGCCCCACTCTTAAAGGAAACCTAAAATCCTGGCAGAAAGCGATGCTCTCTTTTAAGGAAAGGAAAGTGTAGCTATTTTAGTAGGGTGAGGAGATTGTCTGATCGATAGGACCCCGCCACCACCGGTTTGTGTGAGAAGCCTATGAAGTCGATGAGTGTGTGTTTTTTTTTCTTCTTCCCTTCTCCCTCCCTCCCTCCTTCTTTCCTGAGAGAGCGTTTTGTTTTTACTTTTGAAGAAAACAAAACTTCAGACCAGCGCAGCAGAAAGGGTTGCGTAAGACTTTGTTGAAGAGGAAAGTGACACAATGTGATTTCAAAGTGCCTTTGATCCAAGGCAGCATCATGAAGGACATTTACAAGTATTATAGCGGAGAGATGGTTAATCAGAGTTCACAAAGATCACTTTGAAGCCAACAGCTTGTTCATGCTAATATGCCTTTTAAAATGACTCCTTACAGAAACGTTCCACTAAACTGAACAATGAAACTACAAAATAGACAATTTTGAAATTAATAACTATGAATGACTCCCTCGGCTAGGATATGAACCATGATGGTTTGTTATTATCCAGACTTTTTGTCTACCTCTGTTCATAGCACTAAACTCTTCAAATGAAATGTCAAAGGCCAAGCTGGCTGAGCGCTTGAGATATTAATGCATTAAAATGATACATAATATCACCATTAACTCACCCAGCCCACATGCTGCTTTAACATGCCCTTTGCTTTTTAGCTCTGATTAAATGGAAAATGTTAGCTAATGGAGAAACATTTTCAGAACACTGTTTGGTTCAATTGAGGTCAGGATAGAACTGAAGAGGACAGTGGTTTTTTTGGTGAATGTGGTTCAAGGGAACATTTTCAAGGTTTTTTATTGGCCGGTGAGCTTTTTCTAGGGAGCACAGTGTTAGAAAACTGTGAGAGAATATATTTTTGAAGTGTTTAGGAGCAGTCTTTATGGGGGACCAATCTGTTTGATGTATTAGCTCTTTGAGAAAAGCTTGTGTAAAGGGATATTTATTTGAGTGCGATTGTGTTGTCAAAGATCTCCCGAAGCCACTTTAGACTAAGACGGGGTCATCGTTCACGATCAACATTTATCCCTGCATGTTAACTCTCCTTCTTCTCTCTCCATCTCCTCTTGTCCTAGGTGATCAAAGCGATAGAGGATGGCTTCCGCCTGCCCGCCCCTATGAACTGTCCACCCCACCTCCACCAGCTGATGTTGGACTGTTGGCAGAAGGAGAGGACAGAGAGACCCACCTTCAGCCAGATCCACTCTGCTCTCAGCAAGAGCATCCGCAGCCCTGACGGCATCGGCTCCTCCACACTGGCACGCAGGTAGGACATAGGCCACTGCAAACCATGCTTAACATGGGCTAAACATGGGTTAACACACAGGCTAACAGATAACAGACTCTGCTAGCCGACATGGGCCAACATGTGTATGGTTTGTTTATGTTGTCCAAGCAGGTTCCCCACGTCCCACTGAGTTTTGATATCAAGAGTAGAAATACTACCGCTTATGATAAACAACAGACTCATGCGTCCCTCCCTGAAATCTCTCTCTCTCTGATTTCTCTCCCCTTCTCTTTGTAGAACCCTCCCTCGGCTAGGAACCCTCCCTCGGCTAGGAACCCTCCCTCTAGGCTCCTCCATCTCCCTGGCAGAGCGGACTCTTCCCTCGTTCCCCTCGTTTAACTCTGTAGGAGAGTGGTTGGATGCGGTGGACATGGGGCGCTACAAGGACAACTTCACCGCTGCAGGATACTGCTACCTGGAGTCTGTGGCCCGTATGACAGTCCAGTGAGTGGCTCTAAATGAGTGTGTGTGCATTGGTGTATAAGCAAGTGTGTGTTTTGCCATAAGCCTTGCTTTTTTGTGCTTGCGCATCTGAATATCATGAGCTGGTATAGTCTAACGGATGTCTTTGTGCTGTGGTCTTCTCCACAGAGACGTGTTGAGTCTAGGCATCACCTCTCCAGAGTACCAGAAACAGATCCTGTCTGCCATCCAGACCCTTAGAGCCCAGGTCATCCAGATGCACGGCAGAGGGGTGCAAGTCTAACACACTCTCTTAAGAACTTGGGAAGGATCATGTGATCAACGTACTCTGTCGGAAGTCACATCACTTCTGTCTGCACGCTGACCCGAATCGACTAGATCTCCTCTCTGACAACTGGCCCTGGATCAGTGGTTAGAGACTTAAAACTACCCTGATAGAGAAGTACTGTCCATCTAAAATGTCTCTCAGAATATGGGATAATAACATTCCCTTGATGGAGAAGAACTGTCCCCTCAAGTGATACTCTACTGTACTGAACCACTGGTCTCAGAACTGAGGTTAAAACCACACTGGTTGAGAAGTACTTTTCATCTAAAAGTGCTGGCCCTCTACCACTGATCTCAGAACAGTGGGATAAGTTACTAATGGAGAAAGTGCTGTATGTCGAACAGGGCTTACATTGTAAACCTGGTCTCAGTTCAGTGGTTAAAAACCTCCTATCCCGGCCGCTCAAGTGTGATCAATGACTGGTTCCCACAGTGTGGGCGGAGCCCAGGCGTGTCACGTCGTAGCCCAACCAATCATGAGGGTGAAAACTTACCTTCAGGAAAAAACTACTGATTTAAAAGCAACTAGGAATTTGTGTAAATCGAAACAAAGGATTTACGTGTGTTTGATTGTTCATTTCTATTTCGTCTGTTACACAATTGATATTTTTTCTAACATTTTTCCGTTAACTGTCTCTGCTCTCCCTGTGTTTTCTCAGTGTCTGGAATGGCTAATGACCCTTAGCCAGGATGTCAGTGGTATCATGTAGCGACTCGCTAATATATTTTTCCTGTCTAAAAAGCATTTTCACTACAAGGGTATATTGCACTGTCAAGAAGGTCAAGTCTCAAACTGACATACAGTGTATATGTAATATTTATTCATTTTTATTTATGTATTTACAGTTTACAGACTCTCACACAACCTCCTGATAGGAAGAGGTTATGAGGGTCAAATAGACATACTTTATTGAATAAATTAATTAATAATAACTTATACATTCTATGTTTAAGGATGCTGCAAAGGTTTCAGTGTAAATCATTCTTTTTACAGTTCGAGGGATTCTGTTACTGAATAAAGGTGTTCTGTACTGAACAAGTTATTATAAAGGTGACTTCCACTATAGTATAGACTGTTTTCTTCTCATAGACATTGGTATTGAATCATTGATACTGTCAACAAATCTACAGTAGTTGATATAGGAGTTATACATTTTGAGTCCAGTATCGTTGGATGTATGGTATCAATGCGTTGCACTATAGATGCAGTATTTTGTAGTAATTCAAGCTGACACAGGGCCCTGTGTTTTGGTTAATAGTGTAACACGACATGGATTTTAACCTTTTATTTAAAGCTTTTTCATCAAACTGTCCCCCTTTCTTTTTATGTCAGATGGTCCAGCACCATCCTCAGACAATTGCTTTCATCTTTTCATCTAATTATAATTTCTGGAAAATGCTTAAAATAAAATGCAGGTCATGTGACATGGTTAACCAAAACATAGGGCACCTAGCCCCCCACTGTGCAGTCACAAGCCCCTCACATTTGTCAGTATAATGTATTTTACAAAACAGGTAACATTTAATCGTTGGTAACACGTTTTGGGGCATTTTTTTTTTTTTTTATATCATACTCATGTAGCCAGCTACACAGTATAGTTTTTATTAGTTCAGTTTGGTTCATAGATGGGTTATTGTAATAGTGAGAGGTATCTGGTATGAAAGGACTACCAGTGTATGTTCTCTCTTCCCTACATACTCTCTCTCTCTCTCCAGTCTCTCCTCTCTCTCGTCTCTCTCTCTCTCGTCTCCTCTCTCTCTCTCTCTCTCTCTCTCGTCTCCTCTCTCTCTCTCGTCTCCTCTCTCTCTCTCTCGTCTCCTCTCGCGCTCTCTCTCTCTCTCTCATAGATAAACCCAAAAGATACTCCTAGTCTGCGTTTACACAGGCACAATTCTGATATTTTGCCCAATTATTGAAGAATACAAATTATTTTTTACCTTTATTTAACTAGGCAAGTCAGTTAAGAACAAATTCTTATTTACAATGACGGCCTAATCTGATTAGCCAAGTGGAAAAAGATCAGAATTGGGCTGCCCTATAGACACAACGCACATACTTAGAAAATCTCACCATCCCTGTATACGCAGACACCAAAATGGATCTTTCACTATAGCGAATGAACTCAGTTGTTGCCCCCCCCCCCCCCCCGTTTACTACTCAACCATTACAAAATGTTTAATACTGTAAATATGTATTTGAAAATGCAATCTATTTTTATAATTTCTTTGAAGAACAATCTGTTGAAAATATCTGCTCACTGTGTAGGGGTTTTATGGTTTAAATTTAGGGCCATTGCCAATAAACTTGTGTGTTTGGAATATTTGTTTGGAATATTAAAACACCTTTTTTTTTGTTTCGTCTTTTGATGATTTTTACCTGTTAGGAAAACAGATGGCTGTTGCAATATTGAAATGTGTTATAAAAAAAAATCTCCCTTAAGAGCAAGCATTTGTCTGTGTTTATGGGGTGCTTCAAGCTTTGAGCTTGATCATCTGTTCTTGCTTACAATGCAAGGCTGCTTTATACCCCTTGTGAAAAGATGCAACCAATCAGCTCACAGAAAACTAAACTCTTTCAGTTCACCTTTTGTTTTGTTCTTTTCAGCAGAACTCTCCAGATTGAATCTAGGCCTAAATTGAGAACGAGCCATGGAATTGTGTACAGGAGTGAATCCCGGCCTCAATCTTGTTCTGAGGGAAGCTCCACCAAAGACAGTGGATAAATTAAGATGTCTTACTCAGGCCGTTTACCATTGAAAAACATTTTTGTCTCAGTTCCGGTCTGCTTAAGGGGTGGCTTGCCCAAAGGCTTAGTTCAGTTAATGTATGTGAACCACAAAAAATGAGATCGTGGGATGACTCGCTTCCGTCTCTGGCTCCATTTTAGGGGCAGAACTAATTTGATTGGTTGGATGACAGCTTTGGGCAGAGCTTAGAGGGACACGTCAGTGGAATTTACATGTGAGACTAAAATATATATATTTTTTAAGAAGGCCTTATAGGTGGGTAGCCAAGTATTCAACTCCACGACTTACAATTGAGCTGAGCTGCGACGAGTGTGTGTGGACTGAACCTCACTACATTGAATCACTGTCAGTCGATACTTGTAAAAATGTCCATTCTTGTACCCGTTTGTCCTGTGTAACTGAATAATTTTATTTTGGTGCTGTAATCCCTAGTTTTATTTATTAAAGTAGCGTTTTACGTGACCTCATGTGAAAAAGTACGTACACCACCGGGAAAGTTATTTTATTTTACATATTTAGACAGATGGATATGTAATCTTCACTTCAACACTATTGAGAAATAAAGGTTACCCAATTTAACAAATCACACAAAAAAAATGTTATGCAATTAAAATAAACAAAAATGCCTTTTCCTTATGGGGAAAAAGTTAGTACAGCCCTACCTTTACCATCACATAAAATGGCTCGAATTAGGTACCAAAACAAGTGCAAATGATTAGAAAACATTAGAGAGAAACGTAAGAGGGTCCAGCCTTCCATAAAGATAAGAAAACCAGAGGCCCTCAGAAGAACGATTATTGCTGCCCATGAGTCTGGGTGGGGTTACAAATCCATTTCCAAGCAATTCGAATTACATCTATGGCAGTTAAGAGGGGCACTGGAATAACATAGAACACAACAATCAAACTTGATTGATTGATTATATAGAGGCTAACCTATTTGTAGGTCCATAGTAAGCTTTAAACATAGTCTTGCTTTGGTCTGAGGACAGAACAGGCCGCCCCAATACACCACACATAAACAACATGAGTGTTTAATATCAAATGCATCTAACTAATATGATCAGTTTTATGTATTCTTCTTTTTGTCAAGTTTAACAGAACCTACATTGGGCTGACTTGCTTCAACAAATGTGGTTTCTACTGACAATTGATATGTACAGACTATGGCATAAGGGGACGACAAGCGGTTAAGAGGCTGTAATTTTGATTAAGACATTAATGAGCGAGCTAGGACGGAAATAGTCAATATAACTATTTGTTCAGAACTTTTGAAATGTACAGGGACAGAATTCAGAACATGGGCCGTTCTTACAGTATTCTCCCTGCACACAAAGTCTGAACAATGAAAGCTCTTACAATATTCAATGATTACATTTCTCTAAAACAGGCTATAGGCTACATGTGCACCACCAAGTCAGAACAGTAGGCTAAGTTATGAGGTGGAAAGGGACCAAATTATTAGAGTGTGGCACATGGGCTACTAACAGCATACTACACAACATACACTTAGTTTTACTTTCTTATCTACAGTATACAGTATATCTCCCTGGCATATTACATAATTTATGCAGCGCATTCAAGACATTTTTGGACTCACCTTGTTGTGCTGTGCACACTTGAACATGAAGGTGGCGTGGCGGTCCTTCTTGTGGGAAAATGTTGTCATCAAACTTTGTCATCAAAGCATTCTCTGAATTTGTGTTGCTTTCAAGACAACTGGGAACTCTGAAGAAAACAAGGTTGAATCATGACGTCAGTGATCTTCAGGTCGGAGCTCTAGAAAGTGGCCCGAGTTCCCAACTTGGAATTCCGAGTTGGATGACCGTTCAAAGTCTAATATTTCCCAGTTCCGAGTTTCCAGTTGTTTTGAACCCGGCAGAAGTCATGCTGGATTGACAGCATGGACAATGTTTTCTGGCCCATGCTGTTGCATGTGAACGTTTATCCTTTTAAGCTTGGAAAAGAGACCCTTAAACCCAGGTTTGGACCACACACCTACTCCACTGAATAGCAGGCTAGTGATTGCAGTTAGCCACTGATTCCTTCCAAACTACTCATTGTTGAATTTGCGATTTCTAACTTGTTGTGTCATGTTTATGTCCAATGGCCGATGAGCACCGATATGTTTTATCTATAATTTCTCTTCATATGACAAGGATTTGCCAGTAGATTGTCGACTTGAGTCATGATGATGGCTGCTTGTCTAGCTTGCTAGCTAAGATTTGGAAAGTATGATGTTGACATGATCAGTCCAATCAAAGCTAAGGTAGATATAACGTGATTTGACATATTTTTATCTTGAGCCTTCTTGGATGGGCACTTCTAATGTAACTCTATAGCAGCGGGCAAGGGGCTTGAATTTTCGAGATCTCCCCAAAGATTTTGCGGTGACGTAGTGTCCCCATGAGTGACAGAGCACTGAGCCAATCGCGGCACAATTAGAGAACATTACCAACCCCTGAACTTTGTATTTTCAACTGGCTGCCCACCACAGAAAGCACTGAGCTAGGCTGAAAACGCCTGCATTTTGGATCTGCCTTAATCAAGAAAGCAAAAAAGAGAATGTTTTTATGCGGCTTTATTAACTCAATTATGTAATATTTAAAACATTTTGCAAACTGATATGTGATACGTATTAATGCAAAAATAAAAATGTTGCTAAACAGCTGGGGCTCTGCCCTGAATGACGGGTCGCCACTGCGTTACAGTAACTTTAACTAATTAGCTAGCTAACGTTAGCTAAAACATACCAACAATAATTACCAGCTAACATTACAGTCTAGCTAGCTGATGAAAAACGAAGAGTACATTATTTGATAGTAGTTTGATTAATTATTATCTTAGCTAGCGAATAGCTAAGGTTCACTCACCTTTCACGTCGATCCGTTGCAAGTAATCTCTTATCTGTAGCGTCTCTCCAACCATCCGCTCGCTTCCCGCTTCCTGTTGTCTTTTGACCAACGTTCTCAACTTGAATTATACGCACGAGCGCCCTTTACTCACGAGCGCACTGCTGGTTCCAAAACAAACTCCTCTTTTGAAAAGGGTTCTTCAAAGCACTCCTTAAGTCTACAAAGGTTCAAAAAAACAAACTGATGGCAGAGTATAGGTTCTTAAATTAACTCATTTTTAAACCTTAAATTACACTGAAGGATCCTCCAGGAACCTTTACTTTTTAGTGTGAAGAGCTGATCGTGGACTACAGGAGACAGATCAGAGAGCATACCCCCATCCACAGGGCCACAGTGGGGATGGTTAAAAGCCTCAAGTTCTTTGGCGTGCACATCACTGAGGACCTGAAATGGTCGAATCACATCGACACCGTGGTGAAGAAGGAACAACAGCGCCTCTTCTATCTCAGGAAGGTGAAGAAATTCAGCACTGCCCCTAAGACATTGAGAGCATTCTGTCGGGCTGCATCACTGCCTGGTACGGCTCTTCAGAGGTTGGAGCGGTCAGCCCTCCACGAAGCCAAGAAGATCCTCACGGACTGGTCACTCTGCTACCGTCTGGCAGTGACCGAGAGGCTTGGAAGCAGCTTCTATCACCAGGCCATCAGACTGTTGAACAGCCATGACTAGCCGTCGACCTGCCCAGTACTCTGTCCTGTACCTTACAGACTTTTATGCACACATACTCTCACACAAGCTCACAGACTCCTGCACTCACATATACACTAACACACACGCATACGCCTATACTCACAAACACATACACAGCCAACGCTGCTGTCACATGTACAGTATATAGAAACATTAAACACTGGACACTTCCCATACATTTTTTTACTGTTTATATACTGTATTCTTAACATTCTTAAGCTAGCTGTATTCTTAACATAGCTCATTCTAATACAGTATATCTACTGCTGTATGTTGCATGTTTGATACACTGTTAATACACCGCATATTTACTTTAAAAAAAACAGTACGAAAAAAATAAGTATGAACATGTATTCACTAACTAACTGTAAGTTGCTCTGGATAAGAGTGTCTGCTAAATGACAAACGTAAATGTATATACTGGATTCTTGTCATAGCTAAGATACTGTATCATTCTTAGTATATATTTTTGGTGTATTTACTCATAGATTATTGAATATGGATTACTGATACTGGTTTTGGGGGGATTGTTGGATTAATTTATATTTGTGTACTTGTTTGACATTTTACTGCACTGTTAGGAGCTTAGTAACACAAACATTTCACTGCACCCGCTATAACATCTGCTAAACTATGTACACAACCAATACACTTTAATTAGATTTTGAATATGGAGGAATGGTAGGATATTCTTGTTCATACAAGCTTTCGTTCCAGCCCAGCGCTAACACCTGCTTCATTATCATTGTATACATTGAATACCTTGACTACATCAAAAGCTTGCACACAGTATGGGCCCGTAATCAAGCTTAATAAAATGGCTCCCCCTCAAACCCCTTTTCACTGATTTGCCAGGAAAAAGTCAACAAGGAGAGAGAAGCAGGAAAGGGGGAAAGGAAGGAAGGAGGCACAGAGAGATTGAAAGAAAGAGCGAGTGAACAAAAAAAAAAAAATAGGCCCGAGAAGAGGAAGCGGCGTAAAGACTTGAGTGACTCCCAGCTGTGCGTCAGTAAGGGTCTCGTTCTCTCCTCCCTCTCTCTCACTCAGAAGATTAAAGAGTCCACATAAAGGAGAGAGAAGAGTCCACGTCTAAGCCAGTGTGAAGGGGAAACTTCCCCCAGTACTAAAGTTGCTCCAGCTCTTTGGTTGAAAGGAAGCATGCCGGAGCTCAAATCGGCTTTGAGAAATTAATCCCTGTATTGTGGCTAGGGCTGGGCATAAACAAACAGGGGACAGTGAGGGGACCTGGGAGTGTGCATGTGTGTACAGTGAGCTAAGGGACACTGGGGCTATTCAAGATGAGTGTGTGCACACACACACACTCGCTCACTAGGGAGGATCGAGACGTTGAGGCTTTGAAGAAAGTGTGTGCGTGCATGCATAAGATAGAAAGGTTATAAGGTTAAAGGTTATAGGGTTAAAGGTTATAGGGCGATAGATGTGAAATATGAAGGAAATGAGGCAGAGAAAAGACTGAACAATCCTCCTGTGAACTCCGATTCCTAGAACAAACTATTCCTTTCACTTCTTTCTTGCACTCTTTTGCACAGGTACAGCAAATAACACACATTAACACATTATGATCTGTAACACTCAGATCTGGCCTTGATATAATAATAAATCCCTCCTCATTCACTCCATTACCACCAAATCCCCTCTCTCCATCCGCTGAGAGGTCCGTAAGCAAGGCACAAGGTCAGTCATGCTAAATAATAGCTTTCCATTGAGTTCAGATTAAACTGTGTGACCGCCGTGCGGCTGGGAGCTCCCCTCCCTCAACTTTTATGAGTTCTCGCTCTGTTTGTCTGTCTGCCGATCTTCACCTTGGATCTCTGCTCGTGTAGTAGTTCCCTCCGTCTCTACGTATTGTCAACATGTTTCATCTCACCCTTCAACCCTCTCTCCCTCCCCCACTCCCAGGAAACATCATCTCGTTTCTCTCTACTCTATTCTGACCGCCATGATCTGTGTCTCATCCTGACAGAGGGGATTTAAAGATGGGTCATCCGACTGTGATTTTGTGCTCTATCCCGCTCAGTGAAACAGCAGTGGAGAATGACGTTAAACTGACATGGATCGATGTGTTCGGCAGAGAGGGTATTTGTTTGATTGACAGGAGGGAGTTATGTCTGGGCTAGAAACAGTTTAGAAAGGGGTCATTTTGCAGTCTGACACTGCCTCTTGGTGGGGGAATCGTGTATTACTCACATAATTATATTTTCTGCATGGCCTGTATTGAAGAGTGTATTTAAAGTTAAATTAAGAACAAATACCAAACAATCTAAACCCTATCAAAGGAGTGGTGCAGTATGGGTAATTGTTGTGCCAAACGCCACACAAAAAGTTCCAGGGAGTAGTTATGTAAGATTGTCATTTTAATCATGAACCATCTTGCAACTGAGCCTAAAACATACCTACTATGACGCAATTTAGATTGCTATTAATTGTGATGTTTCATCAGTTCCTGATTTTGAGATTAATTAGGTTATTGGTCTTTTTTCCTTGACATTTAACAGTGGTTCCCATACAGTTAGTTTTGCATTCATTAAATGCATGCATTCTACGAAGAACTGGAGTTCTTTATTGCTGTGATTTCTTCAATAGAAAAATTACCATTAAAATAAGTACAGTGCACTTGAAATCGCGACTCAAATTGAATCCCTGCCACAATGATAAAAGAGTTATAAAAAGCAGTCAGGCACCCCACACATTTGACCCTCCTTTTTAATCAAGCTTCTACACGATCATATTTTTATAACTCTGTGGCAGGGCTCATTCTGCTTTGACCAGTGTGACAGCTAGAGTTAATGGAAACAATCCCCCAGCTGAAGCTATAACTCAGCCTACTGTAATGTACACTTTAAAAACCAGAATATAATGAATCACGTGGAACGTACTCGGGTCAAACTGATACTCAGTGACAATTAAATTCCAGGGGGACATGTTGATTTGCCTGGAGTCTTTATGAATAATGCACCCTCCAGAAATGAGCAGGCGGTCTCAGGGAATCTAAGCAGGCAAACGGTAATGTCTAGTTGTCTGTGATTAAAGCATACTGAATCAATGGGAGAATATGAAAAAGACAGGTGTCATTTCACTACTGTATTACCGGTACACCCCCAGGATCTTCATCTAGGCCTAGAGCTGAAAGACTACAAAGAACCCCCAACAGCAAGCAGTGGTTCCCCAACTTCCATCACACAAATGAAGACATTCACCAGAGTTTAGAGTTTACTTTAAGAAAAGTGAACAAAATGGCATATTTACATTACGAGTATTGTCAAATTTCACTGAATAATATCAAATGCATGGACCTTGATTACATTACCTCATCAACCCTGTGCAGTACAAGTTGAACTGGCAACTGAACCACTAGAGGGCAGACAAAGTGTTATTGCTGCAGTATTGACAGTATCATTGTCTTTCACTCACAGGGCAACACAAGTATCTTTCTAACAAGTTATGCTAGACTATTTGAGGGGAAGTGTATTCATATTGGTCATATTAAAATCTTGGACATTTATTTTACATGGAAGACTTGGACATTCCCTTACTGCATGCATTGAGGATCCCTGAAAAATAGCCTCTTCAACAAGTATAGTCTCTCAAACAAACAGTTGGAGTCATGTTCTTGGCATAAAAATAAAAACAATACAGAGCGCTAAGATAACTGCACAATGCAGACTTGACAGCTATTAACATAACTATGTATTAAAAGAGACATTTAAAGATTATTGTACAAAAACAGCCAGGGCATAAGGTTCAGAGGTCATTCGGATGATTCACACAGTGTCGTGAGGCGGTTCTGTGGAGAGAAAAGTGAACGCGAGTCATGGTGATGGCTACCCGTTTACACAGGTTTGACAAAGAAATCCACATCAAAGCTGCTAAAT
This sequence comes from Thymallus thymallus, assembly GCA_023634145.1. Lineage (NCBI taxonomy): Eukaryota > Metazoa > Chordata > Actinopteri > Salmoniformes > Salmonidae > Thymallus > Thymallus thymallus. The sequence continues at coordinate 6,709,731 of CM042395.1, forward strand.
AAACATGATGAATATGTAAACGCCATCATCGTAGATGGATGTGTTCTGAAAGATGATAGGTTGAGGATTACAATAGACACCGTATTATGATAAAACAGCCATACAAGCAAATGGCGTCCAAATGTGCACTTCCTATTTCTATTTCACAAAACGCATGCAATTTACAGTATTGAAAGATGGCGTGGCGTTACATTCAGAGTTGTTGTGAACAGTAGGAGCCCATATCGCGAAGAGAATTTGACTGCCTTTTGGGCCAACTAAAATTACAATGCATTTCTTGAAAGTGCCTTTGTGAAAGCTCAACACTCGCTCTTATTTTGTCACTTTGCTAGTCATGTTGGCAAAAAATTAAGCTTTCAAACGATACACCCCGATCCAGATTGCGTTATGTAATTGGACCGTTTGTGTGCAAATGTAATCTTTACTGTACATCGTTTGGAGATTCCATGGTTATGCATAATGCATCCCTTTTTCCTTCTCTGTTAGAAGCGTTACAATTTAGCCATATCCATATGTATAATTCTACTTGGTGAAGACCATACCTGAAGCAGACGGATGCTCCTTATGGCTGTCTCGTCCAGCTGTCCCAGGTCGACAGTGTCCATCTGACTGGCCAGCAGCTGAATGCACTGGAACCAAAAACAGTAGGTCAGCAGAGGAACCTTATCTTAACACACAGGAAATGTGTCAATCAATCATGTCGACAAATACTTAAGAAGATATATACATTCACACACAAAAGTATGTGGTCATGCCTTCAAATTTAGCACAATAACGATTCTGTGCTTTCAACTCTGTGGCAACAGTTTGGGGAAGGACAGCATCACAGTGCAGCACAAAGAGAGGTCCATACAGAAATGGTTTGTCGAGATTGGTGTGGAAGAACTTGACTGTCCTGCACAGAGCCCTGACCTCAACCCCATCGAACACCTTTTGGATGAATTGGAACGCAGACCGCGAGCCAGACCTAATCACTAAACATCAGTGTCTGACCTCACTAACGCTCTTATGGCTGTCATACATCTTTTTATGACTCAGAGGATTCACTCAGCATTGCGCTGATGACCAAAACTTTTAAGTTGCATATATTTGAAAATGTCTACATTAGTCAATCTAAAAGAGTTGTTTAAATTCTGTCATTGAAATAATTGTACACAAGTAACATGACAAACAGTCAGAGGGGTTAGTGAGGGTATTTATCCAAGTCAGATGGTCGCACATACTGTTCAGTAAGGATCAGTCTAAAAATAGAAGGCTGATGGAAGGCTGCTTACCTCTCCATTCCCCACAGGGACATTGATGACGATCTCATTACTGCCTCCTGAGATGGGTGAGCCGTTGACCGAGATGCTGTACACCCTCTCCTTGTGGCGTGGTATCCTCACCGCTGGGGTCTTTGGAAGCCTGGGATATATGATGACAAGTCAAGCAGAGTCCACTAGCACAGTGGTACCCAATCTTGCTTTGGGGGCCTTTGTGTCCCAACTGGAAAATGTTACTAGGGGAAAGACTGGTTAGACCGTTCTCTAACCACAACCAGCTTTAGGCAAAACTCGTCAAGGACAAGCCGCAGCAAGCCTCTGACTCATCTTAATAAAAACCTCAGCACATTACGCACTGCCATTTTACCTGGAGTCGAAGCGTGGCGTGGTGAGAGGGGTAGGGCCCATCAGGGAACTGTCCAACATGTTCCTGGAAGGAGTGACCAGTGGCTTCCTACTGGACCTGAACACAAGTGGAAAATTAATATCAGCACGTTATTTGCGTACATCCTAAACGCTTGCTAAAATATTTGAGCTGAGGAAAGGTTCTTACTTTCTGATGGAGGCGTTCTGCTTGCTGACTGACAGTGCATTGGCTCTCTTTGACGTTGGAGGTTTCCTAGTTGATTTACCCTGAGAAAGAGACAAGAAATGGGCCATGAGGAAACAGTGCAAGTCTTCAGCTTGAGCTAAACATGGCTTGGTATTAATAATGATTTGGGCTATTGCTAGAATTTGGAATAAAACACAAAAGCCTAAAAGAAAGGAGGAATACATTGAGTCTTCTGAAAATAAGTCTCCCTAACCTTGACAATAAATTGAGCACTAACCTTCTTCCCTGTGGCCATAATAGTGTTCTCCTCATCCTCTGAACCTGTCCTGGCTCCACCCCTTTTCGACATTGCTGCAGAGGGGAACAGATTAACTTTAACATCAAGCGGGATTCAGAGGAGACACATATACACATGACCTATAACAACTGGCATATGGCAAAGAGACTTACCTTTTTTAGCAGTCTTGGGAGGAATTGTATGGACTTCAGCCATAATGCTCTCCACTTGGGCAGCCTCCTCTACTTTCTGGAAGTAGACAAATAAGATTGAAGAGTGACTGTGGGTGGGTGGCACTTTCTGTCGTGTCAAAACCATGGCCAGACTTAAGAACCGACAGTTGATGAAATATTCCATTTTAATTTAGAAAACGCACCTTGGCGTCCTCTATTGGTGACTTTGGTTTCTCTGACCCTGAGGGGAAAAAGGAGTTTGTCAGATAAAATAACATCTCTAACCCACCTTTCATCAAATCAAGTTTTATTTGTCACACGCACCTAATACAACAGGTGTAGACTTTACCGTTAGTTAGAAAAATAAGAGTTTAGGAAATATTTACTAAATAAATTACAATAACGAGGCCAGTGTTTCCGCTGCACTCATTTTGCTGTGGTGCTGCACCACAGCTAGCGTTGCACACTTTGGGGAATATTCAGGTGGAAACTTTCCATGAGAATTCATGGGAAAATATGGGAATTGATGGAAATATATGCAAATTAATATTAATACCATTTAAAATGTATATGTTTTTTGCATTGGATATATTTACCATAACATATGGAGACAGAAACAAACATTTTATCTTATCATAAGTAGACAATTGCAAATGATTAAATCCTAATAGAAATAAAAAAAACAATTTAGTTACGAATTGATCTTTAATTAAATTAGTTGACTCTTAACATGGGATGATTTCACTGAACAAAAGAAAAGGAATATTGAATTGATCCCCAATGACCCATCGCATCTCCCAAAAACATTTTCAACATACATCTGTAAAATTGATAGTCTAGAAACTAAAGCTTTGGTTGGTTCTTGGAGATAAATGGCCAGGAGACTGTCAAACATGATGACACCACGACCCCAACGGGTGTTGCTGGGAAGCTTCAATGTGGTGCTCTTATTCTTCTCACTTTGCTTGGTGATGTAGATTGCTGCAATAACTTGATTACCCTTCACATACATAACCATTTCCTTGGCTCTCTTTTAGAGTGTATCCATTGTTTTCAGTGCCATGATTTCCTTGAGGAGCAAGATTCAATGCATGTGCAGCACAGCTAATAGGTGTGATGTGAGGGTAGGACTCCTCCACTTTAGACCAAGCAGCCTCCATGTTCTCAGCATTATCTGTCACCAGTGCAAATACCTTCTGTGGTCCAAGGTCATTGATGACTGCCTTCAGCTCATCTGCAATGTAGAGACCGGTGTGTCTGTTGTCCCTTATGTCTATGCTCTTATAGAATACTGGTTGAGGGGTGGAGATGATGTTAATTATTCCTTGCCCACGAACATTCGACCACCCATCAGAGATGATTGCAATACAGTCTGCTTTCTCTATGATTTGCTTGACCTTCACTTGAACTCTGTTGAACTCTGCATCCAGCAAATTAGTAGATAAAGCATGTCTGGTTGGAGGGGTGTATGCTGGGGGAAGAACATTCAAAAGTCTCTTCCAATACACATTGCCTGTGAGCATCAGAGGTGAACCAGTTGTATACACAGCTCGGGCAAGACATTCATCAGCATTTCTCTGACTACGTTCCTCCATTGAGTCAAACACCTCTGATTCCAGGAGGAGCATGAGCTGTTGCTATCAATAAGGTGTCTGATTAATCATTTTCACCTCGAATAGAAGTAGAGGGACTTTTGTCAGAGGTTGCTTGTTGTGAGCGCTGAGGGAACTTTATGCACTTGGCCAGATGATTCTGCATCTTTGTTGCGCTCTTCTCATATGATTTGGCACAGCATTTGCAAATGTACACAGCTTTTCCTTCTACATTAGCTGCAGTGAAATGTCTCCACACATCAGATAGTGCCCGTGGCATTGTCCTGTAAAGATTAGGATACAGTGAGTAAAAAAATAAAATAATAATACAATTCATGTACAGCTAAATAGTTAAGCAGTTAGATTAAACTCCTTTGTAAGATACGTTTTAAAATGAAACATGTATGGAAACAGTTGAATTAACACTCAGTTAGCAGGCTCGAGCAAAATAAAAAACTCACATGATAGCAAAATCTAACTAACAGAAATAGTTAACAAGTTAGAAATAATTTAAACATTTTGCTGTAGCCTACTATTTACCTAGTTAACAAAAACCATGCATGTCATATAAAAATCTGTATATTCACCCCACCCAGTATTGTAATCAAAACTTACCAGAAAGCATGCAGTCCTGTGCTCAAACAGTGTAGTAGTGTGGGCGCAATAGCTTCTCATTAGTGAGCAAGACCTTGTTGAATCAGCTGTACGTGTGATGGAAGAGTGCACTCTGCATGCAGAGGGTTGCAATTCCATTGAATTGGGGATAGTTTAACCAAAATATTCCACAAGACCTAGAATTTCATTATGTGCATTCCACAAAAAAAGGTTCACTGTTACAAGCTAACTTTTTTTGATGAAATTAAGCAAAATTCCCCAAATTCCCGGGCTTAACTTACCATTGGAAATTTCCTGGAAAGTTTATGACCCTTTGCAACCCTAGCCACGGCAAAATCATTGCCGCCAAGCAACAAAAAAAAAATATGGAACATGATGATCCTAGAACATTACACTTACTTTTCCTCTGCAAACAAAACAAGTAATTAATAGAAAGATCAAAAGAGGCCAGAAGGCTCAGATCAACCCTAGTGTTCAGTCGGCGCTCTGAACGTGCAGAGATCGAAACGCTCTGAATTTACGAACGCCCAGGGGGCACTGAGTGCACTCCAGATTGAATTTAGATAGATAGATAGGTACTTGATTGATCCCTGAGGGGGAAATTTCTTTGAATTTACAAACGCACCCCTAGACGGCTAGTTATTGTGTTCTACGCTAGATAAATATTCCTCTCGTGGCGCATTCATGTTGTAAGTGCCATAGGGAGGGAAACAAAAACACCAGTTTGAATGGCTTTTGTTAAAAAGAAGGGAGCTTTATTTCTCAACTGCTAAATATACGCAAACTGCGCCATTTTTTTAGCAGAAGCATGGTTAAGTACATTAGTAAGCTGCAATTAGCAGTGAGTGCAAAGGGGAGAGTGGGGCTAAATGTAACACCGGTCAATTGTAGGGTGCCTGGGGGTACAACGACTCTCCCTCAAAACCATTCATTGGAACGACATAAATTTTGATAAAAACAGATAATATATATTGAGCAAGAGTAGTGGAGTAGTATATTCAGTGTTTATGCACGTTTTTTGGGACATCAAATTAATCAATATGGTAATAACTGGTTAAAAGATCACATTTGGGATCTAGCTAATGATTAGCCCAAGAGGGTAAATGCGGATAGACAACCCCATGCTTCAGCCTATTTAGTTTCACTTCAGTTGGGCTAAAGGTGATAATGGTTATTGCTAATAACATATCTGATCATATGGACCATGCATAGGCTATATAGTGTACATGGAAATCCTATTTTAGATGTTAGGAACAGAGTCAATGTGCAGGGTACAGGTTAGTCGAGGTAACATGTAGGTAGGTGTAAAGTGACTATGCATAGATAATAAACAGTGAGTAGTAGCAGCAGCAAAAACAATGCAAATAGTTAGGGTAGCCATTTGATTAACTGTTCAGCAGTCATATGGCTTGGGGGTAGAAGCTGTTAAGGAGCCTTTTGGAATTAGAACAGTCTATGAGCGAACAGTCAGCTGCATGCTTCTTTGCTTAATTAGCCAACTAACTTACCACAATGCTCAAGCCAGTTCATCTGTCTCACTGCCTTGGGCAGCTTGATCACAGCCATGTTGTAGAAGTTGTCTGCATCTTTCAGGAGGCTATTTGTCTTCTCCTTCAGCCTTTCAACTACGGTTTTCACTGCAAAGATAACGTGTGTTTGGAAAAGTTAGACAAATGTGAACATTAACAAAAGTTGTTTTCTGTTAAAATAATGGCTAGCAGCCAACTTGCATCTACATGCCCTTTGTTATCCATACCCTCACTGTCGAAGTCTTCGAGAAAAGCCTCCAATTTGTCCAACTTGGGGTTTTTACGTTGTTTGGTCGTCCTCTTTGGTCGTCCCATTATGACTCTGTACATTGGTAACGTACATTAAATTAATAATAGTGCTTGGCCTAGCAAAGCAGGTAAAATGTTGCTAGTAGTAACATTGGCTAGTTAATGTTATTTAGCCTTTTTCCGGAAATGTTGTTAGATAACGTTAGCTATCCATGCATCGCTAGTTACTTAGTTAGCCAGATCTAAGCTACTCCGTTTCAAAAGTTACTGTTTCACTTCACATTTGAAATAGATAGAATGCAGTGTGATTGAGATTGTTTGACATATTTAATTTCATTATGATTTACCTGGCGATATTTTCTTTATTTCCTAGTTAGCAAGCTAATCCCGCTGCTCCCTCTCTTTCCAGTTGGCGAATTTTTCAAATTTACACGCAGACTCAGAATGTGCCGGAAATCAGCCAATAAGGATGCGAGTTTACTTTGCGTCATTTAAAAAATATATATTTCGAAGAACGTCCATGTTTACGTCACTTGACCGGACATTTAATAAAATACCGTAAAAAAATGTTGACTGTAAAGTGACAATAATTTTGGTCATTTTGATTGAAAAACAGTTTTCAAAGTTTGGACAACAATCAGAAACTATGGAATTTAGTGTTGGCTGAATGCAAGCCTTTAATGTTTTTATTTATTTTATTTTATTTAAACTTTATTTAAGTAGGCAAATCAGTTAAGAACAAATTCTTATTTACAATGACGGCCTACACCTGCCAAACTTGGACGACGCTGGGCCAATTGGTTTCACTTGGAAACCTCGAAGAGCAGTTGAGGGCGTTTCAAAAGATCAAAATCTAAGATCTAACCCCTCTTCACACCTTTCCTGAACTGCACCAGCGTCTTCACTTCAAGCTCCTACAGGCAGTGGACATCGTTTTGGGTAAACTCACGGACAAAATATAAGGTATACATGGTAGCTCACTCCATAAACTCATGAGAGAGCTTGAACACATGTTGTAACCACAAATTACCCACTTATTTCCTACATGTGTTCTCTCCAGTCTGTGCGAGATGTTATCAGTAATCAGGCATCTGGTGCGTTCCAGTTGTATGAGTAGACTATAGACACCCTTGCTACCTGCACCGCGAGATCTGCAGTCGCTCCATCAATCGCTGACATGTTGGAGTGGCTTCAGGATGCGGAGCGTTACTATCGTCAACAGTATCCTTTCTGTGTCACTGTATTACTGTACCATTTACGAAGGTTGCACAATAAATTGTCATTGTGGGCATCATTGCCACTAGACTGCATACGGCTGAGGATGGCTTGATGCTGAAACGCATCACTTCAGTGTGTGGCATTATAAATCTTGAAATCTACCATTTGGTAAAGGTTGTCCTATTGTTGATTTGTATGAGAAAGATAGTTTCCCTCATCTACATGCACAGGTTTCTGAGAAGAAAGAACATGCTTCAGACACTGAGGCCTGATGACTTCTCCCTTCTGGAAACTGCTCCCAAGAGATGGGAGTCCTTGAAAACAATCAGTGAAGAAGAGCGCATATCGGGTAAACCTTTCTATGGTGCTTTATTCTCCGTATATACGGTGAAAGTATTTACACCCCTTTACCGTTTCCCCATTTTGTTGTTACAAAGTGGGATTAAAATGGATTTAATTGTAATTTTTGTCAACGATCTACACAAAATACTCTGTCAAAGTGGAAGAAAAATGCTTACTTTTTACCTTAAGAGACTTATTACATCCTTGTATAAAGTACAAGGATGTAATAAGTCTCACAGCAGATAAAGAGATGGATTAAAACGCAGGAAGTAAGGAATGAAAGACAGAGGTGGGTTCTCTGGATTGAAACATGTAGTGCAGAGGAGTGGGTAGTTAATGGCTCGTGGGAGCTACATAGCCCAGTACTTGTGTTTTACCACAAGAGCATTTAATTTTGTCTCTTCAGAAATGTCTGAATGTATGGGATTACTGTGCTTCAATGTCACAATTTAAACTGTTCCTCAAGTGTTACCTTACCTTAAAATGAAAAATAACACTAATATATTTTGATTAGATAAGTATTCACACTGAGTTAATACATTTATGAATCACCAGCGATTACAGCTGTGAGTCTTTCAGGGTAACTCTCTAAGAGCTTTGCCCACCTAGATTGTACAATATTTGCACATTTATTCTTTTAAAAATTACTCAAGCTGTCATGTTGGTTGTTGAACATTGCCATTTTCTAATCTCGCCATAGATTTTCAAGGCGATTTTAAGTCAAAACTGTAACTAGGCCACTCACGAACATTCAATGTCGTCTTGGTAAGCAACTCCAGTGTATATTTGGCCTCGTGTTTTAGGTAATTGTCCTGCTGAAAGGGGAGTTGGTCTCCCAGTCTGTTGGAAAGCAGACGGAACCAGGTTTTTCCTCTAGGATTTTGCTTGTGTTCTATTCAGTTTATTTTTTTCCCAAAAAACTCCCTAGGTCCTTGCCGATGACAAGTATACCCATAACATGATCCAGCCAGCACCTTGCTTGAAAATATGAAGAGTGGTACTCAGTGATGTGTTGTTGGATTTGCCCTGAACATATCGCTTTGAATTCAGGACAAAAAGTTAATTTCTTTGCCACATTTTTTCAGCATTACTTTAGTGCCATATTAAAAACAGGATGCATTTTTTTTTCTGTACAGGCTTCCTTTTCACATAGTATTGACGATATTACAATGTTGTTGATCCATCCTTAGGTATCTCCTATCAAGCCATTCAATTCTGTAACCGTTTTAAAATCACAATTGGCCTCATGGTGAAATCCTTGAGTGTTTTCCTTCCACACCAGCAACTGAGTTTTTTTACCCATCTACCAATATGTGCCCTTCTTTGTGAACCACTGGAAAACCTCCCTGGTCTTTGTAGTTGAATATGTGCTTGAAATTCACTGCTCGACTTACCGATAATTGTATGTGGGGGTACAGCGATGGGGTAGTCATTTAAAAATCATGTTAAAATCTTATTGCACACAGAGTCCATGCAACTTGTGACTTAAGCACATTTTTACTCAAACTTATTTAGGCTTGCCATATCAAGGGTTGACATTTCAGCTTTTTATTGTTTTTATTAAATTGTAAACATTTCTAAAAACATAATTCCACTTTGACATTAGGGGGTGTTGTATGATACCAAATCTAAATTTAATACATTTTAAATTCAGCCTAACAAAATGAGGAAAAAGTCAAGGGGTGTGTTTACTTTGAAGGCACTGTAATTACACTCACTGGATGTTTTTATAAACTTATGTAGTTATTCTGCATGCTCTTTCAGATACACCGTTTTTAAAAAGAGAACTACAAGATGTTTGCAAGAATCTACCCGGTGGATGTGGTTGTCTACTTTCATTGGTCTACAATAAAGACTCAGTAATGGGTTCAAGAGTAAAGGAACAGACTGGGTTCAGGTTGACGTTGACCTTGGATGTGTCAGCCCTGATAGGAGCGGAGTACCTGACTGTACTGGATATGAACAAAGGAGAGGACTGAACAAGGCAGAGGACAATGAGGTAGACAGAGCATGTCAGAATTGTTGCTCTGCTACAAAGGCAAAGACCTTGGCCCGTATCCACAAAACATCTCAGAAAATGTCCTAGGAATCCTGATAAAACCTGTTTTAAGACAGAAAAAAGAACACCAAGCGCAGAGTAGATTTTATGATGATTAAGACAATGCCCAGACAAAAAGGGAGTAAAATCAACTCATAAAAGTTTCTCAGCTGGAAAGATGGCGACACTCACTGACATTGTTGCAGGTGATGGGGAAAAACCAATCGGAATGATTCTGATGGTTGAAAGCATTTTGCCAATATTGCTGTTATATCAACACACTCGTCACTCCTGTTTAAAAACTAATTAGCTTTGGCACAGTCGGCCTCAAGTCACTTGCCAATAATGTTGCATGCAACTTTTGAAAGGTCTATAATTTTTATCGAACACGATCAAACATAAGCCCTAGATTCCTTCAAGTGCCTAATTTAGGCATATTTATTACGTGATAACGTGAAATAACAATGTATGTCATTAAGTTCATTTGTTAATTATTTAGGCATATATATATATATATATCATGTGAAATCATTGTCAACGGCACAAGAGATACTGTTGCATGTAATGTAAATATCTGTTAACTATGTCTAACTCTTATGACTAAAGAGGCTTCACGCATAGCTTTTTATTTTTACCCATAAGAGGAGGAGTAGAATGTCTTTATTCTCAGCACTTATGACCAATTGTCTACTCTGAGACACTTTGTGGATACAGTCCCTGAGCTAGAATAGCATTACTGCTGACTAAGCTAAAAATAAATTCTGTGGAAAAACTATTTAAAAAATGTCATGGAGTAATAATGACATGAAATATAATAAATATAAAACTTTCTTACACCTCTCTTTCTTGCTCCAACTATCTGGTTTATTCAGGATAGCTGCCTTCTCCCCTTTCCTCAGCTCACACGGTTTGCCCTTGCTGACCTGAAAGAGAAAATTAATTTGACAGGAACTCCAAACAGCCTATTGGGAGACTAGATTGAGCCATCACTATATTACCCAAGTTCAGTGCAGAGGGAACACATTTTCTGTGTTGGAGTTGTGCACAGCTGAACACCAAGCACAGATATGACACCTTCAATATTCTGGGCAAACTATCAAACAAAATCAGTTTGTCATGAACTAAACATATGGAAGAAAAAAGTTCAAACAACTTAAAATACCCTTGGAATAAATCAGTTTATTCTTTTACAATTTTGACTCAATGAAGTGATTGAGACTAAATCTGTGAAATAATTCCAATAGTCATCTGAGAAGAATTGTGAAAGAAAAATCACTCCAATCTTCACACAAAACCATAATATATCTTAAAGATGTTTTTGGTGATTGATGTTGTCTTCCAGGCATTCACTGGAGTATTGTGATCTGTCCATGCATTAATACTAAATATCACAGTGTAATAAATGTGTAATGAAGTCAATAAATAAATGATAATAAATGAGGCGGATAATGATGGACATGATGGAAACAATCTCAAACGATATGTAGAGATGTATACACATACAAATTCATTTAGATGAAAAAATACATTTGAAATAAATAGTTACAGTAAAACAAAACGCATCACGGTAGAAGAGCGAGAGAGAAGTGCAGAGTAGAGTTCCAACCTTCCAAGTCACCAACTCCTCACCTCCACTCACAGTCGCATAGTTTTTCCTTCGTCAGCCCTTCTACTTTCTCGACCTTCCTCCTTCCCATACTCCAGCCCCCTGTTTACATTCATATTCACATATTTTCCCCGACTACACATATTCCTTTAGGGGCACGCTGTTGTGGGCGATAGGTTTTGGAAGATCAGGTGCGAGGGGGGAGGGGCGCGAGTTAGGAAAGCTCCGGCCCATGTATCCCCGGCGGTACTCCCCTCCTCCCCTCTCGATATTGGGGCAGGTGCTGCTCAGCACGGCGCCACTGATCATCAGAATAACCGCAGATGCCCAGCCCAAGTAGATTGCCTGGCCCAGCTCTCGCTTGTACATGACAGGCACGCTGGGGTTGTAGAAGTCCTGGACCACCGTGTTGGCGGTCCAGGAGACGGGCACCAGCACGCACAGGCCCGTCAGGATGAATAGCACGCCACCGGAGAGGGCGATGCCCGCCTTGGCGCGGCGGTCGTCGCCAGCGCACGTGGTGCACTTCATTCCACAGCAAGACACTGTGCAGGACAGCCAGCCCAGAAAGATTGCCACACACATGAGGGCACGAGCTGCCTGGAGGTCCGGGGGCAGAGCCAGAATGGAGTCGTAGGTCTTGCACTGCATGTGGCCCGTGGTCTGGTAGATGCAGTTCATCCAGATGCCCTCCCACTTGATCTCGGAGGTGAGGATGTTGCTACCGATGAAGGCGGACACCTTCCACTGAGGCAAGGCCGTCACAGCGATGGCCATGACCCAACCTGTTACCGCGCAGGTGAAGCTGATCAATTGCATGCCTGTGTTGACCATGATGGCTGCTCTCGATGTCTTCTGACCTCCACCTGAAACTGGCCTTTATTACACTCGTCTATGTCTTCTCTCTCACTTCAAGGCTCACTCCTTTTCTACACCTGTCCTCCGTCTAGGCCTTTCACAATCCTGAAAGTCACTTAGTGTCCTGTCAAACTTTCCCTTCAAGCTTCTTAAGTCTCTTTTCTTTTCAACATCTGGTCATGTCTTGAGCTTTTTGAACCCCCCCCCCCCCACCCACCACCAGTGATAGTCTTCTCTCCCTCTACCACAATCGGTCCATTCCAAGTTCAATTGCGTTCCTTCCTCTTTCGAACTGATTAATTATTGAAGAGCAAATAGCTGTGCAACCATTTATACAGCTCTGCTATTTTCTATTGATCGAGCTTCAGAAACAGCACCATCAGGCCCGGTGGGTTTGTGGGTAGGGTAGAATGGATGTCATCCACTTCTGTCAGCAGCTCTGGCCCTGTAACCTCGCACTAACCCAAGCGTGGAGCTGATTACGAGAAAAGTGTCTATTACCCCACAGGTTTGGTGTAGCCTTACGCAGTCGGGTGAGGCTAATAAACCCCTATGCTCGATTCAGGGACGTTGAAGATGTATGCTATCGCAGGAAGTCAAACACAACCGATACAGTCGTGAACAAAAAATAAAAGACGTCTTGATAAAGCACAAATAAGGTTTTGTCCAATTCTGGCCTTTGTCCAAGTGCATCCAAACTGTGCCTCCAAATACACCAAAACTCGATGGTTAATGCGAAAGTTGTTTCACCGCTATAGCTTAAAATGGTGTCATGGTGTCTTCGAGATCAAAGCTTTAGAAAATGAAGCAGCAGACCTCATCTGCCACTATGGGCTCAGCCTGTTGAAGTGTCTTCGTCACAATGGGCTCACCCTGCCGAGGCCACTTCAGACTCGACGCAGGTTCAGCTTGCTGCCCTCCCCCCACGCACGGAAACCCAATTGGGTCAGTCCAGTCCAGGTGTTAGGGTATAGATAGCAGGAAAGACCACTTAATCAGACTGCCACGTAAGTGGAATAGTAGGTCCGTCCCTGCCATCTTCAGAACAACCTCCGTTTACTGTGAATCTGTGAGAGCAACAGTAGAGAGATGGGGAGAGAGCAGGAATGAGACAGTACAGGGTGGGGGAAGAGAGAGAATGGTGTCTGTAGGTAGATCAATTAACAGACAATCCAGGGGGCCTCTACAATGGGGCTTAAATGCTCTGCACTACACGGCTCTAAATGAGCTTTTACGACTCTTTTTGTCTGGGAAGCTGCAGAAGGGAGAGCTGGCTAAAAAGGTGGCTAGGTGGAGTGAACCTGACAAAGCTGAACACCCACGAGTAATACAGGTCAGGTGTAAGCATTCACTCTCCATCTAAGGGATGGAGCACAGTGGTGTTACCTAAACAAGTCTTATTAAATGTATTGAGTAATTCATCCATCCACGGTCACAAATAACTTTGTCTTACATATCAAGGGCAGATATCCTACTTTACGGATTATGTCAATGGGTTTACAGTTTACTGCAGACTTAATTTAAAAGGTGTGACTGTGTATACTGGCCAGTAGCCCGACTGTGATGAATGGAGAACTAAATCTTAATTTAGCTTATTATTTTATCTCCCGCTTACTACGTCACGTTGAACCTTGGTGTGCCTATGTCGATGAATTAAATATTATGGCAACAAGATCCGCGGTTTGAGTTTCCTTTCTTGTGCGAGTATGACCTCTCCTTGGCAACGGTGGTCATGACAACAGCACAAGACACAGGAAATGGAAGAGGGGTAATGATACAATGAGTACATAGAAGGCAAAAGTAGTGATATATATTGCCAAGTTTTCATTGATTTGTCTAGTTAGTGCTTCAAAAGTCTGTACACACAATGTTTTACGTAACATGCTGTGCGCATACACCCTGACAAACGCACATAAGCAGTACATTTAAGATGGACATCCCTGATTTAGTGTATTCATTTCCGAGATAACTATCAGCTGACCACATGACTTATTATCCAAGTCAACAAATGCTATCCACAAGTCCCCTTCAGAGACTTCAGATTTTAAATTGATCTTTGGTACAGGATAGTTGCATTGCCATAAAATGACAGCTTCTTATCTTTTGTTACCCTAAACTGAGTAAGGAAAGGGGGTTTTCAGGAGTCCCATCTCCTCAGACTGCCATTGCTCAGCCAATGAGCTGATAACAGACCTGCTCAGCGCATTGAGAGAACGACGCCATCTACTGGCACATGCATGTAGTACATTAGTGGTGATTGTAGACTAGTTATATTATATATAGTGGCAGCCCTGTAATCACAACTAATTTATTAGTAAGAATACATTATAAAATGAAATAGAGGATTAGTGTTTGCCCTTTGTGTCATGTGGTGTAACAATGAATGAAGAGGGGTTAACACCAGCGTATGATAGGCATAAAATACCAATTTATTACTTTGCACAATAACAAATATTCCCTGCAGGCTAAAAAAAAAAAAAGTATTTAAACATGTCACATAGCAATACAGCGAGTGATTGGGCACCCTTGTGGGAGGGGCCTGAGGAAGCCCCACCCCCTCCCCAGCAGGTCAGACAGGGTACAGTTCTATTGCTATTGGACAGTCACACAGCTCAGATCACTAACAGAAAACAGCAGAGCTACACATCAGAATAAAGAAGAAAAAAAAAAATATGTAAATTACACTTACAATGTCAAATAACAAATCTGTAGATATTATATCAAAGAGGAATTAAAAAATAAATCATGCTCTCTTTTAAACGGGGCACAGGAAGAATGGATTGTTAAAAAGGTTAAAAAGAGGTATTCCTGTGGCCCCCCCACAGAGAGGAAATGCGCTTGTGTGGGTGGCCAGCAGGGTGGCGCAACGAGACAGGAGAGCCCCGAGAGGCGTGGCAGGTGCACAAACCAGGAAGTGGAGGCCTAAATGGATGCTACACTGGGGTCTGTGAGGGGGCGAGGGTTTAAGTCTTTACGGGGCCCACGTTTGAATAAAGTACCTCGTTTGTCTTCGGGTCACGGCGCAAAGGCTCGAACGCTCAACCTCCTGCGGCCTGTGCCTCCGTTTTTTTTTTACTGACATTTGTGTAGGAATCTTTAAAATACATCTTGAAGAGACTGGACAATATTGCTAGCCTAAAACTGTCTCCCCTAAATTCCAAACTTTTTTTTTTATTATTATTATATTTTTTTTTTTTTTTTGGGACAATACTCTGGCATGCAGGTGAGAAATGTCTAAATGTTATCTTTTTTAAAAATTCTCGGAGCCTAACGAGCTAGTCCACCGAATGCACATTCCCACTGATTGATACAGGCAAAAAACAACTTACAAACACAAACGGCGATAGAGAGCAGACCAACAGCCACATTGACAAGAAGAATTATAGCTTTTTCCTCATTCGAAAACTGGATTTAGGGTTAATATTGCTTTGCAGTGATAATATGTTCAAAACTGGGGAGTCATTACCGCCTTTGGATCCCCTGCTAGGAGACCACATCCTGCACACTCTTACAGTCTGGTCACACCCACAGAGGGACACAGACTACAAAACCAGGCTGATTCACCGCAACCCCCTTCCCCCGTGGGGAAACTAGTGCATGCCTTCAACAGCTCAGCCCCGCCCCTCAAGCAATACATGGACTGCCACCATGCTCCCCTTCCATAGGCCAGCGCCCATGCCCTCGACAGGTAGGCGCTCAAACTCATTCATAGTAAACCTGCTGCTTTACGGATGGTTTATTACAAAAGGGTTTTGCGCTGAGCCGACCCCCCGTCCACCGTCAAACCCCCCCCCCCCCCAATGAAGGGCCGCGGCCTTGCACGACAATAACCATAACCACGACCGTGGTTAAATAAGATCTTTAACCGTGGTCGTGAGTGGTCAGGTGTTATTAGGTCCAAGGGCAGTGCTTATGCTTTATGTCAATTCATATCCGGTGTTCAAAACCTTATATAATAAAAAAAACAGAAACGCCATAAGTTTAGTCTTGGATAAATATACTTGTTCAAATACACACAAACCGTAATAGATACACATTATGTAGTTCTAAAAATTCTACTCATTGCCTACTTCTTTGTACCACCAGTCTGTCCCAGTTTCTTCCTAATGCCAGCTCTGATTGTCACCAATCTTCCATTTGAACCGAAAACCCCCTGCTGCAAACAGTACTCATCTGATGAGCGCTGAAGGTAGCCTCCTGTTGTACCAGTCAGGGCTAACAGTGACAACTCAACACAGATCTTTCCTACTGGAGAACACAGCCAAACCCTTCCACGCTACATCACTGAGGAGCAGAAAGGAGCAGAAACCGATACACCCGATACGCCAGAATGCTACAGTGTCCAACTCTAAACCCAGCCATTCTTACCCTGATCTCATAACTACACATCTGATTGCTGCCGGTCTGATAATTATCATAATCGTAGATAAGAACGACATCAAATATAACTAAGTCTTGACAACAGTTAAGATTGGCCACAAAACGGTTTTATATTAAACTCTTACAAATTCAGCTTTTTGATTCTGATGTATAAATGCATAAAAAGGTAAGAGTGCCCTCTGTTGCCTAGCGTCCCGGCTCAGTGCAATGAATTGGCCGGTAGCGAAGGAGCGAATGGGTTTTCCGCCTCGGAAAAAATTCAGGAAAAAAAAAGAAGTAGTGCTCCACCCCAACAATGTCATAACCATTCAGACAAACGGGTTTAAGGGATGGATCCCCTTCCTCATACGGGGCACCAACTAAGGCGGCTTAGCCCAATGCCGTAACCCTGCACAAAGCTCTCAACCATTCAATAGGTCCCAATGCCCAGTCAGTCACACCGGCTAAACCACGGTTACTACTGCTACATATACACCCACCGGCCTCTGAAGCCTGTATACTTCAATCTGTTCTATAGATGGAAATATATATTTATATATATGTAATGTGTGAATATAAAAACATCAAATCTGAGGCATTTACAGTAGTTTTCTTGATTTTCCCTTTACAATTCAGTGGCCTGCCATGAAACACACACACACACACACACTTCACTAAATGGTAGAAGAGTAATGGGTATGGATACCCAGGTGACCTCGTTTGTAAAAGACTGAAGAAAAGGAGAAAGTTAAAACACGATCATAAAAAGAAAAAAAATATATATAATTCTCAAAATATCCACCCACCCATGATTCCATGCAAACCCCCCCAACCCAAGACAGATTTTCACCCAAAAGGGCTTTGAGGTAAAAAGTAGACAGAGTCCTGCTTAGCTGGGAGAACTAAGAGCTGCCACTGACAACTGGCGTCAGTCCGCTCCTTTGCTCAGTGTATCTTTCAAAAATAAAATAAACATTCAAAACCCCCCCAAAACTAAAAATGGCTCAACTTGTGGTTTGTTTGTATTTTCTCTGTGCATGGAAACCCCAACGGTCTCTCAGTGCTGGATTGCTGGTAGAGGGCGGCTCGATTGGGAATGCCGGATGTCGTTTTTCAGAAAAAGGAAAATACTCCACTGGCACTGAACCGCTTTGGTGCACATCAAGACGCAACAGGAAAATAGAGAGAGAGAGAGAGAAAGGGGAGAAAGAGAGAGAGATCGAGAACAGAATTGCACACATTGATGGCGTGGCTCAGGCGAAATACATAGTGTGCTGAGTGTCATAGTGGATCTGGACTGCCTTGGCCAGGGCCAGGGGGTCCCGACCGTTACTCTGGCCCGACACGTGGCTGCCCTCCGCACTACAGGACAGGATAAGAGAGAGGGGTCAGATACATGATCAAGTATTAGGAAAAAAGTACATAAAACCACTACTGTTGGGCTCCACCATTACAACTATAGTCATATTGAACAAAATGTACCATAATGTATTTGCATCAACAAGCCAAACAGAAATGGTATATTCAGTAAAGTTAGATGCACAATATGTGGCAGATATAAATCTAACGTATAGGGCAGCTAATACAGTCCATTCGTGTCTCTTCTGGCTAAAATAACATACCATGTATATCTGGGATAACCCTCAGTATTCTGGCCTTGTGCTTTGCCACTTTCGTCATTACCTGTCGTGATCTTTGTCCACTAGGTGGTAGCGGGCTCGGAAGGCCACTAGCCTGGCGTAGTAGGCTGGCGCGGGGATGGAGACGGAGCGGGTGCAGCGGACGTAGGTGTGGCACAGCTGGTAGGTGAGTAGCTGGAGCTCGTCGGCCGTGAAGCAGTTGTCGTCCCACAGGACGTGGTAGTGGGAGGGCCGGCTGGTGCCCTGGATCCCAGCATGGCTGCACAGGTAGAAGTCAAACTCTGAGGGGTGGGTGATTGTGCTGTCCACCGTGGTTCCGGCTGGGACGTTGCCACTCTTTCCAACCTGTAGGGGGAGATAGTTGTTAAGAGACACTCGACATGCTGGAGTGCTAATTTAAAAAAGGGGCTAACTAAGAGATTACTCCAAGGATAGGTGTTTGGAGAGATTCATTTAAAAAGTATTGGAACACTGCCATAGCCCTCAATGTAGTACTGTATGTAGACCTTGCCCCTAACCACAGATACAGGATCAGTAGTAATTTCATCCCCCTAATGGCTTACAGTTGGGTAAAATGAAGATAATTGCACCCTCTACATCAGGGCTGCTTGTCTTTGCGTGTCCCTTGTACTTGATAGTTAATTGCTTAGGAACTCCCATCAAAAACCACAGACACAGCCCTACAGGAATGGAGTTTGACACCCCTACTCTACATGGGTCTCCACTCACTCTCTCGGTCTTGTCGGAGCAGAAGAGGCGGGTGTGGTGGCGTTTCTGAACCACGATGTAGGTGATGCCCGGTCGGTAGTCCTCCTCTAAGCTGATACAGGCCTTCCTGATGGCAATCAGCTCTGGCCACGCCACCTAAACACGCCATACACACAGGGAAGAGATAGAAACATTGAGCTTCACATTGCATGGGAAAATGCATTGGTGTGATTCTCTGGTTGAGGCGAATTTGGTGGTATTTACACAGGCAGCCCAAATCTGATCGTTTGCCCAATTATGGGCAAAATATTTGATTGTAACAGAAAAACGAATCATTGCGAAATATAAACTACTTTACGGAGGGAAAATGGACTTCCTATGACTGTGATATGTGGTTGTCTCAGCTAGACATCTTAAGAAGAATGCAGTAATTGTAAGTCGCTCTGGATAAGAGTCTGCCAAATGACTAAAATGTAAGATCAGAATTGAGCTGCCTGTATGTATATATATTATATGTCTCAAAGTTGTAGAGACAGGCTCCAATTGGAGAGGGAGGTCCGTCTGGATATACTTGAGTCACTATTGCACCGTCAATGCCCATGTGCAACACTAACAGGATGACAGGGTTTCGCTGGGGTGCTTGGGGCCTCACCCAGTGTTAACAAAAATATTACAAAATAGCTACACTACGTCAAGGGGCTCCAGACTGCAACTATTTAGTCGCATTTCATAGCCCTTTGACTTGGCTGTGAGAGTACAATTTTGAATTGGTCACATCATTACATGGTCACCTCAAATCAAAAGGTTAAATAAAAACGTCATTTTTTTGCCGGCTAAAACCATGATCTGGTCAAACAGTAAAGTGCATTATCCTCACAATTCCTTTAATGAAAGGGTCTCCACAACCCTTGCTGTGATGAGCGAGCCACTCTCTCCCCGATGCATGCTCCGGGAGAGGGAAAAAAGGCTTCGGATTGTATAACATTTCAAAAGCCAATTGTGGGGAAAACATTGTTTTGGAAGCAACCACTGTTGTTCTCAGCTTTCTGTGTATATATATATATTTTTTTGGTCATCTCTTAATATTGAGCTCAATAGCAACTATCCTGAACAAAAAATAAACGCAACATGTAAAGTGTTGGTCCGATGTTTCATGAGCTGAAATAAAAAGATCCCAGAAGTGTTCTATACGCACAAAAAGCTTATTTAAAAAAAAATGCACACAAACGTGCATTTCTCCTTTGCCAAGATAGTCCATCCACCTGACAGGTGTGGTATATCAACAAATCGATTAAACAGAATGCTCATTACATAGGTGCACCTTGTGCTGGGGATAAAAGGCTACTCTAAAATGTGCACACAACAATACCACAGATGTTTATAGTTTAGGGACCGTGCAATTGGCATGCAGGAATGTCCACCAGAGCTGTTGCCAGAGAATTTAATCATAATTTCTCCATCATAAACCGCCTCCAAAATGGTTTTAGAGAATTTGGCAGTATGTCCAACTGGCCTCAACAGCAGACCACGTGTAACCATGCCAGCCCAGTACTTCCACATCTGGCTTCTTCACCTGCGGGATCATCAGAGACCAGCTACCCGGACAGCTGATGAAACTGAGGAGTATTTCTGTCTGGCTTCCCAGTGGATGGGGCCTATGCCCTCCCATGCCCACCCATGGCTGTGCCTTTGCCCAGTTGTGAAATCCATAGATTAGGGCCTAATTTATTTTTTTCCATCGATTTCCTTATATGAACTGTAACTCAGTAAAATGGTTTAAATTGTTGCGTTTATATTTTTGTTCAGTATATTTCACAACCAATATATTTGATATGGCTTTAACCCTCTAGAGTCAAAGCCCTGGAGAGTGGGGCTTTGATGAAACATTGAATTCAGCCTTACGGCTATTAGCCCACAGACACATACGTATTGAACAACAGATTCACTACATGGAACAGAATTCCAGATAAAAATCCAAAAAGGAAGTTCTTAAGTGTCTGTCCTTGATCTTTTTACATTTTTTGTACAGCTATTTAACCCCTTATTTTAGGGACTAAACTACTTCTATATATACACTTCCATTAATTTTTTTTAACTCGTAACGTGGTACCTTCAGAGGAGTCTTGAGACCAAAACAACCAACATGAGAGACTCACCTTTCCATAGAATGGTGTATCCCAAACAGTTCGGACAGGAGTTGTAAAAGCAGTCAAATCAAGTCCCATGACGCTTGTGAGAGTCGTAGAGCAAAAAAAAAAAAATGGAGAACACCGTCCAAAAAACGAATAACTTGAAGGCCAACCTGTTCGGGCGCTACATACATTTGTGAGAAGACCTATTTTCGGGATGTCTCATTGTCTGACAAACACCGGTTTCCTTGTGGTGAATTAGACCCCTATGATATTAGTGCACATAAAGATTTAGGCAAATTCATCTCTGTTGAACAACAAAATTCAGAAGCCCTATTTTAAAAGTAAAATATAACAATAACTGGATTAGGTTACACATTAAATTATCTTGGACATGTTAGATGAAACTACTAAACTTGAAATATTGTTAAATCATCCAGTTATCCTAGAGACATGAGTGACAGTCTGGATTTCTACACCAGAGGTTAATGGTTGAGAGAATGCCAAGAGTGTGCAAAGCAGTCATCAAGGAAAAGGGTGGCTACTTGAAGAATCTCAAATATAACATATATTTTTGGTTACTACATGATTCCATATGTGTTATGTCATAGTTTTGATGTCTTCACTTTTATTCTACAATGTAAAAAATAGGTCAAATAAAGCAAAACCCTTGAATTAGTAATATTCAACATTTTTGACCGGGGGTAGGTGTGTCTGTGTAAATATTGTCTTGTTTGTCTTATGCAGCTGTATAAATCGTCTGTGAGTTTTAAAAACCGGTTAGTTTAGAACCTAAGACTGAAATTTCAAAAAATAAGTCACTACTCAAAGGTTTAACCAGCCACCGACTCAATATAAGAAACCATTTTGTAATGTAATTCAAAATGGTCAATTCAGTACAGGGAGAGAAAACTGAAAACCTAATGAACCGAAACACCACACAGACTCGCAGCACCCACCTGTTTCATTTGACCCTCAGACACACCACCGCGGTAGTAGATGATACGTGTGGGCTTGAAGTGTGTGGACTTGTAGAACTGGATGAGCAGCTCACGCACCATGTTGGTCAGGTCCTGGATAACCTCCTGGCTGTACAGTTGCTCCTGGGACAGGTCCTGGCGTGACGTCTGCACGCGCACCGTGGCACAGTAGCGGCTGGGGTGGCCGTCCATGCTACCCACCACCGCCGCGATGGAGGGCTTCTTGCCGTCGCCGGCTGGAGGGTGAGTGACATCCGCCCCCAGGAAGATGACGGGTTGCTGGAACACAGAGGGTCTGGGGAGAAGAGGTTGTTTAAATGCAAATAAAATAAAAGATTACGTTTTTGGTGTGTGTATGCATGTTGCTTTGCTCTCAGAGAGGAGGTATAAGTCTTTGGCGCAATACAGAATACATTTGATTGACATGTCATGAACACAACAGAATGTGCAGAGGCAATTGTATGTTGTGTGTGTATTGTGCTTTCATTGAGGACTAAGCAGTGAGTTGTTTTATTTCCAGTGCATCAGTGTTGCCTTCAGGCAATTTCGTCAAAGCCATGAAGGCTTGGAAGACCATCGTGAGAACATCACTTGCAGAGACAGAATCTTGAGTATACTGTATATACAGTGAAGGTCAACCTGAGTTAATGAGTGTGTGTGTGTGTGTGTGTGTATGTATGTGTGTGTGTGTGTGTGTGTGTTGCCACCTCTGATGGGGCACCAGGACGTTGTTGATGCCGCCCAGCTTGGCATTGATCTTGAGGCAGAGGTTGGAGAGGGTCTGGGGGGACGTCTTCACCACGTTCTTCACCTGGACACACTGAGTGGCCATACCCAGGAGAGTGTCTCCAACCCGCTTCACCTCCGCTGTGGTACCAGGACCACAGAACAATCATTTAGCTCTAATATTGCAATGTTAAGAGTAACTAGCAGAATGGTTCTATTAACATTTTAAGAATGAGGAGTGAACTGGTGTTGAGGGGTGTCATTTCCCTTACTGCCATTTTCAATCCTTCAAATTATATTTATCAAATATTTTATGCAAATCATGCAAAACCATAAGAGAGAGGAAACTCATAAAAAAATTCACAAGGAAGAAAACGAACAGACTAAATGAAGTTACTTTCCCTTTCTTTCAACACAAGAATAGATTTCCCAAACAAATAACTGTCAAAATTATTCTTACCGTAGACGGGGGTTTTGCCGGGCAGTATGACCACGATGAGCTGCAGCCCCACATAGGACATCTTGAGGTGTTTGAACATGGGCTCCACGCTGTCCGCTCCCTGGGCGTATTTACAAAAACATGGCTGGCCCTGGATGGGCATCCCAGCATCCTTCGAGATCTTCCTCAGTTGGTCTGTGAAGCTCCTAGAAAACCATGAACAAACCTTTATGGGATGTAGTTTAGACTAAAGCCAGAACACTGCATTCAAACTGTTGAACAATAAGTCCAAGGTCCAAATCCTAACGTAAGATACATTTGCACTAGTTTGCGTACATCATTTTCAACATTTAACATCAAGTTTGGATTTTTCCCCTAGAAAGAGGAAGGGTCACCACACAGATTAAGGATGGCTATGGGTGGAGTAGTGTGTATCAAAGTTGACAGGCAGATGACTCACTTGAGCAGGTCCTCTCTGCACTGTTTCTGTGGGGCGAAGCATGCCACAGCCCACACCTTGATCTCTATCCCGGCGTAGAACTGCTTCCCCCGCATGTCCCACACGCCCTGGTTGGGCGTGGCCACTGTCTTATTCTGCGGAGAGAGTCCCTACACTCTTAGTGAACCCCCCGGTTTAACCAGCCGACACAGCAGATACAACTCCCCACACACATTGCGGGTAGAAATGGCCTCTTACCACTGATTCAGGGTCAGATCTTTTTACATATGACTAAATTAAGGTGACTGGGATCAGGAGGGTAGAAGAATCTGACCCTGGATCTGTGGTTTGAGGAAACCTCCCGTAAACTACTATTACAAAACAGTCCATGCCATTGTAAGTAGCCTACTGGCAAAACCTCCACGTGCTACACAGCACCAGAAGCTTATATCAACAGGGCAGAACATTCACGTATAGAATAGACATGACCATCACGGTTACCATTGTACAATACACGATATGCCCCAATTCGTCCATTCTACAGGTGAACAAATACTTTACACTGCAGGCTAGCACCCTTCCAGTTATATCAACAACATATTTTGCTGATACACACTTAGGTGCCATGTGTTATTCAGTCATCACTACTAAAGCACACACACACACACACACACACACAGTAGGGAGAACAAAAAATCCAGAAAATCACATTGTATGATTTTTAAATAATTATTTTGCATTTTATTGCATGACATAAGTATTTGATCACCTACCAACCAGTAAGAATTCCGGCTCTCACAGACCTGTTAGTTTTTCTTTAAGAAGCCCTCATGTTCTCCACTCATTACCTGTATTAACTGCACCTGTTTGAACTCGTTACCTGTATAAAAGACACCTGTCCACACACTCAAACAGACTCCAACCTCTCCACAATGGCCAAGACCAGAGAGCTGTGTAAGGACATCAGGGATAAAATTGTAGACCTGCACAAGGCTGGGATGGGCTACAGGACAATAGTCAAGCAGCTTGGTGAGAAGGCAACAATTGTTGGCGCAATTATTAGAAAATGGAAGAAGTTCAAGATGACGGTCAATCTCCCTCGGTCTGGGCACCATGCAAGATCTCACCTCGTGGGGCATCAATGATCATGAGGAAGGTGAGGGATCAGCCCAGAACTACACGGCAGGACCTGGTCAATGACCTGAAGAGAGCTGGGACCACAGTCTCAAAGAAAACCATAGTAACACACTACGCCGTCATGGATTAAAATCCTGCAGCGCACGCAAGGTCCCCCTGCTCAAGCCAGCACATGTCCAGGCCCGTCTGAAGTTTGCCAATGACCATCTGGATGATCCAGAGGAGGAATGGGAGAAAGTCATGTGGTCTGATGAGACAAAAATAGAGCTTTTTGGTCTAAACTCCACTCGCCGTGTTTGGAGGAAGAAGCAGGATGAGTACAACCCCAAGAACACCATCTCAACTGTGAAGCATGGAGGTGGAAACATCATTCTTTGGGGATGCTTTTCTGCAAAGGGGACAGGACGACTGCACCGTATTGAGGGGAGGATGGATGGGGTCATGTATCGCGAGATCTTGGCCAACAACCTCCTTCCCTCAGTAAGAGCATTGAAGATGGGTCGTGGCTGGGTCTTCCAGCATGACAACGATCCGAAACACACAGCCAGGGCAACTAAGGAGTGGCTCCGTAAGAAGCATCTCAAGGTCCTGGAGTGGCCAAGCCAGTCTCCAGACCTGAACCCAATAGAAAATCTTTGGAGGGAGCTGAAAGTCCGTATTGCCCAGCGACAGCCCCGAAACCTGAAGGATCTGGAGAAGGTCTGTATGGAGGAGTGGGCCAAAATCCCTGCTGCAGTGTGTGCAAAAATGGTCAAGAACTACAGGAAACGTATGATCTCTGTAATTGCAAACAAAGGTTTCTGTACCAAATATTAAGTTCTGCTATATCAAATACTTATGTCATGCAATAAAATGCAAATTAATTACTTAAAAATCATACAATGTGATTTTCTGGATTTTTGTTTTAGATTCCATCACTCACAGTTGAAGAGTACCTATGATAAAAATTACAGACTTCTACATGCTTTGTAAGTGGGAAAACCTGCAGTGTATCAAATACTTGTTCTCCCCACTGTATATATCTCCGTAGCCACAAAGCATCTCAGAGTATGAGTGCCCCTGCTGATCTAGGATCAGCTTTAATGAATAATAAGATTGTGTGGCCAGATCCTGGATCAGCAAGCCTACTCAGAGACCCTTTCATGATACAGGCCCAGATATTATCAGATAATTCGAGCTATGAATACAAGTTCCTCCAGTGTTCAGTGCGCGTAACGTCTCCGCTTACATTTCTTTGCATTGGTTATCAGTGATGACTATCAAAAGCTTTCCACTGTAATTACAGCAACACATATTACAAACATCAGCATGATAACAGTGATGGAGCGACAAAAACACAAGGACAGTTGCTTTTCTCGTCACCTATCGCAGCTACAACAATATAACGATAACAGTTAACGGCTGAAAGATGTGCCAGTCATACAAATGAATAGTTAAGTGCGACGAGAAAAGTAATCAGTCCACATTTCAGAGGATGACGATATTACTTCATTACCCAGCAGGCAGCAGTCCAAACCACTCAACAAAAGACTAAAATGGGCCCAATAAAATGCATATAACCCAGCAATACTGTGCCAAAAAAAAATTGTAATTCCATATTAAAAGCCATTTCTGTGATCAAATGTTTTTCTGATGTGCAATTTCAAGCCAAGTTCAGCTCAATTATCCATATGGAACATGCAGTTCCATAAAAAGAGGTTTGTGGCACACTCACTCAACACTTGAGTGATAAATGTGTATCGTCATCAAGCTTGAAATGTTAAGCAAATGCATGTATTATTCTGAGTAGTAGGTGCCAGGCGCACGTGTTTGTGTCAAGAACTGCAACACAGCTGGGTTTTTCCATGTTCAACAGTTTACCTTGTGGATCAAGAAATGGTCCAGTAAGCTTGACAACTGTGGGAAGCATCAGCGTCAACATGGGCCAGCATCCCTGTGGAACACTTTCGACCCCCTTGTAGAGTCCGTGCGCCGATGAAATTAGGCTGTTCTGAGCACAAAGGGGAGGATGCAACGCAATATTAGGGCGTTCTTAATGTTTCGTGCACTCAGTGTACGTATGCACCAGGTC
Source organism: Thymallus thymallus (assembly GCA_023634145.1). Classification (NCBI taxonomy): domain Eukaryota; kingdom Metazoa; phylum Chordata; class Actinopteri; order Salmoniformes; family Salmonidae; genus Thymallus; species Thymallus thymallus. The sequence continues at coordinate 6,736,671 of CM042395.1, forward strand.
AAGGCTTCTTGCATGTACGGCTTTAAGATGTACGTTAACAATAAATCATTTTGGAAAAACAATATGAATTGTCTCAATTTGATGTTGCTCGTCTTCCACACAAGCCTTATACACCGGAGTCAGGAAGAAGAGACAACTAGTTGACGAATGTCTATTAAATATTCATTTTAAAAATCAATTGGTCTTGAGGCTTGAACATTTTGGCGTAAAATATTGTATACTGTGGCTCTCTATGAACAGTTAGCCACAGATTTAAAAAGTAGACTTAATAAACCTAAGTCCCAGTTTATGCTACTTCGTTTGTTTATATAGCATTCATACAAGGCAGAAAGAATATATACTGAGAAGCATGGCAACATTAAGACAGCTTTGTAACAGCTGACCTAAGCCAAACACCTCCCATTAGCCTCTAAGTCTACCTTTAAAGATGCCAAAATATAAATCGTTTTTACTGATTGTTTCAGTGCATGCATTCAACAAGCTTTGGATGAAGGACTTCCACATGGTCGTCATCTCCAAAGTTCACTCAAAGGCAATAGTTCTGAACTGGGTATGATTTAGTTGTGGTTTTAATGCTACAATTTTTTAAAATAAGTCTTAAATTATCTTTTAAAAACTTCTATTTGTTTAAAGCCATTTCTCAGTTTTTCACTTGGCTCATGTAAATTCAGTAGTTGACCTTTGGCTGGTTTAAAGGGGCAACATCCCCGTAGTGTTCACATTTCTCTCATATAAATGATACATACAAATATTAAAAACAATTTTAGACAAAATATCCAGTCTTTGCTCTTTTCTTCATTAGCATGCTGATAATTTCAAGTCGTACTGGATTTATATTTACCTGTTAAGACATTGAATACATGTTGATTAGTATGTTTAAATTTAGTTGTCTGTGAGAAGCAAGTTCATTTAAAGTTTTGCCTATATGTGATTGTTTATGTAGATACGACATTTCAACGTTGTTAAAGGTTGGCCACAACTGTTTGCCATAAGCCTGTTTTTTTTGGGGGGTAAGGGCTATATAATTTAATTAAAATGTGCTGTGCGGCATGAAGTATTATCCTACTCCCCTTGGTTAGTCCACTCCCCCTTTTCATTCACACACACACACACACGTATTGCCCGTCCCTCCCGTGATAGTTTGGCCCAGCCCAGTGCCCCAGTACTCACCCTGCCACAGTCCCGCCCAGTGTCGGTACTCACCCGGCCCCCATACTGCAGCATGGGTGCTGGGAGGACTCGGCCCGTCACCTCGGTCATGTCGTTGTGTACCACGATGCCAAACTCCTTCAGGTAGGGGTCGGGACCGCCGACCATGCTGTTGCTTTTGACCTGAAGGGACACAGTGAGAGAGGGTGGTGTGAAAAGGAGGAAAGGGATTAGGCAAGCAGAGAAGACTTGAATTTCCTGCTAGTGTCTAGAGTATTTGTGACACGTTTCAGGAAGCTAGGCATATGTCACACATCACTACTTCACAGGAAAGGCATTTGAAAGAAAAATGTTTAATGAAAATTGTTTTTTTTGGGGCAAAAATGCCTTCTGGAACATGAACTTTCATGTGCCTTAATAACAAACTTGTATGCCATCTGTAAATACAAATACATTTTTTTTAAATTACAAGTCTAGTGTGGCCTCCAGAGTGGCGTAGCGATCTAAGGCACTGCGTCGCAGTGCTGAGGCATCACTACAGTCTCGGGTTCGATCTCAGTCTGGGCTTTCCTTGTCTCATCGTGCGCTGGCGGGCCAGGCGCCTGCAAGCGGACTTCGGTCGTCAATTGGACAGTGTTTCCTCCAACACATTGGTGTGGATGGCTTCCGGGTTAACATTGTAGAGTCTACTGATGAAAGTGATGGGGAAGAAATGGCGATCAACAGTGTTCGTGTCACAGAAGAAGTTGACCGAGTTTTGGAATCAGTGAAATGCCCAGTAGAAGCAGAGTAGGATTGCAAATGTGGTGAGAGTCAAAAAGAGAAGACAGAATTCTGTTGTATAAAACACCTGTCTCCGGATTAAGTCTTCAAAGTAAAAGGGCAACCATGGCTTCCATGAAAGAGAGGGAGAAGCGTTCATCCATGTATACTGGTGTCATGACTGTCCACGATAATCCAAATAGGTCAGATCAGATTTGCAATTAATAACTTCAATCAGACACCCTCTCTCCCGTACAGGGGGAAGGAACGAAAATAGGGGGGTTAACAGCTCACGCCCTGTTGTAAATCAAAGGAGAACATAACATACAGGCTCTCCCTTTTTCCGCTGAAACTTTAACACGTTCAAAAGCGAATACTGGAACAATTTCAAAACGTAGAACGTAGGGAATGGTCAGGGGTGATCTATAGAACACTAATGTCAATTGGGTTGTTATTTTGTGATGTCATTAAAAATGAAGTAAATACTGTAACTTGGAAAGTATGCCCACTACATGTACGAATTTAAGTAGGACCAACCTCTGTTACTTTGCTCAAACCACCGTATTTCGCTATCATCACCCCACTGAGGAACATCGATACGGTTGGCTAGCAAATGGAAGGAGAATAAACTCTGTAGTTCTGTTCAGGACAAGTCACCGGACAGCTACAGAGTAGAACACAAGAAGACTTTCTGGACAATCAGAGCCTTACAAGCGAGCCGCGAGAAGGCCCAACTCCCTTCCAGGGCGGTTCTGTCCACCGAGAGATTCATGGCAAACCAGGCCTTTCACGTAAATACATTTATGATTTCTTATTCAGAGGGCAGCGATTTGTGTGCAAAGTATATGGTTACTGTACAGGCGAGTAGTTTAAAATAAGTATCAATATTCTCTGTCTCCCTCGTTTGTAACAAGCAGCCACGTTGTCGTCATGCCGCTAGGGACCTGTTTTCATCGTATTAAGTTTCCAGTCAATAACCGGTACAGTGTGTGTTTATCCTGTGTCCCCATTTAATTAGCTAGTAAATCAATAATAAAAAACAATGTGTGTAGTACTGAATCATAAGTAAGGCAGATGCAAGAAGGTTAAGACTAAGAATGAGGATATGATACGAGGTTATGATTAATAAATAGACTGTGATAGGTATAGATCTTTTAGAGTCTATTTCGGGGGATGGCTACTCTAAAGAACTGCTCTCGTGGTGCCCCACATCCTAATGAGTTAATTGTTACACGATTAATAAAAAATGAAAAATATTTAATCTGAAGCATTTAATGTTAGTCAAGTCACAGGTTAGAGTCTAGCTACATTTTCAGATATTATACGTTTCTAATTTTGTCAGAAAGTAGTTTTCATTGCAAGTTAAAGCATACTATTAGCTAGCTGGCTAACGTTAGCTGGCTGGCTCGTTAGCTAACTTTACGTGTATGAGCTGTTTAGTAATATTATTTGTATCTCAGAAATCCATTTGCATTGCTAGTTATAGCCTAAAGTTAGCTAGCTAACTAACATTGAACTTAGTTGGTTAGCTTAAGCTACCTGAATATTTATGCATGGTAGTATGGGTTGGGATTCTAAACAAAAAGACTCCACTATGCAAGTAACCATTTCACTGTACCCTGTGCATGTCACAAATAAACTTTGATTTTATTTGATATAGTGTGTGTTTACGAGGGACGGTAATGTGAAGAACATGACCTGCACCAAAGACCGATTAGTAAGTAGGCCAAGGACTAGATAGTGTATTTTAACTACTAATTCCAGCACTTTTAGTCTATCTTTGGTTGTTTACTACCTTACAGTCTGTTTAGCACATGGTCTCACATGTGAATCCTTAAAGAGATGGGTGGGGCTAAGGCTTAAGAGGGTGTGAACTATGCTGAATGGGTGGAGACAAAGAAAAGCTCTCCAGTAGGTGTACCAGAACATTCACAGGCCATTTTCTCAAAAGTGGGATTACAAGTTTATCCATTTCCAAAGCAGAATTACTTTCACATTGTATGATATTTTCCTTGCAAAAAACTCATGGTTGCCTCCGACTACAACGCTCCACTTCCTGTGTTGCAGTTCACACTTCCACCACTGAGGGAGCAGTAATCACTCACCAGTCGGCTGATCTCTTCCTGCCTGTCGGGTGCAGAACGTGCTGTAGCTTTGATCATGGTGGAGGTCTGGTTATCTGTCAGCTTCTTGATGCAGCGCTGCCCAGCCACAATGTTACAAACCTGTACGCCGACAAAGAATAGTTAGTTACTGAATATCACAGTATTCAAATCAGTAATTATTGGACAAGTTCAGGTACTCTCCCTCCCGTTTTTGTCAGTTTGCTTCCATTTGGTGCCTAATGAACTGCAGTATGCTGGAAACTAAAGTCTGACCATGCCTAGGTCCGAAGAAAATGCATAGGTGCAATGAGTGCATCAGTGTTGCCTTCAGGCAATTTCATCAAAGCCACGAATGCTTGGAAGACCACTGAGAGAGAAACATCACCTGCAGCAATATCATGAGTGCACAGTAGGGGTTCATTTGAGGTGTGTGTGTGTGTGTGTGTGTGTGTCTTAGAGCCACCCTCTCACCTCCAGGGGTAGGTAAGTGTGCTTCTGTTCCTGCCCCACTTGTAAGCAGGGCAGGTGGGGGTATTTGAGCTGTAGGCTGTACTTCTGCTTAAAGTACTGAGCCACTGTACACTCCATGGCCTGGCCATTCTCCAACTGTAAAGGGAACCTGAGCAACGGGCAGACAAGGACATAATACACCGTATGAATAAACCACACAAGCAAAACAAAAGAGCAATGCATCTTGTCTTGGGATTTGCGTCAACATGATCTTGTATCAAGAGATAGAGACGGTTTGTATTTTTGCATAGGTTGATAAACTTCACTAGGGACACGTGGAAGACACTAACTGGAATGTGTAGCGACTAGTGCAGCACTTACGTTTGGTGGCTGGCCGGGCGGCGAGTGACATTGCACACGCGATACTTCCGCTTCATCTGACCACAGTGTGTGACCTCAACTTTCAGACCTGAGAGCGAAGAACATATACATAGAAACACACAGAAGAGCACATCAGAATATGGACAAGTGGAGTTTGAAACTGACATTTCAGCATAATTGAAAATGTAGACAGTTGGTGAGTCACTCCATCTTCGACTGTTAAACAAGACTGTGGTTTTGGTCTTATGAGGTGACGGATTGCCTTTTCACATGGCCTAACTCGAACATGGGATGGCTGTGCATAACTCAACCCATTCACAGCAATGCATGATTTACACAAAAGTTAGTCAAGCAGCAATATCTCACGTTAGGATTCAGCCCAGTGCAGATTATGGGTGTACATCATGGATGGGTGTCAATTCCATCACAATGCATATCCATTGAAATTCCAAGTCAAGAGATAAGGGTTATTAAAGGGCAATTTATTTTCAGTAAAGATTACTTTCACAATTCTCAAACTTCCTGAATTGGAATGGACTTGACACACGACCCTGAGGTACACTACAGTGTAGTACAGTACAATTGTCTGGGTGGGTGGATGCCGTCCAATAAGGTGTGGGGCACCCTATATAGTGCACTACTTTTGACCAGGGCCCAGTAGTAGTGCATTATATAGTGAATAGACGGCTTGGGCGTTTAGCAACAAAATCGACGCGTGCGCAACTATAGGGCAAAACAGACGGGGTTGGCTTAGATTGTTGACAACATGCAAACTATATTGTCTCCCAATATGTATTGAAAACACAAAACTTAATTTGCACAATGATCACGTCTCAAGCACACCGTTACAGTCGTTGATTAGCTAGCTAGCAAATATTTGCCATATTAGCATAAACGTGACGAGTCAAAGCAAGACATGGTATCCAGAACCAGATAAAAAACAAACTAGCTGAAACGTGACAGACTACGATTCCCCACATGGCAGCTTCTTGTCACTGTCGCTATCCTGCAATCCATAATCACACAACACAGACTTCTGCCCCATTGAAGCGTGCGCATTGTTTTCGTGACGTTGTCAGCTAACACGTCTACAGGGTGCCTTTTCAGATGCAGCCTTGGTGTGTAGAAACATGGTAAAAACAATGGTCTGACCTGCAGGTCCCCACCCACCTCGGATCTCCTTGGTGAACTTGACGCGTTGGGAGTCGGTGAGTGGCTTGGTCTGCTCGTTGATGTTCTGAATGTCGAGCACCTCGCACATGAACTCGATCACTGGCTGGGCACGGTAGAACGCGGTGGCGGAGACTGTGGCGAGGACAAAGGAAAAGTAGGGTTCATGACCATCAATCCATGTTATATTACTCCAACAGAAATGTACAAGAACACACATAGCCTGGGATTTTTTTATTTATTATTCAGTCGAAGGCTTGACTACAGTCAGAAGATAAGGCTAACCTATAAAAGAGGGCTCTTACCGTCGATGTTGAGCATCATGTTCCACATGGCAGGACGGACCGACTGATGGAAGCCAAACCACACCTCCCTCCCTCCGCCCAGGGGGTGGTAGTAGCCCTCCGGAGGGGAGAAGAAGGAGCGCCCCACTGGGGTGTACCTGGAAACATCCACATGGAGAGTCATTTAGGAGCCAGACAAGGTTATTCTGTGAGAGATAACTCTTTACACCTCAGAATGACACAACGAAAGTTCCCTATGTGAAAGATCTCTTAAAAAAAGGTCTAACTTTTAGTCCATAGGCAGAGTTATTTGTTAGGGAGTTTTGTATGGAAACAGGCCATAGAGATATTAAACGTCTATATGGGCAAGGCCATTTGATATAGGATACCAAGCTATAACAATGCCATGAACAACTGATATTTTATCACAGGTAGAGGGAGGTTATGGGGCCATGTCAATGACGGACTGGCCATCTGGGCCGCTTGACAATTGGGGCCGATACAATGCAAAATATAAATAACCCCTGCATAAATAAAAATAACCAAGTGCTGTGGGTCTGACTGCCCCAAGCGAGTGGGCTGTCGGCCCACTGCGATTGGGTATTACATTGTCAGCCTCTCTCTCCCAGCCAATTACTTTTGGTCCAGTCCATTCTAACTTTACCTAGGCCCCGCCCCTTTCCCATCTGTTAAGTGGTGACATTTGGATAAATAGTGGAGCAAGATGGACGAACACAAAAAGAAACAACGTAAAGGTGGTGCTGAAAAACGGAGAGAGAAGGAGGTTGAAGTCCCTTGAGCCAAATGTTATAAAATAACAAAATTATTAATTTGGTGCCGTTACTTCAGTCAGTCATCTCAGCCTAGTGAGCCTGAAGGCACTGGCAGCAGAGAGGAGAGAGAGCAGAGAGAGCAGCCCATTGAGCCCAGCGATACCAGTTCAACTGTTAGTCAAGGTTTTGCAGCTGAAGCGGTAAGACAGAAGACAATAGGGTTAAGATAAGCAATGTTAGGGTTTGGCTAGCTGGCTATAATCAGAAGCCTTTTGTTGAAACAAGCGCTCATCAAATTCACTTTTAGTGAACCGACCAATCACAGCCTGGATGGGGCGGAACATTAAAAAAAGGTTGACGTGCTGCAGCAAACTTTAGAAATGTTTAACTCATTGTTATGCATGAATGGTTATGATTATTGACAAGTTAGTACTTAGCATTAACAAGTTAGAGACTAACCACCAATGTAGACCATTTGAATGGCGGAACAAAACCTACAAATTATAAATGTCTTAAACTGCTGTATTGTCCAATTGAAATTAACATTTTACTAGTGGTGTATAGTACACTATATGAAATATACTAACATAATGTTAATATAATAGTATAATATTAATTATATATTTTTTATTTAATGTTATACTAATTACTCATCCAGGTTGAAGATATAGATAGAGATTGAGCCAGGATGTCACTGCCACCCCAATTTTTGATTATTTTAAAGAGGCCAAAGTCAGGGACCTAGATATGTTGTTTAGTTTCCACCCCCAACAAAAGTGTGAAAAGTCTGTGGTGCAGAAGCTTCTTTTGTAAAGATCGGACGAACAGGAAGTGGCTGTCATACAGTGAAGAGAACCATGCTTTATTCTGCTTCATTTGTATGGCACAGAGAACAGCCCTTTGATGAACGGAATGGCAGACTGGACGCATATCCATCAGAGAGTGGAAGAGCATGAGAAGAGCATTAAGCATAGAGGTTATGCTGAGGCCTACTTTCTAAGGTCCTCCAAAAGGTAACATTGAGAGCCTGTTCATCGGCAGTCAGATGTCTGCTCATAGAGAGCAAGAGCGCAGAAGAAGGCAAGTGCTAGAGAGCATTATAGATGTTAAAGTCATAGGCAAGAGGGGTCTAAGCTACAGAGGCATGCAGTCTGAAGCAGCTTATACACTAGATGACAGCAGCATTGACCATGGCAACTTTTTAGAGATGATCATTCTGCTGGGAACGTACGACCTGTGTACGAAATCTCACTGCCTGCATAGAGAAAAGCAAAAAAACTGCATGGGTCTGGCTCAAGAGGGGACAGAGGCCCTCTAATCACTATTAACAAAAGACTACCATCGATAACTTCATTACCACCATCCAACATAGCAAGTGAAATCCAGGAAGCTGGTATGTTTTCAGTCCAGATTGACACTACAACACAAGATCAATACTCTTGTCATAGTCAGATATGTGACGAACGTCATCCATGAGAGGCTTGTGGCAAAATGAGAGGCATCCACTGGACAATACTTTTTCCAGGTGTAACAGGGTTGAAATAGACATAGTTGTATGAGTTTCGCCTTAATTAAGCAGCCAGGTTATGTATGTATAGTTGTGGAGCCACCTGCTGTAATATTTGAGTAAATGCATTCCTGTGTGTATCTATATACTGCATGTGTGCATAATCACACAGCATCCAGCCAATGAGTTGTTAGACTTTGATGGAGATTTCATGGTGGGTTTGCAGTTATGCTGAAGTTTACACAGTGTTGTGTATGTTTCGCAGAACAATCCGTGACAGACAACAGCACTGTGTCCTTTGTCGATGAGCCATATGATAGCCGTTACACAGGTACTGAGTGAAGTACTGGAAAATATTAAGCTTGACATCAGCAAGTGCATTGGCAATTCCACTGATGGAGCCTCCAGTATGCAAGGCCAGTATAAAGGCTTCTCTGCCCTGCTCTCTGCAAAGTCCACCAATCAGGTGCATGTGTGGTGCTATGCACACATTTTGAACCTTGTTTTGGCAGACAACAGAGAGTGTATTGGCAAGTGGGTCACTTTTTTCTCTCATTAACAACGTAGCTGTGTTCTTCCGTGAATCCTAACAGAGGATGAACATTTGGGAGAAGGAGAGAAAGGACCCAAGACACAGATGTCTTGCTCCAGTCGGAGAGACACGCTGGTGGGCTAAAGACATTGCCTTAAAGAAGGTCTTTGGAGATTTTGAAAATACAGAGGAGGGTCTGTATGTTGATGTCCTTCTCACTCTTTCAACCATACAAGATCAGAAAAACATCAAAACACTACTGCACAAGTCAAGGCACAAGGATACATTGAGGGGTAGCTGAAGTATGAAACAATACTTACAGCTCAGATATTCCTCCGAATATTTCAGGTCACCTCACCAGTCTCAAAATATCTTCAAACAAGTGGAATGGACATTCTGTCTGCGCATCGTATGGTTGTGTCTACAGAGTAGCAGCTGAAAGGAATGGCAAGAGATTTTTGGAGAAAAAAAAAGTCAAGGCAGCTGCAGACATTTGTTCAGTGGGCCAACAGGAAGTTGCAGGAACGGGATGAGGAAACAGAGCTGGAGTTAGAGACCACTGCCAATGAAAAGGGCTCGAAAGAAGAAAACCATGCCTGGAGAGATGGCACAAGATGAGACTTTTACTGGGGCAGTGTGCATACAGGATTGGTGTCCATAATCACATTCTGGATACAGTTACAGATATCATCCATCAGCGATTTCTGAGTAATGGCACTTTGTATGTCGACATGGCTCTTCTGGACACTAAACTTTCATCAGCTAACATCCAGTCCCAGTGGCCTTCCACAGACAACCCTTCAAGAACTAAGCAAATGTTTGATCAAATTTGACAGCAGAGCAACGGTGGACAATTTACAGAGTGAGCTCATGAGTCTGGCAGAACAGTGGACTAGGTTTAAACAATCGGGATTTGAAGAATACACAACTATGGAGGATCATGGACCTGAAGGAAATGAAGATGAGGTGGAGATGGTGAACAAGAGCTGTTCATCTTGCAAGGACTGTCCAGTGTGTTGCTACCGTATTCTTAGTCAGTACAACCTATTGACCGACGCATACCACATCCTGGGCCTTGCTTACAAGTTCCTACTTACCCTGTCAGTAACCCAGGTAGCTGGCAAGCAGAGCTTCTCTACTCTGAAATTCATCAAGAGTAGGCTCAGGAGCACTCTACCTCAACAGCACCTGGAGGCTTTTATGCTCATGGCTACTGAGCGAGATGTTTTAATGGCCCTGGACAGTGACCTGGTTATAGACGGCACTGCTGAGAGAAGTGAGCTGCTGTAGAAATTGCTAATGTAATGAAATATATTTTTATTTTATTCTAGCCTACTCACCAGTCCTTTCACCAAAAAATGTCTCCCTGCATTATTTATTTTACTGGTCAGATGGTTCCAGAGATTCTTGCCACCTTGCTGCCAGTGCCATTGTGCCAATATGTGCTCCTTCTAACCAGCCTCCTCCTAAGAGCAACACATTCCCATTGTTCAATTTTACTAAAGTTATTGTTATAAATCTTGTTTACATAAAGTGTGGCGGTGTATTGCTGGGGGGGGTTTGGTGGGCCGGTCTGAGTCAAAAAGGTCCAGGGCAATTTTTCCCAGTCTGTCCCTCGGCCATGTTATAAAAGCCATGTACCAATTACAATACCACAATAAATCCATTATGTACACTTGAACAAAAATATAAAGCTACAGTTCATAAGGAAATCAGTCAATTTAAATAAATTCAGTTATGCATCCGCTGGTCAGACACATTACAAAAAAGTAAGGGCATGGATCAGAAATCCAGTCAGTATCTGGTGTGACCACCATTTGCCTCATGCAGCGCGACACATCTCCTTCACATAGAGTTGATCAGGCTGTTGATTGTGGCCTGTGGAATGTTGTCCCACTCCTCTTCAATGGCTGTGTGAAGTTGCTGGATATGAGCACGTCGATCCAGAGCACCCCAAACATGCTCAATGGGTAACATGTCTGGTGAGTATGCAGGCCATTGAAGAACTGGGACATTTTCAGCTTCCAGAAATTCTGTACAGATCCTTGCGACATGGAGCCGTGCATTATCATGCTGAAACATGATGGGAGTGGATGAATGGCACGACAATGGGCCTCAGGATCTTGTATCTCTGTGCATTCAAATTGCCATCGATAATATGCAATTGTGTTCATTGTCCATAGCTTATGCCTGCCCATACCATAACACCACAAGGCATTCTGTTCACAACGTTGACATCAGCAAACCGCTTGCCCACACAACCCTATACACGCTGTCTGCCATCTGCCCAGTACAGTTGAAATCGGGATTAATCCATGAAGAGCACACTTCTCCAGCGTGCTAGTGGCCATCGAAGGTGAGCATTTGCCCACTGAAGTCGGTTACAATGCGGAACTGCAGTCAGGTCAAGATCCTGCTGAGGAAGTTTGTGCAGAAATTCTTTGGGTGTGAAAACCCACAGTTTCATCAGCTGTCCGGGTGGCTGGTCTCAGACGATTGCGCAGGTGAAGACGCCGGATGTGGAGGTGGTCTGCAGTTGTGAAGCCAGTTGGACACACTGCCATATTCTCGAGAACGATGTTGAGACTGCTTATGGGAGAGAAAGCAACATTACATTTTCTGGCAACAGCTCTGGCGGACATTCCTGCAGACAGCATGCCAATTGCACGCTCCCTCAAAACTTGAGACATCTGTGGCAAAACTGCACATTTTAGTGGCCTTTTATTGTCCCCAGCACAAGGTGCACCTGTGTAATGATAATAGAGTTAAATCAGCTTCTTGATATGCCACACATGTCAAGTTGATGGATTATCTTGGCAAAGGAGAAATGCAGGGATGTAAATAAATGTCCACAACATTTGAGAGAAATACGATTTTTGTGCGTATGGAAGATTTCTGGGATCTTTTATTTCAGCTCATGAAACAACACATTACATTTATATTTTTGTTCTGTAGATTTTATGCAGGTCTAAAGAAACATAATAGGAAGAGAAATGTATTGCAGATGAACAGAATGAGTTGGACTAATGCGCCACGCCATTGGCTGTAGGCTTGTTCATTTAGCAGACAGGATATGATTAAGTCCCGTGCCATTATCTTATAGTAAGAAGAATAGAATTTAACTTACCTGAATAAAATAGAAATTATATTTTTCCCACATTCCGGAGAGAGTGCGCATATGAAGTTACTATGTTGAGCGTAAAAGTGATCATTTGAAAGGTCCTATATGCTAGATTCAGAGTTATTTGGCAACTTTAGTTGTGAATGAGTCAAACCTTAAAATGTCTTAGAAATCAAAAGATATGCATGACGCGACTCTAGGCTCCACGCACTGTTCTATCATCAAGTGATCATGTTTCACCCATCAGACTAATCTCAATTTAAACATTGTCTTTACTAATATGTACAAAAAAATAAAAATGGCCCATTAAAATGGGCAGGAACAGGGGCAAAAAAATATATATGTCATACATATGCACTTGAATGAAGGCCACTTTCCCACCAGTTTGTTTTTCACTCATAGGGGTAAGCTACTCCCGTTATTTCACTCTCACTGCGAGACAGGTGATATTCCATGGTGTCTCCAGCCCTGTTCCTGGAGCTACCCAGGTGCATAACTTGGGAAACCAAGTAATATCTGTTCTGAAAAATAAACATTTAAAAAAATATATTGATAGTAACATGTTTTCAGAACGAAACATGTTTCATTAAACGGTTGACAGCCTCGATAAAGCAATGAAGGAGGGGGGATATTGAAACACACGGTGGTGAGATAATCTGTAGCTAAAAAAGAAAATGTTTCAGCCTATTGATTATGAAAATATAAAATGCCCTATTAGTAAATATCTAAATGTACCATCATTGGAGGCTTGTTAATTTTGGAGTACAGGCTAAACCAATTACGTACCAAAGACATCTTACATTTCTGTATGTTTTTCTGCCCTGCGTTGTATAAAGACAATCATTATTTTAATTAAGTTTTTTTGGGGGGGGGGGGGGGGATTGGGCTCATATATAGGCCTACGCATAAGATCTAATATGTGTATGGGTGTTTCTATTTAGATCACCATCTTAGAAAGCGCTGTCCATTTTCGTTGTGTTCGGCTTTGTAACAACATCCACAACAATCATGTTGTCATCTCAGTTTCAACCGGTTGTTGAACTTCTCTTCAAAATTGATCAATCACAGTGAGGGGAGTTTTAAAAGCATATACTGTTTTGATGTGATTTTCGATTGCATTTACATTGGCGTTAGAGGGACAATAGAGCGCTGAGTACCAGGCCATTAACGATGTGATGGTCGTTAGAGAGTTGGGTACTACCGTTGCATGTCCAGAGTGCATAAGAGGAGATTGGTGTGACTCGCATGCAATTTTACTGCAGTCATGACTGCCGGTAATACGGTCACCGCAACAGCCCTACTAACACCTAACCCTAACCTTAAGTTCATACATTTTTCACATTATAGCCAATTTTGCAGCCAGGCAAACGTATAGTGTAAGCCATGTGTACCTCATGGAAGGCAGGTGGCGGGTGATGACATCGAGGGCCTGAACAGAGTCCTCTGGGACCTCATTGTGGCCTGACAGGGCCTCCAGGAGCATCTGCAGGCTCACTACCGATACCCACTGCAGAGACACCTTGAAGGTCTGGTCCTTCCCCTCACCAGGTAGAGTCACTTCCAGATCCACCTAGAGGGAGAAAGGGCAGGGTGTTAGGAAATGGTTGAAAAGCAAGGAAAGCCACAAAAACACATTTGTGATATGCTTTAAACCACACTTCGTGTACAAAACATTAGGAATGCTCTTTCCATGACAGACTGACCAGATGAATCCAGGTGAAAACTATGATCCCTTATTGATCACTTGTTAAATCCACTTCAAAATCAGTGTAGATGAAGGGGAGGAGACTGGTTAAAGAAGGATTTTTAAGCCTTGAGACAATTGACACATGGATTGTGCATCTACAGTGCATTCGGAAAGGATTCAGACCTCTTGACGTTTTCCACATTTTGTTACGTTACAGCCTTGTTCTAAAACAGATTAAATTGGTTTTATTTCCTCAATCTACACAGACTTGTCCCGATGCCACTCCTGCGTTCTCTTGGCTGTGTGCTTAGAGTCGTTGGTCTGATGAAAACCAAGATTGAACTCTTTGGCCTGAATGCCAAGCGTCACGTCTGGTTGAAACCTGGCACCATCCCCACGGTGAAGCATGGTGGTGGCAGCATCATGCAGTGGAGATGTTTTTCAGAAGCAGAGACTTGGAGACGAGCCAGCATAGAGGGAAAGATGAACGGAGCAAAGTACAGAGAGATCCTTGATGAAAACCTGTCCCAGAGCGCTCAGTATCTCAGACTGGGGCGAAGGTTCACCTAAGCACACAGCCAAGACAATGCAGGAGTGGTTTCTGAATATCCTTGAGTGGCCCAGCCAGAGCCCGATCGAACATCTCTGGAGAGACCTGAAAATAGCTGTGCAGCGATGCTCCCCATCCAACCCCATCCGCTCTCCAGCTGACAGAGCTGGAGAGGATCTGCAGAGAAGACTCACGGCTGTAACAAAGTACTGAGTAAAAGGTCTGAATAGTTATGTAAATGTGATATTTCCATTTATTTCTAATATGCAAAAATTGAAAATTACAAACTGTTTTTGATTTGTCATTATGGGCTATTCCGTGTAGATTGATGAGGGGGAAAAAAGAATCCATTTTAGAATAAGGTTGTAACATAACAAAATGTGGAAAACGTCAAGAGGATGAATACTTTTCCGAATGCACTGTATATAGACAGGTGTGCTCCTTTCCAAATCATGTCCAGTCAATTGAATTTACCACAGGTGGACTCCAATCAAGTTGAAGAAACATCAAGGATGATCAATGGAAACAGGATGCACCTGAGCTCAATTTTGGGTCTGAATACTTGTAAATAATGTATGGCTTTGAACAAGGTATGTGGCTTTGAACAAGGTATGGTAGTAGGTGCCAAGTGATCCGGTTTGAGTGTGTCAAGAACTGCAACGCTGCTAGGTTTTTCAATGCGTTTCCACCCAAAGGAAATACAGCCAACTTGACAACTGTGGGAAGCGTTGGAGTTAACATGGGCCAGCATCCCTGTGGAACGCTTGACACCTTATATAGAGTCCATACCCCAACAAACTGAGGCTGTTCTGAGGGCAAAAGGGGGGTGCAACTCAATATTAGGAAGGTGTTCCTAATGTTTTATAAACATCTAAACAAACTTGTCAAGGCCTAGAATACACAGATGATACACGTCTAGTTTTGGGCAAATCGATCCAGTGGTTCTGAACGTGGCACCTATAAAAACAGAGGCTATTCAAAACTCTTTCAAGAACTGATAGAGATGCTGGGAAGGAGAGACAGCCCATTACATGGTCACAAAAATCAGAGGTACAATGGTGGTTAAGATGATTGCTTACCCTGTCTCTCCCGATGGGTAGTGGATGGGCTGTGTACATGTTCCTCTTCCCGTCGTAGCCCGGTTGTCGATCACCAAAGATCTGCATCTTGAAGTGCCGGACCATGGTGTCCACCACCTCCCTGTGAGACAAGAGAATCATGAGATGGCCAGATAACACATCCACACATTTAGTACTGCTTACAAAAAGATGCCAGTCTTCACTGTCCTTCCCTATACATTAACTTGTTCAAATAAACTACTTTCCACCCACTGCGCTGTTAAAGACCCATTTTTATTTTCACACGTACAACTTTCGCTAACAAGTACACACTTCCATTCCCTCAACTCCCCTTAAAACCTCTACCAAACACCTAAAGCCTCAAAGTATCAACTTAATCTCTGAAAATCCATTTCCACCTCCTTGTTCACCTTAAAAAAAAAGACATTTCTCGCCTCCCCATTCAGGTTGCATTTACCTGTTGACCCTCCGAGGTCGTTTCTCAGGCTTGATGTCGATATCATAGTGATAGACATCAATCTTGGGAATCTGCACCTGGAAGTGGTTGGCCAGCAGGCGGATGGGCTTCCCCACGGTTCCCATGCCAGGCCTCCGCGGGGGCTGGAAGAGGGAGGTGGGGGCCGGCGGGCCTATAGGGGGGTCCAAACACAGAAACACACACATTTGTTGGTTGATATATTCATTTCAAGCATGGGTCATATTCAAAACAGAAGAAAACGGACAAGTTCAGGTAGCCCCTCACTGTTTCAGTCTAATAAGAAATGCTTGTTTTGTTTGCGGTGCAAAATGTTTTGCTACGGTGTGCTCTAATGAATAACACCCTGTTAAAAATGACACTAAGAGGAAAAGGACAAGTAAGTAGTAGTTAAGACATTTGTGTCTCAGATAAAAAAATGTAAAACAATATTTTGGCAGCGAGTCTAAGCAGCACAGCGACCACTGTGGGTGTAATTATTGGTAACTATTGGTAACAGCTATTTGGACAGGCTGCTCAGAAATGCATAAAAGCGGACCAACAAAAATTGTTGCATGCGTCAATCAATTTCTGAAATCAGTCCAATCGCCTCCTTGCCACGGTTTCCCAAATTAACTGGTCATGATTAGTCGCCCGCACACACACACACACACACACACACACACACACACACACCACGATTGATCCATCTCTCTGGCCTCCGACCCAGATAGGTCAACAGGGGAGGGCAAAACAAATGTCCCGCCCCAGCCTCCACCCCCTCCCCACTCAAGCCAGACCATAGACTGATGTACAGGGCAAGCCAGAGACAAAGAGCAGCGCATCGTTACGCACAACACTGCCTCGCCACTCGTGTATATATATACACACACACACACACACACACACACACACACATTTTATGTATATCCCCAAAATTAACAATGTGTAGACCTATTGTACCAAGCCCAAATACTGACTCACAGGCATGTGTCCTTGGCAATTTATCCAGCCAATTAAAATTAGAATAATTTAGATGGAGGTTGGATGCAGCACTGTATTATACAGCCTTACATTTCATTTGTGTTAAAGAATGTATTATAAAATACGGGGAACTATCCTATTTTAACCTAACTACACTGTATACATGTTAAAACAATACAAAAAAAATATATATATATTTAAGCGACATTCAAGATTCAGAACATATATTGGAGGGAAAAGGGGAGTGTTGAGTTTCTCATGATTGAAGGCTGGGTGTAAGGGAGGGAGGAAGGGAGGGGAATGCTTACCGCTTTTGTCAAATGATAACAAGCAGGCTGCAGGGGTCCTGAACTCAATGCACCGCCACGCTCCAGTTAGCAAATAAAGCCTGAGGGGGACAATCAGGACCCTCCCTCTAAAAACATGCATGCCCTCATCCCCCCTAAACACTCCCCCTACCCTCCTCCTCCTCACCCCGTGTCCCTGTAAAAAAAGTTACTGCCACGGGACCAACCACAACAGCCGCCGGGGAAGCACGGTGTATGTGTGTGTTTAAAAGGTGTGCATGTGCTGTAGGTAAGGTTCAGATAGAGGGATCCCAACGGGTGTAACACTCAGGTTGGGTCACCCCGACTCACCAAAAACAGCACCGGACCTATATATAGCCCCCTCAGCTGCTGCCTCAGGGAGGTTGAGAGGGCTGTCAGTGTGTCACTGTGTGGCATGCCTGGACCCCCTCCCTTCTCCCCAAACCTACACCACGTCCCTCCCTGACTGGAGGTGTCTCACTGGTACCTCAACTATGGGTTCAAGTCTGCTGCAGCAACCTGCAGGGCCTGGCTGACTGTCACATGCACTTCATGGCCACGATGGGAGCATACAGCTGCACTGTGATTCTTAGGTGATCAAAGCCAATCAGAGCCAATCTCAAAACAAAGCCAATTGGTTACTGTGGTTACACTGCACCAAAGGAGAATACTATCAGATAAAGCAGACCACCACAGGGCACCCAAGTGGCGCAGTGGTCTAAGACACTGCATCTCAGTGCTAGAGGCTTCACTACAGACAACCTGGTTCGAATACAGACTGTATCATAAGCGGCTATGATTGGGAGTCCCAGAGGGCGGCACACAATTGGCCCTGCGTCGTCCGAGTTTGGCCGGTGTAGACTGTCATTGTAAATAAGAATTTGTTCTTAAGTGACTTGCCTAGTTAAATAAAGGTTAAATAAAAATTATTAAAACGTGGGAAAATAATGCTTTGTCATTTGATAAATGTGAGTAAATTACTGAGCATAAACAACTTAAAATTAGGAGCAATGGTTGTTGGTCTATTAACAGTATAATTTACATTTTAAGGTGATTTATGTAGTAATGGAAAGGTGCAGCATGTAAAATTCTGAACAGTGACAGTATGGCCAATAGTGTTAGGCCTAGCAGTTGGGATACACAGGTAAAGGCAGTAGGTTAGGCTTCATGGTGGTAACAGATACAAAACAGTCTTCAGTCAGTCACCATACAGATCTACTACCATAAATGTATTTTATTTTACTAGGCAAGTCAGTTAAGAACCAATTCTTATTTGCAATGATGGCCTACACCGGCGCTGCCTCTCACTTTACTCAATTGCAAGTGAGAGACGGGGGAGGGGGGGGCTTAACCTGCAGACAGGATGTACTGGGCTGATGAGTCAGTAATGACATTGACTGTGGGAAGTGCGGTCACCTGTAAATCACCTGGAATACACCGTGGAGAACAGAGGGGCCTGGGGACTGCTGGGGCACATCAGCCATTCACATCCACAAGACACAGGGGATAGCTAGTGGCCAGTTAGGCCTATATGTGTTTATAGGTTAAACTGCCTAGGCCCATATTATTGTTCAACTAAGGTTAGCCTATTGAACACACCCACCTGCTGTCCTTATAGCAGCAACCTTGCGAAACATCTTTTATGTTCTACATTATTTCCTTTGTTTGTGGTCGGTTTTTATGGATCATTATGCAGCAAAACTAACTCCCCCCGGGAGGAGAGTAACATTTTCTACCTAAACAAGCTTTCATGTAGTGTATGTTATGATGCTCGGGGAGATGCAGCTGATAAGGTGCAGAGCTAAAAGTCTGAGAAGGTTATTTTGGTGTACTGCGTTGCAATGATTTCTAGAAAGACCATTACTTGGTCTTTTTGAAGATTTGGCACAGACATCAGTTAACAGATTGGCAGCTGTGAAGGGGTTACATCCTAAACTAGTAGGCTCTATAACAGGGAGGAAGGTTACATTGCTACAGCTGAGGTTAAAACAACCACTGAAGCCTTCCAGAATACCCTAAAATGCAAATTAGACCATTCTATTTGCCTATGGATAAATGCCCAAGCTTGTGTTTGTGCATGGATGTAGCCAATGTGTCCATCAATTCCACTGTTGCATGGCAAACAGGAAATTGAGAAGAATGTATAGGCTTGTGGTAGTAAGCAGATGGCATGAGTGTTTCATTGCTGGTGAAAATTGTTTCTATAAAAATCAGGTGACAACTTGTTAATCCCTAACAATAAAAGAAAGGATTTCACACCAGCTGCATGAAGGTTAGTTTTATATCAGGTGTGAAAGAGCCATACAAATTAGTAAACTGTCAGTGCAACATGTTGAGGTATCTCGTGTGTGTGTGTGTGTGTGTGTGATATCCTGAACTCAACGAGTGGCCATTCCGTCCCAGTGAAAATGGTTTTGTTATAGTCCGTATAGTCATGAGGTACGTTATCTATTCAAAAGCCAGGCTCATTCCATGCACGGGTGCATGAGCATTTCCTCCAAGGCACTGTCAGGCGACGGTGGCGCGCAACCCACTGACAGAAATCCAAAAAAAGCATATAACCAAGCTTTTTAAAAAAAATGTACTGTCAACAAACAGTGTTTAATATCTCTATATTTTAGCGTTAACAAAGACATCGTGTCAGCATTGTAACGTTGGCGTCTCTCGTTGCTTTCAGAAGGTAGAAATGAGGACAGTACGAGACGCCAACATTCCCTTCTCTACTGTCGATTGCACAATGAGTTACCTACTAGGCTTCATATTAAAAATGTTTAAAGCTATATGGCCTTTAGATCATACGCATTTCAACTGGAATCTTTTTAAACGTATCATAAAAGCTAAAAATAAATAAATAGCGTGTTTGTTGATGAAGCGATAGACTAGATAACGAGACACGGAAGGAAAGTATCGGTTAAATCCCCCCACACACACACAATGCCATCCAGCCCTTGTATCGAGCTGCGCGCTTCAGATTGACCAAAACAAGATCCCTCGTTATGTCTTGCATAACATGTGCTTATCAGGCTGTAATTGTCACGGAAAGAACCTTATCTCCGTTGTATTAAATGTTACACACGCTGGGCTTGATATGCTCGTTTGTTTTGTTTGTTTTTCTCTCTCTGTGGTCGAGGCCTAGCTACAACCACGGCCCCCAGTTGAGGAATGAACAGGAGCACACACTCCAGACACTGGCTTCTCATGTCATCTTCTTACCGGGTCCGAGCGCTTCCATGGCCGAGGGCTCTCTCTCCGTCTCTGTCCCGGCCTGGCGGCTCCGTACCGACACTGAAATTGGGGGCGGTATCGCGAAGATGAGGGCGGCTAATTTAAGAAAGGGGATATTATGCGTAGATGTCCAGCAGTGTTGTGGATGCGTTGTCTTCTGAGTGATTTAAAGCATATCCTGTGGATTTGGAAATGAGCATGCGCGAGGAGGTGCTATAAATTTATTCTGCGCTTGCGCAGAGTGAGTGACAGCAGTGGCACAAGAGCACCACCACCCATATACAGTTATGGTTAGTACACTACTCATACCTTTTACTGAAAATGTGACTCATCATACAATATGTTACTAATTTATAGCACAGTACTTACGTAGCTGTATCTTGTCATTAGACTATACATTATTAGCTTTTTGCACTCCAAATTCATGTTTACCTTACCCATTGAAACACTAATTGTTATTTTGATTCCATTTACTTTTACTAACTCAGCTGACAATATTTCCTTGACATTTGCATTAAAAACAAAATGTAAATTGTCTGTGTTTGAAAATAAAAGACTTCATAAACTGGCCTGCCCTGTTTTTGTCGTGGTGTGGGGATGGACATGTCTGGTCAGCTGTGTAACCGTAGATTTACCAATCAAATGGTTTTCCTCTGTCATTTGGCATAACAACCATCCAACGATTGGATGAGGGTGAACACCAATTTTTTAGTATCATCCAATAGAAAAGCACAACGACAATGACTGACAGACGTAAGGATAGACCGTCAGTCAGCGCGCGAAAGATACACAATGATTAATTCAGAACAAGAACAAGCGGGAGGAAGATAAAGTTAACTAAATGCAGATAATACCGTTAGCCATACAGATATTTTTACACCAATAGTACTATCTTATGGTCGGAAATAATTTAACACGGTACGGAAGTCTTGGGTTCACGGTTTTATTGCAGGTTTTCTGCAAATAGACAAGGTAAAAGGCGGATAAAGTTAAGATGAGTTTGGTGTTGGTCTCTGAACAGGTAAGAATTTAACTAGAGTTGTAATTCCTAATTAATAAGTTACATTAGCTATCTACATACCAATACACGATTTAATTAGTTGAACTAACGTTAGCTAGGTTAACAACTTATTCTGACTAACATTAGGTGGGGATTGAGTCCGCCATAACCCCACGCTAGTTAGGTTGCTAACGTTAGCTACCTAGCTTGTTTTTTTATTATTAAACTTTTATTTAAAATGTGTATAGGGAAACACTGTGACTTCCCTATTCTATGTGTAACATTAGGTACTGTTGAATGTGCAGCTGGCTAACTAAATACCATAACCGTATACTCTTTGTGGCAGCTGAGAGAGAAGGCGCCACAACTGCCATTTGGCGACCCAACATTGAACAACAGAGACAGGCATCACATTTAAACCAAACAAGATCATTCACAATCATGTTTTTCTTATTTCAAATGTTCAATCAGTTATACTTATGTCTTATCACTGGGAAGAAGAAAGACCATGATTATTTTGTAGGAAAGAGAGAGGGTCATAGTCAATCAAATGTATTTATAAAGGCCTTTTTACGTATGCCAATGTCAAAGTGCTATACAGAAACCCAGCCAAAAACTTCAAACATAAAGCAATGCAGATGTAGAAACATGGTGTCTAGGAAAAACTCCCTCGAAAGACAGAAACCTAGAGAGGAACCAGGCTCTGAGGGGTGGCCAGTCCCTATCAGGCTGTGCCAGGTGGAGATTAGGCTATAACAATTAATGGCCATTAAGGCCAGATCTTTCTCAGGTGAATTTCAGAGTTTTTTTTTTTCTTCTATCCAGGCACTAGAACTCCCTGCTGCGGTCCCGGTACCTGAGAGTGATTCAGACAGCGGGATGGGCTCACCAGTGAGGGAAATACAGATTTCTTCTGAGATGATTACCAATACTGTCAACCCACAAGGTACAGTGACACAACAAAATGGGTGATCCGGGCCTAAACAGACAACCTGACCAGAGCCCCCTGTTAATGTAAATAGACTGCCCTGGACTGGGCCATTTGCTCCGTGATGAGTAACAATGGATCGTTTAGTCTTTGACTTTAGACTATGTAACAATTGACGCAAACTACAGTACTTGACAATTCAACCACCAATGCAAACGAACTTTAATAGGAAATGGTTTGCATTGTGATGTAAATGTAATACCACCTTTCCATTAGTCATTAAGACGGCTTGTAATATTTTTCCCAGATTCAGATGATGACATCACAGTGAATCGGCGGTCCCGTTGTCGGAAGGCCCTGAGAGACAGTGACAGCGGGGAGGAGGTGCATGAGATGGCAGAGGCTCTGTTCCTGTCAGCATCCAGCGGAGAGGAGATGGAGACTGCTGAGGAAGAGATCAAAAAAGCAGAATTAAAGAGAAAGAAGATATCCCGGATAGCCCCTGTCGACAGTGACGAGAGCTCAACAGAGGAGAAGGAAGAGATAGTAAAAAAGGATGTGAAACAGAAGGACGGAAAGAGGGAGAAGAGCAAGAGACACAGAGAGAAGAAAGAGAAGCACAGCAAAGCAGTGGAGCGACTGAAGAAGAGAGAGAGGCCTGAGGTGGGAGATTGATTTATAGTGATAGAAAAATAAGTGGCCGTTTAAAATGATTAGTTTTGTTTTCAAAGTAAAGACTAATTTTCTCATCACTCTGTTTTGTAGGAGACCCCTTTGCCCCCGGCTCTGAATGACAGCGGCTGTCTCCTTGGTGACAATGACCTATATGACGCTGGTCTGGATGATGATGAAGAGTCTCTGGATGCCATCAGAGCAGCAGTAAAGCAGAAAGCCAAGAAGCACAAGGTAAGAGCATCAAGTCCTATCTGTAGTTCAGGAGTAGGTGTGAGGTCACTAAAAAAGTAAATGCCCCAAAATAAATCACCCAGGATAACTTTTTGAACGTGAAGTAGTTTGTGAGTTTATGGCTAATCTTACATAGCTTTGTTTCTGTATATTGTGCTGTGCAGAAGATGTGCAGGTAGACAATTCACTGTATTGTGTGTCCGGACTATGCTCTGTATCTTCCTCAGGAGCCTTTATTTGATGACAACGACGATGAGGAGGAGGAGGAGGAAGAAGAGAGAGACTATAAGGCTGGACCGAAACATCGTCCCCAGGAGAGGAAGGCTGCTCGAGCCAGCAAGGAGGCCATGAAGCAGCTGCACAGTGAGACACAGAGGCTGGTCCGAGGTCAGTTTGTTTTTACATTCATATTACAATAGTGTGTCCCTAAATGGAGTGTATTGCCCGTGTTCCACTATGATTAGCTCTACATGGCTTGCTACATACTTCCTGTGTGGCTTCTATTGTCCAACCCAGTTTTTCTTGTTACATGTTCGGAATTCCTTTGCAGAATCCACATGCGGGCTGCCCTACCACATGCCTGAGCCCAAGAGCATCGACCAGTTCTTCAAGAGGAGAGCCCGACCTGAGGGTTCTGCTATGGCACTACTGAAGTAAGTAGACATTTTTCTACCAGGATATCTTTACTTCTACCAGCTTTGTCTTTGCAATTACTGAACTTTGTTCAACTGTCGTACCCTATCAGAACCCAAAACTCCTTTATTTGTGATCAATATAATTGTAAACAAACACTATATCCTCAACATGGTTAACACAATATTTTATATAGGTGGTGGTAATGGGGGTGGGGGATCAATAGTTACATATAGCAATATTATTTAGGATGATATATCGATACTCCCTAGTATCGATAAAACATTTTATATCTACACTACATGACCAAAATTAAGTGGACAACTGCTAGTTGAACATCTCATTCCAAAATCATGGACTTAACATGGAGTTGGTTCCCCCTTTGCTGCTATAACAGCCTCCACTCTTCTGGGAAGGCTTTCCACTAGATGTGGGAACATTGCTGCGGAGACTTGCTTCCATTCAGCCAGAAGAGCATTAGTGTGGTCGGGCACTGATGTTGGGTGATTACGTCTGGCTCGCATTCAGTGGTCCAATTCATCCCAAAGGTGTTTGATGAGGTTAAGGTCAGGGCTCTGTGCAGGCCAGTCAAGTTCTTCCACATCGATCTCGACAAACCTTTTCTGTAGGGACCAGCTTTGTGCACAGGGGCATTTTCATGCTCAAACAGGAAAGGGCCTTCCCCAAACTGTTGCCACAAAGCAACTGTAGACTTCCCTTCTCTGGAACTAAGGGGCCTAGCCTGAACCATGATAAACAGCCCCACACCATTATTCCTCCTCCACCAAACTTTACAGTTGGCACTATGCATTCGGGCAGGTAGCTTTCTCCTGGCATCCGCTAAACCCAGATTAGTCTGTTGGACTGCCAGATGGTGAAGCGTGATTCATCACTCCAGAGAATGCGTTTCCACTGATCCAGAGTCCAATGGTGGCGAGCTTTACACCACTCCAACAGACGCTTGGCATTGTGCATGGTGATCTTAGTGTTTTTGTGCAGCTGCTCAGCCATGGAAACCCATTTCATGAAGCTCCCGAACAGTTCTTTTGCTGATGTTTCGAGGCAGTGTGGAACTCTGTAGTGAGTGTTGCAACTGAGGACCGATGATTAAGTGCTACGCGCTTCCACTTCACAATAACAGCACCTCAGGCCATTCTACTGCCAATGTTTGTCTATGGAGATTGCATGGCTGTGTACTCGATTTTATATATATGTGTGTGTATACATACATGCAGTGCCTTTTGGAAAGTATTCAGACCCCTTGGCTTTTTCCACATTTTGTTACGTTACAGCCTTATTCTAAAAATGATTAAATAGTTTGTTTTACTCATCAATCTACAGAGGCCAATTTGAGCTCTGTACCGCATCACCGTGCCCCTTCCAAATGTTGTAACACTGCAGAGGGCTCCGTAAAGCTCCTTATTGACATGATTGGTTGACGGTAAGTGGGGACAGGAGGTATAAACACACTTATTTCCTGAAAAGCTCAGCTCCGGGAAGCGCAAGAAGTATGAGTGCCCTGCCTTCTGCAGAGGCCGTATCACCATAAATGCTGCACCATAAATGCTGCACCATGCAGAAGTCGGATTGACCATGCAGCGCTTTTTAGTGTCTTTAGTATTGTGATAATATGGTATTGTGATAATATGGTATTGTGAGGTCCCTGGCAATTCCCAGACCTAGTAGGTGGTCAGTCTTTGCATCCATAGCTCTGTCTATGAATTTGAGTTGTTACATTTCTCCAGCCCCATCCCTTAGCTTTTTACCAAAACAGTGGTGGGGATTTCACTTTATTGTTTGAACTGCAGATTGCCCCTTTAAGCATATAAACCCTAGCTGTTGTTTTTTTTTTGTTTTTTTTTTAAGGTCTGCAAAGTATCAGGACTTGATAAAGGAGGCAACCCCAGCACCTCCTCCGCCCAACCCACCCAAGGAGCCCCAACAGCCCTTAGCCTCCCTAGACCCACCCTCCACCCAGAACCAGGGTCTCTCCCAGCCAACGATCACCT
Organism: Thymallus thymallus; assembly: GCA_023634145.1. Lineage (NCBI taxonomy): Eukaryota > Metazoa > Chordata > Actinopteri > Salmoniformes > Salmonidae > Thymallus > Thymallus thymallus. The sequence goes on from CM042395.1 coordinate 6,762,668, forward strand.
CCTCCCCACAACAGGAGAACCACAACAGGGCAGAGGAGACCTCTCCAACCCAGGAGCTCGATGACGATGAATTCCCACTACCCGAGTTGGCCGACATTATGCTTGGGGCCAGAATGTCAGGGTTGGATGTTGCTGCAATTCCACCACCAGAGTCTATGGAGGTTGGACCCCCAGAGCAGAACCAGGCAGAGGCCTCCGACTCCCAAGCCCAGGCGATGGCAGGTGATGGGGATGTAGCTCAGCCGCTACCTGCTCCAGCCAGTGTGGACCCCGTAGCACCACCAGTCCCAAAACTCAAGAAGGACAGGCTTGCCAGACTGAGGGAGCTGGGGGTGGAGCCCCCGCCTGTCCCCAAACTGTGTGCTGACGATGGGTCCTTCGATCTGGAGCCCCCTCAGGTTAACCCAGGTGAAAGCACAACAACAAATATTCAGCTCCATAATGTCAGAACTCTGTAGCACAGTATTTTCCAAATGCTGGGTTAGGGTTTAAAGCCGTGTGTTTAGATGCATTCTTTTGTCAATTTTATGTGGCACACAAAATGATTTTGGTGGGTCACAACACAACTCAAGCCACCGCTCTAGCACACTGTATTGTGGCTAAATGGGTGAGCTAGACTGAATTGGGTTGAAGAAACCCAGTCAAGTTGGTTGTAATGTATCGTCTTCTGTAGTTAACCTGTTTTGTTTCCCCCCTCAGGCGTGGAGGCGTTGAAGGAGCGTTTCCTACGTCACGTCCAGCCCGTGGCCCGGCCCAGAGGGGAACGCACCGTGCAGATCAGCGTCATCCGTAAAGACAGCAGCGAGGAGCTCCACCAAGACTCTATCACCACCACCATCAAGGAAGGGGAGGAAGAGGCTGATCACACCAGGCCTGGTAGGAACATAGTACCGTACATCACACCACACCACACCAGGCCTGGTAGGAACATAGTACCGTACATCACACCACACCACACCAGGCCTGGTAGGAACATAGTACCGTACATCACACCACACCAGGCCTGGTAGGAACATAGTACCGTACATCACACCACACCAGGCCTGGTAGGAACATAGTACCGTACATCACACCACACCACACCAGGCCTGGTAGGAACATAGTACCGTACATCACACCACACCAGGCCTGGTAGGAACATAGTACCGTACATCACACCACACCACACCAGGCCTGGTAGGAACATAGTACCGTACATCACACCACACCACACCAGGCCTGGTAGGAACATAGTACCGTACATCACACCACACCACACCAGGCCTGGTAGGAACATAGTACCGTACATCACACCACACCACACCAGGCCTGGTAGGAACATAGTACCGTACATCACACCACACCACACCAGGCCTGGTAGGAACATAGTACAGTACATCACACCACACCACACCAGGCCTGGTAGGAACATAGTACCGTACATCACACCACACCACACCAGGCCTGGTAGGAACATAGTACCGTACATCACACCACACCACACCAGGCCTGGTAGGAACATAGTACCGTACATCACACCACACCACACCAGGCCTGGTAGGAACATAGTACCGTACATCACACCACACCACACCAGGCCTGGTAGGAACATAGTACCGTACATCACACCACACCACACCAGGCCTGGTAGGAACATAGTACCGTACATCACACCACACCAGGCCTGGTAGGAACATAGTACCGTACATCACACCACACCAGGCCTGGTAGAACATAGTACCGTACATCACACCACACCACACCAGGCCTGGTAGGAACATAGTACCGTACATCACACATTCTCTCTAAACCACACACACACACACACACACACACACTCTAAAGAAGCATCCCATACGATACAAAGCAAGTACATTTCCTGAAATCCACTGCCACACATATTTCCAAATGTCTTTTAATTTCTGTCCACTGGCTGCAATAATCTTTCCTAACCAGTCCTGTGTTCCCTCTCCTCAGGTGAGAAGCTGACCAACCTGAAGTCCCGTCTGCAGCAGGCCATGGCCGTAAAGAGACGGGAGGATAGAGAACGTAAGGCTGCCCTCCATCGCCTAGACAACGAGGACTGTGGGGAGGAGGAGGAGGAGGAAGAGGAAATGACGGATTCCGAAGGGGAAGAGGTAAGAGTGGATCAGGTAATGGAGGGAAGGTCTTGTCCAATTAATAGTGTTTTGGAATTGTTAAAACCTGTTTGTTTGTCACTCCACAGGGTGTAGATGAGCTACTGGGGGGTGGTGATGCTGATGAAGAGGATGACAATCAGGAGGAGGGCAGCGTTTCACTGAGCTGTGTGAGGAGCCCCTCCCCGTTAAGTTTAAAGGGTCCCTCTCCCCCACAAGACCTGCTCAACACAGACGGAACCCTCATGCTGTTTACCAACAGCTCCTGCTCACGCACAGGGTATGTGTGTGTGTGTGTGTGTGTGTGGTGCTGATATTTGGGAGTCTCAGCCATGTACATAGACTGTCAGTACGTGGCCTTCAGATTGCAGGCCTGCATATGGCAAAGAGGCGTGCAAGTTACTGCTCTGTGTCGTTGGTCATGGGCAGCCTTGCTGTGTGGAGAAGGAAGTGCTATCTGTATCCACAAGTGTCCAGTTGTCAGTGTCCTTCTCGTCTGTAGTGGATTTCAATAATGTATTTAAAATGTGTGTAAGCCAGTATTAATTTCAACAAAGTTAGTGACAACTATTCATCAAACACCTATTTTTCTGTGGCAATTGACGACACTATAACTGACTAAATAGACCAAATTATTTTTCATTTCAGTTGACTAAAATTAGACAATTATCTCTGACTAAAATAAGAGTGGACTGGACAAGAGTTTTTTTTTTTTTTTTTGGAGAGATTTTGAGAGCTTTTCAGTGATGAGAACAGGTAATATTAGCAGCACAGATGTGCAGTCCTGTTCAGCAGTGGGAAGGAAGTGTCTCATCTAGCACACCAGCTGGTGATCTGCCGGGGAGCAAGCGATGAGTTTGGGCAGATGGGGCCCCAGCTCAGTCTCCCAATTATACACAATTTCTGTTCACGTAATTTATTTAGGCAGTCAAATAAAAGTCAACATCCGCCCGGATCGGAATGACACTTTAATGTGTCTTTAGTAGGCCTGTAAAATAAAAGGGCAGACTAACTAGTACTAGTTAGTACTAATACTAGTAGGACTACTAACTAGGTAGCTAGTTCAGAGCATGTACTGAACCCTCTAGTTAACTGTTTAGCTGTTACTAGCCTGTATTAATGTTTTCCTCATGTCCCCAAAAACACTCGCGACTAAGGCCATCCAAAGTTGATTTGCGACTCGGTCACACCTACAGCGTCATTGCGCAACATGGTACGCGGCGTCATCTGGATATATGTGGAACAAAAAGTTCAACGTTCGCCTTCTGCTACCATTTCGGTCAAGCCCTCTACGCATACAGTTTGATGCATACGTTCAATAAGTCCAACGCATGCACCACACAGAACGCTCTGCAGTGTTTCCGTTTGGATATCGGTGTACTGCTGGTGCACCAAAACACTGTCGGTGTGATTTGAGGTGTTACTTTTTTGAACGATTCATATGATTCATTTTAACTATTATTTTGGATTAACTGTGTCTGGTGTGTTTTGAGCAGGGCTTGATCAAAAGCCTGCACACCCAGTAACTCTCCAGACTGAGGGTTGACCACATGTGTTACAGTTTTAAATAAAGGTTAAATAAAAAAAGAGTTTCCTAACAGATATTGTACTTTGTAGGGGTTTAAGTGCACAACGACGGGAGATCAGAGAGCAGCCTCTGTGTCGATGCCACATTACACTTTTTATACGTACATAGTCTCCGCCAGTTGTTGTTCATGGAAATTTGGGTAACCTTTATTTAACTAGGCAAGTCGGTTAAGAACAAATTCCTATTTGCAATGACGGCCCACTGGGGAACAGTGGTTTAACTGCCTTGTTCAGGGACAGAACGACAGATTTCAGCTCATGGATTCGACCTTTCGGTTACTGGCCCAACGCTCTTAACCACTAGGTTACCTGCCGCCCCAAGTCATGGAAAAGTAATGAAATTCCATCTGTCAATGTGTATGAACTCTGGAGTATGGAAAAGTCTTTGAATATGTAGTCTCGCTCAATCCTCTTACTCTTCGCACTACATTTTGTAGCCTAGTCTTTCTTCCTCAGAGAAAACAGCTTGATTCTAGCCCTTACCGTTCAAAAGATATCATCCATAAAACCAGTGGGTTTTTTGGGGGGGGTTTTTTGTGCATTGGCGAGCAGCATTTAATATTCAAAAAGCATTCTTTGTTCTAAAACTAGGCTACTTTACCAATAGTACTTTAGGCGACCGTCTGATTTGTGCCTAGCTCGTTCTTCCCACGCAAGATAATTATCACATTGCCATATAATTATTCTAAAACAATTATTATAAATTCTCATGTTTTGTCATATTTCTTCTGTTGGGAGAGAATAGAATGTAATACAGAAACATATGTTTGTAGGACAAGGATATGTATGTTTGGGTACATGGAACTCTGATTTCATGTTTATTAAAGGTTAATGATATTTTAGTCAAAATGACTAAGATTACATCTAAAAAGAGTGCCAAAATGAACACTGGTGTAAATGTATATGCTCAATGAGTTTATCTGTCTCCAAGTTGACATTTTTGTCTTTCTTACAGAGATGGTGTAAAGAGGACAGGGCCTGGAGGTCAAGACAGTTACACAAAGATGGGTGAGTAGACTGAACATCTTTCACTTACAAGAACATGTTGTCACAACTATTCTACGTCAGAAAATACTCTAAGATTCTGGATGGAATTGATGTCTTTTTTTTCCAATCTACTTAAAACCATTTGTATTTTTTTTGTTGGCTAATGGTTATAAAAAATGTAAGTTTCACTGGTAAAATTGTATTGTAATTTCTGTCTCTTTTCTGCTACAGAGGAAGAAGATTCTCTGTCCCTGGCCAAGGACAACAGTCACAACAGTAGTTTTGAGCTGCTGGGCTCCATGCTGCCGTCCTACCAGCCTGTCAACCGCAGCACCGCAGGAGGCAGGGGCCTGTCGACCAGCTCCTTATGCTCACCCTGCTTCTTCAGACCTAGCTTTCTAGGATCTGCCTCCAAGGTGAGACGCTGACATTTTAGGAGGGTTTATATCATGTATGACTAAGGCCCAGTGTTTTCCTTACCACTGTATGACAGTGTAAAAGTGTCAGAAGAGAGCCAGTCATAAGGACACAGACACCGGTATGCATGTCTTGACCGGGGCTGCAGTACCTCCTATGTGTGCTTCCCATGTATAGGCATAATAGTAGACTCATTTAACTGTAAAAAAAAAAATGGTTTACATTTTTAATGTGGCATGAACATAACCAGGCATAATGTTTTCTTCTGATAACCACGTTTCAGTCCACAGTTCTTATACAAGAACGAAAATAAAATCACTACCGCCGTGATGGAAACAGGAAGTGTTGGTTCCATTTTATAAATGCCTACAGATTATTTGTTAGTTCGACATCTTTTTGAGTCCTTTATAACCATCATATTGATGCTCCTTTCAGTAAATATCGACAGTCTTATTCTAGTGACATGATGATCGATGCTTGACTGCCATTTTGACAATAATAAAAAATCATTATCCATCTCATGTGGACTAGCCTACCTATACAGCCTACCAACACTGTATCTGCAAGCTGTTGGCTAGAGCACGCGTGCAAAGTCCACAGTAAGCACATTTGCTATTTAACGCAACAGTTTTTGTGACAACTATCTGTTGAGTTGAAAATGCGATGTCATTTTACAGCAAGAAATACCATTTATGCGTGTCATTTTACAGCAAGAAATACCATTTATATGAGGCAACGTGAGAGCAACAGCCCTACAGTCACTGTCTATATTTCACTTACTACAGTAGGCTAAAACTTCTGTGTCCAAATATGTATTTTTAGTTCAGAAGAGCGGCAGCGGCCCTCCCCAAGTTGCACAGACATGCTAATCTTAAATTAATAGTTCCGCCCTTGATGAAGAGGAAGAAAGGTGGTTTCTAATAAATGTTGATACTGACTCCTTTGCTGAGACTCACCCCCAGTATCTCATCCCCCTCTCTCTCTCTCTCTCTCCATCCCACAGAGCTCAGGGAAACTCTCCGAGCCCTCCCTCTCGCTGCCCGTGGAGGACTCCCAGGACCTGTACGCTCCCCCCTCCCCCGGCGAGTCTTCTGGACCCCTGGGTGCCCCGTCCCAGGGTCGCTTCTCTCTAGAGGAGGACTCCCAGCTCCTGGACGCCGACGGCTTCCTCAACGTGGGGCCCCGCACCGGCCCCACGCACTCTCACAAGAGACAGCTCATACTGGACAGCCTGGATGAGAACGCTATGGACGCCAACATGGGGGAGCTGTTAGGAATGTGCTCTGGGGGGTTCAGCATGGCCAGAGAGAGGGGCGTGCGGGGGCTTGGGGCTTCACAGGAGGATGAATTGTTAGGGATGTGTTCTGGAATGTTCCCTGCCACACAGGCGGAGGGAGCGAATGAGAGGAAGAGAGAGGGAGGAGTTAGAGGGCTAGGGGCGACGCAAGAGGATGAGCTGCTGGGGTTGTGTTCGGGAGTGTTCCCCACCGCACAGACGGAAAGGGAGAAGGAGGGAGCGGAAGGGAGGAAGAGAGAGGAAGAGAAGATGGAGTTAGAAATGGACAGAGACAATGACATGGATCAGCTACTTGGCCTCTGCTCTGGGAAGTTTACTACTCAAGGTAAGCGTGTAGATTTGTTACTGGGTGTACATCTGGGTGATTGGGTGTATTGGGGTGTAATAATGTTTTGGTTCCTTTTCCCTGTCTCTCTCCACATAGGTATCTCCCCCTTGCGATCCGACTCGAGCCACGTCCCTCACTCTTCAACTGCTGAAGACAGGTAAAATAGCTAGCCTAATATAGGGCCCTATAAAAGGAAATGTGCAGACGGAATCACTGAATCCAGACATTAAAATGGAATTCAACAATATTAAATGGATTGAACTTATTAGAACATCCCTAATTATCCCAAGTTCATCAATAAGACATGAACAAAATGCATCAGTGATTTTGTATTTTCCTGCGACTTTCTGAAACTGCACAGGAATAACCCTGTCATTGTGTGTTGTGGCGCCTCGTATGTCTAGTCTACACTCTGTGTTGCCGTTAGCGATAATGATAACCATCTGCTGGTAGATTGAAAGGCTTTTCATAAAAAAAACCTTCTCAGTTAAATGTTAACTACAAAGTAGCCTATGCCAATCTGGGTATCAATAAAGTTTGTTCAATAAGAGGACTCACGAGTGGCGCAGCGGTCTCAAGGCGTCACTACAAATCGAATCCCAGCCGGCCGTGACTGGGAGACCCATGAGGCGGCACACAATTGGCCCTGCGTAGTCCGGTTTAGGGGAGGGTTTGGCCGGCCGGGATTTCCTTGTCCAATTTTGCTCTAGTGACTCCTTGTGGTGGGCCAGGCGCCTGCAAGCTGACCTCGGTCGCCAGCTGGATGGTGTTTCCTCTGACACATGGGTGCGGCCGGCTTGTAAATGAAGCAGTGTGTCAAGAAGCAGTGCGGCTTTGCAGGGTCGCGTTTCAGAGGACGCATGGCTTTCGACCTTCGCCTCTCCCGAGTCCGTAGGGGAGTTGCAGCGATGAGACAAGACTGGAACGACCAATTTGGATATCACGAAATTGGAGAGAAAGTGGTAGTGTTTATTCAATTCAGTAATGGAGTGTTGTTAAACGTCTTGTACTAACCACTATGATATACTCAGGCTATACGTTCAAAGAAATCAAAATATTATGTTTCAAATATTCTGTGATGTTTCTGTAGTAAGAAGCTGGTGGTGGAGGAAGAAGAAGAGGAGGAGGAAGAGGATTGTGAGTTTCGACTTCTGTCAGACGTGGAGAGCCAGAGTGAGCAGGTAAGCCGTGTGTACATGCGTGCTCATGCATTGATGACGTATTCCCCAAACAGCTGAACTAACTTCTTCCTCCTTTCCTTCCAGGAGGATAATGATGACGAAGAGGATGAAGAGAACGAGGTAGAGGAGGAGGAGAGAGAGGCTGTGTTTGAACCCCTGCAAGGAAAGAAGAAAATGTAAGTGCACAAGTACAGTAAAATGCATTTCCTAAAAATGCAGTAATCAATCTCAGTAGTACTATAAAATGTTTTAATATATAAAAAAATGGGTTTCCTTGACGATAGAGCCTATTAGTTTAGAAAATTAACTCAATTGTCGTCTGGTTGGGTTTTCTCCTTCAGGCGCATGGCAGAGTTTGTGGACTCAGAGGCTGAGCTCTCGGGTAGTGATGTGGGCAGTGAGGATGAGGATGACGGTGAGAATGAATATGAGGAAGAGGAGCTGCTGGACGAGCTGCCGCCTGATGATGAGCTGCAGGACCAGATCAACAAGATCCACATGTATGTACTGACACAAACATGATAAATACCGACCCACCCCCAAAAAATAACATTCTAAATACCTCGAACAAAACAATCAAAGAAGAACTTCCATAGTCACTACTATTACTCCTATTGGGTTACCTTAACAATGCACAATGTTTGGTGCCTTTATAGATAATGTTTGGTAGCAGAGGGGTTTGATTTATTTGTATTGGAAAAAGCAATCCAATCATATGGTGTCTGTGAATATTGGAACCCCCTAAAGCTTAGTTTGACCCGCTCGTCTACAGGAAACAGGTCCTTGACGACGACAAGCGGCGACTGCGGCTGTACCAAGAGCGCTACCTTGCCGACGGTGACCTGCACTCAGACGGCCCGGGCCGAGCTCGCCGCTTCCGCTGGAAGAACATAGGTGAGTGAGTGTTGGCATCCTTCTACGACAGATGTCGTACTTTTCTATTCCACAAGCTTTATTCAACAGTCGTGTTTTTACCCATTGCTGTCTTTTTGTGGTGCTCTTCTTCCATAGACAATGGCTTTGACATGGACGGAATGGGGGTGGAGGGGGAGGAAGAGGAGGAGGAGGAAGAGCTGGACCAGGCAGAGCTGCATAGGAGGAAAGAGCGGCTGGAGAGGGAGCAGTGGCTACGAGAACAGGTACGCTTTATATACAAAAGTATGAACACCTCTTCAAATTAGTGGCTTCATCTATTTAAACCACACCCGTTGCTGACAGGTCTATAAAGTCGTGCACACAGCCATGCAATCTCCATAGACAAACATTGTGGCATTGTAGTGGCCTTAAGAGCTCAGTGATTTTCGGCATAGGATGCTACCTTTCCGACAAGTCAAATTTCTGCCCTGCTAGAGCTGCCCCGGTCAACTGTAATTATTAATTTACTCTGACACGTCGCGACCCACCAATAACAGACCCATACTTTAAAGGCTGTTCTAGATGATTCTGTGCTTCCAACTTTGTGGCAACAGTTTGGGGAAGGCCCTTTCCTGCTTCAGCATGACAATGCCCCCGTACACAAAGCGAGTTCCGTACAGAAATGGTTTGTCAAGATAGGTGTGGAAGAATTTGACTGGCCTGCCCAGAGCCCTGACCACAACCCCATTGAACACATTTGGGATGAATTGGAACGCCGACTGTGGGCCTGTGCCTAATCGCCCAACATCAGTGTCTGACCTCACTAATGCTTTTGTGGCTGAATGGAAGCAAGTCCCTGCAGCTATGTTCCAACATCTAGTGGAAAGCCTTTCCAGAAGAATGGAGGGGAAAACCAACTCCATATTAATGCTCGTGATTTTGGAATGAGATGTTCGACGAGCAGGTGTCTACATACTTTTAGTCATGTAGTGAATGTATAGCGTATGGGCGTGTGTCGAACACTTGGTGTGTGTCATTCTATTCTGTCAGGGGAAACCCACTAGGAACCAAACGGCAGCAAATGAAATTAAATGGAACGGAACAGGGTGTAACCTACTTGAATTTATCCAATAGAAACTCTTGTATTTGTTGTAGAATGTTTTCCTCTTTGCTACGGTTTGGACTAATGATTACACCCCTGGTTTGTATTCTATGTAGTGTGTGTGGGGTGTATCGTGTGTCTTAACTCCCTTCTGTCTTTCTAGTCGGATGCTAAGGCCAAGAAAGGGGAGGACTTTGACGAGGAGGAGAAGATTGGAGAGGAGGACAGCCAGTTCATGAAGCTGGCCAAGAAACTGACTGCCAAGAAACTACAGAAGAAAGGTGAGCTGACATACAAGACATATGGAATGAGGTATAACAAAGACGACTGGATTTCTCCTGAAGAGTTACTCCTCTTTTTAACCCTTCCTTCATCTGTTTTTTTGTTTTCCAGAGCTGCCTGTTGCACCTGATGCGGAGAAGAAAGACCCAGCTCAGAACCCCTTCCAGAGACCTTCTCAACCCACCATGGTCAGTACCTTCTTCGTACTAGTCCAGTCTGGACTAGTAGTCACCCTCTAGATAGATAGATAGATAGATAGATAGATAGATAGATAGATAGATAGATAGATAGATAGATAGATACTTTATTGATCCCAGAGGGGAAATTTCTTTGTCAACCAGCTACGGGGAAACAAAACACAGGGCAGGTGCAAAATGCCAGAACGAAAATACACAAAAGACAGATACAGTGTGACTCTTATGATTTTTCACTGTGTAATCTGCTCCTTCTAAGAATATTTACTAGATTACTCTGCCTCTCTGACCTCCATTTAAACTTTGACCCCGACCTCAGGTGAAGAGGGGCTCGTTGCTCAGCCAGCCCCGCTCCGTGCTACAGAAGCTGGCCTGCATCTCCGAGGGGAATCCGCTAGCCCCCCGCAACACCCGAGGGTTCGTCTTCCAAAGCCTATCCCCGCAGAAAGAGGCCTCGGCTGCAGAGGCCCCAAAAACACAGGCAGGTCCAACCATAGAGAGCGAATATATAATGGTGTTCTATGTAATCCTGTGGGCCTAACACACAGTTGGTTGATAGTTGGTCAGTATTGTGGCTACAATCTTGTGCAGTGTTTCAGTCAACATGTTTTGTTTTTCTTTAAAGCCTCTCCATTCCAAACTGTTTTTTTTGTTTTTTTTTCTCTCTGTAGAATGAAACATCCATTACACATTTAAAAACACAGTTTCTTCTCTAGAACTTGTGACAGTTTGGTCATTACTGTACTTGTAATGATAGTCATGGGATGTTGGACTGTAGTGTAGTTCTGGTATCTGACCATAGGGTGGTGCCAAAAGCCCAAGCTGTCAATGTTTCACTGGTAAAAGCTGTGTTACTGCAGTCTTTGTTTGACTAGAACCATTTCTCGCTCTTATCCATACCTTTTACTATGTTTGCATATACTGCAACTCGGCTTTTCGCTGAAAATGTGTACAACATTACATAATCCAAACTAGATCTGTGTGGAGTATATCCAGATTATTGTGTGAATAATCTCTGAACCAATCAGGGAAGATGCAGCATCATTGAAGGTTTCAACATGAAATGTAATTTCATCTCAGGACATTGTCTTTTTAAATTGGCTCAAATTTGTAATAATAATAATTAATTACATTTAATTATAATTACAAATGTGGCCAGATCTTTCTAACCGGGTTAAGAGTTTTGGGGAGTTCTGTTTTTAAGATGAGGCATAATTGATATTTTTAAATAGCTGTAGTACTGCTCTGTCATACAGACCTCCACAAACACAGCTGGACGTGTATAATTGTAATGGGACTCCATGCTGGCACCAAAATCTCCCTAAGAAATTAAGAATCCCTAAATTGGAATGTTATCGTCATGGGACATTTGCTGCGAATGTGGTGGAGAGTTCGTTGACAAGCTCTGTATATATCTGACTGGTTCTGGTCCATTATTTTAGCAACAGGAGTTATTTCCGATTTTTAACTCTGAATATCTCTTTCGCAGATGAAGAAGAGGGGACAAATACAGGTTTTGGCCCCGGTTGCTAAGCGACCATGTCGGGAAAGCAACGCACCAGCAGCCAAAGGACCCCAAAGAAGTATCTTCTGTTACCTGGAGAACTGAGGTGCCCGACAGTGCCTGATTTGCAAATCACACTCTCTTACACACACACAAAACATCCAGAGTGTACTACTTTCTCCCCCAGATCACATTGGCTCTTTTTTGACAACACTTCATTGTGTCCTAATTAATTTGTCCTGATTTTTTTTTTTGTTTGTTTATCATGTAAATAGAATGGGTTTGATTATTTTTTTTGTATTTTTCTTTTCGATTTAAATGTATTTTTAAGTTTGTAAATTAAAAGGAATTTTAACACAAGCTCTAATATGTGTTCTCTTTTACTCAGGCAGGTTTCTTGTAGGTAAATGGAGATGCAGTGCCTTCAAAGACTTATTCTACATTTGGTTGTTAGTCTGAATTCAAAATGGATTAAATCGATAGTTTTTCTCACCCATTTACACACAATACCCCATAATGACAAAGTGAAAACAGTCTAAGATATTTGCACACCTGGATTGTACAATATTTTCAATACATTTTGCAAGGCATTGGAAAAATTCCCTGGTCTTTGTGGTTGAATCGGTGTTTGTAATTCACTGCTCAACTGAGAGACCTTACAGATAATTGTATGTGTGGGATACAGAGATGAGGTAGTCATTTAAAAAGCATGTTGCACACTGAGTGAATCCATGCAACTTATGTGACTTGTTAAGCAAACTTTTACTCCTGAACTTATTTAGGCTACCCACAACAAAGGGGTTGAATACTAATTGACTCAAGACATTTTAGCTTTACATTTTTAATTAATTTGTAAAACATAATTCCACTTTGACCAAATGGGGTATAGTGGTGGAAAAAGTACCAAATTGTCATACTTGAGTAAAGATACTGTACCTAGTAAAATACTCATTGCGTAAGTTAGTATTTGGGTTTTAAATATACATAAGTATCAAAGGTAAAAAAAAAAAACATTAACTTTTAAATTAAGCAAACCACATGGCTTATTTATTTTATTTGTATATATCGCTAGCCAGGGGCACACTCAGCACTCTGACATAATTTACAAACAAAGGAAGCATGTGTGTTTAGTGAGTCTTCTATATCCGAGGCAGTAGGGATGACCAGGGATGTTCTCTTGATAAGCGTGTGAATTTGACAATTGTCCTGCCTTGTTAAGCATTCAAAATGTAACGAGCACTTTTGGGTGTCAGGGAAAATGTATGGAGTAAAAAGTACATCATTTTCTTTAGGAATGTGGTGACTTATCACAACAGGCTGTGATTGGGAGTCCCATAGGGCGGCCTAATGTCGTCTGAGTTTGGCCGGTGTAGGCCGTCATTGTAAATGACAATTTGTTCTTAACTGACTTGCCTGGTTAAATAAATAAATAAATAAATAAAAGGAAAAGTAGTCAAATATATAAATAGTAAAGTACACATACCTGCCCCCAAAAAACTACTGAAGTCGTATTTTAAAGTATTTATTTACTTAAGTACTTTACACCACTGATGGGGTATTGTGTGTAGGCCAACTCAACTCAATTTAATCAACTTTAATACAGCTAAATATGAAAAGTCAAGGGGTGTGTGTATACTTTATGAAGGCACTGTATCTGACTTTGCTAAGGGCGGAATCATAGTTGGTGAAATGCCCTACGTACATTTTGCATTGATGTCAGTAGAATTGGGTGAAAGTTAACCTTATCACATACTTGAATGTGTCTCTCTCTCTCTCTCTCTCGTGCTCTCTGCACATTAATTACCATGGCTTCAGAATTCAAACAATAGAATATTAGTTGACTGACTGAATTAAGACTGTTGCCTATAGACCTCGGTCCCTTAACCTCCACCCATTCTCTGACCTCTGGGTTCAGAAAGGACCACTTTTGGTCGAGAGTTAAGATAATTGCAGTTCATAATGTAATGATTATTATAAGTGGCTAATAATAGGGTCACTTGAGGAGTACTTTTAATGACCGCTTTTATCTCCATCTCATTAGACTGTGGTGATTTAGCAGCAAGTCTCGGGGTTGGGGGCTGCACGAAGGCTCATTACACAACATTAGGAGCAGGCACAGGGGCTGGAATGAACCCCATCGATACCCCTCTTAGCTTTAGGCTGAGATTTAATCCTGGTTTTGATTATTCAATCATAACATTCACCCAAGTCCCCCCTCTTTGAGAGAAGGGAGAAGATTATGTGAATAAAATAAAAAAAATGGAGCCCTGACCAACCACAATCTAAAGGACAAGCTTTTATTTTACTCCCAACTAAGAGGCTAGAATAATTAACCAGAACAATTTTTAATTCTCCATGATGCATCCCAAGGGGTGGAAAATCTATGTGAGGGTATTTGTTTTTATTTAGGTTGTCTTGGCTAATTGAACTATCTCTGTTGCAGAAGAGAGAGCTGCAGGTCCACTCTACTCTGGTTTTCTGTACAGTATCTGCCGCTATGCATTGTGGTGTTGTGAGCTGATGGTATAGCCATGGGTCTTTCCCCTGGCCACTGTCACAGTAAGGACTGATGTTGCTGGAGATGAAGCAGAACTGAGGGAAGTGGGTCATTACTCAGGGCTGTGTTAAAAAAAAAAAAAAAACCTAACAAGGTCTTATTCACTAGGTAAGTCATGCTATTTTATATTAAATGCCTGTGTTGTGAGATGGGTGCTTATGAGTTGCGTAGGTTGCTCAGGAACCGACACACAATATTTATTTACTGCCTCAAGGGACCTCGCTGACCCTGCATCTGAACATTTGGTCCACATGCACCGCTTCTTTCTTTCTCTCTCTCTCTCTCTCTCTCTCAATGTTTCTATTTTCTGGCCCTCTTGTTATCTGTTTCTATGTATCGGTGACCTGTTCCATGGTTCTGTGTTCGGATTTGGAAGATGGAGATGATTTTGCATGTGACGAGGCCGCGGGCGACCTCTGTGTTTGATGTATTTTTCATGTGCTTAGGCTACTATTGAACGATGGGGAGGAGGGAACAGCCTGGAGGTGCGGCACTTGAATGGGGATGTTGTTGAAGTGGAAAGGGTTTGGGAGGGTGCGAGGGGGACATGCGCTCTTCTGCCGCAAGCGACTGCATGTCAGGAGATGGGGAGGGAGTATACTTGCAAAGTCTGTCTGATGTACCACACCTACCACCCGAAAACACACTCTAATCTAATACGGACAGATACGGTCACCAGTTTAAACCAGAACAATGCAACAAATGGGAGTCTGTCTCCCTTGACAACATTTTGAGAATGTATTATGGGTTACATTGGAGTAGACTAACCAAATGTTAGTTTGTGGCATACACTTTTATGGTCGTGCTTTCGCTTTAAAAAAAAAAAAAAAAAAAAGGATATGATGAGACGTTCCAATGCAATTTCTGCAGCACTCTACTTTCTGCTCAGCTCTGCATTTTCCCGGTTCTACCGTCCCTGCCCAGTTTAGGAAGTGAGTCATTGGGTAGGATAGCAGTCCGTTCTATCAGAGCGCTAGAAAGAGTGGATGAGAGGGGAGAGGGGGGGGGGGGGGTAGTGGCTGATAAACATCACATAGGAGGGTCGACCGGAGGAGGGGGAAATAGGGAGGGCTCCCAATCTACTTCCTCTAAGAAGCACTTTACTACCGTACGGTAAGACAATGCCCTCTTGTGAATCGATTAACACATTTGTCAATCCAAATGATTATGTATTCAGCGAATGAAATAAGGAATGGTAAAGGTTGTTTTGTATAAGTGGAAGTGAGGCTATCGCTGCGTACGCGAGAGGAGAACAAAGACATGGGGTGAGCTGACAGCGCTGTTGCTGAACTAGGGCTACGCTATTACGTAACGCACAATGGAGATTAATTTATATTTATATTCATATTTTATATTAATTTAATAAAACCGTATTTATTATGTCATCTATTTTTCTCAAACAACATTGTAGGTAGGCTATTCTAATGCTTCATGTTATAAGCTATAAGCATATGCTTTCGTCGGGCGTCGTCGTTCGTTCCTGTCAAATCGCACATCTTCATGTTTTATCTGCTAAATTAATTAAAAGGAATTTTATGGAGTTTCACTTCTGACTGTCACAAATCTAAGACGTAATAGTTAATTGAGAACATCCTGTAGTTGATAGCTTTTATAGCCTAGCCTCAACAGGATACAACAAGGATGGGAATGCGTTTTATTGTTGTGCTATTGCAGGAACCTCAAACCAATATAAAACATAATATTTATATGTTTTATCACATCACCCAATGTCGATTTTCCTTAACTTTATGCTCACCAATCGAGCGGCAATGTTTAGCGCGCGCTACCCTGGAACGTTAGTCGCTGTCCTTCAGCACCACGTGCCTGCGCATCATGGGACAGAGCGGAGAATGAGTGACAGTACCCCGAAGTAAGGATTAGCGAAATTTCCATTCTGATGAGACATGTACATATTTGATGGTAATATAGGTATAAGTGGAGTGCAATTGGACGCACTGAGCAGCTCCGATTTACCATATTAGAAAAAGAAGGAATGGCATTGATGGCTAGAAGATTAACTGGTAGGCTTATCTCAAACTTGTGAGTTATGCAGCATAAAGGACTGTATCAGAGAAGTGAGGCGGGAGTTATACAAATATCTGCATGCCTATTTATCTGATTTGTAGTTCTAGTATTAACCTTGAAACAATTGCCTTAACTAACTTTCATATGTTATTCCCTTTTCGCTCTCGCCTTTTCTAAACAGTGAATCTCAATCAAGATCAAGAAGTGAATCTTCAACAATAATTGAGTCTCGGTCAAGAAGACTCGAATCTCAGTCACGAAGAATTGAATCTCCGTCAAGAAGAAGTGAGTTTCAGCCAAGGAAAATGCTCCACCAGGACCGACCCGTGAACTCCCAGTACGGAGGCCAGGGAGGCAGCTCCTCCCCACTGCGGATCCTCAGCAACAACAGCCAGCAGCAGGGGGGCAAAGGGAAGCAAGGCGAGAAGGACGGAAACTTCAACTTTCTAGGTCAAGATGACGTCATGACAGGAGGGGATGAGAATCGCAACCAGGTGCGTCCTCGTAATCTGGGCCCGTTGGGCCGCGACCAGCCCCACCTTCCCTCCTCCTCCAACCACTATGGTCCGGGCCCCCTGTCCCCGCTCTCCCGCCTGCCCTGCTGGAGCCCCCTGGAGCCCCTGCCTGAGATCGAGAGTGGGGACGATGGGTACGGAAGAGTGCCCCCGGATGGCGCGGAGGAGGGCAAGATGGAGGAGGAAATGGGGAGGATGAGTGATGACGAGAAGGAGAAACAAGAGCTGGGGGGAGACAGCATGAAACAGGAAGTGGTGGTGGAAGAGGAGGTAGAAGTGGAGGACCCAGAGGAATGGGGCGACAGCGACTCAGACTTTGAGTTCAGCTACAGGTCCAGCGGCAGCCTGTCCTCTCTCAACATGGAGAGTGGAGGAGAGGGGGCCGGAATGGGGGGGTGGGACCGCATCGGTGTGGGGGAGCCCAAGCCTGACCACCACCAGGGGGGCAACCAGGAGACCCCTGCCGCCACACCAGACCCCCTTACCCCCTCTTTGACCAGGAAGTGGGATGACAAAATGGAGAGAAAAAGAAGCAGCAAGCCTCTGCGAACGGGGAACAGTCTGCTTGACGGAGGAGCGTTGTCAGACTCGGACACGGACTGTGGCGAGTTGCATGAGCTGGAGGACACTGTGTGGACCCTGAGGGACCGCGAGCGCTTCAAGGCCCAGGAGATGGAGAAGCACCAGGTCCAGCTGACTATGTACCGCAGGCTGGCTCTGATCCGCTGGGTCCGCACCCTGCAGGGCCGCGTGCAGGAACAGCAGAACCGCCTCCAGTCCAGCTTTGACGTCATCCTCGACCACAGGAAGGAGCTGCTGCGCATGGGCGCTGCCACCACTGCAACAGCCACAGCCAGCCAATCGTAGAGCAGGAAGGAAGCGCAGAGGCCCCAACAGGAAGTGGTCACCAGCAGAGACCGGCCAATCGCTGAAGGGGAATACGAAGGCATTGTTATTGTGCTTGTTGTCTCCCAGACTTTACTTTTCCCCAAACTAGACAATCTCCCAGCATCCTCTGAGATTTTTGATTTATTGGCGTCCTACCCTGTGTTGATATCCAAATATATCCAAGTCGCCTTTCTTCTTGAGAGCCAGGACAAGTTTTTTCACCCTAACCCTGCCAAACTATCAAAATATAACATATTATATGAGGTTACAAGTTTATTAAGAGTTTAATATATGCCTGTATTTTAAAAATGTTCTACATACATTATGTGTAGACTGTACTATTTTATTTGCCTCTATAACTGTGATGTAATCCAAAAATATTAAAAATACAACATGGTGACATTTTTGATTATATGTATTTCATGTTTGTCTTCTCCAATTACATAATAAAATCGATTTAGAGATATTCGTGTTTAATGAGTTGATCATTTATAAGGTTATGAAGATTTTAACTAGTCTATTTGCATTCTTTGCACAGTATAAAACCCACATCAACCTTAGGTCGGTGTACACAGAAAGGTGTGGGTTAGCGGAATGAGAACAGGTATGCTATGTCAGATAGCTTATATGAACACATGCTAAACCTAAGCTATAAGGCCTTCGTTTGAGAATTATTTTCGCATTATGTTGCTCTTCAATTTCAGATGAAGGAATTTATCCTTTTCATAAAACACTAATAGAACAGTTAAAGCCTCTGTATTAGTTTAAATATATAAATTGCAGCCTCTGGTCCATGATCTTTTCAGTACAATCGTCTCTTCATCAACAGCACAAAGTTCGTTTGTATCGCCTCATCATGAGTGTGTTCTGTTGGGGGTATGATAGCCGTGTGAGGAACAAGCATCAATCTTTATAGGCATGGTTACTGCGTCTCTCGTCGCCGCGGGCAGGGAACGTCTAGCCGTGCTGTGTGTGTGTGTGTGCTCCCAGAGATACCAGCCCTCGCCACCTAATCTGCAGTCTGAGTTGAGCTGGTCCTGCAGGGTCCAGTCCCCCGGGAATCTGTCAGTTTGCGCCCCAGGGCCCGGCGGTCCTATCCGGCCCGGTGAGCAGCCGCCGGTCCAGTCCCGCAATATGAGCCAAACCCCGGGGCAAGTTTGTGATAATCCTCGTTTATGCCTCCAAACTCCGGGCGCTCAGGCTTATGTTCTAAAGCTTATCGCCTCTCATGGACGCAGGCATGACAGTGAAAGTGTGAGAGAATTAACATATTTATCTGTTGTTTATTGGCTTTTAAACTGGATGTATGTAGGGCATCAAACGGGAAAGCGTCTGGGATAACCAGCCAACACTTTTGTTTGTTCTGTTATTGTCCTGTGTACAAACACCGCTTCCAAAAAGCGCAGAGAACCCGTACACGGGGAGAACAAAACCTAATTTGGAGGATATACAATCACCATGATGTAATTAGGCTATGTATTTACAGTGAAGTTCAAATGCAAAGGGAAATGTTACCTTTAGGCCTATAGCCTATAAAATGAGATATGATGGACCCTGCTTCATTCTCCAAGCAGGCTAAGTATAATTTGTTTGAACCTGTAAACTGTGCTGGTTCTGTCTGTCTGTCCAAGTTAGTAAGTAAGTAGGTAAGTAAGTAAGTAAGTAAGTAAACTACCTAGTCTGTGTGAACTGCTAAATTTCTTAAGAAGTGTTAGTGATTGCTACCCATTCAAAGTGGGTGCAGGTCCATCCACTTCTTTTGTTCTCTGCAGATTACAATTTAATAGGAGTGGGAGTGGCTACACCTGTGCTAGGCAATTAGCTTGGTGTTATTAGTACAGCCTCCTTGTTCACCGGCAGCTGTTTGCAGCAGACATCCCCAAAACGAAGAAACTTCTGCCGAGTTGTTCTGCGGGAGTTCGTTGAGGAAGGTAAGTGAGGGAGGCCCCGCTCTCTCTCTTGCCCATATGTTTAGTTAATTTTACTCCAATCTCTTTTGCATTATTGTAGCCTTTTCTGTAGCCTGTCAACTATGTGTCTGTCTATCCCTGTTCTCTCCCAAATGGAGTTCCAGGTGTCCGTCAGCCTTTGGAACTGCCGTTCTGTGGCCAACAAGGCAGAGTTCATCTCAGCCTATGCTGCCCTCCAGTCCCTTGACTTCTTGGCGCTGACAGACACATGGATTACCACAGAGAACACTGCTACTCCTCCTCCTTCTCCCTCCTGTCTCCTGATTCTGCCTCCTCGACCCTACTCTCCTCCCTTTCTGCATCTTTTGACTCTATGTCCCCTATCCTCCTGGCCTGCTCGGTCCTCCCCTCCTGCTCCGTGGCTAGACGACTCACTGTGAGCTCACAGAACAGGGCTCCGGGCAGCCAAGTGGAAATGGAGGAAAACTAAACTCCCTGTGGACCGGTCATCTTTAAACTCTCTACTTTACTTCCTCTGTTTCTGCTGCTAAAGCCACTTTCTACCACTCTAAAGCCTCAGCCTCTAACCCTAGGAAGCTCTTCTCCTCCCTGCTGAATCATCCTCACCCCCCCCCCCCCCCCCCCTCTGGGGATGACTTCGTCAACCATTTTGAAAAGAAGGTTGACGACATCGAATCCTCATTTGTTAAGCCTAATGACACCACTGGTCCTGCTCACATTGCCCTACCCTATGCTTTGACTTCTTTCTCCCCTCTCTCTGCAGATGAAATCTTGCGAATTGTGACAGCCACCCGCCCAACAACCTGCCCGCTTGACCCTATCCCCTCTTCTCTTCTCCAGACAATTTCCAGAGACCTTCTCCCTTACCCCACCTTGCTCATCAACTCATCCTTGACTGCAGGCTGTGTCCCTTCCGTCTTCAAGAGGGCGAGAGTTGCACCCCTCCTCAAAAAACTAACACTCGATCCCTCCGATGTTAACTACAGACCAGTATCCCTTTCTTTTCTGTCCAAAACTCTTGAGCGTGCCGTCTCTAACCAACTCTCCTGCTATCTCTCTCAGAATGACCTTCTTGATCCTAACCAGTCAGGTTTCAAGACTGGTCATTCAACTGAGACTGCTCTTCTCTGTGTCACAGAGGCTCTCCGTACTAACAAATCTAACTCTCTCTCCTCTGCTCTTATCCTTCTAGACATATCTGCTGCCTTTGATACTGTGAACCATCAGATCCTCCTCTCCACCCTCTCTGAGTTGGGCATCTCCGGCACTGCACACTCTTGAATTGCGTCCTACCTGACAGGTCGCTCCTATCAGGTGGCGTGGCGAGAATCTGCCTCCGCACCACGTGCTCTCACCACTGGTGTCCCCCAGGGCTCAGTTCTAGGCCCTCGCCTATTCTCTCTATACACCAAGTCACTTGGCTCTGTCATATCCTCACATGGTCTCTCCTATCATTGCTACGCAGACGACACTCAATTAATTTTCTCCTTTCCCCCTTCTGATAACCAGGTGGCGAATTGCATCTCTGCGTGCCTGGCAGACATATCAGTTTGGATGTCAGATCACCACCTCAAGCTGAACCTCGGCAAGACGGAGCTGCTCTTCCTCCAGGGGAAGGACTGCCCGCTCCATGATCTCGCCATCACGGTTGACAACTCCATTGTGTCCTCCTCCCAGAGTGCAAAGAACCTTGGTGTGACCCTGGACAACACCCTGTCGTTCTCTGCTAACATCAAAGGGGTGACCCGATCCTGCAGGTTCATGCTCTACAACATTTGCAGAGTACGGCACAGGTCCTAATCCAGGCATTTGTCATCTCCCGTCTGGATTACTGCAACTCTCTGTCGGCTGGGCTCCCTGCCTGCACCATTAAACCCCTACAATTTATCCAGAACGCTGCAGCCCGTCTGGTGTTCAACCTTCCCAAGTTCTCTCATGTCACCCCACTCCTCCGCACACTCCACTGGCTTCCAGTTGAAGCTTGCATCTACTACAAAACCATGGTGCTTGCCTACGGAGCTGTGACGGGAACGGCACCTCCTTATCTCCAGGCTCTGATCAGACCCTACACCCAAACGAGGACACTACGTTCATCCACCTCTGGCCTGCAAGCCCCCCTACCTCTATGGAAGCACAGTTCGGGCTCATCCCAGTCAAAGCTATTCGCTGCTTTGGCACCCCAATGGTGGAACAAGCTCCCCCACGACGCCAGGACAGCGGAGCCACTGACCACCTTCCGGAGACACTTGAAACCCTACCTCTTTAAGTAATACCTGGAATAGTATAACAGTAATCCTTCTACCCACTGGCTATCCTAAGTTGAACGCACCAATTTGTAAGTCGCTCTGGATAAGAGCGTCTGCTAAATGACTGAAATGTAAATGTCATTTTATTCGGGCATGTTACCTACTCTGCCCTACCAAGCAAAACAGCAGTAACTGCACATTATTTGGCCTCAACTCCACAAACGGCCAATTCAAGCAAATGTGTAATGTGCGCAGTGTCTAACGTTGAACACCGTGCCCTCACCCTGAACACATCTCTTCGTCTCAGCGACACTGTATAATAGGTTCGCCGCACCGCGGGACACAAGGCATGTGTGACGTGTGCCCTGCTGGGCGCGAACAGCGGCACCGGTGAAAGAGCACCCCACCCGGGGAGAAGTACACACACGGGAGGGCTGCGGGACGCGCCACCGTCTCTCTCCTCGAGCAGAACTGCTAATTTTGTCGGTTAAAACGAGCGACGATAACGTTAGCAACGCAGTTTGAGGCGTTTTCTCCCAAATTATTGCGAGTGAGAGAGAGGTGCACACAGCTGTGGCTCTTGTCACCCAAGTCGGTGTCATGTGTTTCCAAGTCTGTATCACCCTGCTATATAAGCGAATCAATTCACCTGCTCATTAAACTCCAACAATGAACTGTATGGAATTTACATTTCAGACTTTTGGGGCCATTATGTAGACATACTATCTAACCATTGTCATGAATTATATGTTGTCTCAATGATATTGCCTTGAGTTTGCCTACCCCCTGTAATTGTGAAAATCATGCATTGATTGATTGATCATAGTCCAGGTCAGGCTAGTCCATCCCATGCGTAATTGTGCCATAACGCATGATGGTGATTTTCAATGATTTTCCTATTGTTAAAGTGTTTTCTTTCCCATCACTCTGTAATGTCTTTTTCACATGACAATGACAACAAGCTTAACCCACCATGACCTAGTACCTAGGGTTAGTTATACAAATCTTTGGTATCCTCGATTAGGCCTATAAAACGGAGTGAAATAAGAAAATATATATTGTAGTCCAGCAGAGGGCACCTATTCATCACATAGCCCCGTTGGTTCACTTTTTTTGATGAAATCAAATTGCGTGTTAAGAACACAAGGGGGCGCTCTTCTTTATGATCCAATTAAGTACAGTAGCTTCTGTTTTGTGAGTTGGACATAGAGGTCCCTACTACCCAGTGCTGTCTGACGAGTCCATAGAGCAGACTCTCTATCCCCTCTCTTTTTTCTTTCCCTTTCTTCCCTCTGCCTGATGTAGTGTGACAGTGTGCTAGCCCCCAGCACTCTGTTGGCGTGGAAACAATCAGCTTTGACAGAAATGGGGGTGGTGGGGGATTTGGGGAGGGAGGGCAGGGGGCTCCGGCCCGCGGCCTGTGTATGATGAACTGGATAGAAAGACCTGTGGCCAAAAGAGAAAGAGCAAACATGGAGCAGAAAGATAGATAATGTTTACTGGTAGTTAAGTATCTCATCACTTTTACCAAGGATGCACATACCAAATTGAAAATGAACTAATATTTACCATGAGCCATTCATACAGTATATATATCCTTCTTGAGTATGGAATTGTGTGGGTGGATTGAGTACTGTGCTTTTTCTTTGTTTACAATTGTAAATGTAATATTTTCTTGCTTTTATTGGTTCATTTCCAGCCAGGCTTTGAATAATTGTCTTTTATATATCAGTATCCACAGCAGTGAATAAGAATGAAATTAATGAATGAAAACTATCCTCATAGAAATACTAGGCACATTTCAATTAATTAACTGAATTTCAAAACACTTCCTGAATTGCCTGAATTGGAAATGGTTAGCAAATGCTGAAAACTACCTTCAGTACAACTGGAGGGCTGTAGCTTTACAACAGAAAGCACAAGTAGACTATATCATCATAACCTTTACAGTGCTGTGAGGATAGAAATTGTAATAAAAGTGTTCACAGAGTGCTTTATAAAAGTGTTCACAGAGTGCTTTATAAAAGTGTTCACAGAGTGCTTTATAAAAGTGTTCACAGAGTGCTTTATAAAAGTGTTCACAGAGTGCTTTATAAAAGTGTTCACAGAGTGCTTTATAAAAGTGTTCACAGAGTGCTTTATAAAAGTGTTCACAGAGTGCTTTATAAAAGTGTTCACAGAGTGCTTTATAAATGCCAAGGAAAGTCAGGGATGGACAGGATACATATGTCCTTATATAGAGAATGGGAAGTGCTCTTTGCATCACATGAAAATTAATAAATCCACACATGTTAAATTAGATTTTAATAAGATGTTGAAAATATGTATCAGAGGTCAAAAGGCATACACGTTGTAAAGTTGTTATTGAAATGTAGGCTATGCCTAATAATACTACTGTTCTTCATAAAGTCAACCACAAGCTAGACTTGAGGCCTTATTGACAGATATCCTCATGGATTCAGAATTCATAGAGGCCTGTATTTGCTTTAAAAAAAAATTACATAAAATGGGCTAATTAAATGAAGTTATCATTCATCCTGACTAATGCATCACCATCTTTATGCATGTCATTGTAGGCGTATATTAACTTATAAGATTTAAGCATGAAATTATGACCCTGAATATGACCACGCCAAGTTAGCCTAGGCCAATACAGTGAGCCTATAGACCTATCTTTCAAGTTGCTGACATGCCTGTGGAAATACTAGGCCTTCTGAAGTCCTGTATCACTGATCATTTGCCTGCCTGCTTGTCCAAGTCTCCGGGGGGTTCTCCGAGACTTTCTGAATATGGGCGTCTGAGACTGAGAGCCTGTTGGTGGGGTCTGGGGTATAAGGTTCAGCTGCCTCGGCTGCTTTAACCAGCTAATAAATATGAAAACAGCGTGTTAAAACTTTTATTCGTTGCTCTGATTGTAATTATTATACCCTTCTATAGAGTCCCATGTAAATCCCGAAACCTCATAAGAGCCCAGTGTTGTCCCATAAAACTGTGTCGGACAATAGAGGGAGAAAGGGGGCTTTTTCACGCATAAGGGGTTTTCACAAGAGCACATTGAGAGCAGCCCCTCCGTGACACGCCCATGGATTATGTGGCTGTCGGTGAAAGCGCTTCTAGGAGCGGCAGGTGTGTGTGCCAGGCACGGGGGTCGTGCGGCCGGCGACCGGCGACCGTAGGGGAGCTGGCTATGTCGAATGCGCGCAGCTGCCGGCGGGATTTTTTTCAGAGCTTGTCACTTTCATTTAACTTGCCCTTTTTCACCCCCTTGAGATGAAGTGGTCTCTCGTGTCCAGGTTCCCTCGACGTCCCCTCCCGGTTTAGATACGTAAGGGAAGACTAAACGGTGACATCCCGTCAACAAAAGCTAGCGGGGGCCACTACCCATCACGCCTCAACACCGTGAAATTGTGTATTAAACCGATAAGCGGTGCCAGTGATACCGCATTTCTTCAGGACCTATAATTGAATGCCAAAATCTAAGAAGGCAAGGTTAAACAAAGTCTTAACACAATAACTCTGTCTATTCCCTCGACACTTCTATTCAAGCCCCAGATTTCCAAATCATGATCCACCACATCATAGGCCAGTCTGTTGGTTAGTGTGAAATTCATCTTGCAATATTGCAGTAACTTATCAAATAAAACAGGTTACCGTCTAGCCTACTTGGTAAATTAGGCTAGCTCACAAATCCATGCGGATGTTGTCTAAATTCACAAAGAAAAGTCTGTGTGTGAAGATCAAGAATCTTATCTCTGTAAATTGAACCATGTCAAAATGCTGGAGCATCACAGCCACAACCTCATCTTCCAGGCTGTTTTTATCTTTCAGTGTTTACAAAAAGACATTTTTTTTTATTTTTTTTGTATGGTAAAACGGGGACTTTAACCCGTGTAGGCTATTCCCTCAAATGGTTTGCTCCATGCACCTTGATCCCTAATCTCTGTCGTTCAAACCATGTCCCATTCCAGCAGCTCTCCCCTTAGGGCAAGTTGGGCCCGTACATAATCCTCCCGAACTCAGTCACGTATCCCACTGGGGTTTGGCTAAAGTGCTATGTCTGTCAAAGCACAACATTGTCTGCTTTTCACACCATTTCTGGCTAAAAGGATTAATTCCCCCTATAAATACAAACAATAAGACTAAATAACAGCAACCCTGTGTGTGTGTTAGAAGTATTGACTTAGTGTTTTGTGAAGATACATAGAAAACAATACATATCTTCAGTTCACTAATGTAATTCATCATATTCTACTTGCTGTCTCGTGCGTCTTCAACCCGTGAGACTCTCTGCTGAATCCACGGCTGCCAAAATGGACAGCGCTGCAGCAGCAACCAGTGAATAAAATTAAATACGAAATAGGGTGATAAACTGGCAGATAATCATCTTTTCATTAAACTTTCATCCCGGGCTAACTTAAATATTCAAGAGCCCAATTACATAGCTTGTATCTTTTTTCTTTAACAAGAGCAGTCAGGGTGAGTGTATCTCGCTTAAGGGTTCAGTGAGAGCATCATTACTGAGCGGTCACGGGGGAGTTGACCCATCTCTCATGTGCTGGGCAGGAACCAGACTGAGAGATGGAACAGGCTGGCTGATAGCTGTCTAAATAAAGGATAGACAGACAGAGAGGTGTATAGATTTTCCGGGCGGATAGTGGAAAGATGTGTGCATGGTGATGTGTGCCACAAACAGTGTACGTGTGCACTGCACTCTGATCTAGTCTCTCTCTCTCTCTACTCTTTCTCTCTCTCTGCTCTCTCGCTTTCTGTGTGTGTCTGTGTGTGTGTGTGTGTGTGTGTGTGTGTGTGTGTGTGTGTCAGTGTATTAGCAGTCAGAGCACTGAAGCCCAGGGGCGATTCCTGTGTGTGCTTGCGATAAAGGGGAAAGGCAGGAAGTATAGTGGGGGAAAGGGTGGGATAGTGTGGGGGGTGATTGTGGAGGGGAGAGAAAGAGAGGATGAAGTTGGGAATGGGGGGGTTGTGCAGAGAGAAGGGGAGGGTAGATATATAAAGAAAGAGAGAGTATGAAGAAGGGGGTGAACAACTAGAAGAGCTGAGAGAGCTTCCTCTGTGCTGTCAGTGCTCCTGGATCATGTCTCCATTGGGCTCTCTCTCTCTTTCCAGCTCTCTCTCTTTCCTTCTCTCCCTCCATCCCTCAGAAGAGTGTCTTGGCAGGGTAATTAAGAATGGCCTCTAAACACAGGAGTATGGCAGGAACGCTCCAGATGAAAGTAAATGATTAAAATAATTACAGGCTCAGAGCTGACGAGCCGGAGTGTGGGGTGGCCGCCGGACATTTGTCGGTAATTAGATAATTAATCTGAATGCAAATGATGAGCCCTAACGAAGCAGTCAAGCTGAACCAGCGACAACTGCCGAGAGTGAAATAAGGGGAGGGAGAGAGAAATATTAAAATAAGTATAAAATATCCAGCTTCCAAAGTCAGCCTGCCAACACACAAAGCCAACACACATCAGAATTGTAAATCAATAACTCTAGCTCCCAGTTTCAGTGTAGCTTGTGCATAAAAAAACTCTTCACATCTCTACATCTATAACTTTCACTCATTGTGACAAGTAGACATGAATATCTTGTTAAAAATACACAAGCCTACAAAGGGTACCTGACAGTCAGAGCTCGAGCAACTGCATAGCAATTTCTAATGTTACAAGGTGCATTGAGCTCAAACTGGAGGCTTACAGAGCACAGAGAGACATAAAAAGACAGAAAACTAATGATGAGTAATACTAAGATTTTCTGGAAGCAATTTAAATGCATCTGCAAATTGTGTGTTTATGGCTTTCTAACCTGACATTCACCAGGCTACAGAGTTGGGAGGTTGGGAGGAACAAACTGTACGAGCTATCCCACTTGAAAAATAAAGCAAACGGATATCATACTCAATAAAAAGACAAATGCATTATACAATCTAAGATGTATTATAAAATATGGATTTTGCTTTTATGCAGAATGTGTGTGTGTGTGCCTCTTTTTCAGTCTATTTCTGTCTGTGTGTTCAACAGTTGTTTTTATGTTTCTTTGTTCTTTGATATTGCTTTAGGCTATTAAACACCTCACTTTAATTCAATACAATTAAGTAGTCTGTATATTCCAGAGATACATTAGATTGTGGTACAATCATTTGCAGTAAGCAGCACCCAGACCTGAGTCGTCACTAGTTACCACAGCCACAAAGTCATAAACCCCGCCCATTTCTACAATTGGGTTCATTTTAAAATCAAAAATATGCACCCTCGGTCAAAAGTTTGGAATATTACTCATTCAAGGATTTTTCTTTATTTGTACTATTTTTTACATTGTAGAATGTAAAAGAAAGACTAAATTATTTGTTTTTGGTTTCTACATGATTCCATATGTGTTATGTCATAGTTTTGATATCTTCACTTTTATTCTACAATGTAAACAATTGTGCAAACAAAGAAAAACCCTTGAATGAGTAATATTCCAAACTTTTTTACCGGGGATGTATATTAAAAAAAAAAAAATCTGACTTTGTGGCTGTGGTAACTAGTGGACACTACAGACCTGGGTCACATGAGAAAGAGAAAAGCCTCATATTTCATGACGTCAACATTATGCGCCACTCAGTCAAGTTTTGCTGTGTAATCTTAGTAAACGAACGAGGTTGCATCGTTGCTCAGGCAAAACGTTAGTTTAAAATTGTTTCTCGGAAGTAACAGTATGGAATATTTGATCGGAATTCAGGGACAAGACTTTGTCCTAGTTGCTGCTGATAATGTTGCAGCCAGCAGCATCGTTAAGATGAAACAGGGTATGACATTGCTCGTTTGCCGCTAGCTAGCCAGCTAGCTAACGTTATTTAGCCTGCTTTTGTTAGCCGTGGACTCATTTGTAAAATGTTTAAAATCAGCAAAATATCCTAAATATTTGTCTCATACATTTCTATTTTGAGTCATATGCTGAAACATGAATTAGGATTGTTGTTACCTACCTAGCTAAGCATGCTAGTTTACATGTTATGAGTTAACAGCAGTTTAGCTAGCACCTGTGAGAACTAATTACCTAGGAAGCTTCCTCCCTCGCCAATGAGTTACTAGTTACCTAACTGATGTGGCTTCCAGTTATGACCCTAAGTTTATTCGTGTTAGACTAACTCGTAAACCTGCTAATTTGCATGTCCACAAACTCCAAACAGCCTTTTAGCTAACTCGCTTCATTCAATTGTGAAAGTGAAAGTTAGCGAGGCGTGCACACAACAGCAGGCCCAAATTACGATCAAAATGACTTGCAATATCTTCCTCTAATTAAAACAATCTGAAAAGGTAGAGGTATTTGAAATCTAACACACTTTAATAATGTATTATTTTGCTTTAGTATTTCCATACATCATGTTGAACATGTCACTGGAATGTGTATGTGGTAAAATACTAACACCATGTCTATCGCCCTTAGACCAAGACAAGATGTTCAAGCTGAGCGATAAGATTCTGTTGCTATGTGTGGGAGAGGCAGGAGACACGGTACAGTTTGCAGAGTATATTCAGAAGAATATTCAGTTATACAAAATGAGGAACGGTAAGTACCACCCATTTCCTGTTTCTCTGGTGTCAAAATAAAGATGGCTGAGTACTACTCATGCCACCACTACTGACATATGTGAATTCAATACTCATTGCGAATATTGATTGAACATTTTATTTATTAATGTTTTTCCCCCTGGTTATGTGCTACCCCATGGTGACTTCTGATGGGGCTTTTCTTTCATTTTGACTCTGTCTTTAAGGTTATGAACTCAGTCCAACAGCAGCAGCCAACTTCACACGCAAGAACCTTGCAGACTACCTTCGAAGCAGGGTAATTATTTAATGTGAATAATGTGCTTTTATCTTTCCAATGTAGTCTAGCCTACCATGCTACGAAACTCCTAAATTACTCTGTGCTATTGCCACGGGCAAACCTGTTTTGGTGATTTCTGTCATCAAAATAAGTAAATAACAGCACATTTTTGGACTCATTCAGTAGTTTGTACCTGAATAGGTACAATACCATTGGAAGTTAATGTTGAAAGTTAAATTCATACTGATAAAAAAAAGACACAGGCACACATAATAAAGCCATGAATAGCGGTAGTGTTAATCTCACCACTTGAATCTCACCATCGCTGTTTTTTGTAATGAGCAAGTAACCAAAAACCATGTTCCCTTTTGTAATGGAGGGATTTGTATAGAAAGCCAAGTTGGTTTTAAGCACTTGATCTTGTCTCAGAGAGAGAGATAGATAGATACTTTATTGATCCCCGAGGTGAAATTTCTTTGTCAAGCAGCTACATGGATGGCTGAATATGTACACTATTCATTGGTGGATGGTTAACTATACTATACAGGTCGATGGCAGAGAAATACTAGCTAAAAATGCGTATGATATGAGTGAGGGTAATAATAGTTTACTTAATAGACATACTGGTTAAATGAACAGGTAAGTGAATATTTTGCATGGTTAAATTAGCTGTCCAGGTAAATATACAGTTAAATTGACAGGTATGTGAATATTAGCATGGTTACATAAACTGTACAGGTAAATGACAGGAAGAGATACTTAAATAGCTAAATGTGTGTATGATATAATTTGGTGTAATAATAGTAATTCCCTTAAAATACAGTCCTTAGGGCAGGCTTTATTTACAGATAAAAGCACGTACTGCACATTCGATATACTTACTGACAGGATACTAATATGCATTCCTGAGTGAATGACTACGTAAGTTAAGTTCAAGAATTACTTACAATATTGCACGTGATATGATATAACAACTGTACATGAGTGTGTATGTATGTATGTATATACAGACCTGAATGAATAAATAAGTCCTGAGTGAATGAGTGATTACAGACCAGAGTTACTCACGGATGGATGCACAATTGTTAAACTAGGTCCTAACACCCCAACAGTTCCAGGTCTATGTTGCCGACGGTACGTCACCCCGGTGAGGCATTAAATAGTCTAATAGCCGCCGGCAGGAAGGACCTCTGTGACTGAAGGTGCTCCTCTGCGTCATAACCATGGCATGCAGAGGGTGGGTGATGTTGTCCATGATGGCCAGCAGTTTGGCCAGGATCCGTCTCTCCGCCACCTCCTCTAGAGTGTCAAAGCTCATCCCCAGGACAGAGCTCAGCTTATTTACCCGAGAAGCATCACCAGCTTTTATGTTGGCTCCCCAGCACACCACTGCAAAAAAATGGCACCACAGACTGGTAGAAGGTATGCAGTAGTTTACTGCACATGTTGAAGGACCTGAGCCTCCTCAGAAAGTAGAGTCTGCTCTGGCCCTTTTTGTACAGAGACCCGGTGTTACCAGCCCATTCCAGCCTGTTGTCCATATGGACTCCCAGGAACTTGTATGACCCAACCATTTCCACATCCATCCCCTGTATAGGGACTGCAGTCAGTTGGGCCTTGGTTCTCCTGAAGTCCACCACCATCTCCTTTGTTTTGCTGATGTTGAGCTGAAGGTGGTTCTGCTCACACCACAAAGTCACTGATTGTGCTCCTGTACTCCTCCTCCTGCCCACCCCTGATGCACCATACAATTGCGGAGTCATCCGAGAACTTCTGTAGGTGGCATGTTTCAGAGTTACAGTGGGGAGAACAAGTATTTGATACACTGCCGATTTTGCAAGTTTTCCCACTTACAAAGCATGTAGAGGTCTGTAATTTTTATCATAGGTACACTTCAACTGTGAGAGACGGAATCTAAAACAAAAATCCAGAAAATCACATTGTATGATTTTTAAATAATTAATTTGCATTTTATTGCATGACATAAGTATTTGATCACCTACCAATCAGTAAGAATTCCGTCTCTCACAGACCTGTTCGTTTTTCTTTAAGAAGCCCTCCTGTTTTTCACTCATTACCTGTATTAACTGCACCTGTTTGAACTCGTTACCTGTATAAAAGACACCTATCCACACACTCAATCAAACAGACTCCAACCTCTCCACAATGGCCAAGACCAGAGAGCTGTGTAAGGACATCAGGGATAAAATTGTAGACCTGCACAAGGCTGGGATGGGCTACAGGACAATAGGCAAGCAGCTTGGTGAGAAGGCAACAACTGTTGGCGCAATTATTAGAAAATGGAAGAAGTTCAAGATGACGGTCAATCTCCCTCGGTCTGGGGCACCATGCAAGATCTCACCTCGTGGGGCATCAATGATCATGAGGAAGGTGAGGGATCAGCCCAGAACTACATGGCAGGACCTGGTCAATGACCTGAAGAGAGCTGGGACCACAGTCTCAAAGAAAACCATTAGTAACACACTACGCCGTCATGGATTAAAATCCTGCAGCGCACGCAAGGTCCCCCTGCTCAAGCCAGCGCATGTCCAGGCCCGTCTGAAGTTTGCCAATGACCATCTGGATGATCCAGAGGAGGAATGGGAGAAGGTCATGTGGTCAGATGAGACAAAAATAGAGCTTTTTGGTCTAAACTCCACTCGCCGTGTTTGGAGGAAGAAGAAGGATGAGTACAACCCCAAGAACACCATCCCAACCGTGAAGCATGGAGGTGGAAACATCATTCTTTGGGGATTCTTTTCTGCAAAGGGGACAGGACGACTGCACCGTATTGAGGGGAGGATGGATGGGGCCATGTATCGCGAGATCTTGGCCAACAACCTCCTTCCCTCAGTAAGAGCACTGAAGATGGGTCGTGGCTGGGTCTTCCAGCATGACAACGACCTGAAACACACAGCCAGGGCAACTAAGGAGTGGCTCTGTAAGAAGCATCTCAGGGTCCTGGAGTGGCCTAGCCAGTTTCCAGACCTGAACCCAATAGAAAATCTTTGGAGGGAGCTGAAAGTCCGTATTGCCCAGCGACAGCCCCGAAACCTGAAGGATCTGGAGAAGGTCTGTATGGAGGAGTGGGCCAAAATCCCTGCTGCAGTGTGTGCAAACCTGGTCAAGAACTACAGGAAATGTATGATCTCTGTAATTGCAAACAAAGGTTTCTGTACCAAATATTAAGTTCTGCTTTTCTGATGTATCAAATACTTATGTTATGCAATAAAATGCTAATTAATTACTTAAAAATCATACAATGTGATTTTCTGGATTTTTGTTTTAGATTCTGTCACTCACAGTTGAAGAGTATCTATGATAAAAATTACAGACTTCTACATGCTTTGTAAGTAGGAAAACCTGCAAAATCGGCAGTGTATCAAATACTTGTTCTCCCCACTGTGTGTGTATATATATACTTTTTTTCCCCCACTGTATATTTTTAACCTTTATTTAGCTAGGCAAGTCAGTTAAGGACATTCTTATTTACAATGACGGCCTCCCCTAACCCGGACGACACTGGGCCAATTGTGCGCCGCCCTATGTGACGTCCGATCACAGCTGGTTGTTGTACAGCCCGGGTTCGAACCAGGGTCTGCAGTGATGCCTCTAGCTCTGAGATGTAATGCCTTAGACTGCTGCGCTACTCGGGGGCATATACATTAATTAGATATGACAAAATAATGTTAATTTAGGATAGTGAATGAAGCAAACACAGATTTGTTCAATAATCACATAGCAATATTTCTCACTAGTTTAACCATTATAAAGATTTTTAAAAAATGCTCCTTAACCAGTAGCTCTAGACTACAGTGTCCATAGGGTCTGTGCAGCGGTCTGAATGTTTGACGTCACATATCCAGGTAGGAATTCAGTCTAACGGACCTGCTATACTGCAATACTTAACTTTAGCAGAGAGTTAGACATTCCCATTGTTTTCTATGCCTGCCTCTTCCAGTGAAGCAACTAAAAAATCTACTGCTGTCATGACGCGCTAGTGTATGACATGTTACACGCATGTTGTCTCTGTGTACCTATACTATGTCACTCTGAGAGGTGGGCGGCGAGTTTATTTTGACTGATCCAGAGACATTTGTCAATATGTCGTGAATTGGCCTAAGTTACCCTCAAGTCTCAAGGTTACGCAGCACGTGCGGCAGAAACGTAATGCAACCCACTGGGTCCCTGTCCTACCACTCCCCGGAGTGAAGCGTTGAACGCGTGAGTTTGTGCGTGCGAGAAGGAAAGTGTGGGAAGAACACGGGAGTTAAGTCTCCTCATATCCATCCCTCTAAATCTCATCTGGTTGCGGCGAGGTTAATGTGTTAGGAAGAGTGCAGCCGCTGCCTGTCACAATAGCAGAAGGGTGAAAGAACATAAAACAATTAGTGGGGCTGAGGAGGGAATGTGGGACACGAGGGGGGGGGGGGGGGCTAGAAAGGGGGCGGTCCCAAGGGCTTTGAACTAGACCCAGAAGTCAACACGGCACAGAAGGGCGTGTGCAAGTGATAGTCGGTGTTACAGTTGCTGCTGATTCTGGTTATATAAGTGCGTTAGATATTGGATAACATTACAAAATATTCCTGCCTGCCCAAAGGCAGTAATACCATCTCTTTTTTTTTTTACCCTGTGGTACAAAATATATCCTTGTTAATGTATATTGATTTTCCATACACGGTTCTCGCAGGGCTTCCAAAAGTATTGAGAATGTTTTATTTAAAGCAGTTTCTCCTCGACATCCCACACCTTCCTTTAGCTAGCTATGCTCTCCAATTCACACCCACCCCATAGTATATGTACATGCACGTATGTCCCTGAGCGTTTATGAATGTTGTTTCTCTCTCGTCCACCTGAGTGGAGGGCCACTAAAGCTGTTAAGTGAATCGGATGTCTCTTGTGGTTGGAAACCTTAGGGATTGAGTGGGGGTGATAGTGCTTGTTGGGGGGGGGGGGGTTCATGCTCTGTGTACCTACCAGGAATCCAGAATAACAACTGGGCCTCTCGATAACTGCGATATGTATGTCAAAAACGATATTCTTAAAATGGACACGAAAGCACAGCCACTGTTCTTGTTTAAAATGTGAGTGCTGATGGACTCTGAAGTAATGGTTTATAACAGTCACATGTAGCCTCTTGTATTGTATCCAAAAGAACAAGTAAGCCCTCTTGCTTATTTAAAGATTTAGCGAAAAAGCCTCGGCAACAGTTTGTCTGGTCTAGTGTTGCATTATGGGGTTTGCTTTTTTTAGTGCAGCACTGGCACAAATAATTACCAGTGCCATATTGCACATGACTCCCCTGTTCCAGCACAGATGAACAATTAATACAGCAGGTTGAGGGGAAATGCCAATAAAGAGAACATGCCTTGGGGCACGGTGCAAAGAGAGGGGGAGGGAGGGAGTGCTGGCACGTGGAAGAGGAGAGGGAGCGGGGTTTATTTACTACGGTTCACTTCTTTCATCACCAGACCCAACCATACATCCTTCCATCTAGTTGAATGCCTAATACAGTTGGACACTCCAGCTCTCTGGTGTGTGTGTGTGTGC
Organism: Thymallus thymallus; assembly: GCA_023634145.1. Classification (NCBI taxonomy): domain Eukaryota; kingdom Metazoa; phylum Chordata; class Actinopteri; order Salmoniformes; family Salmonidae; genus Thymallus; species Thymallus thymallus. The sequence continues at coordinate 6,798,049 of CM042395.1, forward strand.
TGAGGTTCTTTCTGAAGACGTATGTGTTTGTGATTTGGCGTGAGTTCAGGTGCTGGATTTAACGAGCCTGGTGGCAGGTGCCCTCTGAGGCGACATGAGGAGGAAGGGTTATTTTGATGCTAGCTCCATTTCTGTATTGTTACGTTGTAACCTGTGAGACTGGTGTCGCTCGGGTGAGTGGGGGGGTGTCGCCACTGGGGGGTTCCGGGACACACCAATGGGTTCAGGCAGGGCCTGACGAGAGACACACACAAACCCCTTTCCACAGGGAGCATGGTAAATCATCCTTTCTTTCCCCTGTGGCAATGGTCTCTCACACACACATACACAAATTGATACTAGGGGCAGGTGTTCAGATTACAGTAAATTACTGCAGCTCAGATGATGTCACATCCACTGTCTCTCTCCCTCTCTGTAGGACTGGGTTCATATGCCAAGCTTAGCTGCTGAATTGTAGGGTTCGTGTCACAGCATCGGTGTGTTTAACTCATTTTAACCGGAAACTCTACAATTGTCCAACGTCAATCCAGGGCGCGACGCCATGACCGCTTTCTGAAACTTCAATTTGTCCTGAAAGAGGGATTATAACAAGAAGGGAGGGTAGTGAAACTGGAGTATTGCGAACGCCGAGAAGATCTCATTGAAACGGAGTGGCTAGAAGGGTAAAAAGTAATTTAAGAGAGAGAGAGGGAAGGGAGAGAGGGAGACTACTTCAGAAGTTTTTAATGAGCCCTGGCGTTACTCCAGGGCATGGGGTGAAGGCGGGAGTGGGGGGGGGGGGGGCGAAGGAGGGAGCAGCGGGGGTCCGTTTCCCAGCAGATGTCACACTGCCAGTGACACCACGACCCCCACCCACCCTCCAGGTTGCGGCAGTTTCACACCCCTCCCCGTACTCTTGTGCGGCTTGTTGTTGTATCTCCCATTTTGTTAATTTCAAAATCAAAGCTGGTAATTAATAGCAGCAATGTTTGAACAAGCTCAAAAGAAACTGTAACTGGGTTGCTTTTTAGTTGCCTTCTATTGTGCTCTTAATCACACACTGCCGCTTCAAAGTGTCTGGCACCCAGCTTGTGACAGTTTAGTGTCCTGACCATGGAGAGAAATGGTTAGAGAAAGTGTATTATTATTGTTTAGTCTCTATGGTACTCACTATTGGTCGCTGTCGTAACAGCAACCTTGGAGGCTAATGTCGGAGGAAGATAAAACGGCGCATTGTTGTTCGGATGTGGACAAAGATATGTATCGTGTGTGTTTCTATAATTTCATTTATCGTCCTTCATCACAGCGTGAGAACATTGTGAGAACATTGTCATAACACGATAATAGCAAGATATCGCGATAATATGCAGATTAGTATCGCGATAATAATCACAACTGATCCACTGACCCGTTACTCTTCTCTCACCAGACTCCCTACCATGTGAACCTGTTGCTGGCTGGGTTTGATGAGACTGACGGCCCAGGGCTCTACTACATGGACCACCTGTCTGCTCTCGCCAAAGCCCCCTTTGCTGCCCACGGCTACGGAGCCTTCCTCACCCTGTCCATCCTCGACCGCTACTACAGACCAGGTGGGATCTCTCTCCATCTCTCTCTCCGTCCACGTCTAACTATTCCTGTGTTATTGCCTTCCTTATCGCGGTTCTTTCTGCCTCCATCTCTCTCGATCTTCCGTTCCCCCTTTTCTCTATGTATTCTTCACTCTCTCTCTCTCTCTCTCTCTCTCTCTCAACACTGTAACATAATTTAATAGTAAATAATTGAGGAGTTCTTGTGTTTAAGTTATGAACTTTGTTCCCGGCGTGAAGATAACCCTCTCTCTCTTTCTGTTCTCTCTTCCTGTCTCCCTCTAATCACTCTCTTGCTTCAGATCTGACTCGCGATGAAGCCATGGACCTGCTGAAGAAGTGCGTTGACGAGGTGAGTTCGGTTCATTTATCTGTTCAGAGCCAACTGAACGAACGGCAGTGTGCTTCATCGCCACCTTCTCGTTAGTTGGTTTCAAGTCATCACGTTTGGAACCGTTGCTGTGATGCTCCTTGTAGTTGGATAATGACACTCAGCAGTGCATGTTATTTTAATTTGTCTAATTGTCTTTATATTAGGAAAACGACATTTTTGCGTGATTTTGTGAGAACTGATAAATGAACAGAAAATATCAGCCAAATATCATTTGTTTTCTCCTATATTCCTGTGCCGCTACTTGCATCTGTATAATATGACTCGTGACCTAACTAACTCCGCTCCCTCTCTCTCTCTCCTCCAGCTGAACAAGCGCTTCATCCTCAATCTGCCCTCCTTCAGCGTCCGTTTGATTGACAAGGAGGGCATCCATGACCTGGAGAAGCTTATCCCCGCGGGCGCCAACTGACCGCTCACTGCTTACCCCTAATGCCTACATCTTTTCTACCGTTAGACCTTGCTCTTTATGTTCCAATAAAACGTGACACGCTGTTCAGATATCTCTTTGTCCTCGTAGTGCTTTTCTGCAGTGTCCCCTATAAAGAGAACAGCCTTCTGGCTGTGTAGTGTTGCGTACACTGTAATCTGTTTGTGTGCTTCTCTGTTTCTGTGTGTCCTGTGCGTGCATAGTCGACCATGAGAAAGTGAACAGCCATATGATCAGAAAGGAATAAAGATTATAACATGGAATGGATTAATGATAGAATAATAAATGTACCTACATTAAATGTGGGTCTTTTCACAAGACTTTAATTCTACCGTAGTTAAGTACCAAATCAATTATACTTACTTTTTACAGATGTGTATAATGTACACAGTATATTTAAGTATTATATGATAAATACGTATCCTATTGACTCTTATCTACAGTGGTTTAAAAATACTTATCTACAGTGTGCCCTTGGCTATTTATAAAAAAAATATTTAAAAAATTAAGTTGCCGACTGGTTTTCTTAATTATAAGCAATTTCAAATTATTTATACTTTTACTTTTGATAGTTAAGTATATTTTTGCAATTACATTTACTTTTGATACTTAAGTATATTTAAAACCAAATACCTTTACTCAAGTAGTATTTTACTAGGTGACTTTCACTTTTATTTGAGTCTTTTTCTATTAATGTATATTCTGCTCAAGTATGACAATTGTGTACTCTTTCCACCACTGATTATCTAGCTGTCACAACACGTGTCACCCTAATTTTCCTCTGCATTCAGGAAAAACTAAACGGCTATTCATCCGGATGGGAAAACTGGGCCAGAATAGTGAACATCAAGCCAGTGTGTCTCCAACTCCTCTCTCCTCCTATACCACAGACAGGTGATTAATAAACATTAAACAATCCCTCCTCTCCCAAACACACCGGAATCTGACGGGAAGAGCAGCATATGTTTGCCTGGAGGCACAGAGAGATGGAGAACAACCCTGCTGAGTGTTAGATATAGGAAAGAAGGTCACAGGGAGATGGAGGGATGGGGGAATTGACACTTCGGGTAACGTGGAGGGAGGGGGCAGGTAAGGAGGTGTAGAGAATGGAGAGAACGAACAGATGATGAGAGGTAGTGTAACAACAGATGAGGGAGGGGGTCGGGAGCTGAGGTGCGGTGTTTGTTGTGCACTGGGGTCGCTGGGGTTGCGGTGGTCTCCCAGGTACCGGTGGAGCTGGCTGCTGCCTGGCGCGGTGACACAGTTACCGCTGTGATGGTTAGGGATCACTTTCACCTCATCGCTTTGGCGTAAAAGGGCTCTCTGAATTTTGAGTGGCCCCTGGGGTGCATGTTCGCATCAGTAATTATTATTGTGTGTATGTGTGAAAGAAAGCGAGGTGGGTAGTGTGTCTGTGGTTTTAATCATAAGTGGTGAATTGCTACTTTTTCTGAATATTCTTTTTTTTAAATTATTATTAGCAACAAATATTTTCTTTTTGTAAATATTTTAATTGTGTATCTTAAGAAATTATTCTTGAGATGTTTTATGTTGTTTTTTAATCACCAGAACTTTTTTTTTTTAACCATTCATATTTTGAAGATCGATCTATTTGATGGCCAGTGGCTTGTGGGTATTAAAATCTTGAATAAACCTGGAATTGACATGAAGAAATGTTGCCGTAGGAAAAGCATCCTTCTACCACTTATCAACAGTGAATGATAAAACATGATACCTAGACAGTCCGCATCAGTTATTCTTTAATAATATATTACATTTATGCCGTAATACAATAATTATAACAGTAATAACATGAATAATAAACATACACAGTAAGTACAAAATGATTTTTTTTTTTTTTTCTTAATTTACCCACACCTACCCTCCCCTTCAAATAAATAAATAAAACATAGCTGCCTCTGACACCACGCCCCCATGCCCACCCCCAAAAACTAAATTATCCAGCAGCACCCATATAGAATCGTAGTACACAAACTGCCCATCCTATGGGGTGGAGTTTTTTTTACGGTACCCAATGTCCAGATGAGGAACAAGCAAAACTGAGAAAGTTGGTTGTCCTGGACATGGCTCATCTCTTGTGAAGAGATGTTTTCAAAGTGGGTCCAAGTCCAGACAGACAAACAGACTGTGAACGGAAGTAGCATAGAGATACATATTTGTATCTCTATGGGAAGTAGAGTGGGATCCTATGATCCTATGAATGCAGGTTGGACTATCATCTTGACAGTCAGACAGACAGGGACATAAAACCAGAACTCATCCAGAAAATGTAATTGACAGTTAGAAAACCAGCAGCCCAGAAGAAAAAGTCCATGCGTCTTTGAGTGAGGTGGCCGACACATACAGTACATACATCACCATGCCCTTCCATGTGAGGGATCGGGCCATAGCAGGAATTTCGGAAAGAAATCTCAGTCTTTGTCTTCTTAAAGGAGGCTAAGAAAAGATGGAATTGGGAAATCAGTCAGTCCGTCAATCTCCATTCTCCTCCAAAGACGTTGTTTAACTATTTGCGGTGCTTCATCTCCTTATCGTGGTGGCCCTTGCCACCCCCCTGGTCCTTGTCCAGCATTTTGATGGCCTCCACCAGGTAGCTCTGGAAGGCGGAGAGGGCAGCGCAGATAGCAGGGGTACCGAAGCCGTGGGTGAGCAGGCTGAAGTGGGTGAGGTTGCTCTGGACCCCGTGCTCCAGACAGGGGTTAGGACGACTCGCCCCCAGTGGAGAGCGGTCCTGGGACATCAGATCCACAAACTCCTTGCAGATATCTCTGAGGAGAAAAAGTAGGAAAATGGTTAGAATTCTTCAACGCTAACGTTAGCTTTTAATTATTATTTTTTTATTACATTTTCAGGTCATCATTTAACAATGTAATGGGACGATAATTACTCTTATTAAAACTGTACACATATTTCCTAAATAGCTTCATCTGCTTCAGTTGAGCTGAAAATATTTTTGGGTTGTTGTCTACCCTTCACGCAAGATTGTTCAGTATTAGTGAGACTGTATCTACTGTAAGAGTGCACTGGGCTCAGACAGGGATCATGTGACACTCACTTGGTGGCCAGTAGCATACTGCGCCGTGTGGACAGCTGCTCAGGTTCGCTCTGCCTACACAGATACTCTGCTGTCGCTCTGGCAGGGAACTCCGTCTCACACACATACCCAAAGTCACGGGCCAGGTGGACCGCCTCACCTGGGAAGCGAAGGGATAGAAAAGATTAGTGAATGACCGGATATTAATTTGAAAGGTCGGCAGTAAAATAAGGCAAAGCTCAGGTCTTTATGTGATGCTCTTGTTTGGATTTACCATTGGTTTATGGCACTGTGTGTTATAATTCATGTATTACCAATTTACATTCAATTTAATTGTGCAAATGCATTTGTGTTGAAAAGTGAATTATTCATAGTGGCAGTAGATTTTACTCGAGATTTTACTAAGCGATAACTGGGAACTTGTTCTTTAAATCAATGTGTGTGTGTGTGTGTGTGTGTGTGTGTGTGTGTGTGTGTATGTTCACCCGTGAGTGTGTGTGTCTGTCAGTATGTGTACAAGTCACCGTGGACCTCTTACCCTCTACGAGAGCCGTCAGGAGGGTGACGTTTGCGGCCTTGCGTCGCCCAGCGGGGAGATTAAGCCCAATCTTCTCCAGACGCTCTCTCAGACAGCGCCCACCATTCTTTGACTTTGCCCTGAGGGAGGAGAGAGGAGACAGAGAGAGCAGCTTAAGACCTGTCCGTGTGGCCACATAACAAACCACTGAGCCTAGTCCCCAGGTGTGGCTGCTCACTGAGTGTCCCCATGGCTGCAGTCTATTACTGCTGCCACTTCCGGGTTTCATTTCATACCCAGCCATCACCATGTCTTGAGACGTCTTGAGACATGCCAATGAAGTGTTCAAAAGTGAAGACGTTTTTAAGACGTGTCTATAGACGTGTCTTAAAGACACCTCAAGACATCTTAAATATAGAAGACTTTTTATGACACTATAAAGAGTATTTCTGTGATTCCTTTGCTTTTGCTTTTCGCCCGTTTTTCTACAGTTCGATATATTTCATAGAAGGACAATGATTTGAAATATGCACTACTGCAATCTAATGTATGAACACCGAACAGGAAAAGTGGTTCATTAAAATAAGCGGTATTAAAAATGAATAGAGGAATTTAAAATGTTTTATATAATATATTCATAATTACATTCTCTGTGAAGGAGCGGGACTTTTCTCACTGGATACATTAAGCAATCAAGGGGTGACAAATAATGTATTCTATGATTCAGAATACATGAATAAATCTGTTGTTCAGACTTTTCTTATTTGATTTATTATCATGTGTGAAGCTTCTCCACTGTTTCTCTCTCCCCACCCCTAACTCCAAACCCCACCCCTCTCACCTGCGCAGGACTCCGCCCAACAGGGAAGCGTTGAGGCACTCAGGCGGGGCCAGCCGTCGCTGCACCTCCCCCACGGTGACCTTGTACTTGGAGGTGGAGCTGAGGAGAGAGAGGCGGCCGGGGACGGAGCAGAACACCTCCCCTGGGTTGGACACGGAACCAATCCCTAGACCATCCTTACTGAGGTGGAGGGCCGACAGGGACGAGCCGTTCAGCTTGGAGGGGATGGGAACTGTGGAGAGAGAGAGAAAGGGAGAGAAGGGAGAGAAAGGGAGAGAAGGGAGAGAAAGGAGAGAAGGGAGAGAAAGGAGAGATGGGGGGAAATTAGTAAAGGTGAATAAAAACTCCTATTCCCACAATCCTTTCTAATATACATGAAAAATGATCATCCTTGATGTTCTAATGAATGCAATGTGTTTTATTACATGGATAATAGATTCAGTGGCACGTTTTCGCCCTGTGTTGACAGCCCTGATTCTGGCACCACTGTTGTTGTTGTTGTTGTTGTGGTCACAGCAGGTGGGTGCCATGTTTCTTTAAGTAACACATCTCATATAGATCTTATTCACACCTCACTACTTTCACAGTCCCCTTTTCTCTGACTGCTAAGCTTAAAGACCTTCATTCTCAAGTATTGAGTGTTGCTGGAACTCAAACTGGTTTCAAAACTGGGAGAAACTGGGGACAAGGCAACACTATCACACGAATGCAAATTATAGAATTATTGTGGCTAAGAAAGCACTTGAACCGTAACAAATCGAATCATTGTGGTAATATTTGCTGTTACTTGAGAGGAGTATTCGAAAAATGATTACGATTTAAACCGTCATTCAGTCCCTAATAATGATTTGTGTCGACATTAAAAAAAAAATAGTCCCCTTCGCTTTTTCATTTGTGCTCAAACATCTTTGTTACATCATATTTTAAACCGTTAATTTGTTTTCATGAGATTAGCTGGTGTAGCCCACTAATCACACATCCTCTCATGCCAGGACTGTGGGCTTGGATCTAAAGGCTGAATTGAGAGGATTGAATGAACCCTTTCCCTCTGTGAGCATGTGTCTGTGTGTGTCTGTGTGTGTTATAATGTATGAGTGTGCATTGCTGTGTTTCTATGCTTTAGAAACGGTATCCTAGTATCCTCTCTTGCACCGTGTGTGTGTGTGCGTGTGCATGTGTGTATGTGTCCGCTTGTGCATGTATGCCCCTGCATATGTGTGTGTCTGCATCACTCTCTCTCTCTCGCTCTCTCTGTGTATATAATCTAAACCCAGCTCCTTACTACCCCCCCTTATACATTTGGCTCAGCACATCCTCCCAGTGACTAACTATACTGTTATTATCTCTGTGCCTACTGTCAGCTGTGCTAGTGCTGCTGCTGTGATGCCGTTTCTCAACTCTCTCTCCGTGGGCGGTGTGCTTCCCTTTGAGACGCCCCAGTGTGCGGAACAGATTCCCGGACAGAAGGGAGCTCTCTCTCTCTCCCATTCAGAGCCAGCCAGGACCGGCCGCGGAGCAGCGAAGAGGTCTCTAAGCCCTCTCTCTATCTCTCTCTCGCTCTCTCTCTCGCTCTCTTTCAGTTTGTCTCTCGCTCTGTTTATATCTCTCTCTCTCTGTTTCTCTCTCTCCCTCTCTCTTTCGCCCTCTCTCTCCTCAGATCCCCAGAGCCGCTTATTCATGTGGGCTTTGAGATTGTTCTACGCTCTTAAATCTGTGGCCATGAGTATGCGCTGTAATTGATACATTCTCAACCTCTGCAAATCAGTGGAATGATAGTAATTTCTCTTGAAAATGACTGTTGGTTGCAACATTTTAAGCAGTGCTCATGCATAGATGCCATGTTTCCCGTGTAGTCACGCAAGCTGATTTGGAATTCAATTTGAATTGGTTAATGGTGCCCCTGTGTCTTGTGAAAAATCCTAGTTCTTAGTATTGGTAATATTAGAGAGATCATACGGCTGTGAATTTCCCCAGAATTCCTCTTTCATTACTTCTTTCCCCTCCTTTTCCCTTGCCCCACTTCCCTTCTCTCTTTCTTGCTCTAATCCCCCTCTCTCTCCCCCTCTCTCTCTCCCTCTCTCTCTCCCCCTCTCTCTCTCCCCCTCTCCCCCTCTCTCTCTCTCCCCCTCTCTCTCTCCCCCTCTCTCTCTCTCCCCCTCTCTCTCATATGACCATGAACAGTTCATTAAGAATGACTGCCTTCAGGGTGAAGTCTGCAGCCGAGTATTAGAGAGGACTTCAAATGAAATAGCAAAACAGAATTATTTATAGTGTGTGTGTGTGTGTGTGTGTGTGTGTGTGTGTGTGTGTGTGTGTGTGTGTGTGTGTGTGTGTGTGTGTGTGTGTGCGTGCGTGCGTGCGTGCGTGCGTGCGTGCTGGAGGGGTGGTTGGTGTTTATTGGGAAGGCTGCCCACAAACACACACACACACACACACACACACACACATAGAGCTCTGCCATCCCTTACCTTTCTTAATGACAGAGTGGTCCAGGATGCCCAAGGCTGATCCCTCCTCCATACCCTGTGTTGGGTAGATACAGTGGGCAGTCAGGATCATTTATTCACTAGCCTCACCAGCCAATCCAAAACCAGTCTGGGCCCAAGTGCAATCTATTATTTAGCTCTTATCAAAGTGTATGAAAATTATTACAGTTGATCGTCTCGTGGTTCGTTAGTGCAGTTTATTGAGACGCCGGCCTTAATTCTATGTTGAGGTGGTTATTGTAGGGCTAATAATACAGCATAGTAAACAGAATTGCAATATTTGTTGAAACTGGCTGTGCAAATACACAATGTTGTGTGGTCAGAGTACAAAGGAGAAGACAAAAGTTGGTCCATTGTCTTTACTCTATGAAAACATAGACACAGAACTGACATATTTTGTGTTTGTGAGTTGAGCGGGGAATCTTAAGAGAGGGCTATTGGCATGAGAGTCACTTTGTCAATTCCATATGTCTTTTACACACTTTTTGTTGCGTGTATTTTTGACATGTTAAGTAGTAAATAAATAAAAAACTATAGCCTAAGTATGTTTTGTCACTTGAATTACAATGTTTTTCACTTGAATTACAATGAGGCGAATCGTGAGCTAAACCCTGCAATCGCACTCCTTTTCAATGTGAATTCAATGCGCATCGGAAATTGTGAACGTTTTCATTTTAGAGCCCAATGTTCAAGTCACTCTAAATCTTTATATAATGATCTATCTTAAGCCTAGGCCTACATATTTTTATATGGACGGATTAGGCCGCCTACTTGTCTATTCAGCAATGAATCTAAAAAAAAAAAGTAGTTTGTTGATACTACGCTCAGACATCATAGGCGCCATTACATATTTTTTTATATAATTGAACTCCAAAATAAAGTAAACGAAATCATCCCCTATAAAAAAAATTCAACAAACATTTTAACATTTTAAACTTTGAAGTGTTTGCCATTTCGGGGGTCTTTCTATGATATTAGTTGTTTAATGTACATTTACTGATATTCTACATGTGTCATGAGAAGTATGATACAATTCTTCTGCAGAGCGAGATGCTCTTTATGTCGGTTTTAAAAGGGGCTCAAACGTGCGAATTGAATCCATTAATCAAATAAAGGTTCTGTCAAAAGAGGGCGTTTAACACAAACATGCCCCGGATGACTCCATGCCTGCCGCTTGAGTAAGTGTTTCTTTGTATCAATGACCACGGGAATCAATTGGTTGCGCCGAGTTTTCTGTGAGGGATGCAGGATGCTTTGAACAAACGCGTCTGAATCTGCACCTGCTTGTGTGTGGTTTGACTACTCAATAAATCCATAGCAACGTTTAAAGTATTCTTGCTAAATTGAAAATGCATACAATAATATGTTCAACACTTCTCCCTGTGAATTCAATGGATATCGGCTAAAGCCAACGTTAAAGCCACCAACAAAACGTTGGCTTGCTCCATGTGTTAGTGGATAGTCTATAGGCTTAAGTCAGCCTTGGATTTTGACACACACATAACAATACAACTATTCAGGAAATAAATGATTACAACATTCCTAATATTATGTTTAATATTATTACTGTTATGTATTTCTAGACTACTTCTGGTTTATTTTTTTCAGGAGATAAACGTAAATTGTGTTCATTTTTCCGCTGCGATTTTAATACATTGTCAATAGGCTATTGAAATTAGAAACAAAATAGTTATATTTAAGACATTTGTATAAATCAGACTATTATTTTGTTGATATAGTATTGTTTTGTTGATATTTGAGATATCCATGTCTATTTCAATTTTCCTGAAAGAAATGGCTTATCCAAATCATCTATTTGAGAACTGCGTCCACAAAGTAGGGTAATATACTTAAACATATCACACTATATGTATTCAAGGTCTAATAATGTAATTGTTAGTTGCTATCAGATGTAATTGTTTGATTTCCGCCCGCTATATTTAACATAACAACCATTTGGGGATTAGGTTGAACTAATATAATTTTTAAGGTAACGAGACAAGCGAGCCCCTGCAATTAGTGGACCAATTCCGTTTAACATGATCAGGCCTACATGTATCCATCAACGCAATCATCGCCACTTAGACAAGTCTCTAGCCTATTTACACTGCCACAAGGAATGCCCATGGTCTCTAAATAAAGTTTGAAAACTGTGCGTATACTCTCATAATAAGATCAGGGCCAAGAGCAAGGTCATTTCAATTTGACAGGTGGCCACTTCGAGACAATTATTAGTCCAACAGTTGGTAAATATGCAATATTTTACAAAACGCTATATGAATTGCATTTATAATTCGGTATATTGTAGACTGGACCCTTTGAGAGAAAAAAACGATTGCGTAAAATACGCACCAAAAGAAAATTACTATCACAGTAACAAAAGAAGAGTAACATTACACACAATTATTAGAATAGCTGTTATAGATTCTTCCATAAAAAATTGTAAACTAATGCAGCAATTACCTACATATTTATATATTTCTTAATTCCATTATTTTACTTCCACAACTTTTATTGTCGTGAATTGTTGATACCGTTGGAGCTAAAAACACAAGCATTTCGCTACACCCGCAATAACATCTGCTAAATATTTGTATGTCACCAATCAAATTTGATTTGATTTGATTTAATGGGTGCATGGGTTAGGCTATGCGCTGGAAAGTGACTCTTACGCACGACAAATAGTGTTTGTGAATAGGAGAAGGAATAATAAAAAGGTCCACGCACAAAAAAACCCACCTGCACGTCCTCCAGTCCGTGATGTCCAATGTGCATTCCAAGAGGACCGTCCCCTAGCGCTGCGGCACCCTCCCCGAGTCCGTGGAGAAGCCGGGGTACACCGGGGTACTCCCGACGGGGGTCGAGGCTTAAAGCCCGGTGTGACTGTGACAATAGCCCTCCCTCGTCCGACCGCGATCTCTGTGAGTGCCATGCCGCTTGCTGATGCTGATGGATGGAGTTGATGGAGGTGTAGGGGTCCGATAAGTGCGAGTATGCAGAGTCCTGGCTCTGGGAGTATGAGAGCGAAGACTGTGGGTATGGAGGAGGGAAGTACGGAGGTTGGAAGTCAGAGGCCGGTGTGTGGCAGAGCGGGGGAGCCGAGGAGTAAGCTGCCTGGTTCAGCGAGGAGAGTTGGGACAGTCGCCCACTCGGCGAGGAGCCGGTCAGTCCGTCTGCGCGGTCCTGTGCGTACATAAAAAAGTTGGTTAGGCTTGTAAATCAAACATTTTTTAGATGACATGCAAATGCGTCGATTAAATGCACCAAATGTCACGCCTATATTTCAATGGTTTTTTTATTCGATTCAAATAATCTTTGCAAAACTATAAAAAGTATCCTAAGTTTATCATAAGCACATTACAAATCGTTATTATTGTGTCAGGTGATTAACTGAACTGCAATGAAATGGAAATATAACACAAAAAAAAAGGACCTTAGAAATACAATTCAAATCAGTTCGATAACCTATATAAAACTGCACAAAATTTAGTGTAATGTCTTGACCAGAAAACAATACAAATGTATCCTAATCTTCAACTATTTAATTCAAAAATGTCCAAATAACTCAAACTGAGGGTTTGATTTGCATACAGACAGGCAGCAGGTGCCCCTGGCATCGCTGCATGACAGTGTCAAAAAGGTCATGGCCACTGAGAACCTCTACAGAACAAAGGACAGGTATCTAATGCGCAGTAGCATTATGTTGCCCCAGGAAATACAACACTCAATATGATAAAATATGTGCACACATTTATCACTACAGGAGCTTTATGAAATATATACAAAATATTGCAAATATTTTCAAGGTAAATATACAGCGATATAACCTAAACATAACTTCTTTAGCCATTTTGTCTGAATGAATTTGGGAGTAATGATGTAATATTGTAATAACATACCGTCATCAATGCAGTAATTTAACAATATTCACTAATTGTCCTGTAGCCTACATTCCCCTCCATATGCATGCACTTCCTGGTTAAACGTCGATTTTTCTAAAGCTGGGTCACTCGGATCAATTTTGTTGTTGGAACAATGTCCATTATTAGAAACGAGCAGAGGGCGATTTAAAAGCAAAATAAAAATATAATATATGTCTAAAATAACAACATGTCAACATTAAACTGATAGCAACTAGACTAATATATATAGGCTACCATCTGTATGCCTTTATACACTTAAAACTTTTAGCAGTTTCAACGTTCATTATGTTCACCACAGTAAAACGCAATCTACCATCTCAAAGTGTCATCCTCGTTTAGTTGGCTCTCTTTAAATTAATATTTCTACGGACACTTTGATGCGCTCAGATTCTCCCTCGCTCGGACATTCCGCATACAGCCGCTCTGTCCAGACAGCTGACAATGACAATAGCCGCGCTGCTAGTGCGAAGTTAAAGTCACATATCTGTGCCCACTCAAGTCAAGACAAAGTTTTAGAAATATAAGATGACAAGACCATATAGGACCTAATCTGGGCTGCAGACTAGCGAGTAGTATTGAATGTACAGGGACTCACCATAGCCGAATATGTGTGGACTAACATCTCTTCTGGTTAGCCAAATTCACAGTCTATGATATGGATGCCGTCAATGTCTTAGCTATGTCACCAAATAGTTATAATCCAAGCTACTTTCATCTGTCTAAAAGATCCACGGAGGAAATAACTCAAGTTTTTTTTTCTTCTTCTTGCGTTTAGAAATGTCTCAATGTGTCAACCCTCAAGCACGTGCAGTTAAGGATGATTCTGCGACGAGCTGTCAGAAAGTGTCCTAAATTTTCCCCATGCGCGCGCTACTTATAGGTTTCTGAACGCGCTCAGCAGAATGAGGGGAGGGGTGGGGGGGGTCCAGTTCTCTTAAAGAGATATTCATTCAGCCATTCATTAATTCTCCCACATTTATGTTTGTTTGATAATTTACCCACCTTTCCTTTCTATTTAGATTAGACGGTTGTTAAATTTAGCGATTAAACTAACCAAACATCCCCCATATAATACGTCAAATGAGAGGTGTTGTCCCCAGACAACCTAAAATCACTTTGGCACGGAATATGCATAAAATAGCCTATTTGTTAGGCTATTAATCAATATCCAGCCTTCTTTTTTAACTGCCTCGTAATCAAACCATTACCCACGCTATCCATCTTGCTGGCATTTTTGTTAGATTATACAGATAACTCAAAACAACTTTTAAAGAGTTTTTGAAATATATTTACAGAATTTCGAATAATGTAAGAGTGCTGTCTATGACAATGAGTGAATGTTATTTATAGCATTTCAGGCACCCAAATTGGAAAATGTATAATTTGCTAAATCGATCCTCAAACCCATTATAGCATCAAACAAGTTATGTCACTAGTTCTTGCAACTTTACACATACTATTTAAAACAAGTATATTAATTACAAGCAACCTTACCATTTTATAAACTTGTATCAATTCAAGGATAGACAAATAATGTTACCTGAAGACAGTAGGGTTCAGTCTTCGTTCGCGATTTCCAAAGCATGATGACGTTGTTGTAAAGGGCGGCCGGGTCGCAGAGATTGGAGTTAGGATTGAGCAGGGGTTTATAGGAGGATGGATAGAGACGAGCTGAAGGTAGACTGAAGAGTGAGTTAGTTGGAGTAGCGATGCACTAGTTTTGTATGAGTCACAGAGACAACGACGGAAGTTTGGGGAGGGGTGTAAGGGCGGGAGGTGAGGGGAGTCAAGAGGGCTGCTAAATTGGAGAAGGTGAGAGTTGCCTCATGCCAAAAGGGAATGTGTATAGATTATAATAACACAATCAGATTTACCAAGTCGAATCTATGAAGTTGTACTGTAATGTGCAATTTTGCCATTACGCATGACCATTACATTTTACGCAAACTGTATAGAGACCATATTTGATTTAATTACAGGCAAATAATGTTTATATTTACGCGTTTTCATAGATATATCTATTCAAAATGAATTATATATTCAACTTCAGGCTACTGGTGTCTCCTCTTGCCACAGTATCAACTTTATCCGGATTTTGAATACCCTGCTGATTTTTTTTATCAATAACATTTATCGGAAATTAAACACAATCGTCGTGCAGTGACTTTCTCTTTTTGTAAGAAAGAAATTAAGAAAGTTAAATGCAGCGTTAAAATCTTAAGGCAAATGGTAACTTGACATTTCGAGAAAATAAGTCAAAACTCAATTATTTCATTTTTATGGATTGTGAGTCTCATCTGCCCAAAAAATAACTGTTACACTAATACAGTATAAATGTCAAAATAACTTCAGTAAGTAAACCCATGCATAATTCTGGTTTACCATGACCCAAATTTCCACACTGTTGTCAGAATGCCATCTAGTGGTAGGAAAAGCAACATGCATGGAGATGTGGAAAGGTATTGGTTTACCTTAAATACACTGCCATACATACAAAAATATAAACGCAACATGTAAAGTGTTGGTCCTGAGCAGAAATAAAAGATCATATTGGGTGCACACATTTGTTTATATCCCTGTTAGTGAGCATTTCTCCTTTGCCAAGATAATCCATCCACTTGACAGGTGTGGCATATCGAAAAGCTGATTAAACAGCATGATCATTACACAGGTGCACCTTGTGCTGGGGACAGTAAAAGGTCACTCTAAAATGTGCCGTTTTGCCATATAACACAATGCCACAGATGTCTCAAGTTGAGGGAGCGCGCAATTGGCATGTTGACTGAAATAATGTTGCCAGAGAATTTAATGTTAATTTCTCTACCAAAAACCGTTTCCAACGTATTTCTAGAGAATTTGGTAGTACATCCAACTGGCCTCACAACCGCAGACCAGACGCTGAGGAGTATCACGCTCAGGAGTATTTCTGTCTGTAATAGAGATCTTTTGTGGGGAAAAACTCATTATGATTGGCTGGCTCCCAAGTGGGTGGGCCTTTGCCTTCCCAGGCCCACCCAAGGCTGCGCCCCTGCCCAGTCATGTGAAATCCATAGATTAGGGCCTAATTTATTTATTTGAATTGCCTGATTTCCTGCATGTTGCCTTTATATTTTTGTTCAGTATAGTTACTATAACAATTCTATTAGTATAGTAGCCTAAAGTTAGTTCAAAAATCGCATCACTCGTTTCAGAAAACAGGAAGAACATAGGTTTTATGCATACATTCAGTAAGTGTTTTTAATTTCAGTAGTAAGCAGGACAGCTTTGAATGTGCACATCCTATAACTTTTCTGTTGAAGGAACATTCTTCTTCCAAATGGAATCAAATAGAATCATGACATTTTTCATTTTCTGCTTCACTTACTTTCATGCATGTAACAGACTGCTTATATACAGTCTTACCATCTTACAAACAACTGAAATGTTTATCAGGAAGCGCATGACAACGTAAATATAACCCATTAATAAACACAATGATATACTCAGCCATTTTGTCTTAGTCTCTAGAGGCTGAAGGGCCTGGAGTTTTTCCTGGTCAGGTTACATGGTCTGCTTAGGAAAAACTCCTGGCCCTCATCTTAATGATCATTAATTACACAAGTGCTTCAGTTTGTAGTGGGGGATTTCCTCAGATTGCCCATGCTACCCAAGACTCCATTGGTACTGCTCGTCACAGGGACGCTGATTTCCTGTCGACAGAACGGGCAATGGAGTGCCACTGCGCAGAGGGTCTCTTCTAGTGCCCCCTGGGTGTGGGGGTCAGGCAGGGCACTACAGGAGCCCAGCATGGTGAGGGTGTGGTTGAGACAACTCTCCTCCCTGACCAGTGTGATGATCCAGGGCTGGGTCTTCACACAGCCTGCCAGGGCCTGCAGGCCCAGCCTCCACAGCTCCCTAGCCTCCTCCCAACACCTCCCAGGCAAGGCTCACCCGAACTGGGCCCGGGCCTGAGCTGGAGTCCAGGGCACCGCGGAGGAACCGCAGAGCTAAGGAGAAGAACCGCCTCTGGCCTGCTTCAACCAGAGCTGGAAAATGGTAGAAGAAATATTAAGACAGGCTTCAATGAATTTAGAGGGAATGTATTAGGCATACATTTATACAATTGCAAAAATAAAAATGTCTATTAAGATATATATTTGCCCATTCATTAATCTAAAAACAAAGCCACGTAACTCACCTTTAGGAGCCGGGTTAAGCCTGCCAAACATGAGCCCCAAAGTACAAAGATTGTCCGCCAGGATCAAGAGGCAGGGTTTGTGCAGGAGAACAGGAAGTGCTTCACTCAACAGTGACTCAAGGCTTCTGAAACTAGGGTCCTTCCTGAGAGACAACAAGATTGCACATAAATAACAAACATTACAGATTTTCTGTCACACAATTTAAATTGTAATCTTTTGCTACCTAATGTGAACTTGCAGTTAGTTAACTATTTACTACTGACAGAGTGGGAAATTCTTTTTCATATCTTTCATAGTCAACAACACAAAACAACCCCAATTTTGGTGTATTAAAACCCATCCCACCGAGTCACCAGTATCACTCAATGTCTGTCAATGAAACTATGTTATGTGTTTGTATAACGTATATGTGTGCATTTCTATTTCTACAAAATACACACGTATACGCTATACAACATATACGTGTGCATTTGGGTCTCTACAAGGACAGCTGTGTGTTGTATTTATTTTGTACCGGACTCGCTCGGGCTCCGTGACAGCAAAGTTGTGCAGGGCCGAGCAGGCTGTCTCTATACTGGGGTCCCGGGCTAATGCTGCCTTTCTTTTCCCCTGTAGGTCGCCCCATCCCTGGCTTAGGAGGGCCGGGGTGTCCAGGGTGACTAACAGCTTCCTTGGGGTGTCCTCTGCAGAGAGGTGGTATAGAGCTGGGAGGAGAAAGGGCCATAAGATCCTGTTCCCTAAATGCACTCAACACCTGATAAATGCACACAGCTTGGGACTGTTAGGACAGCCTGCACTGAACCCAGCATGCAGTTATCACACGCAATTTAAATAATAATTAAATTGGGACTGGAATCAGAATCCCCTTCCTTTGTGTTGAGTCAACCTACCTTAGAGCATCTTTGCCTGTCCAAGCCCCTCCCTGTGAGCAGTCACGTACAGACATCTCTGACATCCAATTGGAAAGACCCTGGTCTTTACTCTCTCCCTGCAAATGGCTTCTGGTGTAGCCCATTAGGAAGGGCAAGAGGGCGGTCACTTCCTCCTTGAGGCAGGAAGTCTCTTCTGCGAGCCAGGAGCAGACGGAACGGAATGTGGCGAAAATGGAGGGGTTTCCATAACGACTCGGATCAACCTAGGGAAAGAGATTTAAAAGCTGCTTTCAGAATCAGAGTTAGCCTTCTCTTACATGTCATGAGTACTGATTACTCTTTTTGACAGCACTCCTTTAGATTTAAACAAAACCATCAATAAACATTACCAGTCAAAAGGTTGGACACATACTAATTCAAGGTCACAGAGTTCTCTGCTGCAGAGGATAAGTTCATTAGAGTTACCAGCCTCAGAAATTGCAGCCCAAATAAATGCTTCAGAGTTCAAGTAAAAGACACATCTCAACATCAACTGTTCAGAGGAGACTGTGTGAATCAGGCCTTCATGGTCGAATTTCTGCAAAGAAACCACTACTAAAGGACACCAATAAGAAGAGACTTGCTTGGGCCAAGAAACACGAGCAATGGACATTAGACCGGTGGAAATCTGTCCTTTGGTCTGATGAGTCCAAATTTGAGATTTTTGGTTCCAACTGCCGTGTCTTTGTGAGACGCAGAATAGGTGAACAGATGATCTCCGCATGTGTGGTTCCCACCGTGAAGCATGGAGGAGGAAGTGTGATGGTTTGGGGGTGTTTTGCTGGTGAAACTGTCAGGGATTGATTTAGAATTCAAGGCACACTTAACCAGCATGGCTACCACAGTATTCTGCAGCGATACGCCATCCCATCTGGTTTGCACTCAGTGGGACTATCATTTGTTTTTCAACAGGACAATGACCCAACACACCTCCAGGCTGTGTAAGGGCTATTTGACCAAGAAGGAGAGTGATGGAGTGCTGCATCAGATGACCTGGCCTCCACAATCCCCCCGACCTCAACCCAATTGAGACGGTTTGGGATGTGTCGGACCGCAGAGTGAAGGAAAAGCAGCCAACAAGTGCTCAGCATATGTGGGAACTACTTCAAGACTGTTGGAAAAGCATTCCAGGTGAAGCTAGTTGAGAGAATGCCAAGAGTGTGCAAAGCTGTCATCAGGGCAAAGGGTGGCTACTTTGAAGAATCTCAAAGATAAAATATACACTACCGGTCAAAAGTTTTAGAACACCGACGCATTCAAGGGTTTTTGTTTATTTTATTATTTCTACATTGTAGAATAATAGTGAAGACATCAGAACTATGAAATAACATATATGGAATCCTGTAACCAAAAAAGTGTTAAACAAATCAAAATATATTTTATATTTGTGTAAGGGCCTGACTGAGGCCAGGTCTCTGACTCCCTATAGAGGGAGTGGGATGGCCACAGTCAGGTCCTGACATTCACTAGGTTGGTGTTGGGTTTTGGGTGATCCCCAATTAGAGGCAGCTGTCCTGAGTTGTCTCTAATTGGGGAGTCTATTTATCTGCACTCCACATCCACCTGCGTGTGGATCATTGTTTGTTTGTATGCGTATGTGTTCTGCACTAGACGCCAGCTCACGGTATTGTACGTTTGTTGTTTTTCAGTTTCTTCATAAATAAACTATGTTTGCACCGACCTCTCGCTCTGCGCCTTGTTCCCTCACCACTGACCGTGACAATTTGTCACGAGTGGGTAGTGAGAGAGGCCAAGGCACAGCGCATTTATAGTTCAACATTTATTTTAACAAACTCCAAATGACGAACTATACAAACAAAACACGGTTACACAAACAACTTAACACACTTGTGACCTGGAAACATACATAGATAATGACCCACAACCCCCAGTGTGGAACATACAAACATATGTAGGATCCCTAATTAGAGACAATGCACTGCAGCTGCCTCTAATTAGGGATCCCACACAAACCACCACCAGACCCAGAAATAATAGACCTGTCAGACTCTGACCATGGCTTCATAGAGAAGCAATAGGCTTCTCTATGGCCAGAGCCTGACACAATTTGAAATTCTTCAAATAGCCACACTTTGCCTTGATGACAGCTTTGCACTCTTTTTAATTAAAATACTTTTTTCAAGAATTTATCAAATATACTGAACAAAAATATAAACTAACTTTCAAAGATTTTACTGAGTTACAGTTTATATAAGGAAATCAGACCAAATAAATTAAATTAGGCCCTAATCTATTGATTTCACATGACCGGGAATACAGATATACATCTGTTGGTCACAAATACCTTTAAAAAAGAAATAAAAAGAAAGGTAGGAGCGTGGATCAGAAAACCAGTCAGTATCTGTTTTGACCACCATTTGCCTCATGCAGCGCAACACATCTCCTTCACATAGAGTTGATCAGGCTGTTGATTGTGGCCTGTGGAATGTTGTCCCACTCCTCTTCAATGGCTGTGCGAAGTTGCTGGATATTGGCGGGAACTGGAACACGCTGTCGTACACGTCAATCCAGAGCATCCCAAACATGCTCAGTTGGTGACATGTCGGGTGAGTATGCAGGGCATGGAAGAACTAGGACATTTTCAGCTTCCAGGAATTCTGTACAGATCCTTGTGACATGGGGCCGTGCATTATCATGCTGTGACATTGTGCCGTGCATTATCATGCTGAAACATGAGGTGATGGCGGCGGATGAATGGCAGGACAATGAGCCTCAGGATCTCGCCATTGTATCTCTGTGCATTCAAATTGGCATCAATAAAATGCAATTGTGTTCGTTGTCCGTAGCTTATGTCTGCCCATACCATAACACCACATCCACCATGAGGAATCTGTTCACAACGTTGACATCAGCAAACCGCTTGTGTAAGGATCATGCTGTTTAATCAGCTTCTTGATATGCCACACCTGTCCGGTGGATGGGTTATCTTGGCAAAGGAGAAATGCTCACTAACAGGGACGTAAACAAATGTGTGATGTTCTTTAGAGATATACGCTTTTTGTTGTGCATATAGAACATTTCTAGGATATTTTTTTTTAGCTCATGGAACATTGGACCAACACTTTACATGTATATTTTTGTTAAGTGTAGTTTGACAACCCTGTTTGTGAGCTTTTAAATGATATATATTTTCCAGTGATGAAGACATGGATGATGGTGTGCAAAAGGGGTCAACTTTGAGCATCTCTATCACATTCCCTTTCTAACCACTTCTTAGAAAACTTTTGTTAAAATCAAAAAGGGATGCTGTCAAAAAATGTGTTATCTTGTGGGTAACATGATTTGAATTTAACCCCACCATACTTTCTTACAGACACTTGCTGTTGTGTATAATGAGTATGAATGCACCTCGTTTAACTCGATCTCTTACCTGCTGCAGGTGATAGATGACTGGAGAGAAGGCCTCCTCCAGAACCCGGAGGACCTCCCTGCTCTGCTGCAGACTGAGCCCAGTGATGGTGATCTGCGTCTGGGCATCGCTCTGCTGGGTGACTCCCTGGCTGCTGCAGGCCTGCTCCATGGCCGCCTCCATGACGCGGTAGCAGACGGTGAGCGGAGCAGTGCAGAGCTGTTGTCAAGGAAGTAAGTTTGTGTTTTCTACAGGATGCAGGCCTAGTTCAGGCCTCCACAATGGATTAGTTCACTGAGATGGCCGCAAATATATATATATATTTGTTGCTGCTCGACTAAAACAATCTAGAACAAAAATATAAATGCAACATGCAACAATTTCAACGATTTTACTGAGTTACAGTTCATTCAATCAGTCAATTGAAATACATTCCTTAGGCCCTAATCAGCTAAAAGCTTATCATACCAGGGACAATCCCAAGAAGTCATCCGACCAGATGACAGGGCCCGTTGTCTCATCGGTAGCTTCTACGGTATTGGTGCCAGGTTCTGTGGTTGAGGGTAATGTTGAGGAGGACGACTTAGTGCTTCGTAACACCCCCCAGCAGGGTGCACGTTTATGTAACACTGAGATGCTACAGTCTCTTCCATCTCTGTTGGTACATTTGAATGAAGACCAAAGGACTGACCTTTTAACGTTGGTCAATGCGTACCCTACTCTTTTCAGTGATGTTCCCGGATGCACTAATGTGCTGGAGCATGATATAGATGTTGGTAAGACCGCTCCAATTAAGCAGCTAAGCAGATGAAAGTAGCTTACTTTATGGAAAACGGTCTCCTGCTGAGAAGATGGAGTGCCCACAGCTCAGAGAGTGAGTGGAGAAGTGCAGTTCAGGTTGTAATTCCTAAGCAGTACCGTAGGCACGTGTTGTCACTGGCACATGATGAAGCATGGTCAGGTCACTTAGGAATTACTAAAACGTACAACCGTATCCTTAGACATTTCTTTTGGCCAGGGTTAAAGTCCGATGTAGCCCGTTATTGTCGTACGTGTCATGTGTGCCAAGTTACAGGAAAGCCGAATCAAGTAATCGCACCAGCTCCTCTGCATCCCATTCCGGTGATGGGTGAACCATTTGAGCGGGTGATAGTCGATTGTGTTGGCCCGTTGCCAAAAACTAAGTCCGGTAACCAGTTTTTACTGACAATGATGTGCTGTGCTACAAGATATCCGGAGGCGATCCCTCTTCGAAAAATTACTTCCAAAGCTGTTGTTAAAGCTTTGATTAAGTACTTCTCTACTTATGGTCTTCCTAAGGTTCTGCAAACAGATCAAGGAACAAACTTTCTCTCAAAGCTATTTGAGGGTGTGTTAAAGACCCTGTCCATTTCACATAGGGTGTCCAGTGCATACCATCCAGAGAGTCAGGGTGCTTTGGAACGCTGGCACCAAACCCTTAAAGCTATGTTACGGAAGTATTGCATGGACACAGAGAAGGATTGGGATGAAGGTGTGCCTTTTGTTTCGTTCGCAATCCGTGAAACTGTGCATGAATCTCTTGGCTTCAGTCCCGCTGATCTCATTTTTGGTCATACTGTTCGAGGTCCATTGAAAGTTCTAAAAGAGCAGATGATGTCAGACGACTCATGCTCCCCACCTAGAAGCGTGTTAGACTATGTGTCAGCTCCGTGAGCGTTTGCACAATGCCCATGCGCTAGCCAACAAGGCCCTTTCCTCCTCCCAGACAAAGATGAAACATCTTTATGACCGAAAAGCTGTTTGTCGAGTTTTTAATCCCGGTGACCAGGTTTTGGTTTTGTTGCCTATTCCTGGTGCATCTCTCTCTGCCCGTTTCTCCGGTCCATACATGGTTGAGAATAAATTGAGTGATACAGACTATGTCATCAAAACTCCTGATCGGAGATGCCCCTCTCGCGTGTGCCATCTCAACATGCTTTGTTACGTTCTAGCTCCCAAAGGGAGGGGAGCCTGACAACCCACTGCTCGGGCCCACCGATGCCAACAAGGGAGGTACGGAGTCGTGGTGTGATAAAAAGACACAAACACCAAATACCGTACAAAACAGGGTTTATTTAGTCACGGTAATAATGTGAACAATAATAACTTTCTGGGAAAAGGGGAGGGCTGGACGGACCAAAGCAAAGAAATAAACAAAATTCCCCCACCCCTAATCTGTACTAACCTGGCCCCAAATAGAATACACAATCCTTACACTGGCACACAGTCGAGGCGCCCTAACCAAACTTACAGTTGGTGGTCCGCCCAGGTCTAGCTGGTGTTTCTAGACAAGGAAGTATACCTACGGGTGATGTAGTTGCAGCCATGGGTGGGCCTGGGAGGGCAAGCCCACCAACTAGGGAGCCAGGCCCAGCCAATCAGAAATAGTTTTTCCCCACAAAAGGGCTTTATTACAGACTCCTCAGTTTCATCAGTTTTCCGGGTGGCTGGTCTCAGACGATTCCACAGGTGAAGAAGCCGTATGTGGAGGTCTTGGGCTGGCGTAGTTACACGTGGCTTATGGTAGAGAAATGAACATTCAATTATCTGGCAACTAGCTCTGGTGGACATTCCTGCAGTCAGCATGCCAATTACATGCTCCCTCAAAACTTGAGACCTGCACATTTTAGAGTGGCCTTTTATTGTCCCCAGCACAAGGTGTAATGATCAGGCTGTTTAATTGAATCAACTTCTTGATATGCCACACCTGTCAGGCGGATGGATTATCTTGCCAAATGAGAAATGTTCACTAACAGGGATGTAAACGAATTTAAGCACAACATTTGAGAGAAATGCTTTTTGTGCATATGGAAAATGTCTGTGATATTTCATTTCAGCTCATGAAACATGGGACCAACACTTTACATGTTGCGTTTATATTTTTGTTCAGTATACAGTACATACCTTATTCTAGTCAAGGGTCATCCTATATAGCCTAACATCTGCTGTATTGTTGGCTGTACACACCTTTTCTATTCATATAGGCTACTGTCCATGTCTATACACACCATCATATACATATATGTATATTTATATTCCGGACTCTGGCTCGTTGTAATATTTCTATATTCCATTCTTTTTATTTTGGGGGATTCGCGTGTATAGTTTGGTAGCCTATTACTGCACTGTTGGAGCTAGAAACCTAAGCATTTCCCTACACCCGACATAACTCTACGTGAACACGACCGATAACATTTGATTTGATATAGCACTGTACAGGAAAAACGATTGATGGTGTCCATAAAACCAGTGTCCAGTATAAAACCAAACAGGTGAGTTTTGACAAGCACCTTTGGCATAGGACGCATTGCATACCAAAATAGCTTACAATGTAAAAGCCAAATATCTTACAATCTTCCTTCTGGTGGACACTGGAAAATATACAACAAACAATATGTTTATTCAAAGTCCAGAGATGCAAGCACATTTATTTAAAAAAAGCATACTTTATGTCACGATGAAGTTAATCAAATATTGAAAGACATTGATCATCAACAGTAACGCGGAAATGTCAAATTATATGCATTCTTTCCACGCCATTTTAAGAAAATATGTTTTATGTGAATGGGTGATACATACCTTTAGCAACATGATCTTACTAGGATACTGACTCAAATAAATATATTTTATTTGTCGAGCCAAAACGCTTGACCTGATGCGTGTTTTGTCACGTAAGGCTGGCCTTGGAAATATTTAAATGTGTAAAGTCTGCCACCTGCCGATCATCATAAGGATAATGTAGGTCATTTACAGGTATGCCAGTCAGTTAACACACATCACTTTGTTTCCATTGTTTCGCTTAAGCAGTTAGCTTCTCGCCCACCTAATCACCTGCAAATAGTCGGAATTTGGTCCCTCCGTTATAGGGCAAGTTAAGAGTGCTGGGCTGCATTGGATGATGTTTTATTTCACACAGGAAGCAAACATTGAGTAAGCTAAACATTTTAATTTATTCCTTTGTAATTAAGATATAGTCCTGACTTAGTCATAGTCAGTCAGCAGAGAGTTAAAGTGACAGTAAAAAAGTGCAAACTGCACCATGGTGTTTAGTTTGGGTTGTATGGACACAATTCGTTTTTCCTGTACAGTGCTATATTTGTACCACATTTCAATCTGTTTTGTATGCTAGGGACTCTAGTGAGCAGGCTGGACCCTGGTTTTATGGACAAACACTCGATTATCTACGGTCCAATATTTATGTCCAATATGAAAAAAACTATTAGATTTAAACTAATTGGCAACGCTCCTCGGGCTGTAAACTCTGGATTTGGACGGGACTCTTGTGCTAAAGGTTTCCAAAAATCTGTGACCCGGAAGCACTCAGTTATTCTTGCCTGCTTCACAGAGGCGTAAGGAAGCGCTGATGCAAATAGTGAACAGCGAGCAACTATGACGTATCCTAGATCAAGCATAGGAACATAGCGAACCGAACCATTTCATATGACGACTGGTGAGTTTATGCATTTATTCTCCCGTTTCGACTGCCATACGATAAAACAGTGGCGTCACACGCCTTATGCACTATAAACTGCATGCAGTCCATCATTGAGTGGGCTAATGATCCCAATTTCTAAAGCCACACCATGATAAACTGCTTGTTCCTGGACGGGGTGATCCAGGATTATACAGAGATATATGGCATTGTTACACCTGTCATGTTAACCTGTTCTGCTGAATATCAATAGCATATGTATCAGTATGATTATAATTGTAGAATGTAGTCTGTATTCAGCCACAGCCATAGATAATTGTCAGTGTCCACTGCGCAACCTTGGCTACTTCTAATGTCGACTGAGGCAGGTTTTTTTTTTTTTTAGATGAGTAGCTTGCTTAGCCTATGGCTATGTTAAACTTGTGAAACAAAATTGCCTACCCTTTTATGGGCAATAATTCGATGTTTCTTCGTGATTATTATACATTGTATTTCATTTGCAGGGTTTGAAATGGAAATGTATATATCAATGTGTCGTCATTTCAAACGAGGCAGTGCCAAAGACTGGGGGGCATTCTGTCTTCCGAGAAAGTGCTTCTCTGGACTGTCTTGTCTACAGCAGCCAACATAGGATTTACGAGTGTGTTTTTCATTAGCTGAGAGGAGAGGGGAGGTGGAGGTGGAAGAAGAAAAAGCTAGTGAAACCTTGCCAGCCTATCCCGGATCTAAAATGTACCATCGCAGAGATCCTTTTGTTAGCTTTTTTTCCTCATGGGAACTTGCGTCTAAAAAGTCGGTGACAGAGGTGGCATCCTAGACCGCGTCACATGGCAGAGCGAGCGCACCTCTGCAGGCACCACGTCACGACGGTCTCGAGCCACTGCGCTGCCAAAATTCTAATTAACAATTATTCGAATATCTGACAGCCAAGTATTTTTTTAACCTGTGGCTTTTTGTGTTATATGAAAGCAACATTGAAGATCTGGCCCATTTGGACTTCCCAAGCCATAAACAACTTATAAAAGCCAGGCTTTTGTGACAGCTGTCATCGCAGTTGGTTTCATTACCAGGATACAGCTGTTGATAAGACTGAGGCAGATGGAAGTGTAGCATGATCAGCTTGCTGGAATGCGGTTCCAAGAAATGACCTATATCATGCAGGTTTGTTTGTCATGTAAGTGGAAGGTTGATATTAAATGACTTTCTAGCTCAGCAGTTGCCACACACTCTCACTTAGATAATCAGTCAGAAAATGCTGTGAGTGTGAGAGAGCCTATGCCATGCCATAGGAATGCTCTCACCATTCCGCCTTTTATAATTCTATAGGCGCGTAATAGATATACACTGAGTATACAAAACATTAAGAATACCTGCTCTTTCCATGATATAGACAGACCTGGTGAATCCAGGTGAAAGCTATATTCTCTTAATAATGTCACTTGTTAAATCCACTTCAATCAGTGTATATGAAGGGGAGGAGACAGGTTAACGAAGTATGTTTAAGCCTTGAGACAATTGAGGTTGAATGAGCAAGACAAAAGATTTAGGTGCCTTTGAACGGGGTATGGTTATAGGTGCCAGGCACACCGGTTTGAGTCAAGAACTGCAACGCTGCTGGGTTTTTCACGCTCAACAGTTTACCATGTGTATCAAGAATGGTCCACCACCCAATGGACATCCAGCGAGAGGGGGTCATGGGAAGGTGTAGGTGTCACTAAGAGCCGGATGAGGTGACATTAATTGGAGAGTGAGAAGGAGTGGTTGTCCAGACTTTTTAACCTCTTGCTTTGACCACCATATAACTGAACTATAAAAAACTGTTATCAGCTGAACATAACAGTATAACAGCGGAAGGGATGACAGTAGCAGGTGACCCAACTGTGGTCTGTGACTGCTATGTAGGCAATTCAAAATCCGTTACCGATTTGGTAAGTTTTAATAGCATAATTAATTAATGAATTGATATCAGTAATTGATAGGTATACCTTTGCGTGTTACTTCTGTGAACTTTCATTTTCCTCCCTCGTGAGATATTAGAAAATATATTGAAGATATGTGGGCGTCACTACTGTCCCTGGTTTGAATCCAGGCTGTATCACATCTGGCCGTGATTGGGAGTCCCATTGGTGCTGCGCACAATTGGCCCAGCGTCGTCCAGTTTTGGCCGGTGTAGACCGTCATTGTAAATAAGAATTTGTTCTTAAATGACTTGACTAATTAAATAAAGGTTCAACTTAAAATATGTGTTGACAGTAGTTGGTAGCGTGCTCGTGCAGTAACCCCGAGACTGCCACCGAGCAGTGGTCACCAACCTGTCGATCGCGAAAAAAAACAAACGATAAAGCTTTATTTATTTTTTGTTTTGGGTAGTTGAGCGGTAGATCTCGGCCTGCATTTAGACTCAGAAAGGGATCTTTACTTCGAAAAGGTTGGTGACCACTGTTCTAGAGTTTTCCCTGTTAGCACCTCCAACTTTTCCATTCACTGTGGCAATTGTGATCGAATCAACGCAATATTAGCCACCTTAAATGCAACATACCAAAACAAAACAAACTATGCAAGATATTTTGTTGTAGGCAGAACACAGTAGGATTCTATTGCATTGACATGCACTTTTCAGTCTGTACTCTACACAGACCAGACCGGTGCGGCGTAAACAACCACAGCTGCAGTAGGCCTATATGCGAATAGACCATTGCCAAACATGGATCTATGCCATTTACTTCGAACTGAACTTTGTTTACAGAATGAGCGGTTGTGAGTTGCTAGTTAGTGAGTTATTAGCCCAGTTATAGATCATTTGTAGTCAGCAATAGGGGACTGATTGCTTCCTACAAGAGCACAAAATGTGTACATTTCTAGACATCTTTGAAAAGCTAGTCAGGTAAAGATATTTATTTTGTTTTAAAGGGGCAGTGTTGAATTTTGAGACAGGCTTGAATAAACTAAGTAGCCAATAGGCAGAGGGTAGTGTAATTTGTCTGATTTTCTGTATAATAGTATGGGAATAATAATGCATTTTATTTTGTAAAGTGGTTTCTTGCATCAAACACACCATGTTCAGTCACCTCCTTGTCTGAAGGACAAGTGGAAAAACAGGTTAATGTCAAGCCCTGCATGTTTGTTTCCAACAGTCTCATCGATTGGCTACTACTGTAGTTTGAATGATAGAACAGCTATTTCCATGTAAAAGTGTTATGGGATGCATTTTCCCCATTGGTTTTGATGGTAGGCCACTCTGGTAGGCCTACATTATGATCAAGTAGCCTACTGCTAACTGTAACTTAAAGCGGGTACAGCCTCAGTGTTCAGAGTAAACACATGCTGGAAGTTGCACAGAATTTTCACAACGTTCAAGTTAGCGCTCAGCAGACTTGACATTTGATCAGTGCCGAGGGAACATTGGTTGGCAGGGGTCTGTACGTCCTGTACTACCTTGTGTTTTGATGTAGTTCTAATACCTTTTTAAAAGTGGCAAACAGTAGTTGAAAAGATACCAGCGTTTACCCTGCATGGAATGTTCTCAGAATTTCTGTTAAAACAAAGCCTGTTACAAGTGCTTATAGAACAGCTGCTCGTTGCTACATTATACAACATCTCCAGTGAAACCTATTTCCTCCACCTCTTCCTCCCCCTCTCTACCTCCCCCAGGTTGCCAGAGCAGTCGAGGGTCAGGGGGAGTGTCATGTTGAAGCTGATCTTCCACATAGTGCTGGTGTTGACCTGTCCTGACCCTTCAGCTCACCTCCCTCCCCAGTTAACCTAACTCCAGCTGCTCTCAGTCTCCACCCTCTTCCACCACTTGGCCAGGAGAAAGGTAAATATACTGTACAATAAAAGATTGTGACCTTAAATTACGCAATTGTATTTGATCACCTGTCTGACTCTTTTAAATGTCCTGAAACGATACAATGTGTACGATTGCCTGAGCTGGGATTTGCTTTAGAGGTTGCCCTATTGCCTGGGGTAAGTGAACTAAGGAGTGGCGCAAGTTGAGCCTGCTCTGAGGTTACCTCATTGGGCAAATGCAAAGCATTCCAGTAGCCTAAAACGTCTTTCCTCCCCATTGTTTAAGTGAAAGACAGACAATTTATGGCAGTCTTAGTCTGCTCTGAGATTTTGTTTACTGAAAACGACCAAAATACAAAGACTTTCAGTACTAATCTTTCTGGCCCCTCTCCTATGTTTAGGTGAAATGCAGGCAATATATTGCAATTCTGCGTGGAAATAGCTAATATACATTTTCGGGCAAGTGATCATAATCTTCGGGACAACCAAAAATACTCCTGTCTTTCCCGATGGGCAACTGCCTTTCAGACTTTAAACGTCAATCCCTGCTTAGTGCCTGGTTCGTGCCGGTGTTGAATTACATCAAGGTGGTGTAATGTTGTAGCCTGGAAATCCAGACTGAAGCATGCCACGCTTTACTGTTGTTTCACTATTGAGCGGAATTCGGTCTGGATTTCTAGGCTAGTTGTACAATCCTGTTTCTGTTCTGTCCAGGTCCTTGGTCCTCGTGGAAAATGTCCTATGCATATCAGAACCTGTTCAGCTGGAGTCGACCTCGATTGACACATCTCTTCCTATCACTGGGCTTCTTGTACTGCTTAGTTCCTCCCACTGGTAAAATGCACCAGTACATTTCTCTGGAATTATTAATTGTGTCATGATTGTCCAGGATGTAAGAATGAATGAAATGTATTAAATTATTTTGTTGTACTTACCATACACTTTATCGAATCTAAGACTTTGCAACATGAGTACCATTGTCTAACAATAGATGCATGCCTTTATAACATCGGGTGTGTCTTAAGGCATCTGCGTGCTTCCCAGATGAAACAGTTTGGTAGTGCATATTATGTCTTCGGTGAGGTTTTTTTTCGGGTGTTCGGGCACACTTTTTTGGGAAGGTAAGCCGAAGCTCGTAGCCAAAGTCTACGCCCCTTTGTCGCTGATTGGTCAACATGAGGGATTCTTTAATAAAGTCTTTGTTGTCATTGAACAAGAGACGACTCGTTTTCATGCACATTTTTTCATTGAAAAATACACCAAACATCTTAGTAAGATTTAAAATTGCACGACTAAAATGCTGACTAGACCGGGCACCCGGCGCATGTTGATCATCTCCGTCCACACCAGACGCGATCAGGACACAAAAGTTGAAATATCAAAACGAACTCTGAACCAACTATATTCATTTAGGGACAGGTCGAAACACATAAAACATTCATGGCCATTTAGCTAGCTTGCTGTTGCTAGCTAATTTGTCCGGGGATATAAACACTGGGTTGTTATTTTACCTGAAATGCACAAGGTCCTCAACTCCGACAAGTAATCCACAGATAAAAGGGTCAACCTAGTTAGTTTCTAGTAATCTCTCCTCCTTCATCTTTTGACTTTATATGGCGGTTGGCAACCAATTTTAAGGTGCATTACCACCACCAAGTGTGGACCTCAGTTCAGCTTTCAATCACCCAGGTGGGTATATGCTCCTTAAAACCGTTGAGGAGATGGGAGAGGTGGGACTTCTATTTTAGAGCCTGTCTACGCAAGACGCTCGCGAGCAGTTTGGATTAAATTATTGAATAACATGTATGTTTACATTTATTTTGCAACGCTCAAGCACATAACGCGAGCGGTGTGGTCAGCATGTAAGATCTCCTAAGCAAAATGAATTACAGATTTATTGAATTATCTTAAATTAATTTTGACTATTTTGAGGAAGTGTATACTGGACAAAATGGACAAACAGTACTATTGTGCTTTTTTTTCTTGTTTTTCAAGTGATGGTCTTTTAAGGGAGTATGTGAGGACACTTGTTCGGTTCGCCAAGCCGTTTTAGGCTAGCCACCAGCCGAACTGAAGCATGCTGTGTGTTTATCGGGTTGTTAGTAATTATTTATACTGCCTGTTGGTTCTGAGGCATGTATGCATATTTGGTGGTGGCTCCACTCCAAATGGCTGTGGGTGAGTGATGCCACAAGGCCTGGTGAGTTACAATGTAGGCCGGACAATGAGGCCTCTGAGTCAGTGGCGATTGAGTAGGGGGGAATGACTAAACAGAGGCAAAAAGGGTCCATTCTCTAAAAGAAATCAATAGGACTCAATCGCTGGAAGCAGTCTTACAGGAAGTTAAATTCACACCCACATTCCATAACATTCAGCTCTGGAACGTCTGTAGCTATAGCAACAATAGCCATGGGAATAGGTGCGCTGTGAGTGTGAGTTGGTGATGTCTTGTCTACAGACACATCAAATGAAATGTATTTATGAGCAGATGTCACACATTGCTTATACAGAAACCCAGCAATGCAGATGTAGAGGCACAGTGGCAAGGAAACCCCCCCCCCCCCCCCCTAGAAAGACAGGAACCTAGGAAGAAACCTAGAGAGGAACCAGACTCTGAGGGGCGGCCAGTCCTCTTCTGGTTGTGCCGGGTGGAGATTATAAGAGTACCTGTCCATTAAGGCCAGATCGTTCTTCAAGATGCTTTAATGTTTATAGATGACCAGCAGGGTCAAATAATAATCAGTGGTTGTAGAGGGTGCAACACGTCAGCACCTCAGGAGTAAATGTCAGTTGGCATTTCATAACAGAGAGCGAGAGAGCAGAGCGAGAGCAGAGAGAGAGAGAGTCAGTCGGGGGACACCGTGGCCCGTCAAATAATAATCAGTGGTTGTAGAGGGTGCAACACGTCAGCACCTCAGGAGTAAATGTCAGTTGGCTTTTCATAGCAGAGAGCAGAGAGCGAGAGCGTCAGTCGAGGGAAACCGTGGCCCTGTCCGAAGAAACCCCCGGACACGGCCAACCAGGCAGAATATAACCCCACCCACTTTGCCAAAGCACAGCCCCCACACCACTAGATGGATATTAATAGACCACCAACTTACTACCCACTCAAGTCGAGTATAGCAAAAAACGCCTGGCACGACGTGATGCACCCTTCCAAGGGACGGCATGGAAGAGCACTAGTAAGCCAGTGACTCAGCCCCCATAATAGGGTCAGAGGCAGAGAATCCCAGTGGAGAGAGGGGAGTCGGCCAGCCAGAGACGGTAAGGGCGGTTCGTCGCTCCAGTACCTTTCCGTTTCTCCTTCGCACCCCTGGGCCAGACTACACTCAATCATAGGACCTACTGAAGAGATGAGTCGTCAGTAAAGACTTAAAGGTCAAGACCGAGTCTTCGTCTCTCACATGGATAGGCAGACCATTCCATAAACATTTGCTCTATAGGAGAAAGCCCTGCCTCCAGCTGTATTGTGACCGTAGCGTACGTGTAGGTATGTACGGCAGGACCAAATCGGAGAGATGGGTAGGAGTCCATGCAATACTTTGTAGGTTAGCAGTAAAACCTTGAAATCAGCCCTAGCCTTAACAGGAAGCCAGTGTAGAGGCTAGCATTGGAGTAATATGATACCATTTTGGGGTTCTAGTCAAGATTCTAGCAGCCGTATTAAGCACTAATTGAAGTGTATTTAGTGCTTTACCCTGGTAGCCGGAGAGTAGAGCATTACAGTAGCCTAATCTAAAAGATTTTTCAATGTTACGAAGATGGAAAAAAGCTGCCCTTTAAATATTCTTGATTTGTTAATCAAAACAGAGATCAGTGTACAGAGTAACGCCGAGGTCCGTCACAGTTTTATTTGAGACGACTGTACAACCATCGAGATGAATTGTCAGATCAAACAGCAGAAATCTTTGTTTCTTGGGACCTAGAACTAGCGTCTCTGTTTTGACCGAGTTTAAAAGCAAAAAGTTTGTCACCATCCACTTCCCTATGTCTGAAACATGTTTCTTTGAAATGTACAGCTGTGTCGTCCGCATAGCAGTGAAAGTTGACAGTGTGTTTCCGAATGACATCACCAAGTGGTAGAATATACACTATATAGTGAAAACAATAGTGGGTCTAAAACGGAACCTTGAGGAACACCAATACATACAATTGATTGGTCAGAGGACAAACCATCCACTGAGATGAACTGATATCTTTCCGACAGATAAGATTTAAACCTGGCAAGAACTTGTTCATGTAGACCAATTAGGGTTTACAATCTCTCCAAAAGAATGTGGTGATTGACGGTGTCAAAGGCGGCACTAGGAGGTCTAGGACAGATGCAGAGCCTTTTGTCTGACGTCATTAAAAGGTAATTTACCACCTTCACGAGTGCAGTCTCAGTTGATGGTGTCTAAAACCAGACTGAAGCGTTTCGTATACAGGGGAGACGTTTATTATGTTCAACATAGGAGGGCCAAACACAGTAGTTTAGTTGGAGTTGGGTCTAGTAGGCAGCTGTAAGGTTTAGAGGCCATTACTATTTTTGTGAATGTTTCAAGAGATACAGGATTAAACCTTGAGTGTCTCCATTGATCTTAGTTGCTGTTTAGACTCAGGACAACTGAGGTTTGGAGAAATACACAGATTCAAAGAGGAGTCCGTAATTTGCTTTCTAATGATCATTATATTTTCATCAAAGATGTTCACTGCTGAATTGAAGGCCATCCTCTCTTGGGGAATGCTGCTTTTTAGTTAGCTTTGCGACAGTATCTAAAATACATTTTGGATTGTTTGTATTCTCTTCAATCAGGTTGGAAAAGTAGGCTGATCGAGCAGAGGTGAGGGCTCTTCCATATTGTACGGTACTGTCTTTCCAAGCTATTTCCTTTCCAATTTTCTGGAAGCTTGCTTCAGGGCTTGGGTATTTTCTGTATACTGACTTTTGTTTATACTCTTGAGGCCCTGGACTTTTGACCTTGGTGATAATGTAGCCAAATCACTGTCTTTTGTCAAGGAAAGGCGTCCTTTCCACTGTGACTTGTTTGAACAGTTGAGCTTCATGCATGTCTGGAGAGTTACTGTATGTTAAGAGATTGCATTTGCGAGGTACATATGGCTATAGAGAGATGACATAGTAAAGCTTGTTACAAGTTGAAAATGGTATTGTCAGTAAAGCAACAGCCATGCCCTAAATCAGTCGGTGTAAAACCAGTCTGCCTAGCACATTATTATCATTGATTGCTCTGACTGCACGCACCTGGCTTCCCAGAGCTAAGAAAGAAGGAAGCAAAACCACACACACGGGCCCATGTATCCACCGAAATTACCCATCCTCGGCCCAGATGGCAAAGTCACTGATCACATCCTCTTTATACACACTATATAACATCTCTCTGTCCCTCTCCAGGTGTATCTGCCGAGATCTGCAGGGTGACCGGGGGAGTGTTGGGGATCCACTGGAGCAGCGTGATTGGTTTAGGCTGGCGCCCCCTGGCCGTGGGGAGGGGCGGCGCCAGCTGCTGGGAGTCCTGCTGCCTGGAGCCAGCCTGCAGCGCAGTCTGGAGCCTGGGGGGGCACTGTGTTCTGCTGAACTGCTCTAACGGAGGAGCCTGTCAAGTCACGTCTCTCCCTCAGCCCACCATCGAGTCCCTGGGGCTCCTGCAGCAGCTTTCAAATGGCACCACCACAGCTCGAAGGAGAAGGCTCAGGCGGTCACCAACAGGAAAGGGAAGTGAGGCCTTAAGCCAGAAACATGAGTCGGACCGCCAGCATTCTAGCGCCGTGAGTCAACGGAAAGTTACTGTTCTGTAGTTGAGTCATAAATGCCTGTTTACCTCCATTCTTCCTTCCAGGATCACTGGGACAGAGTAGATTAAAGCAAACCTTATTTCCCTAACTTATGTGTTATTGTATGTTATGCAATCTCTTAACCGCAGTGGTTACTTCGTGAAGGCTATTGAAGACTGTACAATGTAGCCAATGTCTTTAGTAATCTTTCCATTCTCATCTGAAGTTCATACATATCTTGGCAGAGGGTTTCCAAGGATGCAGAGCATCCGGCTCCAACAGTTGGTGACATCAGCGGAGAAGCTCTCCCTCAAACATCTGATAAGAGTCACAGCCAGTTAACCAATGGACGTGGAGAAACTCCATCACCCTCACAACAGAACTCTACATCAGAGGATACTATAGACACAGAATCTTCCGACGGCAGCTCTGTGCTTACTACTCCTACAATTACTACATCACCAACCCAGGCTGGTAAGGCAGTGGACGCTAACCTCTGACTTAGTATCCCTCAAAACCCATCCTCAACCACCTTTTTGGTTAAAAACATACTAATAACAAAATGGATGTGTCGAGGGATGTATCCACGGCAGGAAAAGATTCTAGCGTTAAACATCTACTCCCATTCACCCACTGCAGATGTCTGCCTACTGTCGGCACTTTGAATTAACTGCTGTTTCAGCACTCCGCCCTCCATTTTAGTCCATGTAACTACTGTGGTTTTAATGACAGTGCGGGAATTGGCGGTGTCGGCAGGCGAGAGCGTGGAGGTCACAATGCCGCGCAACGAGGTGGAACTCAACGCCTTTGTAGTGCCATCGCCCCAGACAGGTACTACTACTCAACCTACCTGTATCATTACTTTGTTGTACTGTATTATGTACCTGTATTATTACTTTGTTGTACTGTATCATGTACCTGTATTATTACTTTGTTGTACTGTATCATGTACCTGTATTATTACTTTGTTGTACTGTATCACGTACCCGTGTTATTACTTTGTTGTACTGTATCATGTATCTGTATTACTTTGTTGTACTGTATCGTGTATCTGTATTATTACTTTGTTGTACTGTATCGTGTATCTGTATTATACACACCACCTGTAGTCCACATCTCACCCTCATTCTATATAAGCTTATCTGTTTAAGTTATGACAATGACAAAGGAGTGAGCTAATGCAGAAAACAGCTTGGTACTAAGGATAGCTCTGTATCCATGCATGTCATTACTCATAGCTTACATCCTCGGCTTTGAGTCGCCTCTCTTTTCCTCACTTCTCGAAAGGGACCAACTATGCATTTGACTGGCTCTTGAGAACTCATCCCAAAGACTACAGTGGAGAGATGGAGGGGAAGCACAGCGAAACACTCAAACTCAGCAAGGTACAGCTACTTGAATTAGTTCAACTGTTACCTCTCATCTCCCTCTCTCTCTCTCTCTCTCTGTTCAAACCCAGGCCTCTTAACTGAGACGGAGTTTATGACTAGAGTCATTTATACAGTACTATATAATACTATGAGAAACATTTCCTATTGCCTCTAATTCAACCTCTCTGGCTCTTGTTCCTGTGTTCAGCTGACAGTGGGGCTGTATGAGTTTGAGGTGACAGTGGATGGTGACGGATCACACGGAGAGGGCTATGTCAACGTAACAGTCAAACCAGGTGGGGGTTAAACTAACATTACTCGTATTGACTGTGTTTGATATGCTCTTTAGTAGGAACGTGTAAACTGTAACATATTAAAGGGCACCTCCCCTGACTCTCCCATTAATGGGTTTATACTGAAATGTTGACAATGACTCATACCTGGGTCGTGTTCATTAGAACCAAACGGAAGATAACAGACTGAAACAGGGATGGATTACCTGGAGTTGTCCAATACGAAATGCTCATTTTCGTTTTCCTTTGCAAAGTGTTTTGCTACGCGTGCCCTAATGAACGCTACCCAGCTGTACCGTTCAGCCAATTAGCTAACCTCTTCCACTTCACAGAGCCGCGGGTAAACAAGCTGCCCGTCGCTGTGGTTTCCCCAAAGTTCCAGGAGATATCCTTGCCAACCAGCTCCACGGTGATCGACGGCAGCCGTGAGTACACCTGGCTCTTTGGTTTCAATCAAATCATATAAACTAGAATTGCACCATCTGTTGTCAAAAGGGATGTTATGTTGCATCTTGTCTAGTTTCCTGATGAAAAAAATACAGATTTGGTCAAGGGTGTTTTTTATTTAGATTATATCTCTAGTACCGTACATTGAAATTATAGCTTAACCATTTTAGGTAAAGAACTGGTATTTACTTTAGAATGCTAGATGCTTATCTTCAGTTTGGCGCAAAGGTCCTCCAAACAACACCCTGGGCAGTTTTTACATAATCAACTTACATGGCCTATACATGGGTGGCCTATACATTTACATGGCCTATACATGGGTGGCCTATACATGGGTGGCCTATACATTTACATGGCCTATACATGGGTGGCCTATACATTTACATGGCCTATACATGGGTGGCCTATACATTTACATGGCCTATACATGGGTGGCCTATACATTTACATGGCCTATACATTTACATGGCCTATACATGGGTGGCCTATACATTTACATGGCCTATACATTTACATGGCCTATACATTTACATGGCCTATACATTTACATGGCCTATACATTTACATGGCCTATACATGGGTGGCCTATACATTTACATGGCCTATACATGGGTGGCCTATACATTTACATGGCCTATACATGGGTGGCCTATACATTTACATGGCCTATACATGGGTGGCCTATACATTTACATGGCCTATACATGGGTGGCCTATACATTTAACCAGTTATTTTCCCCCTCTTCTTCCTATCCTGTCTTCCTCCTCTCCCTGTGTGCGGCTCCTCAGAGAGCACAGACGATGACAAGGTGGTTGCGTGGCACTGGGAGGAGGTGAAGGGCCCGCTGAGGGAGGAGAAGGTCTCGGCAGACACCCAAATCCTCACCCTCACCGGCCTGGTCCCAGGGAACTACACCTTCAGGTGCCGTAGCCTTGTCTTCTCCATGGGCATACTCTGTCTTGTATTCCCCATACCATTTAACATGCATTCACCCCTCACCCCCTCTCCCCATTTCAGCCCTATGTAAAGGCTAATGTAGGTCTTTATACATATTGCTAACGTCCTGCTTGCTTCTACTTATCATAAACCAGCCCTACCTGCAAGTTACTCAGATTTGCCTAGCAGAGTACCAAGCAGTTAGAGGTTAAGGGTTAAGCATCAGTGTTCAATCAAAACCTTCCTCCGCATCCTTCAATATTACACGTCTACTTCACCTTCAGACAAATGAGTTTGTTTCTTCGTTTGTCCCCTTTTTAGTCTGACGGTTACGGACTCGGACGGGGCCCAGAGCTCCACCCAGGCCATGCTGTCGGTCAACAAGGCCATGGACTACCGGCCGGTGGCCAATGCCGGGCCCAACCAGGTCATCACGCTACCGCGCAACGCAGTCACGCTGCATGGCAACCAGAGCACGGACGACCACGAGCCGCTGGCCTACGAGTGGTCGCTCAGCCCCGAGAGCAAGGGCAAGGTGGTGGAGATGCAGGTGAGAGAGGAGCACCAGGGGTGGCTTCAGTTTGTCAGAGACCATGCACAGGTCTTACCTAGCAATCAAGGGGATTCTGTTTATTTGTTTTTTGCTAAATACATTTTCCCCATGGTAGCCTTATTGTGACAATTGTTGATTGAAGGTGGAAATTCTTAGTTTCGGCACCAACAAAAAAAGGGAAATTCTTTTCTCCCATCTTGACAGTATTCTCTTCGTCCTATAGGGCGTTCGGACTCCCACTCTGCAGCTGTCTGCCATGCAGGAAGGAGACTACACCTTCCAGCTCACTGTCACAGACACAGCAGGACAGCAGGACACGGCCCAGGTCACTGTTATCGTCCAGCCAGGTAAACCAGCAGCACATAGATAGTGTGTATCCACGGCTAATGTCAACACCACTGCTATTATGGCACTTAATCTGAATGTATGTTGGCTTACATTTGGAATAGCATAAAGAGAAATGTATTTATGTTAAATATGCCACACATATTTTCTGAAATTCTTTGCTATTAATAACATATCTGAATGGATGTTGGTTTAACCTTGATGAAACATACATTGAGAATAGAGAGAGACAAAGCTAGCACGGTTCTTTACATGAAAATACAGTTCTATACGGATATTGTCCTCCTGGCATGTCACCGAGGTCTATGTTCCCCTGAGCCTGCATATGTTCCATTTGTCCTCAGAGAACAATAAGCCCCCAGTAGCAGACGCCGGTCCAGAGAAGGAGCTGACCCTGCCTGTGGACCGCACCACTCTGGACGGCAGCAAGAGTACGGACGACCAGAATATCTCCACCTACCACTGGAAACAGAACAAGTCAGTATTTGCACAGACAGACACAACATGCACATAGACGCACACACACACACTCAACTACATGCATGCTCACTTTTGAGCTCACACACACTAACGTTCTCTCACGCACACATACGAACAGACTCCCAAAAACACACAGCACCCTTTGGCATATTTCACACCCTCTGTCCTCTGTCCATGAGAGTGACACTTAGTTCAACTACCAGAGGCAGCATGGCGAGTGAGCTCGCTTCTCTTCTGTCTCTCATGTTATGTTGTGGCTCGGCTGTTTGCTGACTGCTGATTAGTACTGTTTCTCCGCCTGTCTGTCTCCTCTCAAGGGGTCCGGACGGAGTGAGGATCGATAACGCTGATGGCGCCGTTGCCACGGTGACGGGGCTGCAGGTGGGCGAGTACGAGTTTAGTCTGACCGTGACGGACGAGAGGAAGCTGGCGAGCACTGACACGGTCACGGTCATCGTCCGAGAGGGTAACTGTCGTGTGTGTGTGTGTGTGTGTGTGTGTGTGTGTGTGTGTGTGTGTGTTTCTGTTTTCATTCTCTTTGCAGATTTTGTAAGATTAGGTTATTTCCTTCACCTCTGATTTATTTCTGGGTGCTGAGATGGGTTTTTACCAGACCAACACAGTTATTATTGGAGTTTGCAAGAAAGGCGTTTCACTGTACTTGTGCATGTGACATTAAAATCTTGAAACTTTGAAGCTTTCAAAAACAGGCTAGACAAGGTAATGGTCTCACACACGATGCACTCAACTATGTAGTCAACTGTCACCTGAAGTCTAGCCGAGCTGAATGTCAAGACTCTTTGAAGAATAACTAAAGCATAACTCACACACCTATATTATGGAGAGAAACAGCGTACTGAGTATTTCAGAATATTCTTTGGTACTGCAATGTCCTTAAATGTGTCTTGTCTTCTCTCTACCAGAGATAGACCAACCCCCAGTAGCCCATGTCTTGTCCAGCCCGGCTATCTCTCTGCCCATGCGGACTGCAGCCCTGGATGGCTCCCACTCCACAGACGAGGGCGAGGGTAGGTTGACCAGAATGGTGCTTTTTTTTTTGGGTGCACGCGCTGAAGGGGGTGTTCACCCAGGGCGACATACAAGCTAGAACCGCCACTGGATGGATAAATGCATTTGGACTACTGAATTTAAACTTAGTTAATTTACGTAAAAAGCACTTATTGAGAGTTTGTTGTGAAATTAAACATGCTCCATGAAAGAAATGTATATTTTTATATTGTTTTAACATCTGTGATATGTAAAGTATGGGCAATTTAGTTTATTTTTTATTGTTCTCCGGGTTAGAGACACTAGTCTTACAAGACAGTTAGGATAGGTTTTTCGTCTTTGACCAAGAAGATATCAAGAAGACACTAGAAAACCTGTGGCCTGACGGAATTTCACCTCTCTTAACGTCTTTCTCCCCCTGCAGTCTGCCAGCTGAACTGCTCCAGTCACGGGGATTGTGACTCATTCACGCAGACCTGTGTCTGCCACCCATTCTGGATGGAGAATTTCATCAAAGCACAGCTGTGGGACCAAGAGAGCAACTGTGGTGAGGAGCGGAGTGTCCACTCATGGAATTGAAGATTATGACATTACACATTAGGATACTGTGAAGACTAAAGTGACTGCGTGAATGTAATTCAGAGTGTGACACACCGTAGAGAGCGTAGTAATGGAAATATCAAGTGCAGAAAGTGCTGAATTCAAGCTTTCTCATTCTGACATCCTGCGACTTATATTGACCCTCTCGCTTTCAGAATGGAGTGTGCTGTACGTGACCATAGCATCCTTCATTATTGTGGTTGCCATCGCAACAGTTGTCTGGGGTATGGTGTGTTGTTGCCGCAGGTAAGAGTGCCACTAGCAATGAGATTTGCATTTTGTATATGAATATTATGCTGCTTCGTTTACATTGCATGGCGTACGACTCTGTTTAAATACATGCTTGTTGTCCATCCAGTAATGTGTAATGAGGACACTGACAGGAATGTGTGTTTTGAACAGGCGTAAGGGTAAAGTGCGCCATAAGAGCAAAAGCAGATACAAGATGCTTGATGGGGAAGAGCAGGACAACCTGGAGCTACAACCCCCCCGAGCTGGTAACACACACACACACACATTACCTACTCTCAATCCCTTCTTATCTTAAAATATGTTGAACACCGCAGATTCCTTTCCCTTTCTCCCCCACCAGGCCGAAAGAAGCCAGCCCCCGCCCCCTCCTCCTCAGCCCTCATGCACTCCGACT
Source organism: Thymallus thymallus (assembly GCA_023634145.1). Taxonomy (NCBI): domain Eukaryota; kingdom Metazoa; phylum Chordata; class Actinopteri; order Salmoniformes; family Salmonidae; genus Thymallus; species Thymallus thymallus. Next base: position 6,840,412 of record CM042395.1, read on the forward strand.
CTGACTTGGACAGTGACGACGGCCAGGGAGGGGTCCCATGGACAGGCAGGGAACGAGGACACCTCCTCCGACCGCAGAACGGAACCCTGAGAACTGGTCAGGGCCCCACCGGGAGCAAGAAGCAAAGAGAGGAGCTGCTATAGCAACAGAGTGTGGTGGAACACCCCTCCCCTCCCCACCCCTAAACCCTCAAGACCCTCTCTCTTTCGCTCTTCTCCACCACACAAACCGTACACCTCTCTAACTAAAGAACACTCCAGACATATGGGTTCCTGGAGAATGAGAGAGAAGCCTGTTGGGCACAGGGTCAAGCCTCCCACCCACACACACCCCTGTATTGAAACTTCCCTGCGCCCACACTGAGCCAAGATGAAGGAAATTGAGAAGGACAGACCATTTATTGGAAAAAGGGGGTGGGGTTGGTTGATAGCGGAACGAATGGTCAGAATGTCAAGTTGAGTACTGTTCACCGCTGAGACACTGAGAATGTACTCCCCAGGAGAAAACGGGAGACTGCTAGTGAAGACTAGCCTGATCAATCCTGTTCCCTTCAGACAGGAACTTCACTCCACTCCAAAGACATGTGAACTACATGGAAACTGAGCCCGTCACACACACACACACACACTGGTGTTTATTTAACCTTTATTTAAGAACAAAATCTTAATTACAATGACGACTCCTTATTTACTATGGGACTCCCAATCACGGCCGGATGTGATGCAGACTGGATTCGAACCAGGGACTGCAGTGACACCTCTTGCACTGAGATGCAGTGCCTTAAACCGGTGCACCACTCGGGAACCCACATACACACACACACACACACACACACAGAAACTTTGAGACACATACATCTTCCCAGGATGCTTGACACAACACACTTCCAATTCCAAGTACTGTTAGGCAAATCCCAATGCTGGCCAACTCTACTATGACATAAGTTACAATATGGTTAACAAGTGACTTGTCTAGATGAAAACAAATCTATATATCTGTGCATGAGAGCACAGTTGCAGTCGTGTTATGTATTAATGTTTGAATGGTGGTTAGGTCTGAGTTATCCGTGTTGTTTGTGCCCGAATGTGTCAACAAATCTGAATAGGCACGCTTTTGGTAATTGTGACAAAAACGTTGTGTGTTTGACACTTAACCAGCATTGAGAGTCGAAGCTGCTAATGTTGCTGTCAGCCATGTTGGTCAGAGGATCCTGGGAAATGCTGTTTTTCGAGAGCCATGCCTCATACTATATGAACTCACTGGATGACACACTGGACTACACAACATTGACACCCCTACCCCTATGACTGTGTTCCTGGGAGATGATGATGAAGACACCAATGACACATGGGGAAGAAGGGGGCAATGCTTCCTACTCACTCACCTAACGACTGTTTGAACCTGGATGACCACTTAACGTCTTGTCTGTTTTAAGATTTATTTTGGCCGACCATTTTGATTCTGATGCATTTTGTTTTCCACGCTTACCTCAGACTTTCTGCATCTCATCTTCACAGGCTGCTAACTGACTGAGTGCTGATCCACACATATTGTAGATACAGAGTTATAGGATTGCCCAACACGTACCTCCTCCAAACTTGTCTGGTGTTGTCACTTTGCATGTAGATTACTGTGAACCTGACCCTTCAGTCTGACTTTAGAGTTTTGGATGCTGAATGTTTAAGAGGAAAACCCCTGATTTAATCGGAGAAACGCTCTGTGAAATAAGCAATATTTTTTTTTCCCAAACCTTTCTCAGTGCAAAGTCATATCATGCTGTTCCTCCATTGCACTAGCCAAGCACATTTTAATGAAAGATTGTCCGTGTGCATTCTGGGACATGGAGTCCACTGTGAAGGCAGACAGGAAGCAGACACAAAATGAAGGAATTATGTGTTCATTTAATTAAAGGATTCCCCTCACTATGTGACCAGACCTTATGAAACTGGATTATCTGTAAATTAAAATCAAATATGTTTTAATTTGTCCATCTTTTTTGTCAATATTCCCAAAGTCTTTTAGGCTATGGCTAATCTAAAACATCTGCAAAAGTCTAAACAAATCCTGTTTATTCCAGTCACAAGTATAAACAAGTCTTTAGCTATCTGACCAAGGAGAGACCAACTGTGATCCATTGAGAAAACACTGCAAAGACATACAGTTGAAGTTGGAAGTTTACATACACCTTAGCCAAATACATTTAAACTCAGATTTTCACAATTCCTGACATTTAATCCTAGTAAAAATTCCCTGTTTTAGGTCAGTTAGGATCACCACTTTATTTTAAGAATGGGAAATGTCAGAATAATAGTAGAGAGAATGATTTATTTCAGCTTTTATTTCTTTCATCACATTCACAATGGGTCAGAAGTTCACATACACTCAATTAGTATTTGGTAGCACTGCCTTTAAATTGTTTTACTTGGGTCAAACGTTTCGGGTAGCCTTCCACAAGGTTCCCACAATAAGTTGGGTGAATTTTGGCCCATTCCTCCTTACAGAACTGGTGTAACTTAGTCAGGTTTGTAGGCCTCCTTGCTCGCACACGCTTTTTCAGTTCTGCCCACACATTTTCTATAGGATTGAGGTCAGGGCTTTGTGACGCCCACTCCAAAATCTTGACTTTGTTGACCTTAAGCCATTTTGCCACAACTTTGGAAGTATGCTTGGGGTCATTGTCCATTTGGAAGAGCCATTTGCGACCAAGCTTTAACTTTCTGACTGATGTCTTGAGATGTTGCTTCAATATATCCACATAATTTTCCTTCCTCATGATGCAATCTATTTTGTGAAGTGCACCAGTCCCTCCTGCAGCAAAGCACCCACAACATGAGGCTGCCACCCCCGTGCTTCATGGTTGGGATGGTGTTCTTCGGCTTGCAAGCCTCCCCCTTTTTCCTCCAAAAACAACGATGGTCATTATGGTAAACAGTTCTATTTTTGTTTCATCAGACCAGAGGACATTTCTCCAAAAAGTACGATCTTTGTCCCCATGAGCAGTTGCAAACCGTAGTCTGTTTTTTTTTTATGGCGGTTTTGGAGCAGTGGCTTCTTCCTTGCAGAGCGGCCTTTCAGGTTATGTCAATATAAGACTTGTTTTACTGTGGATATAGATACTTTTGTACCTGTTTCCTCCAGCATCTTCACAAGGTCCTTTGCTGCTGTTCTGGGATTGATTTGCACTTATCGCACCAAAGTACGTTCATCTATAGGAGACAGAATGCGTCTCCTTCCTGAGCGGTATGACAGCTGGTGGTCCCATGGTGTTTATACTTGCGTACTATTGTTTGTACAGATGAACGTGGTACCGTTTGGAAATTGCTCCCAAGGATGAACCAGACTTGTGGAGACCTACAAGGTCTTGGCTGATTTCTTTAGATTTTCCCATGATGTCGAGCAAAGAGGCACTGAGTTTGAAGGTAGGCCTTGAAATACATCCACAGCTACACCTCCAATTGACTCAAATGATGTCAAATTAGCCTATCAGAAGCTTCTAAAGCCATTACATAATTTTCTGGAATTTTCCAAGCTGTTTAAAGGCACAGTCAACTTAGTGTATGTAAACTTATGACCCACTGGAATTGTGAAATAGTGAATTATAAGTGAAATAATCTGTCTGTAAACAACTGTTGGATGAATTACTCGTGCCATACACAAAGTAGATGTCCTAACCGACTTGCCAAAACTATAGTTTGTTAACATGAAATCTGTGGAGTGGTTGAAAAATGAGTTTTAATGACTTCAACCTAAGAGTATGTAAACTTCCTACTTCAACTGTACACTACTACACATCTATCTATTCTATTGCCACTAACAGATTTAACATTCTCTTTTATGGGTGACCATTACTGACTGTGGTTCCATTTTAGTGCTTCATAACACTAGTTGATGAGATGAAACCGTCTCAGAAGATGTTGGCCGCCTGTGGCCTCATTAATGCTATTCCGCCTGCTTGACCTTGATCTTTCCATAGACTAGACAGGGTGCAGTGTGTAAGTCTGTTTAATCATCTCACCACTGAGTGTTGATCTAATGGCTTTGAATACCCACTCAGTAACGAGATTGAGAGTTAAATAGATTCTCTGGTACTTTTGTTTACTCTTTAGCTAGTAGTTCTGAAAGTTGCTGCATGAGGAAAATAGTGGTCATACCAGATACTGACTGGTTCCGATCCACGCCACGACCTTTTTATTTGATTGTTTTTAAGGTATTTATGACACAACAGATGCATATCTGTATTCCCAGTCATGTGAAATCCATAGATTAAGGGCCTAAGGAATTTATTTCAATTGACGACACTGAGGAAATATATTTGAGCTGAGAAGGGCAGTGGGGATCTATAAACTATATGTGCGTTTCTGGCGACTGGGTTTGAACACTAGTTCAACAAGACTGTTGGCCAATAAAAAAACATTTCAAAATGAAGCTGATTATCTCGACGCCTTCTGAGCTTAGACCTGACCTCTTCAAGTTAAAGGTTGGTCATCACACTGCAGGTCTCCTCTCCACATTGACCCGTGATAGGCGGCATCAATTGACTGAATCTGGATCACGGCACCAATGTGACTGTCTAGGTTTGAACTCTGTTGTCTGTACACCACAAGACTGTTAGCCCACTGATATAAAACCTAGACATTGCTTCGGGCTGCAGAGCTAACGCAAGCCTTTTGGTCTCACTGGTAGGATCACTCATCATGCCAGTGAACCACCTCCATTACATAGGTAGTCAACTGGACCCAAATTGTGCTGACTGTTAAGTTGTGGTGAGGCTGAGGTGTAGAGTGAGTATGGAAGTCACATCAGTAGGCCTACCCTACTACCAGATGCTGATATATAGGGTGTGTTCATAAATGTAATCTGGAGTGCCAGAGCACGCTCAGAGTGTGTTTGTAAATTCAGAGAGTTGTTAGATTGTCCATTCATAAATTCAGAGCGTTTTGCTCTCAGAGAGCACACTGGAGGCTCTGACCGAGTGTTCTGACCTCACAACAGCACCCAAGCTAACTGGCTAATGTTGGCTAGCTACTTCCAGACACAAATGAGAGAACACCTCACTCTGACCATTTACTCGCCCTAGCAGACCTGGTCAGGCTGTTTTCATGTTATCCAGAGCGTCGGTGACTAACTGTGCTGCTGTCAACAATTTTAGTATGCTTTATTGCCGACGTTTACTGAAACTGGCCATATTCAACGGGTGCTGAACGTTCGTAAATGCATCAGTTATTCTGCGCTACGAACGCACCCGCAGTATGACGTTATGAGCAATTTATAACAGTGATGGGGTATTAAGTCCATACTGTGATTGGAACAATGACATATATTGTGAACTGCAATTGAGACCAGAGATTGGGAGGATAAATAATGTTTTTGTGTTCTATTTAATTTATCTGCACTCGATCTCTCTCTTCTCCTTATAAGGGAAATGAATTGTTGGGCGAATAAGAGCGGAAACGCCGCGCGGTGACAGTTGGGAACGTCCACACTCATGCCACAGAGTTTCTAAACCCAGAGGCGCAATATCGAGAGACTTCCAGAAAAGCTTGCGAAACAGACCGAACAGACCAGGTCGGGGTTAAGGGGTTTGAGAAGTCAATGAGAGAAGTGAAGAATTCTTCCTTAGTTGTTAATTTTCTCCTAATCTAATGGCATAACCTAGATTATAGCCAAAGTCTTAAATAATTGAACATGTTATTACTACAACATTGGGAAAGTGGCAAACTGAGATGTTTTCATTTTCGTCAAAAACAACTTTATATCGAAGGAGTGCCTTTGATTTGAAGGTCTGCACATGCGCAGTTCGGCACGAGACGAACCTTAGACCCGATGACGTGTTTCTACGCATGAGTTCAGCTAGCTAACGTCGCCTACAAGTGTGATCGGGGATTTCTATTGGAGAAGCAGTTTTAGCCTATCTTCATACTGTACTGTCCGTCTTTGCTCATACAGGAAGAATAGGCAGAGCAGTAAGTCTGCTAGCTCCCACAGGCAATTGACCGTGATTAAAGACCTAATCAGTGCTTGTCCAATTTAGCAGGTAAGGATGAGGTTTTGTTACTCTATGGGCCTATGCTGCTTTGTATTATTTATATGTATATTGTCTTAGGTGCATAAGGCTGCACTATAGTCCATGTGCATGTCACAATGCCCCCGGACCCTATTGCATGAATGAATCGTTCAGAAAGTATTGTTATGATTTAGCGTGATGCTTGCTTGATGTCAAATTGTATTAGCTAGACATTATGCCATGGAACACTATTGGAATAGTGTTATGTATTTCAGTATGTTAAAGCGACGCAACCCAAATGTGTAACGTTAGTTCTTCATGTTTGCAGACTAGTGCAACAAAGGGAAATGCCGAAAGACAGAGGGAGGGGATCGAGCTGCCTAGATAAATCGTTAATTTCGGTTGTTATTATCCAACCCGTACACTTCCTGTCAAACCAGGGTGTATACATTACGGAAACCGTTTACGTTACCGTTTTAAGATTAAGAACCAAACGGAGTAACGCGAGAGTTTAAATTGGACACATTCAGCGTTCAAATCCCGTTTCGTTCCGGCGTTTGCTTCCTTTTTAGTTATGGTTTTGCAACATAGTCGGTATAATGAATACGCTACAACTAACGTTATCTATTTGTATTTCATTGTCGCTACCTAGCATACGCTAATAGATAACTACATCGGCCACTCCCAATCTCATTATCATCGGCTTGTGAAGATTAGCGGTGCTTCCCTAGCTAGATATCCATGATAACTTGATGGAACATTGTCTTGCCCAAAATGGTGTGTATGACTCTGGATACCAGTAGGCGCAAGTCGCCGGCGTATATTTGCCCTACTTTTCTCATTACTAAAGCAGAAATGACCCGTTTTTTTTGTATCCTGGACCAGAACACACCGCAGACAGACTGCGCCTAAGCTCCTTCTCCCCAGTATGTCTGAACGCACGTATACCCCGAGTGTGTTGGAGAAATTGTGTGATATACTTAAATCCCTCATTCACAGGGTCTGATATCTATACTGTAAAGTTAAACAATGTGTTATTGCCAATGGGCTCTTGAATAATAAAACGCGCTTGAAGCATGCAGTCTTAGAAAATCGAAATGTATTTTCCCTAGACAGGAGAGTTTGCTCGTCCCTTGGAGGGCCTCCAACCGCCCGTAGCTGCAGTGCGCAATTAGAATATGTTTTGTTCCTACTTTCCAAGTGCACTTCGAGCACTGTTTCCTTACTGTCCATATCAGCAACACAAGTTGACCAACACTCCTTTAACCGCAGGACTAGGTTGAGTCATTGCACTGACATATTGCAACAAGGAAGTAAAATAAATGTAATTATATAGGCAAAAATGTTTATCTCTAACCAAATCAAAAGCCATTGAATAATTTGGGAGCATTTTGCATACCCCCGCCCTATGTCACAAGCAATACTTTGCTCTGGGAAAGTGAATGGTGAGGGGATTATCCCAGGATAATAGAGCGACATGAATCAATTGGGAAGAAGTCTGTGTTTCTACTCAGGGGACTACCTGAGACGGTCACTCTGATGAACAGGGTATACGGTTTCTTTTATGCAATGTTAGCCTATAGGGTGTGTGTGTGTGCACTCCTGCAAGGGCATTTCACAACAGTAAAGATATATTCATACGTATCACTTACCACTTTGTCAACAGAGAGGACTGTTGCCGAGTATATATTTAGCTGTGTTCAATTAGTCTATATAGAGTATACTGTACACTGAATAACAATATAAACACATCATGTAAAGTGTTGGTCCCATGTTTCATGAGCTGAAATAAAAGATCCCAGAAATGTTCCATATGTACAAAAAGCTTATTTCTCTAAAATGTGCGTTTTTGTCACACAACACAATGCCACAGATGTCTCAAGTTTTGAGGGAGCGTGCAATTGTCATGCTAACTGCAGGAATGTCCACCAGTACTGTTGCCAGATAATTGTGTTAATTTTTCTACCATAAGACGCCTCCAACGTTGTTTTAGAGAGTTTGCTAGTATGTCCAACCGGCCTCACAACCTCAGAACACGTGTATGGCGTTGTGTGGGCGAGCGGTTTGCTGATGTCAACGTTGTGAACAGAGCAACCCATCGTTGGGTTATGGTATAAGTATACGCTACGGACAACAAATACAATTTCATTTGGATGCACAGAAAAGGTGATGCGATCCTGAGGCCCATTGTCATGCCATTTATATGCCGACATCACCTAATGTTTCAGCATGATAATGCACGGCCCCATGTCGCAAGGATCTGTACACAATTCCTCGAAGCTGAAAATGTCCCAATTCTTCCATGACCTGCATACTCACCAGACTTGTAACCCATTGAGCATGTTTGGGATGCTCTGGATTGACGTGTACGACAGCGTGTTCCAGTTCCCGCCAATATCCAGCAACTTCTCACAGCCATTGAAGAGGAGTGGGACAACAGGCTACAATCAATAGCTTGATCAACTCTATGCGAAGGGGGTGTGCTGCGCTGCATGAGGCAAATGGTGGTCACACCAGATACTGACTGGTTCTGATCCACGCCCCTACCTTTTATTTTTTATAAGGTATTTGTGACCCACAACAGGCCAGTCTTATTACCTGTACTCAGCAGGTATTGACACATCCCCCATTCCATTCCAGTCCTCCTTTAACCACTAGTTCGGTTAAAGTTAGAACTTGTTGTTGTATCTATTGCTACAATCTCAGATTTGTATTGACAAAATAGCAGTAGGCTGCCTATTTTTTTTTTATAGACAATGTATGAGTTGACGGAATGACAAAAGACCGACTAACATACCGGGACAAGTAGGCCTACTAATGCAATGAAAAGCCAAAATGGTTCACAGAATTTTTCTGTGAAAACCACTTGCTGTCAATGACCGCTTGTGATACTTTTACAGTAAATAAGCAGTGACCACTGAACTCCTCAGCTGATGTGTTGTTTGTCCCCAGGAATGGCAGAGTTGGCAAGTTTGGTGCAGCGGCTGGAGGTGGCTGTGGGTCGTCTGGAGGCAGTGTCGGGCGGTGGAGGTGGCGGTGTCTCTCCTGGAGGCTCTGGGGGTAACCTAGGATATTCCATATTGTAGCCCTTTTCACGCAAACACAGATGTTAAGACATTTCCCCTCGGGGATCAATAAAGTACCTATCTATCCATCTATCTATGTGAGAAATCATGGAAAGACTGATACTGAATTGAGAGTCCAGGTCCAAATAAAGAAACTTCCATAGTACCATTTCGGTCATAGTTAGTTTTTTCTTAGATAATGGAGGTAAAATTAAAACATGACTCACAAGCAGAAGAAACATAGCGTATTAACATTTGTCCCTGTTGCCACCCATTCCTTGCAGTCGTGGTAGCTTATGTGGAGGCCTATGATGGCATCGTCACCGGCTCTGTTGCCCAGTACATGACCCTCAGCCAGCAGATAGGGGGCGACGTCCAGAAGCATGTAAGTTGAATTGCACTAGAGGGAAAAGTTTGCTAGTTAATTCTCCTCACGTCTCCTGTCATACTTATTGGTGTATGATACTATTAGCCAAACCTGGGCCTTTTCTCATCCCTTTGTCTCTGTCTCTCAGGCGGACATGATGAATCAGGCGTTCTCATGTCAGAGACAGCTCCTGGTCACCTCCTCCTGCTCCCAGAAGCCCTCTGATGTGAGCTGGTTCACCCATCAGCAATCACCTAGACCCTGAACATTACATAGTTTTCAGCAGAATAAGTCATTATTTAGATAAGCTCAACAGTGTATATACTGTAATTGTCTCATTAACGAATGTATTGGCAATGAATCAGCAGGGTAGCGATTGTTGCAGCTGATTCCAATGGCATGGTTTTCCTACGTTCTCTTGCCACATATTATTCTAAGTAATTAACTGCACATTATTCCTCCCTGGTTGGTGATTAGATTAGATTATATTTTGTCATCAGGTGCAAATACATTCCTTTATGTGCACCTCTAGGATGTTATGATTGAAGTAATGGTTATTTTTGCTGTATAGGCATCCTTGACTGCTCTCCTGGCCCCCGTCTCCAAAGTGATCCAGCAGGTGCAGATGTTCCGCGAGCAGAACCGCTCCTCGCCGCTCTTCAACCACCTCTCGGCCGTCAGCGAAAGCGTTCCTGCCCTCGGCTGGGTCGCCATGGTGAGGGAAGGGGAGGGGAGGGGAGGGGCTTGGCATTGCCACCAGAGTGTGTTTGGGTGGTGTGTAATTGACTTGAAACAAACACGTCTTTCATTCTGTAGAAATCTGAGACGGGTGTTTGGCAGTGACATTGAAACAAAGTCGCTTTAGCATCAGTGTTGAAAGTCTGGAATTAAGATTATCCTTTTGAGTAATGAATATTAACGATAACTGCTGCATTGTAATCTGATCAATAATGAACAAAGGCAAACCTAGACTTGGGTATGCCAGTGGACGCAATGCACGCATCTGAAAGCCATTGTAAGCCATCACACGAGCTGTGTCCACACAGGCTGTTTGAAGAGCAGTAACTCTCCTGTGATGTTTTTTCTCTTCCAGACCCCTAAGCCAGGTCCCTATGTGAAGGAGATGCAGGATGCTGCCCAGTTCTACACCAACCGTGTACTCAAGGACTACAAGGAGAAGTGAGGACTATCTGCTGTTCGTTGTCATTTTAACGTTTTTCTCTACGGCAGGTAGCCTAGAGGTCGAATCCCCGAGCCGACTAGGTGAAGAATCTGTTGACGTGCCCTTGAGCAAGGCACTTAACCCTAATCGCTCTGGATAAGAGCGTTTGCTAAATGACAGAAAAAAAAAAGGCCCCTCTGTAGTCAAGCTTCTCACAATCTCATAGTTCAATATTGTATGTTTTCTTCATTCTTTGGTCGCCCTTCTGTTGTGCAAAACTAAATAGCCTTATGTCCTACTCCTCAGGGACCAGAAACATGTGGACTGGGTTAAGGCCTACCTGTCTATCTGGACTGAGCTGCAGAATTACATCAAACATCACCATACCACCGGACTGGCCTGGAGCAAGAGCGTGAGTCATTTTACCCTGCTCTCGTTCTCTTTACTTCTCGTATCACTACAGGAGGGATACACTTTAATTGGCTGCTCCTAAACAAGAGACTTAGTGCTGGGGGTAGGGTAAGGTTATCCTAACCGTTACCATATGAGTGAAGTAATGACATGGGCTTATTTAGGAAGGTGGAACAGTTCCGAAATAGAAAAGTTCTAATTATTCGAACATTCATGAGGATCTGTAATGCAGAATATGGAATTGTGAAACTGGGCTCTGTTTGACTTTTCTATCAGCACATTACTGAACATCACACCCAGTTGTCAAGTAATGTCTTTGGTTTTATGTGCAACAAGAAGGCTGTGTGTGTGGTAGAGATGGAGATGGTGAAACCACCAATGTGTTGGTTTCTTGTCAGCCCTTTCCTGTCTACACAGTTCCAAACATTGCGCTTTATTGAATTAGACCCAGTTGTCAAGATCAGGAAATGAGCATGTGTATAACCAATCCAGGGTCCAGTAGCCTCGGCCTCTGCAGCTCCCCCTGCCCGTGGTGCTCCTCCTCCCCCCGGCCCTCCTCCCCCTCCCATGGACTTCAGCGGGTCGTCTGACGGTGGCGGAGACCAGGGGCCCGACACCCGTAACGCCCTCTTCGCCTCCCTCAACAAGGGAGCTGACATCACCAAGGGTACGTGTCGAAATAATGCATCATCAAAAGCTCTCAAGAATCAGAAGCTGTTGATTAAGAAGTACTTTGAAACATAAAAGGCTCACTTGAAAAATATGTGACTTACTGGGTTAAATAAAGGATAAAAAACAATGCATCTTGAGAAGCAAATTGACCCCAGCCCTTACATTCATTATCCAGGACCTCCCATTGTGTAAGGGCATTTCTCCTTGTCTACCAGCACAGTAGCACCATGTCTCACCTGTATATTTGCGCTTACTGTACGTTACTCTGGATAATAGCGTCTGGTAAGTGACAAAAAATTCTAGATTTGTGTTCCCCTCTCCTTCCTACCTCTACTTTTTGTCCCTAGGCCTGAAGCATGTGCCCAAAGACCAGATGACTCACAAGAACCCCAACCTGAGGACCCAGACCGGTCCAGTGCTCACAGGGCCCAAGCCCTTCAGCTCCCCCAAGATAGCAGCAGCCGCCACCGCCCCCTCCTCTCGCAAGCTGCCCGCCGTGCTGGAGCTGGACGGCAAAAAGTGGAAAGTGGTGAGATTTTGGTCCTTGTCAAGTCGTTTACATTTGTATACGGTGATAAGTAATCTCATAGCACATGGAAAGCAAAACAAACATTTAAATTGATATGGTAGAGACTGAATGTCTATTTGGCTTCGGATTAAAGTTTGGGAGTTAAGGCAGTTTGGATTGGAAAGGCAGTTTAGCTTCATCGACTGTACAGCCAGAGAGAAACAAAGACAGTCTCACTGGACAGTTACTTTAAGGGGCTGTGGCGAGAGAACATCGCCTATAGGAACATTTTTCCTATAGAAGGAAAAATGTTTTATGACCGGTATACGCCCACAACATTCTGTTAGGGTACGCCCACAACATTCTGTTAGGGTACGCCCACAACATTCTGTTAGGGTACGCCCACAACGTTCCAACACAGAGAAGCTGCTTTTTAACATACTTAATTACCATTGTTTGGAAGGAAGACTATGGTTATTTTTCATAGAAACACTGGACAGTTACTTTAAGGACTTGTTAAAGCTGTGTTTCCCAACACATGTAACGTTAGGTAACACAGCAGTGTTTCCAAACAGTGGCGTGCATGACTCCTTTTTGGTTTGTAGCCATAAATATTGCCTTTGTTTACTTTGTGCATCATGGGAAAATGTTAAAGCCTTTATATGTACAAATATTTATAAACCAATTGGTTTACTATGAAAGAATCTACTATATAAGCAGTTTTCCACCACAGTGAACTCATGATCATTTCAGATAAGCGTGCGGTTGTTTTGCCCCTGAGAACTGAATGCACGGGTTTCGCATGCACTGATCACAATAGTCCCGAGCCATTGCATTTTCAGGAGTGGGGTGTATTTCCTCTCTAACCCTTAACCTCTCGTCCTCCTGTGTAATGACCTATAGGAGAACCAAGAGGGTGCCCAGGGCCTGGTGATCAGCGACACAGAGCTCAAACAGGTGGTCTACGCCTACAAGTGTAACAACAGCACCCTGCAGATCAAGGGCAAGATAAACTCCATCACTTTAGGTAAGGGCGGACCCGTGTGCCTGGACAAATTTTAAAGTAAAAGATACACAAACAGCATTTTCTTATATGGTTCCTCTCTTGCAGACAACTGTAAGAAACTGGGTTTGGTCTTTGACAACGTGGTGGGCATTATAGAGATTATTAACTGCAGGGACGTCAAGGTCCAGGTGTGTATTTCTAAAATTGACGATATCACACAACGGTGACAACAGATCATATCAGCTTTTGTCTTGATTGTCATTTACATATTAAAAGTCTCCAGTTTGATTGTGGTCGTGACATTTTACAGATTACTTTGCATGTTTTCTACACTTTTATGGCTGTTTATATCTCTGCACAGTACCCAACAGATTTAATCATAGTTGAATCACGCTTAACCCTCTGTGTTCAGGTCTTGGGCAAGGTGCCCACCATCTCCATCAACAAGACTGACGGTTGCCACGTGTACCTGAGCAAAGATTCGCTGGAGTGTGAGATAGTCAGCGCCAAGAGCTCAGAGATGAACGTGCTGGTACCTGGTGAAGACGGAGACTATGTGAGTACATCTATGGGGGAAATCTGTCTAATTGGCATTAAAAGGCAATTATGTAGCATGGTAACTAACATTTCTCCTTTGTCTCTCGAAGACTGAGATCCCTGTTCCAGAGCAGTTCAAGACTGTCTGGGATGGCAAGAAGCTTGTCACTACTTGTACAGAGATCGCTGGATAGAGGGGGCAGCACTCGAAACAGCCTCCCCTTTGCAAATGCCTACCTGACTGATCGACCCACCATCTAACCAAACCACAAAGTAGACAGACGCCAACTGCACCCATATTTTTCCAATCCGCCAATCACAGTTTCAGCGGTTTCTTCCTTCAGCCAATGAGAGGACTGCTTGCTTTATCTGGAGCATTCCTTCAGCCAATTGCAGGGAGCAGCTTGTTATTCGATTTGGTTATCCTCATGACCAGTGAGCGTATTCAAATGAGTTTGCCAACAACCAGGTTGTTTTCCGATTTCCATCAAATGATAAATAAACATAATAGCGAACGTGAGGGAGCAAGGCTTTTATCACACCTGTGGTTAACGAATCAGCCAATGCTTCCTGTTTCCTTCAACCAATCATTAATCAAATTTCCATTTCCCCTCTGGTCAGGGGGAGGCAGGTGTTTAGGGGTCCAAGATTTCAGTTCCATTTATGCAATTCAGCCGTGAAGCACATGTACAACCAACCCCTCTTTACAGACGACAATGCTATCACTTCCGACATTGATGGTGATGTCAACATCCATAGGGATTGATTAACTATAACACATGTCATCACTCTTAAATAGGTAAAATGATAAGTTACGTGCAGGATCACTTTTTTTTTTTTTTTATCATAACACTGAAGCAAAATGGTGTACAAAAAAATATTGAAAGATGAAATGTAAAAAAATAAAAATGACCTTGCTCAACCTCCAAGACACATTCCCCTTTTAGTATTTAAAATGAACATTCCATATTATTGAAACAATAGAGGCGAACGGTGTGGAAGTATGAGTGTGACTTCACTTTAGCACAAATTGGAAGTCGTTTAAGCGACAAGACGTCAATACTGTTGATGATCGTTAGTGGTTAAGTTTTGGGGTTGCCTTCCTTGATCTCTGAATGATGAGATTTAGACTATCTGCTGTATAGACATTGCTTTTTAATGCTAGTTGTCTTAACCCCACTGTTGCCATCATCACCTTTCCACTCATGTCTCTAGTCTACAACCTCTGTGGTTATCCCGTTCTTGTAGCTTTCATGCTGATGTGGTTTCTTTATTTTTTATTTGTGTCAAGAATCTACATTTTGCTCATTAGTACTGGAGGAAGACATTAAACAGTTTTTGCAAAATAATAAGTCGCAGTTTTGTGTCTGATTGTGTGGTCGAAGAATCTGAATGTGGGTAATGTTTGTCTATCTGAAGAGGGGGTGATGAGACCTTATGTTTGGGTTCTATCGAGGAAAATGTACCATTGTTGACCATTTTTCACAAGGGGAGCTGGGTAATTAGTGACAGAGCGATAACTAGAGCCGAGTTCAGAACCAGTGATTTCCATGTTATTTACCGTTACACTATTGGCAAAGGAAAACACCCACCACACTTGGTTATAACTTTAATTCCAAAACAAATATCTCCATTAGACCATCATACATCAGAGAACCAACTAACATTTAACTTTTCTCTGGTAGTACGTTAACTGGGTAAAACGTTTTTAAAATCATCAAAAATAGTGCATTATTTGATTAAACAGCAGGATGGTATCTATACGACAGGAATGATCAGTGCAATAGTAATGCGTACGCCAACTCGAATGTCAACAGAGCGTAGGTAGCTAGGTGTATTTAGCGCAGGTAAGGCACTAGTTTGGCATTGAACCACTCATCTGTGAACTGGAGGTGATCTCCTTCTGTGGACAGGAAATCCAGCTTCCCAGCTGCCTCCATCGCTGCCAGTCCCAAACGATCCTGAAAACAAGAGACCAAATATTAATAACATATTATTAGAATACATATCTGTGTTTTGAAGACGCAAAAACATGACGGGGATTTACCTCTTTATAGAGCACACTCTCTTGAAGGGTCTCAGTCTCTTTTGCCTGACCCGTTTTCAGAAAACCAAACCACTACAACAGAGATTGCATACAAAATACATATTTTCCATAAGCATCAGTAATTATAGTGTAGGAGGGCAGTACATTAGAGGTTGTCACAATGTGTCTAGTATTTACCTCCGTGTCAACTGGATCCACAACACTGTCTTGCAAGAACTTGACCATAACAAACTTGTCCAGCAGTTGGAGGTTCTTCTTGTAAGTCTCGTTCACCGCCTGGGGTGAAATGCAGCAGATTAATTAAATGTAATTAAATTACAGCTATGGAGAGTCCTCAGGGGAATAACGAAGATAAACAATCGAATAACGTCTGATTCTGAAAATGAGAGCGCCATACTAACCCGCTCCTGATTGATATCAGCCAGGAAGAGGCTGTATTTTTTGTATAGATCGTCGTTCAGTGGGTCGTGCCAGTACTGTGCCTGCACCAAGCTGATAAAGACAAGGATTCCAAATGAATCACTAGATAACAACCACACAATACACTTTCTCTTTGTCTATTCTTTTCACATCCTCTCAAAAACGTACAGCAACTATGTCATACTGTTTATCTGGGTATTGCTGACTTGGTCTCAAACATAACAATTGCCCTTCGAATTAATTGTATACACTCACTTTTTTTGCACAATATCAGTGTAGGCTCCTGAGTTGAGTTTCTTGCGAATCCAGTCACAGATATGGGAGCTCTCTCCAGGGCATTTAGGGAGACCGTACACTCCTGAGAATGTGGAGAATAGGATCATTACAAAACTGTCAGGAAGTGAATGAAAGACAATGTCGCTGAGTTTGAGACAAGACACTGTTGCCATGGTGCCGTTACCTTGTTGTTGTCCCCCAACAGAGATCAGGGTTTTCATTGGAGGAGATGGACAGCGCTGTGCCACTGCCCTCCTGGGGGGAAAGAGAAAGGGGGATACTAGTCAGTTGTACAACTGAATGCATTCAACTGAAATGTGTCTTCCTCATTTAACCCAACCCCTCTGAATCAGAGAGGTGCGGGGGGGGGCCTGCCTTAATCGACATCCACGTCTCCGGGTCCCGGGGAACAGTAGGTTAACTTACCTTGTCAGCTCGGGGATTCGATCCAGCACCTTTTGGTTACTGACCCAAAGAAAGGTGTAAAGGTGAAGAACTGAGAATTACAGCTTCTTGTCTCATGTATAAAGTGTATTCCTCCGCTTATATCAGGGACGGGCAACTCATTATTCAACTCCTTGGCCGCCATTCCTTCCAGTTCTCTGCTGCCAATGACTGGAACGAATTACAAAAATCCTTGAAGCTAGAGGTTCCTATCTCCCTCACTAACTTTAAGCATCAGCTGTCAGAGCTGCTTATCGATCACTGCACCTGTATATAGCCCCTCTGTAAATAGCCCAAACTACTACCTCATCCTGTATATAGCCCTTCTGTAAATAGCCCATCCTACTACCTCATCCTGTATATAGCCCTTCTGTAAATAGCCCACCCTACTACCTCATCCTGTATATAGCCCTTCTGTAAATAGCCCATCCTACTACCTCATCCTGTATACAGCCCTTCTGTAAATAGCCCATCCTACTACCTCATCCTGTATATAGCCCTTCTGTAAATAGCCCATCCTACTACCTCATCCTGTATATAGCCCTTCTGTAAATAGCCCATCCTACTACCTCATCCTGTATACAGCCCTTCTGTAAATAGCCCATCCTACTACCTCATCCTGTATATGCCCTTCTGTAAATAGCCCACACTACTACCTCATCCTGTATATAGCCCTTCTGTAAATAGCCCATCCTACTACCTCATCCTGTATATAGCCCTTCTGTAAATAGCCCATCCTACTACCTCATCCTGTATATAGCCCTTCTGTAAATAGCCCATCCTACTACCTCATCCTGTATACAGCCCTTCTGTAAATAGCCCATCCTACTACCTCATCCTGTATATAGCCCTTCTGTAAATAGCCCATCCTACTACCTCATCCTGTATATAGCCCTTCTGTAAATAGCCCATCCTACTACCTCATCCTGTATATAGCCCTTCTGTAAATAGCCCATCCTACTACCTCATCCTGTATATAGCCCTTCTGTAAATAGCCCATCCTACTACCTCATCCTGTATATAGCCCTTCTGTAAATAGCCCATCCTACTACCTCATCCTGTATATAGCCCTTCTGTAAATAGCCCATCCTACTACCTCATCCTGTATATAGCCCTTCTGTAAATAGCCCATCCTACTACCTCATCCTGTATATAGCCCTTCTGTAAATAGCCCATCCTACTACCTCATCCTGTATATAGCCCTTCTGTAAATAGCCCACACTACTACCTCATCCTGTATATAGCCCTTCTGTAAATAGCCCATCCTACTACCTCATCCTGTATATAGCCCTTCTGTAAATAGCCCATCCTACTACCTCATCCTGTATATAGCCCTTCTGTAAATAGCCCATCCTACTACCTCATCCTGTATATAGCCCTTCTGTAAATAGCCCATCCTACTACCTCATCCCCATATTTATTTTTTAACTTCCGCTCATTTTGCACTCCAGTATCTCTATTTACACATCCATCATTCTAGTGTTAATGCTAATCTGTAATTTATCTCACCACTATGGTCTATTTATTGTCCTACCTTCCTAACCTTACTGCATTTTGCACTACATTTGCACTCTGTATATAGATTCTCTATTGTGTTATTGACTGTACGTTTGTTTATTTCCCATGTGTAACTCTGTGTTGTTTTTTGTCACACTGCTTTGCTTTGTCTTGGCCAGGTCGCAGTTGTAAATGAGAACTTGTTCTCAACTGACCTACCTGGTTAAATAAAGGTGAAATAAAATCAAATAAAATTATCAGGGATGGGCAACTCCTTATCAGGGATGGGCAACTCCTTATCAGGGATGGGCAACTCCTTATCAGGGATGGGCAACTCCTTATCAGGGATGGGCAACTCCTTGAGGACCGGAGTTTCTGCAGGCTTTTGTTCCACCTCAGCTATAAGACACCTGATTTAACTACATTGGTTGAGTAAGTGTGAAAGTGTTGGGCTGGAATCTGCACATACAGCAGCTCTCCAGAACCGGAGTGGCCCTTCCCAGTCTCTGACATTCTATTAAAAACCATTCAAAAAGCATTTGTAGAGGCTTTGTGAGTACGGGTCCAGAGACACTTACAGGAACTGCCCTCCCTGGGAGAAGCCCATGGCATTGTAACCATCCTTCAGCTTGGGATCCTGGGCTAGCTGGCTGCACACCATGGACACCTGCTCATTGACGTCCATGAAGAAACCATTCTCTGTGTCCTGAGGAGTAGATATGAGGCAAGGAAGTTAATGTTGGAAACGTAACAACGTTGGCAAACAGGAAAACCACATTTCAGAAAATAGATCAGAGAAGAGCTATTTTACCCAAGCATTAACACAATTAAATCTACTAATCAACTTCAATCCAAGCTTTCATTAGTAGGAACAGGTGTGTTACTGCGAAGGCAAGCATCCACACCGGTCACCACAGGTATGACTGTCCCACCACTGAGCAGGGCCGGAGATATGGAGGCCTGGCCCACCTTACCGTATCTCCTGGCCCGTCCAAATAAAATACTGAAATATTGATAATTTATGTGACCAAGATGTGCGCCGACAGAAAGACGTCGCATCAATCACAGAAAAAAGCATCCGAGCGAGCAGAACAGCGCCACTCTGTATCAGTGTGTGTAGACCATGTATCTGATACTGTCTGGACAAAAATACAATGGCATGTCATACTATTTCTGGGAAAACAGCATCAGATACATGGGCTACACGCAGTATATTAAGACAGAGGGGGCGCTGTTTCGCTCACTCAGACGCTTTCTCCGGTGAGATCGTTTCAGCAGAGAATAAGAGGCAAAGCGAGAGGGCTCACTCTCACCAAAATCACCTAATGCGTTTCTATGCTAATAATGTGCAGACCTCAACTTGTCACCTGCCTTCCCGCCTTTGGGACGACTCCCATTATTAGGGAGGACATGAACAGTGGGTTAACTGCCTTGTTCAGGGGCAGAACAGCAGATTTTGACCTTGTCAGCTCGGGGATTCGATGCGGCCTCCGCAGAAGTCAGAGCATTCATACTTCTTGCCCTTCGGGGAGCTGTCATTCGCATCCAATAAAAATCGGTCTGCACCGCAGCACTCTACTGATTCAGGGCTAATCTCCATAGCCATCCAGCTAATTACGAGCAACTGGATAAACGAAAAGACAAGCCCTTACCTCTTCTGAGATGTTGGAGTCCGTTTCCCGGTGCTTGAGTTAGGAGCTCAGCCAAGATAGCATTAAGAAAAAAGGCTGCATTGTTTTTCCACCTGCATCTCCATATTGCCCCCAGAAAAATGTGCCTACATTTAGGCTATTGTTTATATAATTGTATTTCACACTGTTGAGGTAAAAATTAAAGTATAATGCTTGTATGGATGTCAACCCTAATATATTTTCATGTAATCAATCAACCGCATTACAGTTAAAAACTACTTTGACTACCACCACCGATTTCTGTATGCTAGCTATGCTACCAGCTTATACGAACGGGAGTTAGCTTGTAGCAGTACATTTTTCTAAACCTGAAAAGGGATAACTTCTAAATGTTATGCCGCAAAAAAACAGCCAAATATATCCATAGTTTAGTAGCACATTAGAATACAGCCTGTTAGAATACATCAATCATGACGGATTTGATAAATACCCACTTTGTTGGATCAGATGTGTTGAATGTGCCCCAACCAATTGTCCTTTATCACCTTTCCAAATCTATACTACATACGACACCTTCTGCACTACTCTGATCCTGGCACCCTCGACCTGCCTTTCTCTCACAACACACCTCTTTAGGGGCACCCATGGTGCAGGAGATCAGAAGTGTCCGGTGAGAGAAAGACAGATTGAGGGTGCCAGCATCAGAGTAGTACAGAAGGTGTCGTATGCTGAAGCAGTGAAGAGTTTAGTAGAGGAAGATGGTTACAGGGCGAGGGATCCTCTGCGAGTAGGCCGAGGCCAATAGAGAGTGATTGGAATAATGTGTGCTTCAGTAAGGTTGGTTTGTTAGCGTTCATAGCCTGTATTTTAAGGGAATTACTATTATTACCCCAAATTATATCATACACACATTTAGCTATTAAAGTATCTCTTCCTGTCATTTACCTGTACAGTTTGTGTAACCATGCAAGTATTCACTTATCTGTAAATATAACTGTATACTTACCTGTACAGCTAATTTAACCATGCAAAATATTCACTTACCTGTTCATTTAGCCAGTCTGTCTATTAAGTAAACTATTATTACCCTTGCTCATATCATACGCATTTTTAGCTACTTAAGTATTTCTCTGCCATCGACCTGTATAGTATAGTTAACCATCCAACAATGTATAGTGTACATATTCAGCCAACCACTCATACTATGCAATGTCTTTTTATATCTTTTTTTTCTGCACTCCAGATATCTTGTATTTCTATACTTTTTCATACTGCCGCTCTATGTATCATGTACCGTGTATCTGTCTTTTGTGTATTTTCATTCTGGCATTTTTCACCTGCCCTGTGTTTTGTTGTAGCTGCTTGACAATGAAATTTCCCACTCAATAAAGTACCTATCTATCCATCTATAGATCTATCTAGGATTAGATAGGGTTAAAATAGTGGAATGGAATGGTGCTTTGTTTCTCTTCCAGTATAACAGATTGTAAAGTAGGTGGAGGCATGCACCTCTAACGTTTGTTTGCGGACCGCCGTAATACTACAAAAGAAGACCACTTCCTTGACAACAAACATGAATAACTTTGACGAAAGGTACCATCTTTATGATACCTTGTGTAGGGATTTCGAGGACACTAAAATTAGTTTGAACTCCTGGAAAGAGATTGGAGAGGTAATGGATATAGATGTGCTAAAGAGGTCAATGGAATGCAGACTGTGGAGGATAGAAGGATGCTGGATTGGCGCACATTAAACAAATCTGAACTAACAAAGTGTATATTTGTCAAATCCGTCATGATCGATGTATTGTAACAGGCCCACAATGTGGTTACTAAAATTCGGCGAGATTCGGGATGGAGATGCACGTGGGAAACGGTGCAGCCATTGGCTAAGCTATGTCATGCACCGGGAAAGGGACTCCAACATCTCATGCCCCATTTACATAGGCTTTTTATTTACAACTCTGCCTAGAAGGCCAGCATCCCGGAGTCGCCTCTTCACTGTTGGCGTTGAGACTGGTGTTTTGCATTTACTACTTAATGAAGCTGCCAGTTGAGGACTTTCTCAAACTAGACACTAATGTACTTGTCCTCTTGCTCAGTTGTGCACCGGGGCCTCCCACTCCTCTTTCTATTCTGGTTAGAGCCAGAGCTGTTAGTTTGCGCTGTTCTGTGAAGGGAGTTGTAAACAGCGTTGTACGAGATCTTCAGTTTCTTGGAAATTTCTCGCATGGAATAGCCTTCATTTCTCAGAACAAGAATAGACTGAGGAGTTTCAGAAGAAGGTTCTTTGTTTCTGTCCATTTTGAGCCTGTAATCGAACCCACAAATGCTGATGCTCCAGATACTCAACTAGTCTAAAGGCCAGTTTTATTGTTTCTTTAATCAGCACAACAGTTTTCAGCTGTGCTAACATAATTGCAAAAGGGTTTTCTAATGATCAATTAGCCTTTTAAAATGATAAACTTGGATTAGCTAACACAACGTGCCATTGGAACACAGGAGTAATGGTTGCTGATAATGGGCCTCTGTACGCCTATGTAGATATTCCCCCCCCAAAAAATCTGCCGTTTCTCGCTACAATAATAATTTACAGCATTAACAATGTCTACACTGTATTTCTGATCAATTTGATGTTATTTTAAATGGACAAAAAAAAGTGGAAAGTACCTGAATGACTGTCTTGCCAATCATCAGGGACAGGACATCAATGCCTGGGATCGCTTCCTCAATTATCTTCTTTATGGAGCCCATGCTGAGAGGGTTGCAACAGCTGTCTCCTGTGTACACACAGAAACAAGGACAGAGTTTGTATACACTATCTGACATAGCATGACTTATCTTTATGGCTGGCAGGTAGCCTAGTGGTTAGAACGTTGGGCCAGTAGTCGCTGGTTCGCTTACCCGAGCCGACAAGGTGAAAAACTTGTCGATGTGTCCTTGAGCAAGGCACTCAACCCTAATTTGCTCCAGGGGCACCATACTACTATGGCTGACCCTGTAGGTAGGCCATCATTGTAAATAATTTGTTCTTAACTGACTTGCCTAGTTAAATAATAAAACAAATATCCAAGGGCCACAAGCAAATATAGGAAGTGGCCTCCACTGCCACTCTGTCAAACTGAGAAATACCATTGCTGTATGTGTAAATATGGTGTTCTAGTATTATGCATCTAAGTGCTTACCCATTCCATGCCACAGAACCAATGGGATGGTGGCATTGTTGGATCCATGTGCAGGGCTGAGGACAAGTAGTAACAGCAGGGGGCCAGCCCCCAGGAGCAAGCGGAGAAGTGTGGTCATCTTGAACCCTGAAATCAATGTAAAGAAGAGGACCAGACAATAAGTGAACTAATGCCAATGTAAATGCAAGGCTATCTATGTAATACAACAGGGAAGTGGGTGGGCTATTATTAGCGGGTAATGTGTTCAAAGGCACAATATGTCATTTCAACAGCCTGTTGGGGCAAAATCCATTAACGCTAAAATAATGGAATTAATTTCCCTTGACAATCAACCGCCCCGGTACACACTATTATTCATATGTTGTCCTACCGGAGTTACACAGTATTGTTGAAACGCACAATACTGGGCATCACTGATATTAGCTTCACGACTTACATTTGGACCAGCGATGTCAGCCCCATGAGCATGCCGAGTCTGACAGCACAGTGGGTCGATGAGGATTTTGTACTGAGGAATGTATTGCATGCTCAAGAATGTGCTGGTTCTCATTCCGCTGCTGCCAATTCAATGGCATTTGAGAACATGTTTGAAACACCAACACACTCCTAGCTCCATTCAATGGCATTTGAGAACATGTTTGAAACACCAACACACTCCTAGCTCCATTCGAACAACTGACTCGAGAAATAAGCTCATCGATTGCGTCTGCAGCAGACGTGACACCCTCTGTTATGGCATCGTCTGCTCAACAAAACTGCCGACACAGACTGTGGGGTTAAAACGGGCTGTGAACAAGCGATTCGGTGGCATTATCTCTGGGCCTCTTTACTGTGTCGACACCATGCTCGATGCTGGGTACATGGACCGCTACTTCGATGCAGACAAGAAACAGGGTTTACGTGAAATGTGAAGACACATCTGGACTAGATTGAAACGGACACAGTGACAGTGAGCACCGTGGAAGAGGTCCCACGACAGAAGAGGCCACGGACAGACAGAGCTGAAACTTCACTGCTTGACATGCATGATGAAATCCTGGTTGAGAATGAAACAACTGAAGAAATTAACAACGAAACAGCACATCAAGTAAGTTAAATAAATAGGTTTTATGTTTTACTGGTAATGGGGACATACGTAAATTACTTTTTGGTCAGTGTGTGTGTTTAAACTATTACTAGAATACTTAAAAGGCATATCGGTATCGGAGTTTTTGGCAAGGAAAATATTGGATATCGGTATCGGCCCGAAATGTCATATCGGTGCATCCCTAGTAGTTATTTTGAATGCAAAGACTGTCAGAGTGTGCCTTCTTTAAAGCTGCGATTCTTGTTTGGTAGGGAGAGAGCTTCACAAGAACGAACAAACCTGACCCATTTTGTGTCGTTACAAGTTTGGTAGGTTCATAACAACCCAGTCAAGTTAGCTAGCACGCTACGATGGCTTCCTAAATGTGGCAGACGACATAATATTCCTAGCTTGATCAGTTGCTCGGTCAGACATACATAAATACATATGTCTACATTTCTTGCTGGTCGTGTTGCAATGAAAACGGGACACTATAAACATTTGCTGAGCAATAAACACTCTGAATCTGAATTTGAGCAATAAACTGCTACTTACTTTTCAGGAATCGCCGCAGTTTGTCACATGACATGCAAAGCCACCGGAGGAAACGTGAGAAACAACCACCGACTTCCAAACGATGCGGAGCGTCTCGTCGCGCGCTGTGCGTATTATCTGGGTTTATCTTGAGTTGTAGAAGTCATTGCAAATTCATGCGCATGTCGGCGAAGAAAAAACAAACAGTATTCTTGGTCATGTGACTACCAGTTTCATTGAACCGTAAACATTGTACCCAACACAATTAACACTGTTGTGACTTTGTCTCTGCCAAGTGGAAAGGCTATAAGCAGTAGGGGTGTTATAGGCTCTTTACACATGTATTAAGTACGACAGGTCCGACGCGAACCAGAGGACATGGGTTGAAGAGTCCATTCGTTCTAGGTAAGTTTGGTCCAACTAATATGCATTAGCAGCTGTACTATTTTGGATCTAATCATGAGACGTATATAGCTATTTATTTTCGGTGTGTACCAATGTGGCCATCTTTCCATCTTTTCAAGTGAATGTTTCGCTTCACAAATACATGCACGACTGACTGCTTATAAGCCTCCAGTGTTGTAATAACATGAGTGTAGTCAGAAGCCATAAAAGTCAAATACATGTTTATATTCCTATAGGTCTGTCATGTAAAAGAAAACCAGTTGTCATGTAATGAGTCTATTGTAACGTGAGCATTATTCATTGGACCTGACATTGTTTGTTATCATAGGCAGTAGTGGGGTGGGGTGTGTATTATACTAACTTTGGGAGAAGTGAACTTTACGGAAAACACACGATCACATACCAATGCATATGCTTTTTGGGGTCTGTCCATGTTTAATGGGAATTTCCAGGTGAACAAAAAGGAGAGCAGTCGTTGATCACATCAATCAAAATAATGTTGGTTTAATTACAAGTTGCAACAGGGAGACACCTCCAGCATAGAGAAGATGTCTAACGGGCCTCTTGGAGACAGGCCCTTTACATTCAGACAGTGACAGATGTTCTCCTAACATCAGCCTGAGAGGCTTGTGCTATAAGTCAAAACAAAAGACAGGGACTTTGCCTGCTGCTACAGAATCACACTGTGCATAATAATGTCCCTGTGTCTTCTGTAGCTCTGGCGTCAATCACTATCAAATGATCTGAGAAGAATCCATAACATTCAGTAAAAATCTAGTGACCATCAACTCATACACAAATGTGTCACAAATAGAACACTGAAAATCATGTGCACTACCGGTCAAACGTTTTAGAACACCTACTCATTCTTTATTTATTTTTTCTTTATTTTTACTATATTCTAGAATAATAGTGAAGACAACAAAACTGAAATAACACATGGAATCATGTAGTAACCAAAAAATGTGTTATATTTTGATCTGTTTATTTTATATTTGAGATTCTTCAAATAGCCACCCTTTGCCTTGATGACAGCTTTGCACACTCTTGGCATTCTCTCAACCCGCTTCATAAGGTAGTCACCTGGAATGCATTTCAATAAACAGGTGTGCCTTAAAAGTTAATTTGTGGAATTTCTTACCTTCTTAATGCGTTTGAGCCAATCAGTTGTGTTGTGAAAACCATCAAGCACTATGATGAAACTGGCTCTCATGAGGACTGCCACAGGAATGGAAGACCCAGAGTTACCTCTGCTGCAGAGGATACGTTCATTAGAGTTACCAGCCTCAGATTCCAGCCCAAATAAATGCTTCACAGAGTTCAAGTAACAGACACATCTCAACATCAACTGTTCAGAGGAGACTGTGTGAATCAGGCCTTCATAGTTCATGGTCGAATTTCTGCAAAGAAACCACTACTAAAGGACACCAATAAGAAGAAGAGACTTGCTTTGGCCAAGAAACACGAGCAATGGACAATAGACCGGTGGATGTTTGTGAGATTTTTAGTTCCAACCACAGTGTCTTTGTGAGACGCGGTGTGGGTGAATGGATGATCTCTCCATGTGTATTTCCCACCATAAAGCATTGAGGAGATGTTTTGGTGTGGGGGTGCTTTGCTGGTGACACTGTCTGTAATTTATTTTGAATCCAAGGCACACTTAACCAGCATGGCTACCACAGCATTCTGCAGTGATACGCCATCCCATCTGGTTTGGGCTTAGTGGGACTATCATTTGTTTTTCAACAGGACAATGACCCAACACACTTCCAGGGTGTGTAATGGCTATTTGACCAAGAAGGAGAGTGATGGAGTGCTGCATCAGACGATCTGGCCTCCACAATCCCCCTGATCTCAACCAAATTGAGATGGTTTGGGATGAGTCGGACCACAGAGTGAAGGAACAAGTGCTCAGCATATGTGGGAACTCCTTCAAGACTGTTGGAAAAGCAATCCAGGTGGAGCTGGTTGAGAATGCCAAGACTGGGCAAAGCTGTCATCAAAGCAAAGGGTGGCTACTTTGAAGAATCTAAAATATATTTCGATTTGTTTAACACTTTTTTGGTTACTAGATGATTCCATATGTGTTATTTCATAGTTTTTATGTCTTCACTATTATTCTACAATGTAGAAAATAGTAAAAAAAAAAATCCTTGAATGAGTAGGTGTTCTAAAACTTTTGTGTGAATACATTCCTTTTATTTGGTGAACAAAACAACAAAACAATGGAGAGAACGAAACCAGGAACTGATGTGGGACATAAACAAACAAAGAACCAACCACAGGTGGACACAATAATGAACTTAAATAGGATCCCAATTAGAGACAACATATGGCAGCTGCCTCTAATGGGGAACCAACAGAACTTAAACAGAGTTGCCCAGACAACCCTACCGTCAGGCCCCGACAGTAAACCAAACCCAAACATAGAGATGCCACTAGGCAACCCTACCGTCAGGACCTGACATTTATTAACTTTAAATGGCCACTACACCATGTCAAAAGGCACTACATTATGTAATTCTATTCCACCACCATCATCAACTGACTTACGTAACACACATTCTCTGTTCCTCCAATGGTATCCTTTGAGTGTGAAAGTCAGCAGATACACTAGGTTCACATCTGCTTTTGTTTAGTCTGTACAAGTCACAGTCAGAGTGGAGGAGAGGTCAAGGCTACTGGTTTATTTCATTTAGTCGACAGACCTGTATTCTGAGATCAGACTGATGGCCTACTTGTCCGGCTCTAAAAGAGGTAGCTATGAAATATCATTGAAATCATCCTTCTGTCACTGACTTTACATCGGCCATAATTCACAGACTGGTATTTGTTCTCCGTCTTGTATTTTTCTTCAGGATAAGCCACTCTATTTGGATCATCATCATCATCTGAAGAAGAAGATCCTATGATCTAGGTCTAGAAACTCAATAACAGCAAGTGAGTAACTTTCTGGTCTAACCAGTCCAACTTGTAGTAACCAGGGCTCACCAACCCTGATTCTTCTAATAATTCGCTGGTTGATAAGCTAAATCAAGTTAGTAACAACTGGGGTTGGAGTGAAAACCTACTGGAGGGTAGCTCTCCAGGAACAGGGTTGGAGAACCCTGATCTAAACATTCCTCAATATAAAGAGCAAAGATTAATGTTATAATACATGTCTAAAGTATATTTATCTTTGACTTGGTCAGGTGTTTTGTTATGATTGCATCTCCCATGGATTTCTTTTAAATCAGTAAGTTGTTGTTGTCTGGCCATGGCTAAAGAACTCAATACTTTTGTCTTTGCATGCTGGGTCAGCTACACTGAACGCCATAAGGACCATTGACATGTCTAGTTATGGTCATTCTCATATCCAGCCTGTGTCTGTAGTCTTAACGTGTGTGTTGTGTGTGCGTGTGCATGAGACTGAACGTCTAGCAATTTTTCATGCTGACTCTTGCTCTCTATCTGTCCAGCAGATTTTCTTAGGACACTATGGTTAGGTGACCTCGGATCACACTCACTTCATTCCTCTCTCACTGTCACCTGACTGGGGGTTGCCATGGCTTTACAAAATGGATACTCCATCAACTCCTCCCCACTGGACGAGAGTGGAGAGACTACGGCCCTACTTAAAGAAGAAGTGGTGGATGTTGATGATTCAGGTGTCTACCTTTTTGTGTTGCTCTTTTGCATTGTCAGCACTCAGCAGCATGTATGTGCTAGAGGGTGCTTTATTCTGTAATGATAACTTTATGAGAGTTGAAGGAAGTTATATCAAGCAAAAATGTGGCCTACCTGGAAGTTTGGATTTGCCACTATGCTTTTGCTTATTACATCATAACTACCACCTTGCTGGTGAAATAGGTCATTTAAGTGTCAAGTACTCTTCGTTCTACTAGCACTGTCTAAATAGTAATCTTTAAGTCTAAGTGTTTTCAGATAGACTGTGAGGTGTGATTGTGCACTTGTTGTCATCATGTCTAACAGTACCTCCACAATGTTGCTCTGCACGCTGCAATCTGGCCATCATGATGTTCTTCGGCTTCTCCGTCGTCTACGGTCTCCGTGTCAATCTAAGTGTTGCCATGGTCGCCATGGTCAATGGGACCAATAGCCAACCATCTCTCAACAGCTCAGGTGGCCATGAGTGCCCAGTGTCCTCCCACGGGTACAACAACAGCAGCCAAACCCCAGACCAACCAGACGGGGTAAGTACCAGCTCTTCCAAAGTATCCACAGCATAGACCTATAGTATACTGTGCATGTATATTATAGCTCATATATTACAGTACATAAATAGGCTTCACAAAAACATGATACATGTATACTGGACATGCTGCACATGCAAAGTATGCACAGTAGATACAAGACTCATTCGTAACACTAATGCTCATTTACCTCTCGCTCTCTCTCTCAGATACCTCAGTACTCCTGGGATTCTCAGACTCAGGGCCTTCTGCTGGGGGCGTTCTTCTTTGGCTACCTGCTGACTCAGATCCCCGGGGGTTACCTGGCCGGGCACTTTGGGGGGAGTATCTTCCTGGGGGCAGGGGTGCTGGGCACCGCAGCCCTCACCCTCCTCACCCCCCTGGCAGCCCAGCTAGGACCCAACTGTCTGTTTGGGTTACGGGCACTGGAGGGATTTGGGGAGGTAAGAGGATTCATGTGTGCAGAGTAGGGGTCAGTCTCATTCTGTTATCAGTATTGAACTGGATTAGCGCCTGATTGTATAAACAACCGTATTTATGGTACAAATAGACAATTTGACCATATGGTTATCGAGTTCTGTAAAGCTCAGAGGTATATTGTTAATTTCAGTGACAAATGAGTGTGTATCGCTCTGTGTTTGTGTGACGTCAGGGGGTGACGTTCCCCGCCATGATGGCCATGTGGGCTCGCTGGGCTCCCCCTCTAGAGAGGTCTCGTCTTATGACCCTGTCAGGGTCAGGGGCCAACTTTGGGGCCTTTGTAGCCCTGCCCCTCACCGGCTTCATCTGTCAGAGTCTGGGCTGGCCAACTGTCTTCTACATGTGTGGTGAGAGTTGGCTAGCAATTACACCCCCCAAACATATACAGTGGGGGAAAAAAGTATTTAGTCAGCCACCAATTGTGCAAGTTCTCCCACTTAAAAAGATGAGAGAGGCCTGTAATTTTCATCATAGGTACACTTCAACTATGAGAGACAAAATGAGAAAAAAAAATCCAGAAAATCACATTGTAGGATTTTTAATGAATTTATTTGCAAATTATGGTGGAAAATAAGTATTTGGTCAATAACAAAAGTTTATCTCAATACTTT
Organism: Thymallus thymallus; assembly: GCA_023634145.1. NCBI lineage: Eukaryota > Metazoa > Chordata > Actinopteri > Salmoniformes > Salmonidae > Thymallus > Thymallus thymallus. Next base: position 6,870,932 of record CM042395.1, read on the forward strand.
GTTATATACCCTTTGTTGGCAATGACAGAGGTCAAACGTTTTCTGTAAGTCTTCACAAGGTTTTCACACACTGTTGCTGGTATTTTGGCCCATTCCTCCATGCAGATCTCCTCTAGAGCAGTGATGTTTCAGGGCTGTCGCTGGGCAACACGGACTTTCAACTCCCTCCAAAGATTTTCTATGGGGTTGAGATCTGGAGACTGGCTAGGCCACTCCAGGACCTTGAAATGCTTCTTACGAAGCCACTCCTTCGTTGCCCGGGCGGTGTGTTTGGGATCATTGTCATGCTGAAAGACCCAGCCACGTTTCATCTTCAATGCCCTTGCTGATGGAACTAGGTTTTCACTCAAAATCTCACAATACATGGCCCCATTCATTCTTTCCTTTACACGGATCAGTCGTCCTGGTCCCTTTGCAGAAAAACAGCCCCAAAGCATGATGTTTCCACCCCCATGCTTCATAGTAGGTATGGTGTTCTTTGGATGCAACGCAGCATTCTTTCTCCTCCAAACACGACGAGTTGAGTTTTTACCAAAAAGTTATATTTTGGTTTCATCTGACCATATGACATTCTCCCAATCCTCTTCTGGATCATCCAAATGCTCTCTAGCAAACTTCAGACGGGCCTGGACATGTACTGGCTTAAGCAGGGGGACACGTCTGGCACTGCAGGATTGAGTCCCTGGCGGCATAGTGTGTTACTGATGGTAACCTTTGTTACTTTGGTCCCAGCTCTCTGCAGGTCATTCACTAGGTCCCCCCGTGTGGTTCTGGGATTTTTGCTCAACGTTCTTGTGATCATTTTGACCCCACGGGGTGAGATCTTGCGTGGAGCCCCAGATCGAGGGAGATTATCAGTGGTCTTGTATGTCTTCCATTTCCTAATAATTACTCCCACAGTTGATTTCTTCACACCAAGCTGCTTACCTATTGCAGATTCAGTCTTCCCAGCCTGGTGCAGGTCTACAATTTTGTTTCTGGTGTCCTTTGACAGCTCTTTGGTCTTGGCCATAGTGGAGTTTGGAGTGTGACTGTTTGAGGTTGTGGACAGGTGTCTTTTATACTGATAACAAGTTCAAACAGGTGCCATTAATACAGGTAACGAGTGGAGGACAGAGGAGCCTCTTAAAGAAGAAGTTACAGGTCTGTGAGAGCCAGACATCTTGCTTGTTTGTAGGTGACCAAATACTTATTTTCCACCATAATTTGCAAATAAATTCATTAAAAATCCTACAATGTGATTTTCTGAATTTTTTTTTTCTAATTTTGTCTCTCATAGTTGAAGTGTACCTATGATGAAAATTACAGGCCTCTCTCATCTTTTTAAGTGGGAGAACTTGCACAATTGGTGGCTGACTAAATACTTTTTTGCCCCACTGTACACAGAGTGTACAAAACATTAAGAACACCTTCCTAATATTGAGTTGTTTTCACATATATTATACTTTCCTATTATTGTAGTATTTACAATTCTTCTCTGCACACTCACTCAATCAAATGTATTCACAGAGTATTTATATGTTTTTACAACAGCAGTTGTCACAAAGTGCTTATTCAGAAACTGAGCCTAAAACCCCAGAGCAAGCAATGTAGAAACAACTCCCTAGAAAGGCAGGAACATAGTTCAGCACAAACACTATACCTACTCATCCTCTTGCCTTGTAAAGATGTCAACAGAACCAGGCTTTTCTCTCATTCCCTCCCTCTGTCTCTCTCTGCCCGTCTCTTTCTTGCTGTCCTTCTTTCTGTCGCCACCAGGGGGTGCTGGTTGCATTTGGGCAGTGTTCTGGTTCATTCTGGTGTCGGACCAGCCTGGCACTCATCCACGAATCAGCACAAGAGAAAAAGATTACATCATCAACTCCATAGGAAAAGAGGTAACAACAATCTATCTGTGGTGTCACTTTATGACCCTTTATGACATACATTTGTAAATCAGTTCACAGTCAATCCCCTTTTCTCTCTCTCTCTCTCTCTCTCTCTCTCTCTCTGCCTCTGCCTCTTAACCCAGGGTGGTGCCCATGGCTGGTCAGTGCCTTTGTTACCCATGATGCTCTCTGTTCCCCTGTGGGCCATCATAGTGTCTCAGATGTGTGCTAACTGGAGTTACTACACTCTGCTCACCTCACTACCCACCTACATGGACACGGTGCTTCACTTTGATCTCCGACAGGTGAAACCCAAAGAAATCCTATATTAAGTCATACATCATAGATGGGGACATATGATTTCTATGGCTGATGCCAGAGGAGGAGAGAGACAGAGTGAGACGCTCAATTCCAGAGTGCTGTAAAGACCAGATAGCTATAGATAGATAGATAGATAGTAATAGCTCTACCTGGTGGTATTAGGCTTCATAGGTAGAGTTTTGTCATATTTCTTGAAGTGTATACATACTGTAGGTGGTAGGACTAGAGAATGACTCAGGGGAGCCGTATGGGGGGGGGGGGGGGGGAAATATATTATTCCAGCATTAGGTCAAAACATTTTGGAGCCCAATGTTATATATTTTCATGGGGCCCAAAATCCCTGGAGGCTCCCCTGGAATGACTTACTAAGATTTAGTGTCGTATAAGTATATCACACTGTACAGGTTTACAACAGGAGTCGCTGGACTTGAATCATGCCTATGCTGTGTTGCTGTTGCATTGCTTTAATAAAACATTGGTGAAAGTGACCCCATCTTTTTTGGGGGGGGTTGGTTAATATAGTCTATTTCTTTCTGTCTCTCTATATAGAATGCCTTTCTCTCAGCTCTGCCCTATCTGGGTGGCTGGGCCTTCTCAGTGATGTCAGGTGTAGTAGCAGACAGCCTCCTGGAGAAGGAGCTGTTGAGTGTCACAGCGGTCCGCAAGATCTTCACTATCACAGGCAAGAAGGGGACTTTTATTTTTTTCAGATTTCTTTGGTACTATTTAATGCAGTTCATATTTTAGTCTGTAGTAATATGTTTATTAACAAAATAGGAACTTATAGAGTATTACATTTGACATTTTATATAGACATTTCAGTCATTTAACAGTAGCTCTTATTCAGAGTGATTTACAGTTAGATTATCATATATACTGTATGTATGTGTTGTTGTTAATTGTGTGAAAGGCCTTATGTGTCTCTATTATCAACATCGGGGTGGATGATGCAATCATCTACCTTCTGCAGAGGGCCTACTCTCACCTGGACAATGCAGGTTGCACTGTGAGGGTTATGTTTTTTGACTTCTCCAGTGCCTTCAACACCATTCAGCCCCTGCTACTGGGTGAGAAGATGAAGAGGATGAAAGTCGGAAGCACCCTTAGTCTCCTGTGTCACGGACTACCTGACCGGTAGCCCACAATTTGTGCGACTTCAGAGCTGTGTGTCAGAACGGGCAGTGAGCAACACAGGGGCCCCCCCAGGGAACGGTCCTGTCCCCCTTCCTGTTCACCCTCTACACCTCAGACTTCAGATATAACTCTAGCCTTGACACTCTAGAGGAGGTGGCGGAGAGACAGATCCTGGCCAAACTGCTGGCCATCATGGACAACGTCACCCACCCTCTGCATGCCATGGTTATGACGCAGAGGAGCACCTTCAGTCACAGACTGATCCCACCACGGTGTGCCAGAGAGCGCTACAGGAGGTCCTTCCTGCCAGCGGCTATTAGACTATTTAATGCCTCACCGGGGTGCCATGCCGTCGGCAACACAGACCTGGAACTGTTGGGGTGTTAGGACCTAGTTTAACAATTATGCATCCATCTGTGAGTAACTCTGGTCTGTAATCACTCATTCACTCAGGACTTATTTATTCATTCAGGTCTGTATATACATATTCATGTCCAGTTGTTATTTCATATTGCGTGCAATATTGTAAGTAATTCTTGGACTTAACTTACGTAGTCATTCACTCAGGAATGCATATTAGTATCCTGTCAGTTGTATCTTTTTTCATTGCTTTTAGTATATCGAATGTGCAATACGTGCATTTATCTGTAATTAAACCCTGCGCACTAAGGTCTGTATTTTAAGGGAATTACTATTATTACCCTAAATTATATCATACACACATTTAGCTATTTAAGTATCTCTTCCTGTCATTTACCTGTACAGTTTATGTAACCATGCAAATATTCACTTACCTGTAAATGTAACTTTACATTTACCTGTACAGTTAATTTAACCATGCAAAATATTTACTTACCCGTTCATTTAACCAGACTGTATATTAAGTAAACTATTATTACCCTCACTTATATCATATGCACTTTTAGCTATTGAAGTATTCGACCTGTATAGTATAGTTATCCATGCACCATCCACCAATGTATAGTTTACATATTCAGCCATCCACCCATACTATGCAATGTCTTTTTATAGATTTTTGGCACTCCAGACTTCTTGTATTTCTATACTTTTTCATACTGCCGCTCTATGTATCATGTATCTGTCTTTTGTGTATTATCGTTGTGGCATTTTGCACCTGCCCTGTGTTTTGTTTACAGCTGCTTGACAAAGAAATTTTCCCCTCGGGGATCAATAAAGTATCTATCTATCTATCTATCTATCTATCTATCTATCTATCTATCTATCTATCTATCTATCTATCTATCTATCTATCTATCTATCTATCTATCTATCTATCTATCTATCTATCTATCTATCTATCTATCTATCTATCTAACATGTGTATTGATGTATATTGTTTACTCCTCCCCCAGGTCTGCTGCTGCCAGCAGCGTTCCTGGTTGCTGTGGGTTACTCTGGTTGCAGTGGGGTGTTGGCTGTGACCTTCCTCACCCTCTCTACAACTGTAGGAGGCACCAGTGCAGCCGGGGTCTTCATCAACCAGATAGACATTGCTCCACGGTGGGTGTTTATCTATTTGAGATGTCGTTTCTCTTCACTTCACTTCTCTTCCTACACTTCTCTTTCTGTTTTGGATCTTCACTGTACTCTCTCTCTCTTGCTCTCTTTCTATCATACTCTCCGTCACTGAAGACTGAAGAAGTCACTCGCTCACTGCTTTTTCCCTGCTTTTGGATGTTTGGATGTATTTTAACCTCTTTATTTCTCTTTCTTCCTCTCATACTTAGGTATGCGGGGGTGCTTTTAGGAATCACCAACACTTTCGGGACTATCCCAGGTGTCGTCGCGCCCATTGTCACAGGTTACCTCACCAAAGATGTAAGCTTTAGCCTCACAATGACATTTCTGGTGACATTTCTTTCATCATCAAATATATTAATTCTGTACTACTTTTAGAAATAATTAAATATATTTAAGATATCTACTTAAATACACAGGCAGCCCAATTCTGATATGTTTTTCACTCATTTGTCTTTTGACCAATCAGCTCTGAAAAATATCTGTGAAAAGATCTGATATGATTGGTCAAAAAACCAATTAGTGGAAGAGAGATCAGAATTGCGCTGCTTGACACGAGGACAATGCATTTGAAATCTTCCAAATGGCTCATTTCTAAAAGTTACTGCACACTTGAAGACTGTTATACATACGACTGTGACTCATGTCCCCCCCTATCTCCTTAAACAGCACTCCTTGGCGGAATGGAGCAATGTGTTCTGTCTATCGGCCGGGATCAGTGCCGGAGGAGCGCTTGTCTTCACCTTGTTTGGCAGTGGGAAGGTCCAGAAATGGGCCCTGACAGAGGAGGAGCAGGAGCAGGCAGAAACAGAGCGAGACAGGTTAATCACTACATGACAGACAGACAGACAGACATGACATGACATGACATGACATGACATGACCTAAAGGGAACAGGACCTGTAAGATATAAGCTGACCTCAGGTTAACTTAACTCTCCATCAGGTGGTTTTTTAAAAACGATGGACCACTGCTTTTTAACAGTCTCTTAGTACACTGTGTTGGGAATGGGACCCTATATCAAATTATTCATGATAGGATTAGTGACTTTTTAAAATGGCCTCTTTATATTCCAGATGCCTTTCTTTCGTATTGCTTACAACTACACCCCCTGTGGAAAGTTTTATTTTATTTGCACTATTTTTTACATTGTAGAATAAAAGTGAGTCATCAAAACTATGTCATAACACATATGAAATCATGTAGTAACCAAAAAATTGTTAAACAAATCAAAATAAATTTTATATTTGAGATTCTTCAAAGTAGCCACTCTTTTTACTTGATGACAGCTTTGTACACTCATGGCTTTCTCTCAACCAACTTCATGAGGACCGCCACAGGAATGGAAGACCCAGAAATACCTCTGCTGCAGAGGATAAGTTCGTTAGAGTTACCAGCCTCAGATTGCAGCCCAAATAAATGCTTCATAAGAAGAAGAGACTTGCTTGGGCCAAGAAACACGAGCAATAGACATTAGACCAGTGGAAATTTGTCCTTTGGTCTAGAGTCCAAATTCGAGTTTTTTGGTTCCAATGTCAACCAAATTTAGATGGTTTGGGATGAGTCGGACCGCAGTGAAGGAAAAGCAGCCAACAAGTGCTCAGCATATGTGGGAACTCCTTCAAGACTGAATTCCAGGTGAAGCTGGTTGAGAGAATGCCAAGAGTGTGCAAAGCTGTCATCAAGTAAAAAGGGTGGCTACTTTGAAGAATCTCAAATATAAAATATATTTTGATTTGTTTAACACTTCTTTGGTTACTACATGATTCCATATGTGTTATGTCATAGTTCAAATAAAGAAAAACCCTTGAATGAGTAATATTCCAAACTTTTGACTGAGGGTTTTTTGACCACGTTTGGTATTTATATTGAACAAAAATATAAACACAACATGTAAAGTTTTCCATACACACAAAAAGCTTATTATTCTCAAATTTTGTGCAGAAAATTTGCCAAAATAATCCATCCACCTGACAGGTGTGGCATATCAAGAAACTGATTAAACAGCATGATAATTTTACAGGTGCACCTTGTGCTGGGACAATAAAAGGCCACTCTAAAATGTGCAGTTTTGTCACACAACACAATACCTCAGATGGCTCATGTTTTGAGGGAGCGTGCAATTGGCATGCTGACTGCAGGAATGTCCACCAGAGCTGTTGCCAGAGAATTTAATGTTCATTTATTTCAATTGACTGATTTCCTTATATGAATTGTTATGTTGTTTTTGTTCAGTATATATACAAGATGAATCGTTATGCCTTTTATACTTAAATCAAAGAGCTTTACTTTTAATAATGGTGCTAACCCTAAGTGGTATACGGAAAAACACAGACAACTTTTAATAAACTCAATTTTTTTTTAATTGATCACTTTTAAGTGCTCTTATACTTTTATCTGCCACATTTGATAAAAAAAATACCTGCGCTCTTCCCAGGTTTCATAGCCTATGATTAGCCATTTTCTAGTCTGTTGGCTATATACAAATTACTGCCCCAAACCATTTGTTCCTTGAATATCTTGATTTTAATGACAGACAGACATACTTAAAGAACTTGAACAATTGAAATGAACAAAATCATCACTTAACTTTTTTTTTACCACCACTGTTTCCTTAAGGACATTGCAGCACAAAAACAAATGTGGTTTTCCAAAAATGTTTAATTTGAGGAAATGTACATTCATGTAAGAATGTTTTGTTGGGAAATGTAAATTCATGCAAGAACATTTTGTTATATTCTATGTAAGTGAATGTCAAAATCAATGTGAATGTTCATAACATGAACATGAATAGTGAAATCAAAATGGTATGCTATTTCCGGTAGCCTACTGGTTTAACTTTCCATTAAATAATATACCAAAATGTGTTGTCCTTTTTGTACTTTTGAATAATTATATTAGTGGCAATTTTATCCTAATTGCATTATTACATTTCTATTTACTTTTATTTTGAAAATGTTCAAGCTCATAACACTGTTTCATTTTAACTTCCAACCGGATGTTGTTAGTTGCTAGCGGGAGTGTGACAGCGTGAAACGAGTGCTTGTTTTACAGGTTTACATTTTCAGACTGCAGGGTAACAACATTTATGTACGTTGTTTTTTGGACAATTTTCGGAATACTCCCGACAACTGAAAATGCATCACCTTACCCTGAGTTGAGACATTTTACGCATGGCTAAACGAAAACGGGCCGCTGAGGCTCTTGAAGTGCCCCCTAATACTGAAGGCGATTCAGATTCCAGGAGTGAATCTGAGCCTGACAGTGATGTATTCTGGACTAAACCTCTTGAATTTTCCACTGGTAGTGAGGACAGTGACATATAATCTTTTTTGGGCAAACAGTCACTACTCTCGACGGGTCCGAATTAGAATACATGGACACCTACAAATACCTAGGCATCTGGTTAGACTGTAAACTCAACTTCCAGACTCACATCAACCATCTCCAATCCAAAATTAAATCAAGAATTGGCTTCCTATTTCGCCACAAAGCCTCCTTCACTCATGCTGCCAAACATGCCCTTGTAAAACTGACTATCCTACCGATCCTTGATTTCGGCAATGTCATTTACAAACTAGCCTCCAACACTCTACTTAGCAAATTGGATGTAGTCTATCACAGTGCCATCCGTTTTGTCACCAAAGCCCCATACACTACCCACCACTGCGACCTGTATGCTCTCGTTGGCTGGCCTTCATTATATATTCGTCGCCAAACCCACTGGCTCCAGGTCATCTATAAGTCTTTATTAGGTAAATCCCCACCTTATCTCAGCTCACTGGTCACCATAGCAACACCCACCCGTAGCATGCGCTCCAGCAGGTATATTTCACTGGTCACCCCCAAAGCCAACACCTCCTTTGGCTGCCATTCCTTCCAGTTCTCTGCTGCCAATGACTGGAACGTATTGCAAAAATCATTGAAGCTAGAGGTTCCTATCTCCCTCACTAACTTTAAGCATCAGCTGTCAAAGCTGCTTATCGATCACTGCACCTGTATATAGCCCTTCTGTAAATAGCCCACACTACTACCTCATCCCCATACTTATTTTTGTTATTTTCACAAATTTTGCACTCCAGTATCTGTATTTGCACATCCTTCATTCCTGTGTTAATGATGATAATCTGTAATTTATTTCACCACTATGGTCTATTTATTGTCCTACCGCCTAACTTTACTGCATTTTGCACTACATTTTGCACTCTGTATATAGATTTTCTATTGATTTTCTATATGTTTGTTTGCTGTGTAACTCTGTGTTGTTTTTGTCGCACTGCTTTGCTTTGTCTTGGCCAGGTCGCAGTTGCAAATGAGAACTTGTTCTCAACTGACCTACCTGGTTAAATAAAGGTGAAATAAAAAAATAAAAATAAAAGTGCAGTTTTGAATCGCAATGCCGCAACGCTGATTGTGTACATGTGTAAGCCAATGAAGACCATCAGTGTTCTCAGCACACTGCACCTGACTGTTGGCAAAAGTACCGTCAGAAAGGAAAAACCCAGAATCTCTGACTTTCTACAAGTCTACTAAAGTCGGGATAGACATGTACAATGAGAAGGGGGGCTCCCAGCGGTGGCCGGTGGCCGTCTTCTACAACGTCCTGGACTTGGCAGCCATCAATGCCTATGTGCTTTACAAAGAGTGCATGTGGGACACTGCTTCGGGTAAATTATGTGATGCTAAAAGGAGCTGTAAAGTTTGAGCCCGGTCCGGAGCCCGATCACCGCCCTGCCAACGAGTTAGTGAAAAGAAAGAATTGTCAGGCGGCTGGGACTGAATGTAGGAATATAACTCGAGGTATGTTCAGAATGCCGGAGATATGTTTGTGGAAAGTGCGCCAAGACGGTGAAGAAAATAATCGTCTGTCATAAATGTTAGTAGCAGGACACTTTCCAAAATCCCCAAGTTTTCGGCATGTGTAAAAGCGAGTTGACACCAAAAAACAAAATAGTTGCATCTCTGACGAACTGCACATGATACAATAAATAGATACATTTTTGTTTTGAGTTATCAAGAAGTTAAGACATGTTCAAGGTGGCCAGCAAGGTGTCTGTCTTTCCAAATTCAATAATCTGTGTAATTGTTAGACGGTTAGTGCTATTCGGTGACATCAGAGTTGCGACAGTTGCTAAAACTTTCACAAGGGCTATGAATAAAGACATTTCTATGTCTGTGCATCAGGCGCTTGCCTCATATTTTGTGTGAATGATCTGGATGTTCATTGTGGTAAACTTCACTGAGCTAAAATTAATTAAGAAGAGGTGTGGTATATGGCCAATATACCATTGCAAAGGATGTTCTGACACATGACTCAATACAACCATTAAAGGCGGGATGGTCATTCCGATGTCTGCCGTGGCCATACAGCGTTTACTGTAATACATTACATTTAAGTAATTTAGCAGACGGTCTTATCCAGAGCGACTTACAGTTAGTTAGTGCATGGTCGTACTTTTTTCTTTTTCTTCTTTGTACTGGTCCACCGTGGGAATCGAATCCACAACCCTGGCGTTGCAAGCGCCATGCTCTACCATCTAAGCTACACGGGACCCATATGACCTCGGCAGAAGTCAGGGCATTACTTATTGCGCTTCGCTGAGCAGAGCAGAGCTGTTGTCAAGGAAGTGAGTTTGTGTTTACAGTAACATTGTGTTACTTTACAGCCTTATTATAAAATGGATGAAATACAACATTTTCCTCAGCAATCTAAAAACAATACGCCATAAGTACAAAGCGAAAACAGGTTTTTAGAAAATGTAGCAAATGTATTAAAAACAAAAAACAGAAATACCTTATTTACATACGTTTTCAGACCCTTTGCTATGAGACTCGAAATTGAGCTAAAGGTGCATCCTTATATATATATGTACACTATACATTGGTGGATGTTGGATGGTTAACTATACAATACAGGTCGATGGCAGAGAAATACTTAAATAGCTAAACATGCGTATGATATAAGTGAGGATAATAATAGTTTACTTAATATACAGTCTGGTTAAATGAACAGGTAAGTGAATATTTTGCATGGTTAAATTAGCTGTCCAGGTAAATATACAGTTATATTTACAGGTAAGTGAATACTTACATGGTTACATAAACTGTACAGGTAAATGACAAGAAGAGATACTTAAATAGCTAAATGTGTGTATGATATAATTTAGGGTAATAATAGTAATTCCCTTAAAATACAGTCCTTAGTGCGCAGGGTTTAATTACAGATAAAAGCACGTACTGCACATTCAATATACTAAAAGCAATGAGAAAAGATACAACTGACAGGATACTAATATGCATTCCTGAGTGAATGACTACGTAAGTTCAGTCCAAGAATTACTTACAATGTTGCACGTGATATGATATAACAACTGTACATGAGTATGTATATACAGACCTGAATTAATAAATAAGTCCTGAGTGAATGAGTGATGACGGACCAGAGTTACTCACGGATGGATGCATAATTTTAAACTAGGTCCTAACACCCCAACAGTTCCAGGTCTATGTTGCTGACGGCACAGCACCCCGGTGAGGCATTAAATAGTCTAATAGCCGCCGGCAGGAAGGACCTCCTGTATCTGGCACACCGTGGTGGGATCAGTCTGTGACTGAAGGTGCTCCTCTGCGTCATAACCATGGCATGCAGAGGGTGGGTGACGTTGTCCATGATGGCCAGCAGTTTGGCCAGGATCCGTCTCTCCGCCACCTCCTCTAGATTGTCAAGGCTAATCCCCAGAACAGAGCTAGCCTTCCTGATCATCTTATTTATTTGAGAAGCATCACCGGCCTTTATGTTGGCGCCCCAGCACACCACTGCAAAAAAGATGGCACACAGAATGGTATAAGGTATGCAGTAGTTTACTGCACACGTTGAAGGACCTGAGCCTCCTCAGAAAGTAGAGCTGGCTCTGGCCCTTTTTGTACAGAGCCCCGGTGTTACCAACTCATTCCAGCCTGTTGTCCATATGGACTCCCAGGAACTTGTATGACCCAACCATTTCCACATCCATCCCCTGTATAGGGACTGCAGTCAGTTTGGCCTTGGTTGGAAAGGCACACACCTGTCTATATAAGGCATCACAGTTGACAGTGTATGTCAGAGCAAAAACCAAGCCATAAGGTCAAAGGAATTGTCCGTAGAGCTCCAAGACAGGATTGTGTCGAGGCACAGATCTAGGTAAGATAACCAAAACATTTCTGCAGCATTGAAGGTCCCCAAGAACGCAGTGGCCTCCATCATTCCTAAATGGAAGAAGTTTGGAACTACCAAGACTCTTCCTAGAGCTGGTCGCCCGGCCAAACTGGTCAGGGAGGTGACCAAGAACCCAATGGTCACTCTGAAAGAGCTCTATAGTTCCTCTGTGGAGATGGGAGAACCTTCCAGAAGGACAACCATCTCTGCAGCACTCCACCAAAATGCCACGTGCGTCCATTTACATCAGTGCTTTTGTAACAACCTAACCATTACAAAACGTCTATTAGATAAATTAAACCTCACCTGGCAAATTAGCAATGACATTTTTTGTTTACCAAATTTGACACACTTTTTGACCTTGTGCTCTTATTTTCATTATTTCAGGGACAGAAACCCTCTTCCTTCACTTTTTCCTCTCTGACTACATCAACCAAGAGAGCCACTGCCGATACCTCAAGATATTTCTGACGTGTCAGCAGACACAGTCCTTGGGAAATAAAATGTGTCATTATTGCTCTGAGACAAAAACTTAATTGGTTTCCAATATTGTTTTGAGTAGTCCTAACTGTTCTGTGACCTGAACTGAAGGTGCTGATACTCATTTTGGGTGCCAGTACTGTTTATATTTAGGTGCAAGAGCTCCACAATACTTTTTAGATACTATTCTATTAAAAGGAACAGGAAGGAGCTAAAGCGTTAGAAAATGTGAGGTCCTGGTATTCAGCTCCGGTGAGCTTGTGCCCACTTATAAAACCTGATTCAAAATACAGTCAAATGGATACATCATGTCATCAATAATAACTGAAAAGGTGACTGCACTTCCTGATTTGGCCTGGTTTTAGATTTGGTCAGAGAAGAAGAGGCGAAACGTGAAAGGATTTGCTGCCTGTGTGAGAAAATGCCTTTTTTGTATGGAGGTCTATAAGAGAGTGCTGAATTACGTGAGGCTTGTTTTTTAACCTTTATTTAACTAGGCAAGTCAGTTAAGAACAAATTCTTATTTACAATGACGGCCTACCCCAGCCAAACCTGGACAACGCTGGGCCAATTGTGCGCCGCCCTATGGGACTCCCAATCACAGCAAGATGTGATACAGCCTGGATTCAAACCAGGGACTGTAGTGACACCTCTTGCACTGAGATGCAGTGCTTTAGACCGCAACGCTACTCGGGAGCCCCAAGTGCTGATTTGATTAGAGTAGAAGTTTTCTAATGTTTAGGCTGTTACAAATGTACTGATATAAGTGTATGCACGTGGCATTCCCACAATTATGAGAAAAACAACTTAGTTGTGCTTGTTGTTCACACGCGTAGCTGCCCTCTCATTGGCTAGAATGATCCCACATGACCTCACTTGCCTTCACGGATTAAGGACGTGTATTTCCATTGTCAGAGCGGTCATCCGGCTAGCTTGTCATTATAATAGAAAATCTTTGATTTGGTTCATTGAGAAATGCTAGCGGCCATGACTGAATTTGAATGTGAGCAAAGATTAAGATCACGTGTCCTACTTATATCAGTACACTTCTATTAGATCAAATAAACCTCACGTAGCAAATAAGCCATACATTTTTTGTTGACCAAATTCAACACTTTCGTTTACCTCAATACTCTGCTTGGTGGGCGAAACAACGAAAAAACGCCACCTGGTGAAAGGAGACACCGAGTTGGGCCCCTCTCTTCCTCTTACTCTCTGGCGTGAGTTGGTTTCAGGGTGGGGTTTGATGTGGGTATCTCTTGTGTGTATTCACAGTTGGGAAGAGTTATTTAGCCAATTAGCTTCAGCCGGCTGGTGTGCGACCATGGCAAAGTTTGTTTGACTTTGAGTAGCCAATGGGACAATATTGTCATGTTGCACATGTTTTAGTTAGTCTCATTAAATAGTTTAAATACATGCGCTCTATGCTCGCTTCGAGGAGAGCAACACTGAACCTTGCATGAGAGCACCAGCTGTTCCGGACGACTATGTGATCACGCTCTATGTAGCCGATGTGAGTAAGACCTTTAAACATTCACAAGACCGCAGGGCCAGACGGATTGTAGGACGAGTACTCAAGAGCATGCGCTGACCAGCTGGCAAGTGTCTTCTTTAACATTTTCAACCTCTCCCTTACCCAGTCTGTAATATCTACATGTTTCAAGTAGATCGCCATAGTCCCTGTGCCCAAGAATGGATCCTGTGCAACTGGATCCTGGACTTCCTGATGGGCCGCCTCCAGGTGGTGAGGGTAGGCAACAACATATCCACCATGCTGACCTCCTACACAGGGGCCCCTCAGGGATGCGTGCTTAGTCCCCTCCTGTACTCCATGTTCACCCACGGCTGCGCGGCCGTGCACAACTCCAACACCATCATTAAGTTGGGGCGGCAGGTTGCCGATTGGTGAGAGCGTTGGGCCCGTAACCGAAAGGTTTCTGGATTGAATCCCCGACCTGACACTGTAGAAATCTGTCGTTCTGCCCCTGAACAAGGCAGATAACCCACTGTTCCTAGGTCATCATTGTAAATAAGAATTTGTTCTTAACTGTCTTGCCTAGTTAAATAAAGGTTAAATAAAAAAATTGAAAAAAAAGTTTGCTGACAACACAACAGTGGTAGTCCTGATCACTGACAACGATTAGACAGCCTACAGGGAGGAGGACCGAGACCTGGCAGTGTGGTGCCTGTACAACAACCTCTCCCCCAACGTCAGCAAGACAAAGGAGCTGATCGTGGACTACAGGAAATGGAGCACTCCTCCATTCACATCGACAGGGTTATATTGGAGCGAGAGCTTCAAAATCCTGGTGTCCACATCACTAAGGACCTATCATGATTCAAACACACCAACACAGTCGTGAAGAAAGCACGACAACGCCTCTTCCCCCTCTGGAGGCTGAAAAGATTTGGCATGGGCCCTCAGATCCTCAAAACGTTCTACAGCTGCACCATTGAGAGCATCTTGACTAGCTGCATCACCGCTTGTTATGGCAACTGCTTGGAATCCGACCGCAAGGCGCTACAGAGGGTAGTGCATACGGCCCAGTACATCACTGGTACATACACTGGGGCCGAGCTACCTGCCATACAGGACCTCTATACCAGGCGGTGTCAAAGGAAGGCCCTGTCAAAGGAAGGCCCAGCCACCCAAGTCATAGACTGTTCTCTCTGCTACTGAACGAAAAGCGGTAAAGGAGCGCCTTGGACCAAAAGGCTCCTGAACAACTTCTACCCCCAATCCATAATACTGCTGAATAGTTAAACAAATGGCTACCCGGAATATTTACATTGGAGGCCACTGTGTCAGTTGAATGCATTGTTGTCCAACTGACTAGTATCCCCCCTTTCCCTTTCACTGTGTTCTTGGGGACCTTCAATGCTGCAAAAATGTTTTGGTACCCTTCCCCAGATCTGTGCCTCGACTGACAATTCCAACGACCTCATGGCTTGGTTTTTGCTCTGACATGCACTGTCAACTGTGGGACCTTATATAGACCGGTATGTGCCTTTCTAATTCATGTCCAATCAATTTAATTTACCACAGGTGGACTCCAATCACGTTGTAGAAACATCTCAAGGATGATCAATGGAAACAGGATGCACCTGAACTAAATTTCAAGTCTCATAGCAAAGGCTCTGAATACTTATGTTAATAAGGTATTTCTGTTTTTTACTTTTAATAAATTAGCAAACACTTTGTCATTTTGAGATATTGTGTGTAGATTGAAGAGGGAAAACATGTATTTAATACATTTTAGAATAAGGCTGTAACGTAAAGAAATCAAGGGGTCTGAATACTTTCTGAATGCACTGTAAATTAAATCAAAAGCCTGTCAAGTTTAAGTAGGCCTATATGCATTATTCTCAAGACAGGTTTATTTTATTGTCATTCATTGATTGATTAGTTCAATTATATGTTGTTGTATTCAGAATTCACAATTTAGGCAAAGTTTGTCAATTAATCTGAAATAAAATGAATAAGCCTACAGTGCATTCGGAAAGTATTCAGACCCCTTGACTTTTCCCACATTTTGATTAAATAGTTTTTTCCCCTCATCAATCTGCACACAATACCCCATAATGACAAAGCAAAAACAGGTTTTTGCTAATAAAATAAAAATAAAAAACTGAAATATCCCATGTACATGTATACAGTAAAGGCCACATATACATTTCAGAATACATGTTATCTAGTCCTCTACAACTAGGCCAACTACACATTTTTGCTATTTTAATTTGATATTTAAAAGGGGGGTATTTGAGATGTCCAAATAAGATTTTATAATATCCACACATTTTACTCGCTCCCATTTAAATTCTGATGTTTTTCCCCCTAGTTTTTCCACTCATATTTGAAACGAATGTGAAGTTGTTCTATTGAGGTCACCTCTTCCCACATTTGCAATCTCATTGAAAACATGAGACGGCTGGGGGCCAGAGTCATATGCATTTGTTAAGACTTCTTCCCTACAACACTTGGCCTGAGACCAAACCAAAGAAAAGGCTGACCAAATGGACTTTATTTGCAAGTGTGAACCAACTCCTTTAGATTGCCAGAGGGTGACAGGAGGGCACTATCTTGCAAAATATTCTATTTGCATTACCAATTAGCTCCCTGGAGGTACAATTTGCATGAGTACCTTACACATACAGTATATATCAACAATTTAAGTTTGTGGCTTTATCAGTAGGCTATATGAAGAACATAATTGTTATTTTACTGAACATTTTATGCTGACACTATTTACCAGCAACTTCACACAGCCATTGAAGAGGAGTGTGACAACATTCCATAGGCCACAATCAACAGCCTGAACAACTCTATGTGAAGGAGATGTGTCGTGATGCATGAGGCAAATGTTGGTCACAACAGATACTGACTGGTTTTCTGATCCACGCCCCAAACTTAAAAAAAAAAAGTTATCTGTGACCAACAGACTCATATCTGTATTCCTAGTCATGTGAAATCCATAGATTAGGGCCTAATAAATGTATTTCAGTTGACTGATTTCCTGATATGAACTGTAACTCAGTAAAATCTTAGAAATGGTTGCATGTTGCGTTTATATTTTTGTTTAGTGTAGATTTCAATCTCTAATGCAGGGATGTGAAACTGCAGTCCTCAGGGGTCTGGTTGTTGTCACACTTTTGCCCCAACTCCAGCTAACACACCTGACTCCAATAATCAACGAATCATGATCTTCAGTTTAGAATGCAATTAGTTTAATCAGCTGTGTTTGCTAGGGATGATGGGAAAAGTGAGACACCACTCCTGCCCCCGAGGACTGGAGTTGCCCATCCCTGCTCTAATGGAATAGAAACATTAGTCATGCAGTGACATAAAACTGGGGCATAAAAATAGTGGATATTGGTGGGAACTGGAACTCGCTGTCGTACACATCAATCCAGTGTATCCCAAACATGCTCAATGGGTGACATGTCTGGTGAGTATGCAGGGCATGGAAGAACTGGGACATTTTCAGCTTCAAGGAATTGTTTACAGATCCTTGTGACATGGGACCGTGCATTATCATGCTGAAACATGAGGTGATGGCGGCAGATGAATGGCACGACAATGGACCTCAGGATCTCGTCAATAAAATGCAATTGTGTTCGTTGTCCTTAGCTTATGCCTGCCCATACCATAACCCCACCACCACCATGGGGCACTCTGTTCACAACGTTGACATCAGCATCTGCCCGGTACAGTTGAAACCGGGATTCATCCGTGAAGAGCACACTTCTCCAGCGTGCCAGTGGCCATCGAAGGTGATAATTTGCCCACTGAAGTCAGTTACAACACTGAACTGAAGTTAGGTCAAGACCCTGGTGAGGACTATGAGCTTGCAGATGTGCTTCCCTGAGACGGTTTCTGACAGTTTGTGCAGAAATTCTTCGGTTGTGCAAACCCACAGTTTCATCAGCTGCCCGGGTGGCTGGTCTCAGATGATCCAGCAGGTGAAGAAGCCGAATGTGGAGGTTCTGGGCTGGCGTGGTAACACGTGGTCTGTGGTTGTGAGGCCGGGTTGGACGTACTGCCAAATTCTCTAAAACAATGTTGGACATTAAATTATCTGGCAACAGCTCTGGTGGACATTCCTGCAGTCAGAATGCCAATTGCACGCTCCCTCAAAACTTGAGACATCTGTGGCATGGTGTTATGTGACAAAACTGCACATTTTAGTGCCCTTTTATTGTCCCCAGCACAAGGTGCACCTGTGTAATGATCATGCTGTTTTACCACACCTGTCAAGTGGATGGATTATCTTGGCCAAGGAGAAATGCTCACTGACAGGGATGTAAACACCATCCCTTTACATGTTGCGTTTATATAAAGTATTTGTTCAATATATACTGTCTATTGCTTAATAAGCCACACTAATATAAAAACAAGACTGTTGCTGGCAGTCACAATCTTAACTTCCTGTTTAGCCATCAGGAAGAGAAGATTCAGAACTGATGTAATACAGAGCCATGTGCTATGAGCAGGAACTCTGAAGAGTGAACAGCTATTAGTTGACACCCAGCACCATGACTCATACTCATTGGCACTCTGCCATACACAGCCAACTCTCTCTCCCAGAGTTAGTGTGTGAAATAAGACAGCCGTTGCTTGTTGTAGCTGTGTGTGCTGCTGACATTAAATTAAATCATAACTTCAGCAATGAATGCGAATTTCTGTCTGAGGTTGACTTATAATAGTTCTGCCACTGTGAGCCTCTTGATGTGTGAGGCAGTCTGAAAGTCATGAGTTTCTCATCTACAGTGGCTACCAACAGGGAATAAAGGTTGTGTGATATATTTATATGCTGGTGTGAGCGACTCCGGGACATGCTGAGCAATTGGTGAGTGCAAGTATGTGTCTAGGAATGGGGAGGGGTGTGTGGGTTGGCTAGCCAGACACAGGGACATCTGCAGTTATTTCTTTCAACTGCCTCCAATCTCCCTTAGTCAAGTTATCCGCTGCTCTTCAGTGTGTGTGAGTGTTTCTGTGAGTGTGTGTGTCGTTGTGGATGACTGTGTGTTTATGTACGTGTTTTTTATCTGGGTGTCACTTTGAGTGAAAAGGTAGGGTTTCAGATGTTTTCAGAAGAGCTTTGACTGGGCTGAACAGGAGCTGCCCTCCTGTAGGGGTAGGAGGGCCAAGATACCAGAGGTGGTCTTGGAGAGGATGCAAGCTTTGACTGGAAGCCAGTGGAGTGTGCGGAGGAGCGGCGTAACATGGGAGAACTTGGGAAGGTTGAACACCAGGCGGCCTGCAGCATTCTGGATAAGTTGTAGGGGTTTAATGGCACAAGCAGGGAGCCCGGCCAACAGCGGGTTGCAGTAGTCCAGAAAGGAGGATGGACCTGTGCCGCTTCCTGTGTGAGATAGGGTCTTCCCCGGGAGGAAGAGCAGCTCCGTCTTGCCGAGGTTGAGCTTGAGTTGGTGGGCCGACATCCAAGCTGAGATATCTCCCAGGAACGCAGAGATGTGCGTCGCCACCTGGGTGTCAGAAGGGGGGAAGAAGAAGGGTAGTTGAGTGTCATCCCCATAGCAACGATAGGAGAGACCTTGTGAGGATATGATGGAGCCGAGTGACTTGGTGTACAAAGAAAAGACGAGAGGGCCTAGAACTGAGCCCTGGGGGACACCAGTAGTGAGAGTATGTGGTGCACACACAGATCCTCTCCATGCCACCTGGTAGGAGCAGCCTGCGAGGTGAAATGCAATCCACAAGTGTGCAGAGCCTGAGATGCCCAGCCCTGAGAGGGTGGAGAGGAGGGTCTGATGTTTCACAGCAGATAGATCTAGGATGAGAACAGAGGAGAGAGAATCAGCTTTGGCAGTCCGGAGAGCCTCCGTGACACAGAGAAGAGCATTCTCGGTTGAGTGACACGTCTTTGAAGCCTGACTGGTTAGGGTCAAGAAGATCGTTCTGAGAGAGATAGTGAGAGAGTTGGTCAGAGACAGCACACTCAAGTGTTTAGGAAAAAAATACTGGGATACAGGTCTGTAGTTTTTGGCGTCAGAGGGGTTGAGTGTTGGTTTCCTGTGAAGAGAAGTGACTCTGGCCATTTTAAAGTCAGAGGGGACGCAGCCAGTGGTCAGGGAAATTAGGAATGGGAGAAGGTCTCCAGAGATGGTCTGGAGAAGGGAGGAGGGGTAGGGGTCGAGCGGGCAGGTTGTCAGGCGTCCTCTGAAACACAACCCTGCCAAGCCGCACTGCTTCTTGACACACTGCTCGCTTAACCCGGAAGTCAGCTGCACCAATGTGTCGGAGGAAACACCGTACAGCTGGAGACGGTAGATTGTGATGGGACAAAGAAATCCCGGCCTGCCAAACCCGGACGACGCTGGGCCAATTTTGCGCCGCCTCATGGGTTTCCCAGTCACGGCCGGCTGTGACACAGCCTGGGATCAAACCTGGGTCTGTAGTGACGCCTCAAGCACTGTAATGCAGTGCCTTAGACCGCTGAGCCACTCGGGAGGCCCTGGCATAGGGTCGTTTTGTGTGAGTTCTATGCAGAGTCACTTTACCCCTACCTACATGTACAAATTACCTTGACTAACCTGTACCCCCGCACATTGACTCGGAACCCCCTGTATAAAGCCTCGTTATTCTTATTTTATTGTTACTTTTTATAAAAAATTGTACTTTAGTTTATTTAGTAAATATTTTCTTAACTATATTTCTTGAACTGCATTGTTGGTTAAGGGCTTGTAAGTAAGCATTTCACGGTAAGGTCTACACCTGTTGTATCCGGCGCATGTGACAAATACAATTAGATTAAAAACAATTTTAGTCGGACCAGTGGACTCAATAGGCTGAGGAAATTAGGAGCTGTTCTGAATCTTCTCTTCCTGAACAGGCAGTTAAGATTGTGACTGACAAAGTCATCCGTAGAGAGGGAGGGATAGTTTCCTAGGGTTAGAGGCAGAAGCTTGACATTTTGAGTGATAGAAAGTGGCTTTAGCAGCAGATACAGAGGAACATAAGGTAGAGAGGAGGGACTGAGAGGATGATAGGTCCTCCAGAAGTTTTGTTTTCCTCCATTTTCACTCAGCTGCCCGTAGCCCTGTTCTGTAAGCTTGCAATGAGTAACTCAGCCACAGAGCAGGAGGAGAGGGCCGAGCCGGGGGGCAGGAGGAAAGGGGACAGACAGTGTGAGTCATAGGATGTGGGAAGAGAGGAGTGTAGGGTCGAAGAGGCAGAATCAGGAGACAGGAGGGAGAGAAGGATTTAGCAGAAGGAAGAGATGATAGGGTAGAAGAGGAGAGAGTAGAGGGAGACAGAAAAGGATACAAAGAAGTGATCAAAGACCTGGAGGAGGGTTGCAGTGAGATTGGTAGGCAAACAGCCTCTAGTAAAGATGGTTAGTAAAACTAATTTCACTCTCTCTCTCTGCAGGCCAGGCTCTCTGAGTCTGCTGTACCTCCGCAGACTCACTCACTCCTCTTAGGAATAATTGGTAACTGGACTTACAGTTTTTTGCTGTCGGGAACAGTTAAAGTGGGATTCTGCCCCCAATTAATCTGCCCTGCTAATTTGATGTACATGATTTACAAATACAACATGATGTATTATACCCCCAAGCAAAAATTGTCATTTTAGTGTCCGTTTAGTGAGGCCCCAAGACAAAATGAAAGTAGCTAACAGTAGTCTCCTTGGGGTAAACCCTGTCGTTAAAGTGGCACTCCAATCTCATTTTCACCTTATTTAACACCTGATTTACTTAACAAAAGGTAGTACAGGTAAAGGCGTCAGCATGCTTCAGTCCGAAACCGGCTAGCCGAACCAAATACTCCCTTAAAAGACCTTCACTTGGGTACTACTAAGATCCATTAATAGTCCATTAATTTGTCCATTAATAGTCTGAATTAATCTAAGATATCTCAAGAAATCTGTAATTCATTTTGAAGTTTTTGCCGAAGAGATCTTAGTCGCACAATTTTTAATCTAACTAATGTTTGGTGTAGTATTGTTTCATTAAAAAATGTGCATGAAAACGGGTCGTCTCTTGATGAATGACAACAAAGACTTTATTGACGAATCCCCACTGTTGACCTATCACAGACGAAGGGGCATAGACCTCTGTTCTGAACTTCGGCTTGCCTCCAGAAACAATTGTGTGCCGAACAGCAAAAGAAATCACCAAGACGAACAAAAAAGTTTTAAAATGTTGTTATAATATATGCACAAACTCTACCAAACTGTTTGGGCTGGGAGGCATGTGGACGCTTTTAGTCATGAGTCATGACATAGCACAGGTGGGGGGATGGGCTTTTCCTCTTTTGATCACTATTGCTCATCTATAGTTCTTCAATCCCGACTTCCCATCAAACCAACTCCTTGAATGCCCTACTCATTGAAGTTTGCTGTTGTGTCTAAAAAAACATTATTTTGCACAAAAAAAAAAGTGTGTGTGCTTTATTGTATTTATAGTTTTTATAGCTTTTCAACAGTAAAAGTTCAAAAATCACTTGAGGACGTCTATTACTGCGTCGTTTTCTCCTAGTCCCTCTTTGTCAGTCATACACTCTAAAAAATTAGGGGTTCAACAAGGGTTCTACTAAGATCCTCAAAGT
Organism: Thymallus thymallus; assembly: GCA_023634145.1. Lineage (NCBI taxonomy): Eukaryota > Metazoa > Chordata > Actinopteri > Salmoniformes > Salmonidae > Thymallus > Thymallus thymallus. The sequence goes on from CM042395.1 coordinate 6,893,540, forward strand.
TCTTTGAAGAACCTTAGGGTTCTTGACACCCCATAGGAGGTAGGGTTCAATGAGGAACCTCCTTATTTGGTGGGGGTTCTTGCAGGAACCTAACTGCCCAACTGAAACATTTGGATTTGAATTTGAAAAAATATTCACATCTCCTCAATTTAAGGTAAGGTTTGTCCCTTGTATGATATACATTTATAGTGTTTTATGATGATGTTATCTTTTCATATTTGTGCAAATCTTTCTAAAACAGAAAATGGACACAATTCAATGGATATCAATCAATAAAGAAGTAAGAATATGTCGGCTATAAGAATATGTTGAAGGCTGTATTGGGTGCAGATGACTGAACTGCTCACTGTTGTGTCTGTATCTGCAGGTATACAGGCGAGGAGACATACCAAGGTATGTCAATTGGTATTGGTATGTTATGAAGATCACATTTACCATCCTCCTTCCTTACCTGGCCAATGAATTTTCCATGAGCCTCTACATTATGGACAAGGTGTGTGTATGAAAACCATATTTCATTCACATTTACCCCAAAAACCAAGGTATGAATACTGTTGTATGGATGTTTTGTTAATCATCTGTATTATTAAACATTTTTGGATTCACAGACTTAACCCTCCCTGCACCTCTGATGAATATAAAAGGAAACCTGTTTTATCACCATCCATTGCAAAATCATTCGGCTCTGGCCCTTTTTGTACAGGGCCCCGTGTTACCAGCCCATTCCAGCCTGCTGTCCATATGGACTCCCAGGAACTTGTATGAACCAACCATTTCCACATCCATCCCCTGTATAGGGACTGCAGTCGGTTCTCCTGAAGTCTACAACCATCTCCTTTGTTTTTCTGATGTTGAGCTGAAGGTGGTTTTGCTCACACCACAAAGTCACTGATTGTGCTCCTGTACTCCTCCTCCTGCCCACCCTTAATGCTCCCTACAATCATTCGAGAACTTCTGTAGGTGGCATGTTTCAGAGTTATATCTGAAGTCCGAGGTGTAGAGGGTGAACAGGAAGGGGGACAGGACCGTTCCCTGGGGGGCCCGTGTTGCTCACTGCCCATTCTGACACACAGCTCTGTAGCCACACAAATTGTGGCCTACCGGTCAGGTAGTCCGTGACCCAGGAGACTAAGGGTGCTTCCACTTTCATCCTCCTCATCTTCTAGTAGCAGGGGCTGAATGGTATTGAAGGCACTGGAAAAGTCAAAAAACATTACCCTCACAGTGCTACTTGTGTTGTCCAGGTGAGAGTAGGTCCTCTGCAGAAGGTAGATGATTGCATCATCCACCCCGATGTTACACTGGTATGCAAACTGCAGTGGGTCCAGTGATGTAAACACCAGGGGTCTGAGGTGAGCGAGGACTAACCTTTCCAGGGTCTTCATGATGTTGGATGTTAGCGGTACAGGTCTGAAGTCATTCAGGACAGTGGGGTGCACCTTCTTGGGCACTGGGAGCAGGCAGGATGTTTTCCACAGCACAGGGACCCTTTCCAGGCTCAGGCTAAGGTTGAAGCGGCACTGGAGTATTCCACACAGTTGGTCAGCCAGACCCTAAGCACCCTTGGGCTGATGCCATAAGGGCCTGCCACTTTCCACTGATGTAGTCTCTCCAGCTCTCTCTTCACTTGATTGGTGGTTGAAAGCCAGCCCAGGTGGGGAGGTGGGGGGAAGGGGGTGTTGAGGATCAGTCCAGAGGTGGGGGGAAGGGAGGTGTTGCAGATCAGTCCAGAGGGAGCGGGGGCGGAGGTGGGGAGGGGCTCGCTGATTGTCTCAACGGAGGTGTTGTGAGCAAAGGGGGGGGGGGGGGGGGGTGGGCATGGCCAGTATCGAACCTGTTAAAAAATTGGTTCAGCTCATTGGTTCTGTCCTGGGTCTCCTCCGTCCGCCCACTGTTTGGCTTTTTGAAGCCAGTGATATTTCTCATACCCTTCCACACCTCTCTCACCTGGCTCTGCCTCAGCTTGTCCTCCATCTTCTCCTTATACCATCTCTTACCCTCAGCAATCCGCAACTTCAGCTCCCTCTGGACGCATTTCAATTTGTCCCTGTCCCCCTCTTCTTCTCATTCAGCAGGGCCTTCAGGTCTCTGGTGACTCAGGGTTTATTATTTGGAAAACAGTGTACCTTCCTGGTGGGTACAGTGTTGTATACACAAACATTTATATAGTCTGTTATGCAGTCTGTAAGTCCATCAATGTCCTCCCCATGAGCCTCACAGAGCACATCCCAGTCTGTTGTCTCAAAGCAGTCCTGTGGGGCCTCATTCGCCTCCGGGGACCATCTCCTAATGGTCCTAGTGGTCACTGGCTGCTGTTGGACCATAGGCCTGTAGAGTGGGGTGAGGTGGACATGGTTGAGATCCGATCTACCGAGGGGAGGGAGTGCAGTGGAGTTGTATGCATCCTTCACATTAGCATATAACAAGTCCAGAGCTGTATTATTCCTGGTTGGGCACTTCACAAACTGTTTGAACGTGGGCAGCGTTGAAGAGAGAGATGCATGGTTAAAATCCCCCGAAATGGCAAAGAAGGCACTGGGATGCATTGTCTGTAACCTCGCGATAACAGAGTGGATGACGTCACACGCTGTGTTTGCATCTGCGGAGGGCGGGATGTAAACAATAACAGAAATGGCCGCCGTGAATTCCCTCTGCAAATAGTAGGGTCTCAGGCTAATGTCTAACAGCTCAATGTCAGGGCTACAAAACTGTTCCTTAACAGTAATATGGTGTTATTGTTGTTATTGTTATGCGTATTATTATAAATAATAATAATAGGGGAGGTGTGTAGTTCAACACTTAACCTCAAAAGGTTATTCGAAGATCCATTAAAAGGGGTTCTTTGAAGAACCCTTTTAAAGGGTTCCTCGAAGAAATTATAGGGGTTCCCCCACAGTTTCAATTTGAATAGGATACTCCAGGAACCTTAATATTAGAGTCCCCTTTCTGGTGGACTGCATTTCTTAATTCCTTTAGCTGTTAGTCATAGCACTACAGCTCAAGCTCCTCCTACCTACTTCCTATTTTGTTTCACTTACTTGTAAAATAAACATAGCTGTATATTCATAACACAACACATCATATTTTATCATAACTGTTATGTCACATTTTAAAGCTGAATTCTTATTGTTGTCACTGCTTCCCTATTCAAAACAGGAATACATCTAGGAACCGAGAGGATGTCTCTTCATAACATTGTTGGGTGTGGTTTAGCAATGGTTTAATTATACAAGTTTGGCTGGCTTTGGGTGTCAGCAAGCCAACCCGAGGCTGTAGCTTCAACAAATAGCCCTTTTGTAAAGAATGTCGTTTCGTTACATTCGGACTCCCGAGCGGCGCAGCGGTCTTAAGGCACTGCATTTCATTGCAAGAGGCGTCACTACAGTCCCTGGTTTGAATCCAGGCTGCATCACATCCGGCCGTGATTGGGAGTCCCATAGGGCGGCACACAATTGGCCCAGCGTCATCCAGGTTTGGTCGGTTTAGGCCGTCATTGTAAATAAGAATTTGTCGTCATTGTAAATAAGAATTTGTCGTCATTGTAAATAAGAATTTGTTCTTAACTGACTTACCTAGTTAAATAAAAAAATAAAATGTGCCTGCTCTTCTGGTTTTAGTGATGCACCTTGTTGACCTTTTTACTGTGATACTCTTTACTAGATCCTTCCTCAATCTAAATGGAAGAAGATACAGTACAGGGCACATTTCCTGTGGTTAATTTATTTATGATACACTTGCAAAAAAAATTTACACATAAAACCCAGACAAAGATGTGGGCCAAAATAATGCCATGGGGAAACTTTAATGGAATAAACCATTTGTCCTGTTTTCCGATGTATCGTGCCAACACTTTTTAACAGATCCTCCTGAACTTTCTGAAGCTCTGAGGAAGGTGTCTGACATGCTGGAATGTAAGCCTATTAGTTTGTCCTGGATAAACGTAAAGATTCATGCAGCTATCTGAGTGCTCCTCTTTCTTCTTTTGGATAGTCGTCTTATAGCCTGCAGGGGAAGATGGTTTTTCTGGACCCTTGACATCCTGTTCCTGGCTAATGCCTCTGCGCTTCTATTCACCTTTGCTTCCCGCTCTGTTTTTCTCCCCTCTTCCTTGGACACTATCTGTGCATTCGCCCACTATCTGTGACATGGTTTGGGAGTACCCTTCTCTCTCTGCACTCACTCTCTCTCTCTATCTCTCTCTCTCTCACTCTCTCTCTCTCGCCCTCTCTCCCTGTATCTCACCCGCTCTCTCACTTTACCCCTCTCACTGTGCTGTGAGCTGATTGAAAGCAGCAGCTGCTCAGTGGCTGTTACCTGAACTGAGGGAGGAAGAGATAGTCGGGGAGCGCCGTCACCGCGCCAAGGGATGCCAGCTGTCCTATATTGGGAATTCAACAGTGATGGGGACAGTGAGGAGACTGCAAGGCCCTGAGTTGGGCATCTGTGACCTCTCCACAGCACCCAAAATACAGAATGGACTTCCACAGCATCCTTTGGAATAGGCTCTATAGATCAAAATATATTGATCATATATTGGGTAAATGTTAATATCCACGTCATCACATCTTTGTGGTACTGGGAATTGTAGTTGTTTATATTGTAGTTGATTGTTTTTTTTTGGAAAAGGTTGACTGAAAGGTTTATTAAAAAAAAAAGCAGAGCATCTTCCTCACTAATATGTATCATAAAACACACTCACTGACTAGGGTATGGGTAAAAGGAACTGTAGAATGTAGAATGAACTGTAGAAAATGTAGAACTGCAATCACAGTTACATCACCCAACTTTGATGCAGTGTTATTGAATTTAACATTACTTGTGGACTGGGTTTGCCAACACAACAAGGAAAGGTTTAACATGGCTTTTACTATATTTGTTGGAGAATTTTCTTGATATAATCACTATGGGAAAGCACTCAGTGTTAGCATTATGCTCTGCAAATGTGAGTGGAGAATCTATCAGGATTCCCTCACACTCATTGATCACTGTATTCACTTATCTTGGCCTGGTCTGAACCTCTTTAGAATCTGAATGTGTGTGAGATTTGGTGGAGGTGCCCTCCAAGCCATTGAAACAATGAGTCTGGCTCTCCCTTTTCAGTTCACTGTTTGAGTGCAAATCTCTGGATTTAAATAATCTTGTTATACTGATTGGGTCACCAATCATACCGGTGGATGGTGATAATGAGAAAAGCCATGGGCATTTATTTTGTGTCTAGTGTAGCCTGCTCCTGAGGCAATAATCCAAGAAATGTGCTTCTCTTTACAGACAGTTTATGGTCCACAGAGGAAAAATTTATAATCTAAATTTGATATGACAATTAGGAATACCCCCCTCTTGGTAATAGAATTTCCTTTCCAGAAAGCAGGCTTTGATCATCTCACTCAGGTTTATGAGACAGAGCGGGGATTGATTTGTTGAGCTAACTAATCACATTCAACATAGAGTGGGGTAATTGATTTTCAAATTATAGTTTAACTAGTTGAGCTATTGAATGAGTCTCTGGTTTATGTTTTACTCGTTCCAATAAAGAGTGTATTTGGACTTATAGGGAATAAGACAGAGACAACATATTATATTGTATACACATAATTATAAAATTCAAATGTGATTTGAATTAGAATGGTTTGTATGTACAATTTTTGTTTTGTTGTACAAGAAAAGCCAGAGTGAGGCTGACAATTAGAATGGTAATGCGCCGATGTATCAAGTAGCCCCTTTATGCGAATCATCAATGTTCTCAAACCTCCAGCATCATCATTGAATATGATAGATTTTGAAGAAGTGAACAAACGTTCACAGAATCCGAATATTTGAGGTCCTATGATAGGTTAGTCTTGACCACATGGGGTTATTTAATCAATTTATCAATTACCTAACTATGTTGTTTTGAGATTATTTGATTGAATCAGAAAGGATTACTTTCAAAATTGAAAATATTTTACATCATGACATATTACGACAGGCTAGAAGGGATACAGTTTATGTATGACCAGCATTTACTTTTGTAGCAGGTTATAGGAATTTACGCAGCAGGTTAGGAGAATTAACGTGGTAAATTCGGGGTATTAAATTAAGGTTCGGAAAAGGGTTAGCGAAGAGCTAAAATTAAGGGGAAAAAACAACTTTTTATGTAAATTTGACATAACCTGTATTCCATCTATCCTTGACCCGTTTTTCGTGATTTGTTGATTCGATTAGGGAGGGGAAAGGAAGCGGCGGTGCAACCCAGTCTGGCCACCTCCCCGTGTATAAAGGTCCAACTCCACCATCATTCTCTCTCTTTCTGTTACCTGGCTAGGGGCAACAGCAGTGGAAGTAGCAGTGGGATTTCGTAGTAACACCGGTAAGCGCGTCTATCATAATTTAGTTTAAGTGGTTTCAGAAACAGGCCTGATCTGTGCTTGATTTTACAACTTTCTTATTTTTCATAGTTAAAGCATTCCGAGAATGTAGCCAAGCAATTTGGTTTTAACTTGATCGTTTCAATTAACCTGTGGATTTCATGGGGGGGGGGACGTTAAGGATGCTGTAATCTTAAATTAGCTTATAAAATGGCCATTAGTTATGTTGTGTAGTCGTTTTAAGTGGAGTTTTTAATTTCTTTGGTTTGCCGGAAAATGATTTTTTTGGGGGTTGGGGGAGGGGAAACGCTGGGAGAAGAACAAAGGGTCTAAAGCTGTGATCTGTGTGGCAGAGTAGTTAAATGGAATGTATTTTCTTCCATTGATGTAAATTGCTCGACAGCCCATGCGACAGGTGTCGGGGTAGATAAATTCCTTTCGGATATTTGAAAGTCTTTCTGTAACTTCATACGACGTGGCCCAGAAGTAACACGTGTCGCGTTTGGCCCGTGGTCGACTGAGGCCTACGTGATCATGGCTCACTCACCCTTTGTCATATCGCATCGGATGAGCGGACGCTGTCGAATATATGACCTTAGGGCTCATTTTAACTTGATATGTATCACGTTAATATAGTTACCCGGCATTTTAATTACATTCCCAGAGGCGATGTGACTTAGCTAAGTGGTGTCTTCATTTTATTTCAGAAACTAAGAAACCATGGGAAAGGAAAAGATTCACATTAACATCGTGGTCATTGGCCATGTCGACTCCGGCAAGTCCACCACCACCGGCCATCTGATCTACAAATGCGGAGGAATTGACAAGAGAACCATTGAGAAGTTCGAGAAGGAAGCCGCTGAGGTAAGTTTTTTTCTTTGCTTGTTGGGTTACAATACTTTGGATTAAATGGCGACGCCAGCATGGTATTTGAACTGGCGAAGCCGGCAGGGAGTGTAACGAGTGCGCGCATACGGGGTGGCGCTTGCCTAGCGTCCGGGTAATGACGACGCACTTTGTGTAATGGCGGCTTAAGGCATTCGTGGCTAGAAGGGGTACACCGTAAGTCAAACTGACGTCAACTATGTTTTTTGACTAAGCATAACTGTTAAACTAATTATCCTAACCGTTTACAGAAAGTCACACATGAGAAGGTGTCTCTAAAGAAAACCCTTAATTGCGTAAAGCCTATATTTCCACATAATACAATTTCTGAAAGTAGTTTCCCAAACTCATTCTAGGCCTAGCCCTGAACATTCTACCTGCTCACTATGCAATTTTCCATGTAGCTTGATATTATTACAATTATTAAACTTAATAATTTTACTTCATCTTTTAGATGGGCAAGGGCTCTTTCAAGTATGCCTGGGTGCTGGACAAGCTGAAGGCTGAGCGTGAGCGTGGTATCACCATCGACATTTCCCTGTGGAAGTTCGAGACTGGCAAGTACTACGTAACCATCATTGATGCCCCCGGACACAGAGACTTCATCAAGAACATGATCACTGGTACCTCTCAGGTAAGTGGGGCCCACTGCAATTGGAATATACTGTTAATCTACCACCTTTTAGTTTAATAAGTGTTGGGCTGACAATACAACATTTTCCTCCAGGCTGATTGCGCTGTGCTGATCGTTGCTGGTGGTGTGGGTGAGTTCGAGGCCGGTATCTCAAAGAACGGGCAGACTCGTGAGCATGCTCTCCTCGCTTTCACTCTGGGAGTGAAGCAGCTCATTGTTGGAGTCAACAAGATGGACTCCACAGAGCCCCCCTACAGCCAGAAGCGTTTTGAGGAAATCCAGAAGGAGGTCAGCACCTACATCAAGAAGATCGGCTACAACCCCCTCACAGTCGCCTTCGTGCCAATCTCTGGATGGCATGGGGACAACATGCTGGAGGCTAGCAGCAACGTGAGTAGTCCATTCCCACAGTACTCAGTTTGTCGTGACCTGTCATTTGTATACGTCCTACTGTATCTAAATGGATATTCTCCTATTCTAGATGGGCTGGTTCAAGGGATGGAAGGTCGAGCGTAAGGATGGTAACGCCAATGGTGTGACTCTGCTGGAGGCCCTGGACAGCATCCTGCCTCCATCCCGCCCCACAGACAAGCCCCTTCGTCTGCCTCTCCAGGATGTTTACAAAATTGGCGGTAAGAGCCAGTCAACTTAGTTTGCATGCTGACTGACACGCAAAGGCTTGATTCCGCTCTGGCTTGATTCCTCTCTGGCTCTTTGGTTAATCTTCTCTCCCTTGGCTTCCGCAGGTATTGGGACAGTACCCGTGGGCCGTGTGGAGACTGGCACCCTGAAGGCCGGTATGATCGTCACCTTCGCCCCCGCTAACGTCACCACTGAAGTAAAGTCTGTGGAGATGCACCACGAGACCCTGGAATCAGCTATGCCCGGTGACAACGTCGGCTTCAATGTGAAGAACGTGTCCGTCAAGGATATCCGTCGTGGCAACGTAGCTGGCGACAGCAAGAACGACCCTCCAATGGAGGCCGGCACCTTCACCGCTCAAGTAGGCATGCTGTTAAAAATTGGGTCGAGCAGATTTCTTTCCTCTGACAATTGTTCTTGCTCTAATTGACCATGTCTCGTTTTTTACAGGTCATCATCCTGAACCACCCTGGCCAGATCTCCCAGGGCTATGCCCCTGTGCTGGATTGCCATACCGCTCACATTGCCTGCAAGTTCAGCGAGCTCAAGGAGAAGATCGACCGTCGTTCTGGCAAGAAGCTTGAAGATGCCCCTAAGTTCCTGAAGTCTGGAGACGCTGCTATTGTTGACATGATCCCCGGCAAGCCCATGTGTGTGGAGAGCTTCCAGGAATACCCACCTCTTGGTAAGTAATCCACAGGTCCTCTTAACCAAAGCGTTGATAATCCTATGTTTATGACAAATTACTAACTGGCTTTTCCGTCTGCTGCAGGTCGTTTTGCTGTGCGTGACATGAGGCAGACAGTCGCTGTTGGTGTCATCAAGGCTGTGGACAAGAAGGCTGCCTCAAGTGGCAAGGTCACAAAGTCCGCCGTTAAGGCCGGTAAAAAGTGAATTCCACTCCCACAGGACGTCCCTCGGGTGGCGGGGTCTGCTGCCCTACATCCTGCGGCGTCTCAAAACCTGAGCTCTATACTTAAGGACTGGTTAATGCTGATTAAAACTCATCGTAAAAGTTTCCGCAGGAAAGGAACTCAACATGGATACACTTGTGACTTCGTCATTACGGACGGTGCCTCTTTCAGTTAAATATCGTTGAACTGCACCTGCGAGGCCACTATTAAATTGGAAGGGAACTGCTGATAACTAATAAAGGTCTTTAAATGTCTTGACCAAAAACCTTGCTGTTTTCTTTCTTCCTTTATTCAAAATGTGCTTGTGGTTCAGTGAGTTGCTCCATAGGGTAGGACAAACATTACTGAATGTAACTGTCTTTGCAGCTGTTTTGACACATGCTATCCCTGACAGCTGCAGGGCTGTGCCCAGTGTGATGGGTTTTCCAGTCCAATCACCTTGGTGGGTTACACGGGCGCAACCAATGGCACCTTGTTTTATTGGTGACAGCAGTGCTATTGCATTTGCTGTTCTCCCGCCCCTCGAAGCACCGGTATAAAAAGAAATGTGAGATCATATTCTGCCCTTTTATCTCCGGTCTAAAAGCAGGGATATATCCGTCAACCTTAATTGTCACAGGTTAGTGAGGCAGAGAATGTTAATTTCAGGACATACTGGGTATTATTGGCATGTGGCTACCATTTTTAAATCTGTAATACTGTTCGATAAAAATGGTTGAGAATGGTAATGAGTTGTGCCAGCCTAACAAGTGACATCTCTTTGGGCGCATGATTTAGGACCTGTAATTTGTACGAGATGTCTTAACTGCTTGTTTTTCATTTGTGTTCATAAATTGTCATTGGCGACCACTGCTCAATCCAGCATAGGCAACTCGCGGACATCGTCATATGTTTAGTGGGTAACTAGTTACCAGCGAACTATTCGCCTCCTTCATGGTAACTAATGGGTTTGAGTTAAGGTTATACGTGTGTTTAGGTTAACTACAACCAGGCGGTGTATGACTTTGGCTCTGGTAGCTAGTGATGACCCAACATGGCCGGCTTGCTAGTCCTCAGATTTAACATGGAGGGCGATTTGCGGATAGCACATGGTGTATGAGTCAGTGGTGCCGATGAACGTCAATGCATCAACATTGCATACACCTTTTGCGTCGCCCATTTTCAAGTGTTTTGTGTAAGTGTGTTTGTGCATCGCTAGTTACGCCCGTTTCCTTTCAATCAGTAAATCATGGGGAAGGAAAAGATCCACATTAACATCGTGGTCATTGGCCATGTCGACTCCGGCAAGTCCACCACCACCGGCCATCTGATCTACAAATGCGGAGGAATTGACAAGAGAACCATTGAAGTTCGAGAAGGAAGCAGCTGAGGTAGGTTTGATCGCCTCCTGACATTGCTAGGGATTTTGAGTTGAATTGCGATGTTATAAAAGGCGTGGTTAGAACTGGAAAGATGTGTCAAGCGACACCTACTGTACGCAATTGTGTATTGCTGTCAGTTGTGGCCAGTCATTGTGCACTAAAGGCAAAAATGCCATCACTTGTCACTGATAAAATGTTAATCTAACATCTGTAGTTTTGGTATGTCCGATAAGTATGAGTATTTGGAAGCATTCAACCTAAATGAAGGTATGCAAATCGAAATGAGTGGTCAGTTTGATTATAGTCAAGACTAATATGGATTTTGGAGTCAGGAAATTGCTAAAAAAACGATTACTGAACTAGCAGAAGAAGCTTATCTGATTAGTCAGTCATTTTCTGAGTCATTTTGTGTTAGTACGATGGATTGTGTAAATGGCAACTGGTAAATTATGTACTTTTGTAGTAGTCCTTTGTTGGGTAGATTTGATCCTGAAACATTACAGAAATGTGTAGGCAATAGCCTATTTAGTGGAATAAACGCAATTCTCTTGTGTAGATGGGCAAGGGCTCTTTCAAGTATGCCTGGGTGCTGGACAAGCTGAAGGCTGAGCGTGAGCGTGGTATCACCATCGACATTTCCCTGTGGAAGTTCGAGACCGCCAAGTACTACGTAACCATCATTGATGCCCCTGGACACAGAGACTTCATCAAGAACATGATCACTGGTACCTCTCAGGTAAAGACAAACTTCTATATCTATTGTTCAATCTGTTTCCCAATTATGAAATGATCAGTAGTGGCATTTTACCATGAGGTTTGAAGTGGTAAATCTCCCCAGGCTGATTGCGCTGTGCTGATCGTTGCTGGTGGTGTGGGTGAGTTCGAGGCCGGTATCTCAAAGAACGGGCAGACTCGTGAGCATGCTCTCCTGGCCTACACTCTGGGAGTGAAGCAACTCATTGTTGGAGTCAACAAGATGGACTCCACAGAGCCCCCCTACAGCCAGAAGCGTTTTGAGGAAATCCAGAAGGAGGTCAGCACCTACATCAAGAAGATCGGCTACAACCCCGCCACAGTCGCCTTCGTGCCAATCTCTGGATGGCATGGGGACAACATGCTGGAGGCTAGCCCCAACGTGAGTAGCCCATCCACACAGTACACTCCACCACAGCAGTGTAAGTTTAGGTGGTCATATGCCTAAATGATTAGGGCTGGAACGTTATAGAAGGTAAAGCACTGACAGATCAGCAAGCCTCATCCTAATTTTTATCCACACGAAAAGAGTAACATTGTTTCTTCTGTTGCCAATTGCAGATGGGCTGGTTCAAAGGATGGAAGGTGGAGCGTAAGGAGGGTGGCGCTAACGGTGTGACCCTTCTGGAGGCTCTGGACTCTATCCTGCCCCCCTCCCGCCCCACCGACAAGCCCCTCCGTCTGCCCCTGCAGGACGTCTACAAAATCGGAGGTAAGAACCAGTCATAGATCAATATGTTTCAAGACACTGTTTTTTTTTTTTTTAGACATAAAGTGGTATGGCTCTTGTGGTTCCCCTTTAGGTATTGGGACAGTACCCGTGGGCCGTGTGGAGACTGGCACCCTGAAGGCCGGAATGATCGTCACCTTCGCCCCCGCTAACGTCACCACTGAAGTCAAGTCTGTGGAGATGCACCACGAGACCCTGGAAGCAGCTCTCCCCGGTGACAACGTCGGTTTTAACGTCAAGAATGTGTCTGTCAAGGATATCCGTCGTGGCAACGTGGCTGGAGACAGCAAGAACGACCCCCCAATGGAGGCCGGCAACTTCACAGCTCAGGTGAGAGATGGGACTGATTTTAAATGTAGGTTTTGTAAAAGAAAATACTAATATTTCCAAGTCTACTTTCCTCCATGCCTCGTTTCTTGCCATACATTTGCACTTTCATTCAAAGTTTTCTGATTTCAGATTGCCCACGTCCCAACCCCCTGTCAATGTAGTTCCAGATTCTAGCCCATCCTTACCCAACCATTATCCCAATCCCCAGGTCATCATCCTGAACCACCCCGGCACCATCTCCCAGGGCTATGCCCCCGTGCTGGATTGCCATACCGCTCACATCGCCTGCAAGTTCAGCGAGCTCAAAGAGAAGATCGACCGTCGTTCCGGCAAGAAGCTTGAGGACAACCCGAAGGCCCTGAAGTCTGGAGACGCCGCCATCATCGTCATGGTGCCAGGAAAGCCCATGTGTGTGGAGAGCTTTGCCACCTACCCTCCCCTCGGTGAGTCACACAGCAATTCCTAATAATGACGATTACGGGTCTTATTTATGCCGTGCTATTGAAAAACGGAGTGTTACGTGGGGGTTATCATCACTGTATAGGACCCATCTGGGTAATGCAGCAGTTCGGTGTTGAAAGAACTCGCTACACATTTACTGTTGCATTGATTGTAAAAAGGTGAAGAGAACTTAATACCTTACAATGTCACTTACAAAAACAGTTTAGGGACTACAACGACTTCTGGAATATTCTGACACTCCATTTAGCAAAACCAATTTAGCCTATTACACCCCAAAAATTAATTCAGGCCTGTCCAGTAACCATTTCTCTTCGCTGCTGTGTCATTGCAGGTCGTTTCGCCGTGCGTGACATGAGGCAGACCGTGGCTGTTGGTGTCATCAAGGCCGTCGACAAGAAGGCTGCCAGCTCTGGCAAGGTGACCAAGTCCGCCGTTAAGGCCGCCAAAGCTAAATGAATTCCTGCTCCAGACATCCAGCAACAACAAGGCGTGTCACCGGCATCCCATCCTGCAGTGTCTCAGAACCGGAGCTCTCTACTCAAGGACTGGCTAATGCTAATAAAAACCCATCGCAAAAATTTTCGCAGGAAAGGAAAGCAAATGTTCGAAGAATAATGCTTTAGGGAAAATCATGATAAAATAAAATGAACATGAACCGACCAAAACGCTGCTGTTTCTTGATTCTCATAAGCCAAAAGGCTGAATCAGTTACTGTTGGATACATACTGCTATCTGTCATGAAATTATATGTTGTGTAAAAATATTAAAATAAAGCCTGGTTTCTGTTGATGTGAAACATTGAGCTAATTGTCAGATTTTGGATTGATTTGCTGAATGCACTCAATTGGTTTACAATATTGTCTACAAACAAAAAATAATACCTATCAACTTCTTTGGGGAATATTCAATAGATATGATTCACTGCCTCCATTTTCAGCATTCTCCCCTTTGTGTTATATCCGAAATGTATGTGAGAAATGTAAGTGCTTTTGATAAACATGTCAATACTGTTGATTGCTGTATAGGTGAAATCGTACACCAGTCTATGTTGGCTACTGTCACGTTATGGGTTTCTGACATAAGGAGAAACTAGTTGCCAGTGTTTTTTTTGTTTTTATATATATATATATATATATACAAAAGCTTCCTACAAAAGAGCAAGCTTTCACCAACCAATTAGAGCATAACATCTCTTTATGGGATGACGCCGCACAGGTGAAATCTCTTTGTTTTACTTTCGTTTTGCAATCCATAATCTTCCGCTCGAGAGACACAGGTGAGATAAAGGGTTTATTATCTTTGAGTGATACGTGACATCACACTTGGGAAATAGAACGGGAACCAGAAATAATAGAGCTGACACACCGGGAGCGGAGCAATAGTGACGTTTCAGTCTGTCCCCCTACCAAGCTGCAATTTGTGACACAACGACTGGGCAATAGCAGGTAAGTCTTAACAGCCCCTGTAAAATGTCACCATGGTTGAATGGTTCTCTAACAATCAGTCTGGGATTATGAAGAAGATGGTGCAAGCGAAGTTGTCTAGAGTAATACGTAGCCTGGTTTGGGTAAGGTCTTGGAAACCACAATTATGTTCATTCCTCTGGGCAGGACCTCAGCATTACAGTCATTGGATATTATATGTACTGTTCTTAAAATGACAAACAACTTAGTAATATGATCTCTGTGGTAGTATGTTAATAAGCACCCACTAAAGACTGAGCAAGGTTGTTTTTGTTATTGCGCAGTCCCATCGCATATACTTTCAACCTAGAAGCATATTCAAATTCTATTTATGTCATACTAGTTTCTCAGAACCTATTGATATGTGCGTGTGTTTGTGTGTGTTGATCACAGTAGAAAGATGAACAGAACCACACCTCAGAGGAAATCATCCTCCAGGAGACAGACCTCAGTTCCATCCACACCCTCTAGAGGACCCAAGACAACTCCATCACGGGTCCTCGCCAGTACCCAGTCCACCCCTGGCGACCTCCAACCTAGCCTGGGCAGAGAGGAAGAGGAGGGTGGTTATCTGGACAGAGAAGATGGAGATGGAGGTAGCCCCATAGAGAACTCTCAGACGGGGGCATTGCTGGTTCGGGAGACTGATGGAAACTCCAGTACTCCAGCCACACCCAACTCACACCTCGCTAGGCAGAGACCACGCCTGACAGGTAAAAGCATGGTCGACCTGCTAGCTTCAATGGTATTGTCGATTACACATTTGTGTGGCTGGCTTCCGCGATAAGCGAGCAGTGTGTCAAGAAGCAGTGCGGCTTGGCAGGGTTGTGTTTCGGAGGACGCACGGCTCTCGACCTTCGCCTCTCCCGAGTCCGTACGGGAGTTGCAGTGATGGGACAAGACTGTAACTACCAATTGGATATCATGAAATTGTGGAGAAAAAGGGGTAGAAAGTAAAATCAATCTTCCCATAGCCCAAAACCACACACCGGGAGACGAGTTGGCCCATATCTCCCCAGAGCTGGCCCGCTGGATCAGGCTTCGGGCCCAGGACCTCAAACTCTGCCAGAGTGTCCGTCAGTGGGCTGTGGACTTGGTCAACCAGCTCCGGGACAGCCTCCTGGTCTTCCTCAAGAACAGTGACGAGCAGCCCTACTTCCAGTCAGCCTCTGTTCTCAACAGTGGTTCATACTACGAGATGGTTAAGGTAACTCACACCATATGACGGGACATGTCTCTGGCTAGCAGCTCATTTAAAACCCATGAACACAAGAGAATTAAAGACTGAACATTTTCACTTAAGGTGTGTTTTGATAAACAGGGCTTAACCTTGAGTGACTAATTAGGCAGAACCTTATCTCACTAACAGTCACCCATGAGCTTAGCTTTGACAATTTTTCTGCCCTCTACAATGTGGCTGCCTGTCCTGCATTACTGGTAAAGGTCTTACCCCTCACCCACACACCAATGACCAATGCCCCCCCCCCCCCGCTTAACGTTGATAGGAATGTGTACTGTCCTTCTACATGAAATTATTTCCACAAACATATACAGCAAAAATAAAATATCTCACCCCCAGACATATAGTATGACATACTATACATAATAGGGAAACATGACATGCAAACATGGAGATCCCTGTTCTTATTGTGTTGCTTTTTGTAAGTCTTTTGGACTTTGTTCATTTCGGTCTGTCAAACCTGCCCTTTGCATTCAGTGAGTATACTTTACTGTTATTAGAATTTATGTGAATGAAACCAAGTAGTATGGAAATAATACATAGTACCTATTACCATTGTGTGCCAACAGATACACAAGCCAAATGAGTTTGACATGATGCTGAAGCTCCAGTCTCCTTCCCACCTCAAAATGACTGAGCTGGACCAATACAACGGCCTGTTCTACGAAGTCGCCCTATACCGACCGACACGTTCCCACATACGGTCTTTCCTATTGGATGATGGGCTTACTATCTCAGCCAGCAAGATCATAAGTGAAATGCACCGTCTGGTCCGCAAGTTCATCAGCACCTACAAAGGTGTGGTAACTGTTCTATATTCACCTGAGAGTCTGCAAATGCAGTCAAGTGCTCGCATACCCATACTGTATGTTGTCGAGTGGTCAATATGATTATTTGAGCCTTAGAGGCCAGTGGTCAGTGTGTCCACATCTCCAACCACCTATATACAGTGGGGAGAACAAGTATTTGATACACTGCCAATTTTGCAGGTTTTCCTACTTACAAAGCATGTAGGGGTCTGTAATTTTTATCATAGGTACACTTCAACTGTGAGAGGCGGAATCTAAAACAAAAATCCAGAAAATCACATTGTATGATTTTTAAATAATTAATTTGCATTTTATTGCATGACATAAGTATTTGATCACCTACCAACCAGTAAGAATTCCGGCTCTCACAGACCTGTTAGTTTTTCTTTAAGAAGCCCTCCTGTTCTCCACTCATTACCTGTATTAACTGTACCTGTTTGAACTCGTTACCTGTATAAAAGATACCTGTCCACACACTCAATCAAACAGACTCCAACCTCTCCACAATGGCCAAGACCAGAGAGCTGTGTAAGGACATCAGGGATAAAATTGTAGACCTACACAAGGCTGGGATGGGCTACAGGACAATAGGCAGGCAGCTTGGTGAGAAGGCAACAACTGTTGGCGCAATTATTAGAAAATGGAAGAAGTTCAAGATGACGGTCAATCTCCCTCCGTCTGGGGCACCATGCAAGATCTCACCTCGTGGGGCATCAATGATCATGAGGAAGGTGAGGGATCAGCCCAGAACTACACGGCAGGACCTGGTCAATGACCTGAAGAGAGCTGGGACCACAGTCTCAAAGAAAACCATTAGTAACACACTACGCCGTCATGGATTAAAATCCTGCAGCGCACGCAAGGTCCCCCTGCTCAAGCCAGCGCATGTCCAGGCCCGTCTGAAGTTTGCCAATGACCATCTGGATGATCCAGAGGAGGAATGGGAGAAGGTCATGTGGTCTGATGAGAAAAAAATAGAGCTTTTTGGTCTAAACTCCACTCGCCGTGTTTGGAGGAAGAAGAAGGATGAGTACAACCCCAAGAACACCATCCCAACCGTGAAGCATGGAGGTGGAAACATCATTCTTTGGGGGATGCTTTTCTGCAAAGGGGACAGGACAACTGCACCGTATTGAGGGGAGGATGGATGGGGCCATGTATCGCGAGATCTTGGCCAACAACCTCCTTCCCTCAGTAAGAGCATTGAAGATGGGTCGTGGCTGGGTCTTCCAGCATGACAACGACCCGAAACACACAGCCAGGGCAATTAAGGAGTGGCTCCGTAAGAAGCATCTCAAGGTCCTGGAGTGGCCTAGCCAGTCTCCAGACCTGAACCCAATAGAAAATCTTTGGAGGGAGCTGAAAGTCCGTATTGCCCAGCGACAGCCCCGAAACCTGAAGGATCTGGAGAAGGTCTGTATGGAGGAGTGGGCCAAAATCCCTGCTGCAGTGTGTGCAAACCTGGTCAAGAACTACAGGAAACGGATGATCTCTGTAATTGCAAACAAAGGTTTCTGTACCAAATATTAAGTTCTGCTTTTCTGATGTATCAAATACTTATGTCATGCAATAAAATGCAAATTAATTACTTAAAAATCCTACAATGTGATTTTATGCATTTTTGTTTTAGATTCCGTCTCTCACATTTGAAGAGTACCTATGATAAAAATTACAGACTTCTACATGCTCTGTAAGTGGGAAAACCTGCAAAATCGGCAGTGTATCAAATACTTGTTCTCCCCACTGTATATATAATAGTAATATAAATTGTTTGTTTAAATATGACATGACACATTGCCTGTATGCTTTTGTGTGTTCTTTGATCTGCAGTGCCTGGAAATAGATGCCGTTGGGTTGTGAATAGGAAGCGTCCAAACTCCCCAGCCGTGACCCTTTCCCTGTTGGAGGTGGATAATGGGAAAGAGGAACTACTTTCTGTGGATGTGGTGCCTGCCTTGGAAGTGCCTTCCTCACAGGGCTGGCCTCTGGCTGCCCGCGCCGGCCCAGATGTGAACAACTGGCTGGGGAAGAAGACCCGGCGCTCTCTCACCCACCAAACTTGCTTCTTTGTGCCCAAGAAACCACCAGGGCGCAAACTCAATGAGGCAGCTAAAGGTGTGCGCAAAATTATTGTTGTTTTTGTGCCAGAGTCTTAGATGTATTACTCTGCATGTGGATAGCTTTTGTCATAATTGATACATGATACATTATTTATACAGTGAATGTGAATTATATTTTCCATTTTATTGAAAATGATTCCCTTTTTTATTTGTTGCTGCTTGTCTCCTGCAGAGAGTTGGAGGATTTCCTTTTCTCACATAGAAAAAGAACTAATCAAGACTCATGGGAACAAGAGGACCTGCTGTGAGAGCTCTGCCACCAAGTGCTGCCGGTCATAATTCACTCTACTACAGCATTTACCAGCACATGTGACTCATTTATCCCTAATACTGAACAAATACCTTTTATGTGAAGTGATCAATGTCATGAATAATACCGATCTTTCTCTCCTCCTCTCCTTTAGTAAGGAGTGCTTTAAGCTCCTCAAGTGTCTGATCGAGGGACTGAAGACACGCTACCCTCAGGAGCTGAATGCTTTGTGTTCCTACCACGGGAAGACAGCCTTCCTGCACACCCTTTCCATCAGGGCCCAGGACTCCCTGTGGACGCCTCGTCAGCTGCCTGCCTGCTTCATGCACCTCCTAGGGGCCCTGGAGGGCCACGCAAAGAGAGGACTGCTCCCCCACTTCTTTGTCCCCACCTCCAACCTCTTCGCCCCACCGACCTTCCCACGAAAAGCTCTGGTGTTTCTGACTGAAGCTCTGGGGGAGCAGAGGAGACAGGGGCTTCCCCTTTTAATGCTCCCGGCTCCTGCCCCACCACTGGCAGTACACTCCCTCAATAACTCCCAGCCCCAGCCATCCCCTGTTATACAACATACTCCTGTTCTCCAGTCTCCTGTTATCCAGCCACCCCAAGTTATTGAGACAAAATCCTTTGAGAAAATCTTCAAAATTGTGGCTTTGGTTGTGGTTTTGGTCTATGTTGCCTGTTACCTCTTGTAGACAGTGTCTATCCTGCCCATCGATGGTAGGAAGGTGGCAGAGACAGTGCATCTACAGCAGAGGGTGCTACAATTTAATGCAGATTTAGAGAATGGTAAGCCATTTTGAAACAGATTTGTATTTATTTCTAAGTCATGTATTTGCTCTTTATAAACACAATGTAAATGATAAATCTATGCAAATTACCAAGAATATAGTAGCTATATAATTTATTGTTTACTACTTCTGTCCGCTACTCCAATGTTCATGACAAACATTTAAATAAAATATATTATGTATCAATTATGAAATTTCCCCCCCGGGGGATCAATAAAGTACCTATCTGTCTATCTATCTATGAAACGCTTGTCCTGCGTGTATTATCATATTGTCTTTGTGCGTGTGTATAAAATCCTTGTGCGTTGCAGTCCTTATATAACAGAGTTGCTGGTCTGTCTGTATTAGGGTAGGCCCTTCCTAAATCTATATGGAAGGAAAGGTGATGGCAATTTCTGAAATCCAAACTAATGTAATGACATAACTGAGATGGATGACTAACTGGTGTATGTCCTAACTGATTACGTTAGAATGTCATTTTCTACTTTTTGCTTTAATAAATATTTTTCTGGAGTTCTTGAATTTAAATATTCTTATATAAGCCCAATTTAATACTGATAGATACACTTATACTGTACTTTATTATTTAATTTGTGTGCTTAAGGAACCTTCCTTCAAATTCATGATGTTACGTAGGGCCCATTTATTCGAACACCTCTCTATAAATAGGCTGCGCCGGAAACGTTTCGTCCTCTTCTAGTGATCAAACATGGCGGTGAGTACAGCTTTTACACATAAAATGGCGACATTTCTCTGTGTACTGTTTAAATCCACAATCATCAGCGTTATGTGGACAATATCTCAGTGCTTTTATAGCCAGATATGAGTAGCTTTATGTGCAGCATTGAAATGAAGTTGTATTACGGCCAAAATATTACGGATCATTGATTAAATTGAACGATCAGTAAGGGCTAGTAGTTTAGGTCTCCACGAATACGTTTCTCAATACTTTGTTAGTTGCCGCTGAATAGGTAACTGGAACGTCCGTATAATAACGGTGCGGAAATATTGTAAACATTCAGCAAGAAATTGTAACTTTTTACTCGTAACAGTGTGACATTTTAACAAACTAGCAAACTGTCTAACGCTAGCAGCCGGGGATATGCACAGGCATGTCCGTGTGGCAGGATTTCGTGCTTAGTTTAGGAAGATAAAGAAACCTTGAATTATTTTTTGGAATGGATATAAGTCTGAACACGTATGGTTTTTTGGAAACAGTTTAAAGATTGCCGGTTGGGTCTATTGACAACATTGACCAGGATTTAACTTTAGTAGATAACTGGTTAGCAACATGTTGCTAGTTTGGTAGCCAGCTAACTTACTCAGCCTGCATAAGACAGCCGATGTATCCAACAGAAGTTTAATTATTGGCTACAGTGTGTGAAAGTTTACATTTCAGCTTCTCAATGACAACTTTGTATTATTTCAACAGGAACAGGGCGAGAAAAAGGAGAACCCCATGCGTGAGCTTCGCATCCGCAAGCTCTGTATGAACATCTGTGTTGGGGAGAGTGGTGACAGACTGACCCGTGCTGCTAAGGTGCTTGAGCAGCTCACAGGCCAGACACCTGTCTTCTCCAAGGGTAGGTATCCTACGTGTTTTGATTGGTTGTGCTTTTTAATCTGTGGCAGGGTGTTTGATGATTAGTTACTTTTTTGACAGACTCATTCTATTTGTCAGTGGGAAATGTGTTTTGCTTACAATTAGTCCTATCCCCCTCAGCCCGCTACACTGTGCGATCCTTCGGTATCCGCAGAAATGAAAAGATTGCTGTTCACTGTACCGTTCGTGGAGCTAAGGCCGAGGAGATCCTGGAGAAGGGACTCAAGGTGAGTTTTCAATATTGCATGTATTTATTAGAAAAACTGCATTAAATGTTTTTGGAAGTGGTTTTATGACCTTGCACTTGTCTTGATCAACGCTAATTTGTCAAGGCAATGTTTGACACCCTTTTCGGGTGGGTCTTAGTGTAGTGGTAGCCTCTAACATTGGCTGCTGTTATTAGCTTTCTAGAGTTATGCAAACTTTTAGGGCCTCTGGTAGCCCAGCAGTTAAGATCGTTGGGCCTGTAACCAAAAGGTAGCTGGTTTGAATCCCTGAGCCGACTAGGTGAGGTTTGTCAATGTGCCCTTGAGTAAAGCACTTAATCCCAGTTCTTGTAAATTGCTTAGGACTCAAATGTTTTGAGTTGCATCACACTCAACCAATGGTGTTTTGGCAAGGGGTCAACTGTGACCTTTGTCTAGATGCTTAAGAATGTATTTAGGCGTATTGCTTGAAGTTGCTGTTCACCTTACTAATTGGTATAACTCCTTCCAAAGGTGCGTGAGTACGAGTTGCGAAAGAACAACTTCTCTGACACTGGGAACTTCGGCTTCGGCATCCAGGAACACATTGATCTGGGAATAAAGTACGACCCCAGCATCGGTATCTATGGACTGGACTTCTACGTTGTGAGTTGAAATGCTTTAGACTACTTTATAAATAAAGTTTGGGTTTGATTTTACGTGCCTGTTGGTATACAATGGTATTTGCATGCTTCTAATCTAAACCACCCTCTTTCTCTCACGCCATTCATTGTTAGGTCCTGGGTAGACCCGGCTTCAGCATCGCTGACAAGAAGCAGAAAACCGGTCGCATCGGTTTCAGGCACCGTATCCGCAAAGAGGAGGCCATGCGCTGGTTCCAGCAGAAGGTGAGGCTCAATTTGAGCTATGATCTGACTGATTTTGTTTGAATAGTTTCTCTAAGGAAAGCTTAGAGCTTTTTGCTTTGTAAATGTACATCAGAAAGGTTAATGTGAGAAGTGTCAAAACCAGAGTTTACCAGTAGGATTCTATCGCCTTTTCGTAGGAGCAGTAATGCTTGATTCTTTTAAAGCTGCAATATAACATTTTTGGGGACCTGTTATAGATTTGTCATTCTCATTAATTCTGAAGCAGTAAATCTGTTCTATGTACAATATTTCTATGATTCCTGTTAAGTTTAGGTTTGCATGATTTTACATTTGTTTTTATACACCAGCTGAAATGATAACTTTAGCGTTTTATGGAAAATAGATTTCAGTGGTTTACATGTTAGTGATTCTTTACACTATACTTGCTTGTTTTGTAACATTAACTGAAATGAGGCAAACTATTTTTTGAATTTAGCCACCAGTAAATGCCGAGCTATAACTGTATAGCCTGTCAAACTATCTTTGAGGCAGGTTTTTCCATTTGGCAGGAATGAAAGAACTGCATTCACGCTGCCTATTTGCTTGTAAGATTGCCCATACTTGCTGTAATGCTATTGGAAGCGAACCGTCAGCTGACCCTTCGACAACTTTGTAGCAAGGCTATTGGCTGAAGATGTATTTTATTGAACATTTTGTTATTTTTTTTTTACTCTGCCACTTATTTTCTCTTGATTTGTGAGAAGACTTTGCTGAGCATTGTAAGCTAATTGTTGTCTTCTTTTTCAGTATGATGGGATCATCCTCCCTGGGAAGTGAAGGATCACCGTTGACCTTGTTCATAACAATAAAATGGAAATCAACACTTTGTTCTGTGGTTTAAGTGATTTCATGTCCTATTCTGGCTTTGAACTTCAGTGAATACAGATTTAGTTTAATCGTCTATAAGTGGGAAGGATTGGAATAGTAATGGAGTGACGGTAATGTGTAGGTTGTGTATTAAAATGGAGCGTGCTGCGTTCAAGGATTAATATTAATATGCAATGTTAGTGTTATGTACATTTTTAGAGCAGGCTCTATGGTTCTAATTGCAACAAGAAGCTATACAGGGAACTATTTGTTAACTTTCTTGGTGTACAGGATAGAGAATATAACTTCGTAATTTTTTTAAATAGAATATGAGCTTTACCAAATATATTTTTTATAAGGCAGCCAGTGGGGTAGGTTGGTCTGCATGCAGTAGTACATGCTGGTTCAGTCTTCTGCCACATGATGGCAATATTTGTTAAATGTGTGGTCAAGTGAGTTGTTATAGTTGGAGTGGCAGGAGTTGGTACTAGTTCTGGACTTGGTCTAGTTTAACCCCCTACACTCTCATTGCTTCAGAATGCTGTTTGGAGTACAGCTAGCTGTTAACCAATGCTATTTTACTCTAACATGAGCCCACCTGAGTCAACTGAAGGGTGACTTGAGTTGCTGCTTGAGCAAAAACTAAAATATGCACCCCTTAGCGTCCCTCAGGACCACAATCTGTAAACACTGGACTAGTTGGTATGAGCATAAGGGCAATTTATGGTTTACAATTGCCACTTAACCTGTGTTTACCATAGTTTTCATCTCGTGTATACATTACCTGTGAGTATTTAAGTTAATTGAAATGAGATTGAATCAACATTTTAGATCTGATTTGGCTTTATTCAGTGAAACTCAATGGTTACAGAGCCTCTGGTGCCTGTCTAGACACACACACACTTTCCACTCTGTGCCAGCCTCAGCTCACCTCCGTACAGGGATTTCTCCAAGTAAATTGGCCTCATTAACATAATTGTTATATTTGAGTCCTGATCTTTTTCGAGTCTGACTCAACCCCTAGATCTGCCTTGGCAGGCAGGTCCCCCATATTTAGGAGTTTCACTGATTCTATACCCTGGTAGCTGGTCATTGTATCACCTGGATGGAGATGGCTGAGGATCACATTTCACTTAAACACATTTACATACTGAATGTAAAAACTTAAGACAAATATTGTATAGTACAAGTATTTGTTTAAATGGCTATATTGGATGATTGATTATATTTAATGGGTAGTATTTTTAACGTGCTGAAAATTGTATTGCAGTATTTGCCAAAAGCTTGTATGGCTCAGTTTCTAACACACATTCACTCTAGTATGTACATTTGCACGCACAGATAGATAGATAGGTACTTTATTGATCCCCCGGGGTGATCATATCACAGTTCTCACTTGTTCCACCTTGCTAACTAACTGCAATACATTTTTTACACATACTGCAAATAGATTGTCATTTTCACATTCATCAACCATAGGTCTCATTCTATACAACTTCCTAATGCACCTCTTATCATACATTAAAGAAGTTAATAGTTATCCCTTCCATCTTTCCTGTTCCTCTACTGCTTGCCTCTATCTCTGTTCTTACCGCTCCTCAATTTCTTGCTCCTCCCATCATCCTCCCTTCTCTCTCTTCAACTCTCTTTTTCTATATCTATCAGGCAGTGATGGGCTGTGGGACCACATGGCTCTTTCTCTGTGGTTGCTCCTCCTTGGTTGCTGGGGTGTTGTGGTGCTGTTGCCTGCGGGGGGTGTGGCGGGGTGGGAGGGTCAGGGTGCAGCAGGATACACCCACAGTGGCCTCGGGCAGATCCTCCCCCATGGACCAGCTGTTGGTTGCCGGGGTGTACTTCTGCACGGCCGCCTTGTAGCGCTTCTCGGCCTCGTTCCAGCCGCCTAGCAGGTACAGCTGTTCCCCGAGGGGTGACAGGCCTGCCGTGCTCACGCCCAGGGGCAGTGGGGAGGCCCGGCTCCACTCACTGTTCTCTGGGGAGAACACCTCCATGGACAGGACGTCCACACGGTCTCCGCTGGGGCCCAGCTGGCTACCGCCCACCACGTACACCTTCCCTCCCAGGGTGGAGGAGCAGTGCCATCCCCGGGGGGTCTCCAGGCTGGCCTTCTCACTCCAGGTGTCCGTCTCAATGTTGTAGCAGGCCACGGAGCGCGAGTAGGCGCAGTTGATGTAGCCGCCGGTCACCAGGACGTCTCCGGATGGCAGCACGGCACTGGCGTGACAGCAACGTGGCACCTCCATGGGCGTCTTGAGCTGCCAGGTGTTGGAAGAGGGCAGGTAGCTCTCGGTGGTGGCCAGCAGGCCCTCCACGTTGCGGCCGCCAATGGCGTACAGGCGCCCGCCAGTGGCAACCAGGCTGAAGTGGGTGCGGCGCTGGCGCATGCCAGCCAGATGCAGCCAGGTGTTGAAGCGAGGGTCGTACCTGAGGAGCAAGAGATGGACAGTGATGAGTCAGAATATTAATTTGTCTAAAGTTAAATTAAATCTACCCATAATCAATGAACAGTCAAGTATGCTTTACTGTCTTATTATATTTACAGTATGATACATTTAAGGTCTTGATCTGGTCAGTGAGCTTAATCATGTGTGGGTGTTTGCTCATACATATACAGTACAGGATATCTATGTACCTGCTGAGGGTGCTGACAGCGTGCTTGGCCTGGTTGCGTGCATCGTTCTGGTCCTCTCCTCCGGCCACGTACAGGAAGCCATCCATCACAGCCACACACTGGTTGAAGCTCTTAGCCGGCAGCTGGGACAGGTGGCGCCAGGTGGCCACACCCTCACGTGGGTCTCTCCACAGAACCTTGAAGGGAACCAACGTCAACAACTTAACACGTCTCATTTTGGATAATACTGTTGAGTCTTCTAGAATGTTGGTTGACTTCTTCATTATGCCTTTGACTTCTGCCTAAAGTTTAGCCCAAACCAGATCCCCCACACTCACCACTCTACTCAGTGCACGCTCGGTGATGGAGGGACGTCCCCCAACAGTCAGCAGGGTGGCCTGTCCGCCACGCACCTGCGTGCGGCGAGATTGCAGCGTGTTCTGCTGGTAGGGCAGCAGGTGGTAGTTCATGGCGTCCACCAGCAGGCGGTGGCATTGAGGGTCTATCATCATTCTCGCCACGGGCTGGATCTCGCTGACCAACTCACTGGCAGGGATGGTCTCGAAGCGCACGTGGGACAGCAGCTCGGCGGCGTGCACATGGCGCTTGGGGTCGAAGTCCAGCCATTTTATGGCCAACTGTGTTCGAATGAAACCAGAGCTATACTTAGAATCCTGTTCAGTTTATAAATACCGCTCCCTCTCTGCCTCCTTGCTATGTCTCTCATCCCTACTGATATTGTGATTTAATAACTATATATACAGTGAGTTATATTGACTGAGTATTTATATTCATAGTAGAATGTCACATAGTCTGGCAAGTGTCTGTGTACTAAGGTCATGTGGCTATATCATGTCCTTAAACAGCTGTTCTGAGGCTGGATGTAGGTTTAGCTCAAAATGGCTGCGGTTGGGGGTAGGGAATGAGGAGACCTGATCCTAGGTCAGTTATTACAGGCAGAAAAAGTAGGGTAAAAGCATGGTGAGCGGAGCTGACCTGGAAGGCGGTGACTTCAGATGGCAGCAGCAGGCTGTCCTCCTGGAGGAAGGCCGTGATCTGTTCCAGGGTCAGCTGGTTGAACAGGGGCGTCTCGGTGAACGCAACAAAGTTCTCCAGCACAAAGCGGCGGGCAGCATCACGCACAGGAATCAGGCCGTAGGCGGCGGCGATGTTCCACACGTACACGCACGTCTGCACGTTCATCTCGGCTAGCAGGAAGTCCATGCACATCTGGAGCAGCTGGGGGATCTGGAGGGTGGCAGCAGCTGACACAGTGCAGCCGATGGTGTACAGGGACATGTGGACGCGACCCAGGTAGGCGAAGGTGATCACGTTGGCCAGGCCTGGGAATAGGTGGACGACATCATCGCTTTATTCATGTGTTTTTGTCTATTGATGCAGACTTTGAGAAATATTTGGACTGAAAACAGTCATGAAGTTCCCAAATAAGAGTCTTGCTGCATCCTCTAATTGATATCAGCTATATGTTAGGCGTGTTAGTTTGAAACGTACCAAGAGGGGAGAGTGAGGGCAGCTCTAGACGCTTCATTCCGGGGTCCTTGGCCAGGATCTCCCTGAAGTACTGGCTGACGGAAGAAATGACCAGCTTGTGCACGTCGAAAGCCTTGTTCTTACAGGCCAGCTCCAGGTCAGTGAGGAAGCGCTCCTGGCGCATACGGCTCAGCTCCTCCAGCAGGGCATTGCCATGGAGGGGGCGGGTCACCTCACAGCCGAGGCCCAGGCCCTTCTCTCCGGGCTTGATGACGGGAGGGGGCAGGGGGAGGTTGAGATGGTTAAGCTGCACAATATCCAGTGCGGCCATTTCCTCGATGTTCTTCACGCCTTCCACCACCACCACTCCTCCTGCCATCTGTGTGGTGACAGTTGTCACCTGGGCGACGACTGGCTCCATGGTAATCTTCTTTGTGCGATTGGCCTTCTTCTTGGGGGCCATGGCGACCGTTACTATGACAGTATGGTTTTAAAGGTTTTGGTTCTTGAGTGCTGACTGAAACACTGAGGGATGAGGACTCTGACTCACTTGCTGACAGGCCAACTAATCAACAAACTGACAAAACGGACTCTTTACTGACTGTGATAAGGTTGACTTTCTTTACTGACAAACACAACCACTGAAGGACAGACAGACTAGACTGGCTGGTGGGTTAACTATGTATTCTCTACTGCTGACAGAAGGGGGCGACAGATTGACAGACACAGTGTGTAAGGCGGGGGGTGGGTTGGTGGGTTGGGTTGGTTTCAGTGCGACAGCACACAGGACCTGAAGAAAAAAGAGAAAACGCACTAAGTATCAAAACATCAGAGAAAAAGACAATGGCAACACAGTAACAACATACTGTATACTCTTAATATTTCTCTTGGTCACAGATCGAGTCTAAAAAAGAGGGGTGTGTGATTGACAGGTGCGAGTGTTTGGGGGGGGGGGGGGGGGGGCTTCGGCTTCTAGAAATGCAGTGTCCGGTTTATGATTTATAGCAGCCCGATGTGCTTGTATTCATACTCACACACAGACTCTCAGTGTATTTCAGCAGCAGAACAACTGGGAAACGTATTCATGTTTTAAATGGCCCTATAGAAGGACTTGAGAAACACGAGGGGAGTTTTCCTAAGGTAAATTTAGTCACTCTATGAAAGGGCTCTGCTTAAATTAGCAAACCCCTCTTAGAATTGTAGAATGTTGTACAGCTAAGCACATTTGAAAAATATATACTCTATATTTATATTCGCTTAGTTTACTGTTTTAGTAGTTTTGAATTTGAAATTCTGTATAAAAGTTGGTTATACATGTTGTTTATAACTCAATTTCAGTGTCTCGCTCATTACAGCAAATTAAGCAACACATACAGGTCCAGTCAAAAGTTTGGACACACCTACTCATTCCAGGGTTTTTCTTTATTTTTACTAATTTCTACATTGTAGAATAATAGTGAAGACATCAAAACTATGAAATAACACATCTGGAATCATATAGTAACCAAAAAAGTGTTAAACAAATCAAAATATAGTTTATATTTGAGATTCTTCGTAGTAGCAACCCTTTGCCTTGATGACAGCTTTGCACACGCTTGACATTCTCTCGGCCAGCTTCCAACAGTCTTGAAGGAATTCCCATACATGCTGAGCACTTGTTGGCTGCTTTTCCTTCACTCTGCGGTCCAACTCATCCCAAACCATCTCAATTGGGTTGAGGTCAGGTGATCTGATGCAACATTCCATCACTCTCCTTGGTAAAATAGCCCTTGCACAGCCTGGAGGTGTGTTTTGGTTCATTGTCCTGTTGAAAAACAAATGAAAGTCCCACTAAGCGCAATCCAGATGGGATGCCATATCGCTGCAGAATGCTGTGGTAGCCATGCTGGTTAAGTGTGCCTTAATTTCTAAATAAATCACAGACAGTGTCACCAGCAAAGCACCATAACTCCTCCTCCATGCTTCACGATGGGAACCACACATGCAGAGATCATAAGATCACCTACTCTGCGTCTCACAAAGACACAGTGGTTGGAACCCAAAATCTCAAATTTGGACTCATCAGACCAAAGGACAGATTTCCACCGGTCTAATGTCCATTGCTCGTGTATCTTGACCCAAGCAAGTCTCTTCTTCTTATTGGTGTCTTTTAGTAGTGGTTTCTTTGCAGAAATTTAACCATGAAGGCCTGATTCACAGTCTCCTCTGAACAGTTGATGTTGAGATGTGTCTGTTACTTGAACTCTGTGAAGCATTTATTTGGGCTGGTAACTCTAATGAACTTATCCTCTGCAGCTGAGGTAACTCTGGGTCCTCCTTTCCTGTGGCGGTCCTCATGAGAGACAGTTTCATCATAGCTCTTGATGGTTTTTGCGACTGCACTTGAAGAAACTTCTTGAAATTTTCCGGATTGACTGACCTTCATGTTTTTTAAGTAATGATGGACAGTAGTTTATCTTTGCTTATTTGAGCTGTTCTTGCCATAATATGGACTTGGTCTTTTACCAAATAGGCCAACTTCAGTACACACCCCTACCTTGTCACAACACAACTGATTGGCTCAAACGCATTAAGAAGGAAAGACATTTCACGAATTAACTTTTAACAAGGTACACCTGTTAATTTAAAGGCATTACAGGTGATTGCCTCGTGAAGCTGGTTGAGAGAATGCCAAGAGTTGTTGTCATCAAGGCAAAGGGTGTCTACTTTGAAGAATCTCAAATCTCAAATATATTTTGATTTGTTTAACACTTTTTTGGTTACTACATGATTCCATGTGTTATTTCCTAGTTTTGATGTCTTCACTATTATTCTACAATGTAGAAAATAGTACAAATAAAGAAAAACCCTGGAATGAGTAGATGTGTCCAAACTTTTGACTGGTACTGTACTTGGAAAAATACACACATCTCACTAGCTCAAAACATCCAAATCAAATGTATTTATAAAGCCCTTTTTACAGAGGCCACAAAGTGCCCAGCCTAAAACCCCAAACAGCAATCAATGCAGATGTAGAAGCATGTTGTCTAGGAAAAAGCTCCCAAGAAAGGCAGGAACATATGAAGAAACCTAGAGAGGAACAAGGCTCTGAGGGGTGGCCAGTCCTCTTCTGGCTGTGCTGGGTGGAGATTATGGCACATTCAATCACAGACATACAAGCACGCTCATGTCACCTAAAAACACAGAGAAGGGAAAAGCAAGCATGGCAGTGTCCCTGTTGCTTGGATTACTACCCAGTATACCCCATCTCTGGTTCCTCATCATACCCTCCCAGTGATTTGACTCACTATACCAAAATTACCGCACATTGATCTGGTACTGGTACTCCCTGTATATAGTTTAATTCTTGTGTATTTTATTCTTTGTGTAATTATTTTTATTTTTTATTATTTTTAACTCGTTGGGAAAGGGCTTGTAAGTAAGTATTTCACAGTAAAAGTCTACACCTTTTGTATTCAGCGCATGTGACAAATAACCTTTAATTTAGTTTGTTGTAATTGAATTGACCCCTGAGTGTTATACGCTGGGCAAAGAGAAATATCACATGCTATGTAAAAAGCATGTTGAATTTTTGTTTCTATTTGTACATGTTTGTGTGAAAGGACATTTGCGCTCTCTCAAAAACCAAATCAGATTTTTCACTCCATATTGCTGATGTTCTCAATAAGCAGAATATCTTTCCATGGCCAGAGCCAGAGTATAACAGTATGTCAGAGCGCAGGTGCTTTCCATCACGTGTGTTATGAAAAGACACACATGGGGATCCTGGCAGAAATGTACACTCAGCCAATGCTATTTATGTCCAGACTGTTGTTTAAAGATCACCAGCGGAAACAGTGGATATATGGGTCACCAATCATCCTTGACCTATCAAAATGGTGTACATCTCCTCCATGTACTATGATACAGTTGAAGTCGGAAGTTTACATACATCTTAGCCAAATACATTTAAACCCAGTTTTTCACAATTCCTGACATTTAATCCTAGTAAAAATTCCCTGTCTTAGGTCAGTTAGGATCACCACTTTATTTTAAGAATGTGAAATGTCAGAATAATAGTAGAGAGAATGATTTATTTAAGCTTTTATTTCTTTCATCACATTCCCAGTGGGTCAGAAGTTTACAAACACTCAATTAGTATTTGGTAGCATTGTCTTTAAATTGTTTAACTTCGGTCAAACGTTTCGGTTACCCTTCCACAAGCTTCCCACAATAAGTTGGGTGAATTTTGGCCCATTACTCCTGACAGAACTGGTGTGACTGAGGCAGGTTTGTAGGCCTCCTTGCTCGCACATGCTTTTTCAGTTCTGCCCACAAATTTTCTATAGGATTGAGGTCAGGGCTTTGTGGTGGCCACTCCAATACCTTGACTTTGTTGTCCTTAAGCCATTTTGCCACAACTTTGGAAGTATGCTTGGTGTCATTGTCCATTTGGAAGACCCATTTGCGACCAAGCTTTAACTTCCTGACTGATGTCTATTTTGTGAAGTGCACCAGTCCCTCCTGCAGCAAAGCACCCCCACAACATGATGCTAACACCCCCATGCTTCATGGTTGGGATGATGTTCTTCTGCTTGCAAGCCTCCCCCTTTTTCCTCCAAACATAACGATGGTCATTATGGCCAAAAAGTTATATTTTTGTTTCATCAGACCAGAGGACATTTCTCCAAAAAGTACGATCTTTGTCCCCATGTGCAGTTGCAAACCGTAGTCTGGCTTTTTTATGGCGGTTTTGGAGCAGTGGCTTCTTCCTTGCTGAGCGGCCTTTCAGGTTATGTTGATATAGGACTTGTTTTACTGTGGATATAGATACTTTTGTACCTGTTTCCTCCAGCATCTTCACAAGGTCCTTTGCTGTTGTTCTGGGATTTATTTGCACTTTTCGCACCAAAGTACTTTCATCTCTAGGAGCGGTATGACGGCTTTGTGGTCCCATGGTGTTTATACTTGTGTACTATTGTTTGTACAGATGAACGTGGTACCTTCAGGTGTTTGGAAATTGCTCCCAAGGATGAACCAGACTTGTGGAGGTCAGGCACAGTCAACTTAGTGTATGTAAACTTCTGACCCACTGGAATTGTGATATAGTGAATTATAAGTGAAATAATATTTCTGTAAACAATTGTTGGAAGAATTACTTGTGTCATGCACAAAGTAGATGTCCTAACCGACTTGCCAAAACTATAGTTTGTTAACATGAAATCTGTGGAGTGGTTGAAAAATTACTTTTAATGACTTCAACCTAAGTGTATGTAAACTTCCGACTTCAACTGTATATGAAGTACCAGTTTTAAGAGACAGGCCTAGGCATTTCATTTAATAAATACTGTAGATGTGGGGCTATTGTTGGTTCCCTTGATTGACCTCTGATGTTGTGCTATTGTGTCTATATGCCATGGGGCGCCCAATAAGGGGGATGACACAGCAGCTGTGACTCCCACCAACCTTGGTTCCAGATATTAGTGAGGGTTAATGTGCAATGTGAAGGTTATTTTCATTTGATGTAATCACTTCACATTGTTAGCTACACTGGTAGAATGTTTCTGAATCTAAGGCCTTTGCAAATTGCTTCCTTTGGTGGTTTAGGTTCTCGCCCACCAGCAGAGAAGATCTAAGGAAGTGGTCTCAGATATATCAGGTTATTTCTTAGGCAGCCGGAACGTGTGTTATTGACGTTTCAAGGCGGGTGCTTATCTTCACTTGCACTTTTCTCAAGAATGCCTGGCCGGTGAACAATTTAGGTCAAACTCTCTGGGATCTCATCAAATCAAATGTTATTGGTCACATACACGTGTTTAGCAGATGTTATTGCGGGTGTAGCGAAATGCCAATAGTTCTTATCTCTGGACCAGCTATAGGTCAGTAATAGTAGGCTGTAATTTTGGCACCCAGAACAAATCTTGAGTAAGAGCTGGCCTTTCGCCTCTGGCCATCTACTCAATTTTGTAAAGTCTGTTAAGAGATACTAGTAGTAGTGGTACAGTATATCACTCGTGACTGCTGTTTCACCTCTTTCAGGGGGTGTTACGACAGACAGTTCTAATTCCTAATTCTATGGTTGCGACATCCTACTAGGTGGCTCCTCACACCCTCCCTTTCGCCTGTAACTAACTCTAACAGTGTCAGCTCTCTCTCATATGACACCAACAACAGCTGCTGTCCTGTCCCCCTCTCCATTTGGGGGGAACACAGCCCAGTCACAAGCATCGTCCACTGGACTGACCGGGGCTATTTTAAAACACAAAGTTCAGAGATAGAGAGAGAAAATTAGAGAGCAGTGGTGGAAATAGAACCCAATTGTCATACTTGAGTAAAAGTAAAGATACTTTAATACAAAATGACTCAAGTAAAAGTAAAAGTCACCTAGTAAAATACTACTTGAGTAAAAGTCTAAAAGTATTTGGTTTTAAATGTACTTACGTATCAAAAGTAAAAATTTCAAATTCCTTATATTAAGCAAACCAGACGGCACCATTTTCTTGTTTTTTGTATATACGGATAGCTAGGGGAACACTCCAACACTCAGACATCATTTAAAAACAAAGCATTTGTGTTTAGTGAATCCGTCAGATCCGGTAGTAGAGATGACCAGTGATGTTCTCTTGATAAGTGCGTGAATTGGACCATTTTCCTGACCTGCTAAGCATTCAAAATGTAGCGAGTACTTTTGGGTGTCAGGGAAAATGTAAAAAGTACATAATTTTCTTTAGAAATGTAGTGAAGTAAAAGTTGACAATAGTATAAATAGTAAAGTAAAGTACAGATACAAAAAAAAACGACTTAAGTAGTATTTTAACCTAAGTACTTTACACCACTGTGAGAGAAATAGGAAGGGAGGCAGAGAATCAAATATAGTATGCATGTGAATCTTAGTAACAAGTTATACTAGCTAGTTGTTTTCTGAGGCAGAGCTTATTGTTGGGAGGATGTGGTGTAGGCTACTTCTCAAATGTGAATTGGAGTGTGCAGAGACGGCCCTATCCACTAAGCGATAGTTTAGGGCCCCGCTGCCGCTAGGCCCGACCAAACAAAATCAGTCGGGGTCTCAACTTACTGTTGAGAGTTACAATAGTAGAACACACAAGGTGCATCAGCGGTTTTTCTCTTTTTATGTCAGTCACTCAATTAGCCCATGTCAGACAAAATGGTTTAGATTGGTAATTAGTTTAGCCGGTTATCTGAACTTCTAGTAATCATGGTCGAATTACTGACCGGGCTCATGTAAAAATCTTCCCAGCATGAAATAGTTCCCAAACGTTCTGATTGTTTTGCGATTTCTCACAGCGTGAAAATGTTCCCAGTCCAATAATAAATTGCACACGTGTCTCTTTGTGCATTTGCTACATCTGCCAACCCGGATTTGCGCGTCAAAGTGCTGAGGATTGATGTGAGGAGATTTTTTGCGATTGCAAAGACTAGTGCATATATTTGTTCAAGATGGCTATCTCAAAACAGTACCTGGGAACATCTGCTGAAGGAAGCTATCTACTAGATAAGTGCTAACTTTCTATCTTTCTCAGTCAAGTAATCACACTATCTTTCTCAGTCAAGTAATCACACTATCTTTCTCAGTCAAGTAATCACAAGCTAACGTTAGTTCTCCTTTGCTAGCGAGACAATGTAATCCGTATCGCGGGAATTCAGCGTCAGAGCGCAACACAATCACGTCAAGCAGCTGAAATGACAGCAAACGGCATTTTAATTTGTTTTTCCTTAGTTTTTATTGACAATTACTTGGATATACCCATTATAATAATGCTCCTGATAAATGAATTGGGTGGCAGGTAGTGTTTAGAGCGTTGGGCCAGTAACCGAAAGGTCGCTGGTTCGAATACCCAAGCGGACAAGGTGAAAATAAACCTGTCAATGTGTCACCTCTTAACCCTAATATGCTCCAGGGACTGACCCTGTAGGTAGGCTGTCATTGTAAATAAGAATTTAGATAGATAGATAGATAGATAGGTACTTTATTGATCCCCGAGGAGGAAATTGTTCTTAACTGACTTGCCTAGTTAAATAAAGGTTACATTTTAATGACTGCCCTCTCCTGATTTCACATTTAGTCATTTATTTGTGAAGGTATTTAAAACTCTAAAGCCAAACAGTATATTCAGAGAAACAGCAATGTCCTTCTTCCTCAGTGTGTGTGAGCTGATCCTGAGAAAGGCGACCATCCTTTGGGTGCGTGTCCACTTAGTGATATATGCGACACTTTGAAGGCCTAAGACTAATTTCCATGTAATTCAATTTCCATGTAATGGCTGCCACATGAGGTCTCATGAGATATGCATGTATTTAATTTATTCAACAGGTCTTCGATGGTGCGTCCAAGCAGATCAGAGTGTATGACTCAAAGGGCTCCCGCCCAATGCATCGGGTCAGAGGGTCTGGACTTGCTGAGTCTGGACTTGCTCCCACAATTCCAAAACACATGGGAAATTGTGGTTGTGGTATATTAACCCTTTACACTCATGGGAATTGGCCTATATGGATAAAGCTACATTTAAATGTTTCTTACAGAAGAAATATGAAAACCATATGCATAACCATGGTAGCAATTGAAAGGGAACAATTTGGAGATTGTGGGGAAACTATTAGACCAAAGGTGAGGACAAATCAATAGCAGGACCAGAAATATTAACAAAATCTAAAAAATACTCTGAATAAAATAAATAATATTCCTGGAAAATTACAAGGGTTTGTTTGAGTGAGAGGACTAACTGGTGTCTCAAAGTGTCCACACCTCTACAAAGGAAGTAATTTCAATGCACTTTTATGACTCAAAGAAGAGTCTTCAACTATAAGATGCTTTTTTTTTTTTTTTAGCTCTCCTAGCTGTTGAGGAACTAGAGCAAGCAGACTAGTAGTTGTATTGTTTGGAACGAAACTGTGCATCCTCGCCATCACACAATTACTGTTGTTGTTTACACAATTCGAGAAATGGTCCAGGCATCATTTGAAAGCTTGTTCTATTGCCAACATGACTAGCGAATTTATAAAATACGATATTAGTGTTAGGCTTTCACAATGCAATTCAGGGAAATTATCATAATTAATGGTATTCATAAAAAGGAGTCATTATGAGTCCATTCAGGTGTGTGTGCCACAGAGAATTTTCTTCACAATAGACAAACAGGCGAATTCTGTTGAGAATAACCCAGGGTATGGCGCCATGTCATCTTGTAACTGTACATCAAACATAGTGATCATAAAAGTTGACCCTGTGTATGACATGAGTATTATGATATGGAAATGTGCACATTTGGACTCACAGGTGTTTTGCTTGCTTGTATGACATCAAAGGGGTATGTATTATAATCCTCAACGTCTCATCTTTCAAAATACATAGTCCTCTTAAATTTACAGAATATGAGTGTAAAAGTACTACATAACAAAATCCTGTATTTATTGCAGCACTGCCTTCAGGAACATCTGGGATCTGAGTGAATGGACCGTCGTGTAGGGAGCCAGGCGGATTCTGACAACTGGAGTCTTTGTCTGCTCCGGAAGTCATCACCTTATTTCAATATGCAACCTGTGTGTTCCAGGTTCTGAACCAACGGTCTGAATGAAGATGTTCAACTCAATCATATTGCTGCTTATGTATTACAGATGGCAGAACTCGAGGTTCACAGCCTTGTGGTGGAGACACATGACAGCATGTTGCTGAGATGTGACTTGTTTATGCAGTTTAGTTTTTACGTCTAGTTCCACATTACGACAGTAGAGCTCACCTAAGTGACAAATTACAGCAAAAACAGATGCTTTTGGAGAAATGGCAGTACCATGGGTTAGTTATATAAATATTTGGTAGTGTTGATTTTGGCTTTACCACAAATTAGCATTTCATTTATTTGCAGTGCTGCCATTTACTTTCCACTCAAGAATTGCTCCAGCAGAGGCTACCACGGTACTGTTGACTTTGGGTAATGTGATAGTTTAGGTGGGTAAAGTTATAAGACGGTGGGTAAAGTTATAAGCTAGCTAGTTGTGGACACAAACTTGTTGTACTAGCTAGCTAGTGCAGCCTATCATGTGATGCACGGAATGGCAGATAGGTAGCTCAATACATTTGGTTATCAAAAGTAACTAGAGGAGATGTGAAACAGTTGTTTATACTTTGGCTAAAACCTAGCTTTTATATTAGTTTATTTAGCTATACAAACAAGCTAAAACTGCACACCTCTGAGAACAAGCCATCTCGACCAACTAGCAGCTAATTATGATAGCTAGCTAGCTAAAACAATGATGAGGGAGGGTGTGAGACTCATCCGCACAAGCTCAGCGAACCACACAAAGAGACGTTTTTCACGCTGTGAACATTTTTACAACATGATGTCACAATCACAACACAATCAGACGATAGGGAAGTATTTCACGCTGGGAAGATTTTTTACATGACACAAGGCACTCTATGCCCCATGGCAAAATGTGTAGAATTGCTAAATGTTTTCTCCACCCCATGGCAAAATGTGTAGAATAGCAGCAAATGTGCTTTAAACCAGCAAAATGTTCTCTATGCTCCATGGCAAAATGTGTAGAATTGCAGGAAAATAACTAAAGCACAGGAAGAATGATATTGGAACATGGCCGAGGTAGCTGAGTAGGGGACACTGTGACAAAACAAAGCCAGGAAGAATGATATTGGAACATGGCCGAGGTAGCTGAGTAGGGGACACTGTGACAAAACAAAAACAAAGCCAGGAAGAATGATATTGGAACATGGCCGAGGTAGCTGAGTAGGGGACACTGTGACAAAACAAACACAAAGCCAGGAAGAATGATATTGGAACATGGCCGAGGTAGGTGACACTGTGACAAAACAAAGCCAGGAAGAATGATATTGGAACATGGCCGAGGTAGCTGAGTAGGGGGCACTGTGACAAAACAAAGCCAGGAAGAATGATATTGGAACATGGCCGAGGTAGCTGAGTAGGGGACACTGTGACAAAACAAAGCCAGGAAGAATGATATTGGAACATGGCCGAGGTAGCTGAGTAGGGGACACTGTGACAAAACAAAAACAAAGCCAGGAAGAATGATATTGGAACATGGCCGAGGTAGCTGAGTAGGGGACACTGTGGCAAAACAAACACAAAGCCAGGAAGAATGATATTGGAACATGGCCGAGGTAGGTGACACTGTGACAAAACAAAGCCAGGAAGAATGATATTGGAACATGGCCGAGGTAGCTGAGTAGGGGACACTGTGACAAAACAAAGCCAGGAAGAATGATATTGGAACATGGCCGAGGTAGCTGAGTAGGGGGCACTGTGACAAAACAAAGCCAGGAAGAATGATATTGGAACATGGCCGAGGTAGCTGAGTAGGGGACACTGTGACAAAACAAACACAAAGCCAGGAAGAATGATATTGGAACATGGCCGAGGTAGCTGAGTAGGGGACACTGTGACAAAACAAAGCCAGGAAGAATAATATTTAGTACTAACGCTTTGAGATGCAAAATCTCAAAGAGCAAAACGCACTGTACACTGGCATGCAGGAGCTCTGTACGGTACACAATGCCATCATGCATCTGACTCCCACCTCCCCAGTGTCAGAATTCCTTTGCCTAATCTCCAGAGATTATTTATAGATGTTGAGGCTAGAGCTGGAATTAGTTACCCCCCCCCCCGAGTTGTGAGTGTGCGTGAAAGAAAACGCATCTTCAGATTCTACATAGTGCCTAGTTGAGGCTAAAATGAATGTGTTTACATCTACTTTTTTAGGTGATTTAAATGTTTTAAAAGGTACTTATTTGGGTATTTCATGACAATGTCTGCACACTTTGTATTTTGTTGGTGATGGTTAAGTTGTACAGTTCTGGTGAAATACAAGAGCACAGCAGTTCAACTTCAGCATATTATATATAAATGCTTTATGATTAGTCTATAGGCTGTCATCAAGTTGTATAAATCATGACTCAAATTAGACATTGAAATAATGTTATGAAAAATACAGTCAATATGCCTTACCTCTCTCTCCACTCACTCTTCCTTATCTTTCCTCAATTCTCTCTTGGCTTTCTTTTGCTTTGTTGGTTTTCGCTCACAGGTTACTCTCTTTTCCTCTGTCCCTCCGTCCTCTGTCTGTCAATGCACTGTGGTTCAGTGCTTGAGTGAGTCAGGGTCCAACAAAGTCTATGAAATGAGACCCCTCCCTCCCTAATTTCCAGCTCCCACCACCTACAACTCCAAATACAGGCACCCCCTCCCTCCCCACCAAAAATACTCCATATGTGGCCAGCCCTCTGCTATCCCACCCACTTCAGTCACTCGGCTGGACAGACAGGAGAGGGGCTATTTGCTCTCTTTATGCCTATATGCTGTTCTCAAGTTTCTGTGTTTGAACGGTTGTCTCACAGTCTCTCTCTCTCTCGGAGTTGTGTTATGTTGTCACCCTGAACATTGTAGAGATTCTATCAACAAGAAAGGATACATGTACTATGACACTGACAGCAATATTGATTATGAATACATTAACATCTCAATACCAGTATTGCATGGGTAATAACTAATGATGGTGTAAAAAAAATAAAAAATATATATATAAAAACTAAGATATAACATTTCTAAAGAATATCAAAGACACAATGCAGTTAAAGTAATGCCCTTTTAGTGTAAGGGCTATTTGAAAAGCCCTTTAATCCTCAAAAGTGTCTGGTTAATTCTTTGTCAGCTGTTTTATTGCGTAGTTCCGCCAATCTCCATGTCGACTGAAGCTGTGGATAGGACGGCGCTGACCCATTTGTGCTGTAATGAAGCAGCTTCCGGGCAACAGTGCGCCAGCAGTAAACATGGCGGAGGAGATGTTGGAAGCGGTGGAGAGACTTCAGTCTCGGCTCTCCGAGAACCTAGAGCCTCGCAAGGTAATAATCGAAAGGCCCAGAATTGAAAGGCGAGGTTGTAGTGGATGACTTGAGCCCACTAGAATGTTTTAAAATATTGTCGCGTAGGAGCTAGCTACCCTACTGCTTTTACTAAGATCACGTCACGATATGTAGCTTAGCCAACTAACTGGGGTTCTTAACCTGAGTTCATGTTAAGTTTAACCTAGTCCTCGAGCTACCTGCCAAGTCCGCAGAACTGTACTTTATGTAATGTAACTATTGTAGGTAACGGACATTGCCACTGCTAATAAAGTGCGAATAATGTAGCCAGCTAGCTAGTGTTCAAGAAACGACAAAAAAAAAAAAGCGAAAGCGAGATCATGGCTAGAAGAGATCCAACTTTTGTCAATTTGACGTCAGATTTGACTCTTCGTAGCAGGTTATGAGAATTTACGCAGCAGGTTAGAATTAACGTAGCCGGTTAGACGGATTAGGTTGTCTGGGAAAAGGGGTTAGGGTTAGTTTAAATGTAAAACATTTAAACTTTTGACGTTAATTTGACAAAAGCTGGATCCCTTCTAGACATGGCCCCACAGAGATTGTATAAACTCCCAGATCGAGTGACAGCAACAGCAGCTCGGGCCTAGTTGTTCGATTGTTGCACTTCACTCAATGGATCAGTACAAGTTTAACAATACATTCGTTCGTAGTGCCTTATTGTGATATCGGCCGTATCTTAATTGTGTCTAATTGAACAAAGCGATCCCTGCACACTGCCATGTCCTGGTGGATTTTTGTCAGCTGATCAACTTCAGTAAACACAACCCCCTCTCCGGATATGTGTAGCTAATCAACCCCCCAAATAGGCCTTGACAATGGACAAATCCTGATGACTACCATGATGCTGTGCAATTTGGGCAAATTTGTGTAGTCCCATTCTGAAACAAGTAGGCCTACACTTTTACACGTAGTACACAGTAGACCCACGTCATCAATGCTGTGATTTTGTAAATATTAGGTCTCTTTTATATTTTCATTAATTTAATGATCAGCAGCCTTGAATGACCTTTAACAAGCTCTATATCCTCCCCTTTGGCATACTTGAATTGTGTGCACTTTGCTAGTGTGCAGACTGTTTTGCTCTTCTCAGAACTAGGCTAGCTAGGTTGATCAGTTCAGAGGATGTATTGAGCACTGGAAATCTTCTGTATTTGCACTATCTAGCTCCAGAAGACCCTCAAAAGGCTGGGGGAGCTGCCTATGACTGTGGATATCCTTGTGGTAAGATTTTGAAACAATGTATGCTCATTTCACGA
Source organism: Thymallus thymallus (assembly GCA_023634145.1). Lineage (NCBI taxonomy): Eukaryota > Metazoa > Chordata > Actinopteri > Salmoniformes > Salmonidae > Thymallus > Thymallus thymallus. The sequence goes on from CM042395.1 coordinate 6,935,057, forward strand.
TTCTACTTTTGTCAATGCAAAGTGGATAGTGTCTCTTTTCTTTAGTCTCCAAGACAGGACACATTGATTGCATTGCACCATAGTTCCTCACTCACTGCAGTGTTCTTTAGAAGAGGAAGCCAAATACAGGCTCTGGTTTTGCAGCAGGATGCTATGACCCCCTGTAGCCAGATGCTCTATAGGAGTTGATGTGCTGTTCAATATCGTCAAGCAACCTTCCAAACATTCTCACTTCCTTTTATGATGGGCAATAACGCTGTGGCGGCCTATTTTATGAGCACTACTTAGGGTACTGGCCTGCTCACTTAACCATTAGAGCGCCTTAATCTTTACAAACCACCCACGTTGCTATTCAAACATGACCCACACGACACCAGTGTCAAAAACAATGTACTGATAATGAGGACACCCCTACTACTATCTATGTCATGCTTATATTTTGTTCTTGCCGGTGCAGGAAACCGGAGTAGGAAAAACTGTGAATTCGTTCCGGAAACATGATCTTGCTGGAGATCTTGCAAAGAGCCTTGTGGCCAAGTGGAAGAAACTTGTTCCCACCCCATCTGCTGAAAGGTACTTTGTTATTATTGGGGGACTTTTTCCTGATTCGTCGTCTTTTTCGTAGTGTATTGTCTTCTGAATTGTACTGAAGTGTAGCTTTGTTTTTCTTTCTCACAGGCCCGTCAACGCCAAGGATGTACGGACACATGCACACCTTCGCAGCTCAGAGGGAACGAACGTAAGCCACAAACGTGTCCGGGAACTATCCCCAGAGGAGCCACCTCATGTAGAGGAGGAGGAGGAGGAGGAGGAGGAGGAGGAGGAGATGATGATGATGGAAGAGGGGGAGGAAAGAGGCTACCGCACCAACTACTCCCCCTCCCCCCCTCAGCACCACTACAGCCCCCCACAGCTTGGCCACAGCGGCCAACGAGGGGGATACCAGTCTGAGGGCTTCGAGAGCCCCATGGAGGAAGAGCCAGAGCCCGCGCTCAGCCTCCCTCGCAAAGAGGTCCGACATGCCAAACCACAGAAAGAGCCTGGCAGGGAGCATCACGGTTCCCACGTCGACCGGGACGAGGAGAGGCGGCGACGTCATGCCCAGCCGAGTGGCGGTGGCGGCAGCGAAGGGAAGAAACGCAGCACGGAGAGGGAACCGCAGCACAGTGGCAAGGTCTCCAAGCACAGTCGGTACTCCACCCCGCATGAGAGTAAGAAGGACAAGAGAGGGGGAAGTGATGGTGAGTGTGCTGACGAGTGAGTTTGCTGAGAGAATTTCACTTTGACTTCTGTGTCATTGTGACATTTACAGAGAGGCTGGTTCTCAAGATAGCCTATTCCTCTTTCAAGCTTTGAGTCAGTGTTGGGAATGTTAATTTATGGTTTTCCAGTCATGTATTATATTTATTTAACCATGTTGGATAATGAGAACCATTTTTCCGTTAACCTGATCCCTAAAGTGGTTGTCTCTCACCCACTTCTCTCTCAAAAAAAACGACAATCCATTAACATCCTTCTCTCCTTGTTCTCCTTACTCTTTAGGAAGGTCACGTGAGCCTAGGGACTCCCCAGTATTAGTCCAGGCGGAAGAGGCATTTGATACCCCCACCATGTCGTTTGAATCGTTCCTCACATATGACGCCCCTACGCCCACTAAGAAGAAGAAGAAGCCCAGCAGCAGCAGTCGGCCCTCCTCCCACCACCACACACCTCCTCGTCCGCCTGTCCAGCCCTCTTCTGCTGCTCCTTCCTCCTCCAAGGAGTCCAAGCCCAGCAAGGCCAACGGGAGCCGCAGCAGGAGGGCTGATCCAGCCCAGACCCCGACAGCAACGACTCCGGTGTCTGAGAAACGCAGGAGGGTAAGAACAGACCTTTACTGAACTTTTCCTCTCACAAGATGCGTATGTTCAATTGGAGAATGTTATATTTGCTGTCGTATTTTGGGGGTCTGGACAGTAAATCCTTACGATCCACCTACCTGTATGTTTTTATTAACCAGTTGTCCTGATGTTCTCATATTATGAGAGTCCTTGTTCTTGACTGAACTCTTTCCTTTTAATGTACTCTGTTTTTTTTTTTTTTTTTACCCCAGGTGATCGATGTTGTGTCCACACTTCCTGATATCCCTCTGCCGGCCATCCAGCCTTATTACAGACCTCTGCCTTCCATTGATCTCACACCATTGCCCCCTCAGCGACGCAAAGGTATTAATTATTATTATATATATATATATTTTTAATGTTTGTTCCTTCACACTGTATGTCTGTGTGTGGGTACATTCCATTGTCCATACTAGTGTATGACTGAGAATGCATTCCCAATACATGCTTGCGTGGATATCGGAAGTACATTTTGTATGTGTTGGACGTGTCTGGACTTGTGTCTGGTACATTTGTATTAAGATATGCATTACCTTCTATGCCTAATACAGTTAGTTCAGCAATTTCCCATGTTTAACTTTTGCCCTCTTTCCTGCAGGTCCTGTGTCAAATGACGGCGAGGAAGACTCCGGCTTCACTGGGAGACGCTTCAACTCTAAAATGACGGTCTACTCGGGTTCGAAGACGTCCTACCTGCCCAAGATGATGAGTCTGTACGAGCAGTGCATCAGGGTGCTTCAAAACAACATTGACTGTGAGTGTTGTCTCCTAGCGACACTGTGAATGCCATGTAACGGCGGCGTTATCATAATGCTTGTTTTTTTTTTTTTTTTTTCAGTTTCTGTTACCGCTTATGTAGTTAATTTAGTCAAGTGTAAATTATATGGCGATGTAGTACACCTAACATCTCCCAAAAGAGAGCAAGGAGAGACACGGATCACTTGTTCAAACACCACCAACTTAATTGTTGTTTGGATTCTTATGGCTGCCGGTCCACTTAGATCCACTTGCACACAGTCTTAAAATAATTGAACCAAAACTAAGAGCAACGCATGACTTCCTCTTTAACATCACACCCACATGGAACATTGACTGTTAGTGTGCTTACTCCTCTAAGTCTTATATTTGTCTATGCCCAGGAAATGTATTATTACCCACAGCTCTGTCCACGCTATCATTCTTTATCTGAGAGAGACTTAACGCCTTGCTGATTGTGTGAGTCACTGTATAACAAGATGCTTACTGTATGTTTGTCCAGCAATCGATGAGGTGGGAGGCGTGCCGTTTGAGATTCTGGAACCAGTACTGGAGCGATGCACCCCAGAACAGCTTTACCGCATTGAGCAGTGCAATCAGGTAACCCACACACACACACACACACACACACGCAATCAACGTAGCATCTCGCACGTGAATGCACAAAGCCTCACTCGGTACGAGATGGTCAGTGAGCATGTAGTACACAAGCTCTCATACTCTGTCAAGTCATACTGTATACCAGAAACACCGTAGGTGAAGTGTACAAACAAAAACTAGACCCCTAACTGAACGGTGTTTACTCTCACTACTAAATTGTAGGATACATTTCATGTCAAAACTATTAATTTTAACCCACTTTTTCTTCCTCTCAGTGTTTTATGGAGGACTCTGATGAGCTTTGGCAACGCCACTGCCAACGGGACTTCAAGCGTGAGACGCCTCAAGAGTACGAGTCGTGGCGGGAGATGTACCTGCGGAAGCACGATGAGCGGGAGGAGCGCCTGCGCAAGCTCACCCAGAACATCAGCTCGGCCCATGCCAACAAGCCCAAAGGTGCTATGAGCTGAATCCTACTAAACAGTCATTATGACTTGGAGTTATTGTTATCGTCAATGAAAGTGTACAGAGGGTGTTTATTTTGAGTGGGCATGTGTTTTATGTGTGTGTGTGTGTGTGTATATTCCTGGCAGTTCGACAGGTTAAAATGGCATTTGTGAACTCCGTCGCCAAACCTCCGCGTGATGTCCGCCGGCGACAGGAGAAGTTTGGCACCACAAGCACCTCCACTGCCAGCTCCACCGCAGCTGCGGCGCCGATCAAGTATGTGGACACTAGTGTGCTTACCACAATCACTTTCACACACTGCATGTTGGCACTTCCATGTTTATTTTTTCCTACTTACATTTCCATATACGAAGACGTGAATGGCTGAATGGTAGATTGATATACTAACACGTAATTCAGACTCTCAAACGTATTCTCAAAGGTTCACTACAGCAATATTTTAATCTACAAGTTGGCCGTTATGATCCTATGTGAACTGTTGCAACGTCATCATGGGGAATTATAAAGGTTAACCAAGTTCACGCAGAGGGTTTACTATTCCTAACGTACATTGAATTAAAATGCCGGATCCGATCGCGCAGGAGGAGACACAGCTTCAGGGATGCCAGAGGACCGTATGTTAAACAGGAAGGGCAAAAGATTTTCCCATGTTCAATCTGACAACAGGGTGAAGATGGAGGCTAGAAGAGAAGAGCACATACAAACAATTCCGGAGTTTCTTTCGTGTTCCCACCACCATCATACACTTATCATGGCACTAACATTTTCAAATACACAGAAATTCATGGCTGATTGATAACTTAAGATAATATGCACGACATCATATTTGTATCCAAAATTTGACCCAAAAATGTATTGTTTGAGGAATGAACGGTCATAAGATATTATAAAGGTTCAACACACTTGAGGATGAAATGAAAAGACAGACATTTTGACGTTTTCTGGCCATTACGAACTTGCAGCGAGACATTGTGAAAGCTAGACTGGAAAATAAAGCGAGAAAATTGTTCAATCTGATGATATAGCAGCTAGGCTACATGATTAAAGAAGCACATAGAAACTTTATTGAAATGTTAATCGCATCGCTTACTAGTTTTCAGAGTATTCAGAGATGGTGCTTTTAATGCCTCCCAGATGTGAAAACCCACTATTATGAAACTATACTGTTTAGCATTTTTCTCTACACTGATTGTATTGACCTTCCTGTTTTTTGTTGTTTTTTTCAGAATAAGGCCAGCCTTGTCATATAGCTCTCACTCGGCTGAGCCCAGCTGCTCCTCCTCTCACGACAGTCCCCCTGAGACCTCTCGCTCCTCAGGCCCCAGCGGTGGGGGTGGTCCCAGTGCCAGAGACAATAAACCACAGGTCAAAAGTGAGTATCGTGTGTGTGTAAGAAAATAGGTTCAGATATTTAGTTTAGACTCAACATACATGTAAAACAAAAGTACTTTTCTGATTTTAAAACAAATCTCAGAGAGGACATGTCTGCGTGGTTAACTTTTCTGCTGTTAATGTCATGTCTGTTTTGTCTTGCAGAAACCGCCCCCATGATGGCCAAAACTATCAAAGCTTTCAAAAACCGATTCTCCCGCCGATAGAGCTAGAGAGAGATTCATGTATGGTGTGACTGAAAGGAAAGGAAGAGATTGTAGGAGCTAAGATCTTTTTAATTCAATGAATTATGGGAGATCTACAAGCGCCCTCCAGACATGTGCACACAGGCACGCACATATACAAACACACAGATTTTCTCCCATTATTTTAGCGTTTCTTAAATACCCACACTATTATGGCCTCCATTTTTAAATGTTCCCAGCTAGACCCTGGCACACGCAGACAAAATACACTTTTTTTTAAAGGAGAAACAAGTAATTTGTTACAAGTTCATACACACTACAGAGAAACTCAAGCACAGACAGAACTATGCTTTATTATGGTACGCATAAGTTAAGACATCAAATGACAGTGCTGTTACAGGGCAGCATGTTTTTAAATACAATTGTGTAGACAAATTTTATTCCAGTGCATCCACACCTTGTTTTCCTACTGTGTTCAGTGTTGAACCACATGTGCATCCCCCACCTTTTATCTGGTTCACTGTGATGAGTGAGGAATTACGTGAGTGCGGGAAGAGGAAAACGCAAAGGAGAAAGGGGAGAGAGCAAGTGATAGGACCCTGCAGCTTCACTGTTATGTATTTATTTTCAACTCTGGGACCCCTGGCTCCCCCTGAACCTGGATCCAAATGGAAGTGGATCAAATAGTAATTTTAATAGATTTTAATAGATGTTATATGGACATTTTTCAATAAAATTGACATTTTGCCCTCAAATATGTTAATAGTCTATTTTCTTCAGTCTAATGTGTTGATGTTGAAATGAAAGAGAAAAACACTGCTCAAATCTAGCAATGGCCCCTGGCCATAATGCACTGAATAAGTTTCTGTATGTAGTAGGGTACATTATTGAGAATATAGAGAATACATTGTTCAACTTTATATTGTAACATTGTATCACTCACTGTAATAATGACTACTGAAATATGCCATGGATGTTGGGTGCAAAACAAATGGGACTAGCTTTCCACTAGACACTGATCTCAGATCAGTTATGGATTTTACAGGTTCTTGTGCTTGGGTCGTAACATAAACCCCGCCCACTTGTACAATTACTCTTTATTTTATTTTAACAGTTATTTAACTCGGAAAGTCAGTTAAGATCAAACTCTTGCTTACAATGATGGCCTACACCGGCCGAACATGGACGACGCTGGGCCAAATGTGCGCCGCCCTATGGGACTCCCAATCAAGGCCGGTTGTGATACAGCCTGGATTCGAATCAGGGTGTCTAGAACTGAGATGCAGTGCCTTAAACCGCTGCGCCGCTCGTCTTAAAATTTGATTTTTTTTTTTACCTAACCTTAACCACACTGCTAACCTTAAATACCAAACAGATAATTTGTGTAGCCAAATTTCACTTTGTTGCTGAGGAATCTAATTTTGTGGGTGTGTAAAAGCTAGTAACCAAACAGCTAGCGGAAACCGTGTGCTTGTTCATTGGTGTTGGCCAGGCCAATCAGAGAGCGCGTTGATGTTCTCCATCTGTACGTCCATCTTGATTGGCTTTTAACGTACATGTGATTTTGAAACGTTTCCTCTCTAGAATGTTGTGGAAAAATGAAACGAGCCAGGTCAGTCTGAAACAAACTTAACTAGTTAGCAAGTCCCTATCATCACTAGCTAGGACATAAAGTGCGATATTTAGTATCTGCGATGTCCGGTCACGGCCATGGTCATGGTGGGCACAGCCACGGCTGCTGTGAAGACGAGCACGAGCCAGCGGAACGGGGCCTGGAGTATGCACTGTATCAACGCATTGATATCGAGAAACTGCAGTGTCTCAACGAAACAAGAGAAGGCGATGGGAAACTTGTGTTTAAACCATGGGATCAACGGACAGACAGGGAGAAGGTAATGTTATCGACTCCTTGAGTGTATAGTACATAACCTCAATGCAATTTGAGGGTGTAGTAGCCCCGAATTCTCGTCTGAAATTATGAAACACAGCTGCCATTTTGGCTCTACGGTAAATCAAACATTGCAAAAATGTATTGCGTAGTTGGCAAAACAAGTTGGTATCCAGCCATACAGCAGTTGCCAGTAAAGGCCAAAATTGATTATATGGTGCACTCCTGCAGAAGTCAATGCTACGCATTTCTTTGTAATAATAAAAACCCATAACTTGTTTTGTACACTGAACGAAATATGTACACATGTGGTGGAACATTTAGTGTCAGTGAACCTTTCCTTAGATCTGGACCTCCTCTTCCATTAGTGAAAGCCAATTTCTCAACTGCTATGTGATCAACTTTTTCTCTGATTAATTCTCTTGAAACTGTCTCTATTCTCCGTAGTTTGTTGAGAGTGATGCTGATGAAGAGCTCCTGTTCAACATCCCGTAAGAAAGTCCCACCCTTTAACCCCCTTTTCAGCCTTACTTATCCTGTAATTTTAACTTCAAACTTGTTTCATCATATTGTGTTTATTCATTCTTTCACAAATCATATTTTTCTCAGGTTCACCGGAAGTGTCAAGCTGAAAGGGATAATCATCGCCGGTGAAGACGATGAATCGCATCCTGCAGAAATGAGATTGTGAGTACTGTTTCTGCCTTTCAGAAACACCTTGGGTCCTGACAGTGGGATTGCATTGAGCCAGTGTAGCATGTATCAACTCGCTCTGAGATTTGATATGACGCGTATTACTCGCAACTCAACAAGGGGTGTATTCATTTATTGCCAAACGAGTCTTAACGGAAACTGTTTTGAAATAAGTTTTTATTGGACAGATTCAGGTAGGTCCCTCTGTTTTGTTCCGTTTGCATTTGTTTGGTTCATAGTGAATACACCCCCAGCTGTAAGCCAACTGTGCAAACTGAAAGAGCAAGTAGCTTACTTATTGCTCTGTGAGTGACATTTGACTCACTCTTCACACAGTGAGACAAGACCGGTAGTGACAATTGGCTAGTTTCTGCTACAACGGCATGGAGCTGCATTTATTTATTGTCAGCATCTGTGGTTTTGATAACTAACTGTTTGTCACTGTGTGTTGTTGTATTGTCCATGTAGGTACAAGAACATACCCCACATGTCCTTTGATGACACAGGCAGAGAACCTGAGCAAGCCTTCCGTCTCAATAGAGATCCACTGGCTCAGCTGGAATACCCAACTAAGTAAGAGCAACAGAAGCGCGCACACACACTAAAAGTAGTATTGTTTTCCCAGAAAACAATGGGGTCTGTGGTCACTGCTCACCCATAGACTATTTCCAAGACAAAATCTAATTTAATTGAACTATGCCGAAGTACCCACCCAACTTAAAACCCACTAAACAAATTAACCCTAAATTACTATTCTTTCCAGGATTGCCCGATTCTCCAACGTTAATCACTTGTCCATTCACATATCACGGAACTTTGGGACAGAGTCCACACGGGTCTACTACATTGGGCTGAGAGGGGAGTACTCCCAGGTGAGAACAAATTAGACCCACCTCCAATAAAACATTTTTTTATTTGTTTCTTATTGCTCTATTGATTTGCATAATTATGTTTCACTTATATTTTAGGCTTTACTTTGACTGTTCCATGTTGACCATTTGTTAAATGTCAAAACACCTCGCCTCTGTCTCATCTGTTTGGCTTTCTTCCTCCCAGGCTCACAGACATGAAGTGACCATCTGCAACTATGAGGCGTCCGCTAACCCTGCAGACCATAAAGTCGACAGCATCATCCAACAAACATATTTCATCTCCTGAGAGAAAGGAGGGGTGGGAGAGTTTCATTGACAGATGGGGTGAAGGATTCTTAGGCCTGGTGGGTGAACTTTTTCATTGGAGGTCATGTATGACTAATACTGAATATCAGTGTCTAAGCTGGATTTGCTCAGTTCTTACACTTATTGTACCACAAAGAGTGGAGGCTGAAAGAAGTAAGTTTTTGTTTGGGAAATTAATACATTTATCGTCATTCACTGGTAACCCTGTGATAATGCATCAAAAGCATCAGTGCTTTTATCTAAAATGTATCTGGACGCTGTGTGCCACTTAGTGGTTTGTTGTAATATGACAACTTGTCTCAGCAAAACTGGAATGACTCCAATGTCACCTGCAGTGGGAGATCACTCACATTCTTTCCCATCCAAGTTCTGAATGGCATAGCAATAATGTGAAGATGTAGACATTCTGACATCCAAAGTCGATCAGCGTAAGGTTTTCATTTGAATGGATTATATTTTACCCATATACCCAAGTGAGTTGCTTACTATACCACACTGCTTCCTTTGACATCCACTGAACACAAAAGCTATTTGACTCGTGATTTCATTGCATTATTAATGAGGTGTCACATTGCAGTCTGTGGCAGCCAGTGGCTGAATGTGATTGCTTTGTGCAACATGTTGGAGTTGGAAATTTGAGGAAAATGCTGTATGCCTAGTCTGAGAAATAGAAAATGCCCTCTGCTGTTGTGTGTAATGTAATTATTTGAAAAATAAAGATATGTTACATAAGAGAATAATTGTATATATTTTTTTAATGAGTATAGAATTTTATTGAAATGTAGGCTACAGTATTTGTATTGAACATATGCTCTTTGCATTTGGTATAATATATTTATTTAGTGTAAATTGCACTCTGGAATGTATTACCTATTGATGGCAGGGTGTACAGTGCCAGCATGAAAAAGGGTGTGGCCATCACGATGACATCACTTAAAAGAATCCCCGCCCTTCTACAGTAGCGGAAGTTCCGTTGAGATTCTGGGACAGCAAGTGGTGAGTGTATGAGTTTGTATTAGCGGGCCGTGGTTTTACAATACTCCTTTACCCCGTCCGAACCGAACCCACATGGGCCTTTTGGTTACCGCTTTGGTTGAAGGGCATGGGGATGTGATGTATTCAAATACCTGGTCGGATTTAGCCCACATGTCAATCGAACCAAGCTCGAGGGCAGTGTACTGAGACAATACAGATTGCTGCTGTGTGGTTAGCTTGCTAGTCATTGAACATTTGAGGATTTGTAGCCAGCTAAACGGGATTAAGATTTATGCTTGGATGTAGATAGCTTTTCCACGTTTTGAAACAATCTAGCTAACGGTTTTGCATTTATCCTCTCCTGAATTCCCCCACCGGGTTGCACTGCTGTTAGCTAGTAGCGCGCTAAACTACAGCCCCCCTTGTTTCTTCATCCGCTTCCTTTACCTAACCAATTAACCACATATCCGTACCCTGGATCGCTGGTTGTCAATGTATTGCCACATATGTCTACGTTAACTGATTGAACTAAACTAGGTAATATATAAAACGATAACTGACTGACGTGTTGCAAGTAGCCACACCAGTTAGCTATTACTAGCATGCGTAACTTGGCTGGCTAATAAAATCAGCGGTGTAATCATTTATCCAAACAGTATAGTTTTGCAACTAAAACCATATTTTCTGTTGGAAAATTCCATGTATGTCCCGATTCGAAACTGAAACTGTTTGCAACAGAATCGGCGGAATGACTACACCGGCTACACACTGACTACCGCATATTACTCTAATCGATGCTTGCCTGGTGGCTAGAATTTACGCACCGGGTAAACCTTACAGGGCCTTTATCCCAGTAACAATTGCGCTTGACTACGGAGAAAATCGAGCCATTTAGCTGCTGTAAATGCAAGTGAATAAAGGGACAAGGCGGCACATTATTTTTTTACGCCAACCACTGAACCAGTCAACGTTTAGTTTTCCAGTTGAATGCAAGTCCGACGGGAACTCGTGATGTAGCCGTGCATGGACTGCATTGTTTGTATCAAGTAAAATGCTTGCTGAGCGGGAGAGAGAGGTGACCGTGAAATCGGTGCATTTTTCCATCCATGCGTAGCTATTTTCCCACTGCTGACAGGGGATCATGGAAAATCAAGCCAGGACAAGCAGCTATTTGGCATTTTTCTCTGAAGGGACTGGAAATGTGCCTTGATAATACAATTACAGGCTGGCTAACGTTAAGTGATGGAATAGTCAGATTACTCCGGCATGCTGGAACATAGTGTCGTTGATGCTAGTACCCACTTAATTAATGCATCAGCGAGTGTCCGTGCTATCTGGGATCCTTGGGACGTCCCTACTCTAACCTTAACCCCTACAATAACCTTTACCTCACCCAAACTTAACCATTTTATATGTCAACTTCAATGAGTTGGATGTCCCAAGGATCACTGATAGCAAGGACAGAGTGCTGTAGGCCTAATTGCCTGGGGGAAAAATATAGCTTGGTTATTTGGAGTGGGCCTAAACTAATATTATCTATTCCTCATCTCTTGAAGGTACAACCTTTTTTTCTTTTTTCTTTTTTTTTTTTTTTAAACTTAGGCACTGAGCCTATTAAAGTATACAATAGCTGACAGTGATAAGGAAATGGGGCAAAGGCACAATGAGCATGCATGTCATTGCAGTGCAGGAAGTTATTGTGATCCGTGATGCACAGTCCTGTTCTTTCACCCTATTGAGCCTGTCATTCTCTCTCCCCTGATTTGGCTCTTTCTATGTCTCCCTTTGCTTTCACTGACCGCAGGTCATTAGGTGGGTGGAATTGTAACTCCCTGAAGGTTTATACATTAACCTCAATTTTTCTTTTCATTTCTCTTCTCATTGTCTTGTCCCCCCCCCCCCCTTACATGTCTCTCAACCTGACGCTATGCAGGTATTACATGTTGACTTTGAAAACAATATGCTCCAGCTAGCCGATATCCATTTTCAGTGTATATGAAGTGGCGCTAATACTAGCCTATTGGCATTTTGGTTAATAACATAATTGCAGTTAGGAGTGCATTTTTAGTTAATGAGTTTCAGAACTTACTGACTGAAGAAAGTACTCCGCCTGTCTCATTGGTTCATAGCAGCTATAAACTGTGATGTGTTCAGTTCTTTTGTCATGTCTGTCCCTATGCTGAATAGCGCCATTGATAACCAGCCACATCATTGATATGCCCCCCCCCCCCACTCTCTCTAGCACCCCTTACAGTGTATGTGTGGCAACAACATGTCTGTGCCGCTGCTCGCCGAGGCTGTGACGGTGTCTGGGACAGAGAAGGAGACCGCTGCGGTGAGAGACCACACCAACACCATAGTGTAACTTAAGGCATCCATCAGCAAATTTGGCTACTTGTTGCAAAGCGACCACAAGAGTTGCCATGCTGAAGCTAATTTGTTGTTCAGAGTTGCTGTGAACTAAGGCAGGGACGATACCAGTATCACTATTTTTTACCATGGCTAAAATGAAAAACCGAAGCAGATAAGTCTTAAAAAACCTGCTGTATATAAAATATTGTCTGCTGTGAATTGGACAGTAAATACATGTGACTCTGGCTGACAACATAATGATGTTTGTTTCCAACATTAGTTTTCCTAAAGAAGTTAGATCGGTTTTGTTTACTTAACACGATACTAACAAGTATCGATACTGTTATCGGCTCTACTGTGAACCCAATGGGCAAAAACTGGTTGAATCAACGTTTTCAATGTCATAAAAGAAAATATATATGATGACATTGAATCAACGTGGAAGACTAATTGGGTTTGCAAAAAGTAATCAATGTAATGGAATTTAGTATTTCTTTCACCCAACTTTTTACCTAAAGCCCAATGACATGGTGACATTTTTTGTTGATTTCACATTAAATTCACATTAGTTGACAACTCAACCAAATGTAAGTAAATAAAAAAAACATTGAACTGGTTTGTCCTGGTTGCTGCACATCCCTATCAGAACTGTGCTATGTTAAAATATTCTCGCTTAAAGGCATAACAATCCGATTACACCGAAGTTAAGTGGGTCTGCAAGCACTTGTTAGGTCAAAACCAACTCAATTCATTTGTGAAGGCGCATATTTGATTTTTACATAGAGTACAAAAAAATCTCTGTCTCTCCAAATTCAGATGTTCTCTTATGATGCCTCTGATAAATGCTATTCTTTAGAGTTGGCAAGCAGTAATATAAACTGAGTTGTCTTGGCAACAGTAGGAATTCGCCTTTTGTTTTTGCTGTTGGGCATGATTCAATTGAACATGGTGTTCATATGCAAATACAGTGCAGTAGCCAGTAAACTGGCATGCTCATTGATGTTATGTGTGGTTCATAATGCACCATTACCCAATGTAAAACAGTCAATCTCCCTATCTCTACCACAGGTGATCTTCCTTCATGGTTTGGGTGACTCAGGGTGAGTTTCCTGTCTTAAGCCTGTATCATGCTTCCCAGCATTTCACACACACTTTTTTTCTTTGAGTCAAGTCGTCGAAGTTCAGTAGCCGAAGTCTACGCCCCTTCGTCTGTGATTGGACAACAGTACTACTCTTAGTAGGATTGGGAGCTATGGACGGGATTCTTCAATAAAGTGTTTGTCATTCAACAAGAAACTTTTAGTTTTCATGATAACGTTTTCACTAGAGAAATACGGCACATGTAAAATTGTGTGACTAAGACCTCCGGCAAAACGTTAAATTAAGAAATCTGTAATTAATTATCTTAGATTAATTGAGATTATTTTGAGGAAGTGTATACCAACACTTCTATGGTCATTGGTGTATACTAGCTAAGTTGCTACGGTGTCACAAGGGTGACAAACATTACAATTTCTTTTTTTCTTCTTGTTTTTCAAGCATACTAGGTTCGGTTTGCTCCTAGCAGAACTCGGCTAGGCGAAGCGAACATCTGTGCCTCACATACTCCCTTAAGACATTCACTTCGCCTAGCCGAGTTCTGCTAGGAGCAAACCGAACCTAGTATGCGGGAGCCTTTATACTCTGTATAAATCTTATAGTACCACTTTCTCTCTCTGAATTGCTCTTTTTCTTCCTCTTGTCAGGCATGGCTGGGCAGACACCATGACTGCTATCCGACTGCCACATGTAAAGTATATCTGCCCCCACGCGTAAGTCTATGTATTATCTGTCATATTTTCCGACATGTTTATTTCTCTTCTTGAGTGCCTCTTGTCTCATTTTCTGGAGTGTTGCAATCAGAGTTAAATCTTATATCTGGTAGCGTCTCATCTCTTATCTTTCTGTACAATCATGTGGACATTGATTCACTTGTTTCTCCACAGGCCCAGAATCCCTGTCACTCTTAATATGAAGATGACCATGCCCTCATGGTGAGTCATGTTTGCACTGATCTAAAACATTTGTCTTTGGCCAATGGCTTGACTGTAAACTACACTTCAGTAGAAAATAGATTTCCTTTTGGTGAGAGATTTGGTGAACATGGAATTCCTTCAAAAACACGAACACTAGCAGGATACCGGGAGTACAAAAGATATACAGTGAGCTCCAAAAGTATTGGGATTTGTCTCTGTACTCCAGCACTTTAGATTTGAAATGATACAATGATTATGAGTTTAAAGTGCCAACTGTCAGCTTAAAATTGAGGGTATTTTCATCCATATCGGGTGACATGTTCAGAAGTTACATCACTTTATGTACATAGTCCCCACCAAAAGTATTGGGACAAATTCACTGTGTATTAAAGTAGTCAAACGTTTAGTATGGTTATGGATAGTCCTGAATTGAGTTGTGAATAATGAGTATAATAGTTGTGTCTATCTTTATCACTCATTTCAAATCCAAAGTGCTGGAGTACAAAGCCAAAACACTGTATGAGATGAGTATTACATCGTCTGAACATGGATCTGTGTGTTTCTGTAGGTTTGACCTGATGGGTCTCAGCCCAGATTCTCCAGAGGACGAGGCTGGCATCAAGAGGGCAGCGGAGAACAGTAAGTAATTAAGTGAAACACCAGTATTATACAGGTTATATACACTGCATTCGGAAAGTATTCAGACCCCTTGACTTTGGATGAAATTACATTTTTTTTCCCTCATTCATCTACACACAATACCCCATAATGACAAAGCAAAAACAGGTATTTAGAAATATTTGACAGTGTATAAATAAAATTAAAAAAACATGCATACTCAGACCCTTTGCTCAGTACTTTGTTGAAGCACCGTTGGCAGCAATTACAGCCTTGAGTCTTCTTGGGTATCACGCTACAAGCTTGGCACACCTGTTTGGGGAGTTTCTCCCATTCCTCCCTGCAGATCCTATCAAGTTCTGTCAGGTTGGATGGGGCGTGTAGCTGCACAGCTATTTTCAGGTCTCTCCAGAGATGTTCGATCGAGTTCAAGTCCAGGCTCTGGTTGGGACATTCAGAGACTTGTCCTGAAGCCACTCCTGCGTTGTCTGGCCTGTGTGCTTAGTCGTTGTCCTGTTGGAAGGTGAACCTTTGCCCCAGTCTGAGGTCCTGAGCGCTCTGGAGCAGGTTTTCATCAAGGATCTCTCAGTACTTTTCCCCGTTCGTCTGTCCTTCCATCCTGACTAGTCTCCCAGTCCCTGCCGTTGAAAAACATCCCCACAGCATGATGCTGCCACCACCATGCTCCACCGTAGGGATGGCATTGGCCAGGTGATGAGCGGTGCCTGGTTTCCTCAAGACGTGACGCTTCGCCTTCAGGCCAAAGAGTTCGATCTTGGTTTCATCAGAGCAAATAATCTTGTTTCTCACAGTCTCCATGCAGTACCCTTTCCTGGATTTGTGCCTCTACCTACAATTCCTTAGAATTGCACTGTCAACTGTGGGACCTTTATATAGACCGGTGTGTGCCTTTCCAAATCATGTCCAATCAATTGAATTTACAACAGGTGGACTCCAATCAAGAAGTAGAAACAGCTCAAGGATGATCAGTCATGGATGCAAACTAGTCACCTTTCGGCCGTTTTGCCGTTTTGAATCCAAAACAGGTGACCTACGTGATCCGTGTAGATCCGATGAGAAGTTTTGGGGGGAGGGGGAGAGGCTTTGGATCATTACTGTCCGTAAGCGAACGAGTGATGTGCTTTTGGAGCAATACTGGCTGTATCCAAGGCTCAGCCAAAGGTTCACATAGCAACAGAATGCAGCACGCGACTGAAGAGACGCTACAACCAATTAGCAGTTACAGACGACAGCTGTCTCTCTCGTAAGAGAGCGTGCTCTGGACAGCAGAGCGTATAAAGGCAGTTTGTCGGTTACAGCACCGCGTCCCCTCAACGTTAACTAAGAGGTAGGTGAGAAGCCTGAAGGTGATGAAGCGTACTTAACGAGCTGTAACCGAAAAACAACTGGCATTCGGAAAGTGTGGTGGAACAAGTATTAGCATTAAGTATCTTGCCAGCTGGATCGAATTCTCCGTTAGCTAGCCAGAGAAATGTTGAGCAACATAACGGATCAAATAATAGAGGTTATGGTGTGAATAATTAGCTGGCTAATAAAGTCAGACAGCTAAAGTTAGTAACCTAACCAATTCACTATAGTATTAACTGGTAATGTTACGACTCCTTGCTGTTCCTCAAGTTATAACGTGTTAGTTGCTTACTGGACCCTGGCAATCTGTGTGAAATGTTAACTAGCTAGCTAACTAACTACCATCTGTGAACTAACGTTTTCCCTCTACAGTATGTGGTTAATTTTTATAATGAGAGAATTAGGTGAAAATGAGGCGTTGCTTGTTAAACAAGTGGATTCAGGGATGAAGTGTAGCTGGAGCTGGGCCTGGCTTAAGATGGATGCCACTATAGAGGTGAAAGGAACACCACACACTTTCTCACTTTTTTAATACAGTGGATAAAAAGGGGTTTGCCAGGTGTGTACTCTGCCTGAAAGAGATCAATTATGCCAACAAAGGGTATCATGCTCTGCTGGCACATTGTAGAACAGATGTCCACAGGCAGAAAGTATACAATGTAATAATGTGCAGTGTAGCCCAAAGATATTGCTTTTGTTGAACTTGACAGTAACACTTGAGTGAGGGGGGGGGGATTATTACATGTTTTACTCGGTTAATGTTATTTTTGCAAACATGTCTTCTATGGTGGCCAATATAATAGAGCAAAAATAGAATGCCTGTTTGTTTCATTCCAAGTGCAATATTTAGATGTGTGATGTCACAAGTGTGCTATTATAAAAGCTGTCATGGCTAACTGCAATATTGGTGTATTGTTTTTTTCTCGACTCATTTACAGTAACGTCTAGGCAACAAATAACATTGGATTGCTTTCTTTACATGTTTTAGCTGTGAGTTAAGTTCACATGAACCACTTTTTATTTTACACACAGTGACTGATAAAGTAGATCATATTCTTTGTTTAATTAGTTAAAACCTGCATTTCCCCCTAGCAGAGATATTTTGCATGTTTCGGTGCAAAAACAAAGTGTCACTTTATTTGGGCCCTCACCAGTTTGCATCACTGATCAATGGAAACAGGATGCACCTGAGCTTAATTTCGAGTCTCATAGCAAAGGGTCTGATTACTAATGGAAATAAGATATTTATTTATTTTTTATACATTTGCAAACATTTCTAAAAACCTGTTTTTTGCATATTTACAAGATTTAACTCTGTAACTTTAATAGAATAAGGCTGTTAAGTAACAATGTGGAGAAAGGGTCTGAATAATTTCCGAATGCACTGTAGATGCACATAGGTATCATACCAAGATCTATTAACATAACCATGTTAGCTAAAACTGTGTGCATTATAACTAGACATTATCAGCCCCCCTAGGTATATGTTCAGTCTCCGTTTTCACTCTACTTCTCCACAGTCAAGGCCATAATTGACCATGAGGCTAAGAATGGGATACCCGCCAATCGTGTGATGCTTGGAGGGTTCTCTCAGGTAATGTTAATCGCTCTGAAGATGTTGTGCAAATGAATACCTATTTTTCCCGTTCTTGACTGTCACTGATTTTTCAACATTGCTGTTTAAAACTGTGTAAACTATGTGAACCATGAACAACATCTCCATAGGTTTAAACACATTCCACCTCTCTTTTCACTGTCTCCCAGGGTGGGGCTCTGTCCTTGTATACCGCCCTCACCTGTCAGCAGCAATTGGCGGGTGTGGTTGCTCTCAGTTGCTGGCTACCGCTTCACAAGAGTTTCCCACAGGTACATTTAGACAGCTTACTACTTTCTCTACAATTTACGGTACTCAGTCCCCTGAACGTTTGTTTCTTTTATTACTGGGCTGTATTCCAAACTGGAAAATGTACTCTCCATTGCCCTTGATGATTTTGCTGTCTAGATATGAATTAACTGAATAGGTAATTTGGTGTTAGAACCTGATCTTGGTCTTAACTTTTTGCTTGTCGTAATTGAATGTAATGGTCTGTTGTGCCCATTAGGCGGCGAGCGCCAGTGGGAATAGGGACATGCCCATACTGCAGTGTCATGGGGAGATGGACCCCATGATCCCAGTGCAGTTTGGGGCCATGACGGCCGAGAAGCTCAAGATCATCGTCAACCCTCAGAAAATCACGTTCCGGACCTACCCGGGACTCATGCACAGCTCCTGTCCTCAGGTAAAAGGGGATTTTGGTTGTATTGTGCCTGAGTGTCAATGTTGTTCGATGTGTGTCCAATGGTTTTCTATGAGTATCAGTGTGGACTTATTCATGATGTTTGGTTTCTTCATAAGGCTCTTTTTGATTTTACAGGAGATGGCAGCAGTGAAGGAATTCATTGAGAAGCAGTTGCCCCGAATCTGACCTCACCTCAACCCCACTGTGACACTGACCTCTGACCTGGCATTCTCTCACAGGAAACAGCCATGAGCACCGCCCCCTCCACACACGCACACAAACAGACACAGTAGTAACACTTAAGACATAACAACATAATCATAATACATGCCTCATTCCATAAAAATCCGACGCACATCATACTGGACACACCATTTATAAACACACATTTTTTTAACACACTGAAGTGCGCAAACAACCAGTCTTAGCTTTGAGGGAGAATTACTGATTCACACAGTACATTCCCCTTGGAGTCTTTACTCTTTCCCAACCCACCATTATCCCCTCTTTCTTTCTCTCAACCTCTACTCCTGTTTCCCTCCGTTTCTGTGTGTATCAGTGAGTCAGTTAGTGAGCAGGTGTGCTCCTCCTGTTCCTAGATGCCACCGAGTGTCAGCGAGCTTCACCCAGGCTGAGGAGATGGCAGGTACAGCAGCCTGTGGTTCTGGCCCTCAGGCCTTGAGGTCTGGTGCCGTCTGGAGTGACTCTGGTGCCACGCTGCTCTGCATGCTGTTCTCAACTGGATCGCGGCCGCTGGTGGGGTTGTGGTCACGCCCCAGCTACCCATTGGTTGGTGCCCCTAGTATTCCTGGGTGCCCATACTTGTGCTGATTTAAAATATCTGACATTATTAAAAAAAAACAATTGAAATAAAGGAAACCAATGGATCATTACTTTTGCCACAATGTTCTGTTCTTTACCATAATTTAGGACTTGATTATATGGATAATATGTACATTTGTGATTTTATTTGCCATGAATGGGCCATGCTAAAAATAATTGTATAAAATCAGACATTTCCATTGCTTAAGTCTAAAATGATGAAGTGGCAAGATTTCATTTAAGGTATTGACTGATAAAGATGCAATTTAAATTACATTTAATACACCTTAAAGGGCTTAGGGCTTTAAATGTATCAAAATGTCTTTAGCTACTTGTATTTGTCTATTGCTCTAAAGAAATAGTCAGCGAAGCTAAAATAGATTGGTAATGTATTACTCCAGATGGTACCAGAACATTAAGTGTAGTTTACACAACTTCCCTCTTGGCATCTAGCGTTTGACCAGTGAGCCATGTTCCATTCCATCCATGTCCAGCACAAATCAGTTTCCACTCTCATGCTGACAGGTCATTTTTACTGTCAAGCTTAACTATTTACTCATTTGACAACATACCTTCACCCACTAATACAGTGTGAAAGGTCAGAGGTAACTTTAACCAGCTCTCTTGTAATTTGACTCTTAAAAAAAAAAAGCTGTTCCTTTATTAATTGAAGGGTGATTAAAAAAAAAAAAAAAGCATTAATCTTCAACTTGCAGACGTAGGACTTTAACTCTGAGTCATTGTGCTAAAATCAGGTGTTCTGTATTTTCCTTTTGTCAATGTTTTCTCTTTATGACGACCTATTCTCTATTACTGAAACCTAATTTAAAATGGTAGACATTGGAGAATAAAACCTCTGTATTGATTGTTCCGCTATTTAATGAATGTCTCCTACTCTGTATTTGTCTTGTTACATCTTTCCCCATGTCACCTTCCTTGACCCAACACATCTGTTTACTTTTCACTTGTATTAGTGGGCTACATTTTTTTTATGCTTTTCTGTGTCACTTGAATCTCTCCCATCCCTTTTTTCCTTTAGTCCCATCCTCCAATCACCTAATCTCCTGTGGGATGAGGTTGAATTAAGTGTCTCTTGAGTTGTACTTTGTCATTTGTTTGAATTTTTACAGTTGTGGCTCATTTAGATTTTTCATTTTGTCTCGATGTGTTTTCTCACTTCGTCATCTCATCATTGTGTGTTAATTTGACTGGCTAAAACATGTTGAGTGACTGTTGGTCCCTCAGGTTATTTTATTTTCTAAGACACCTGTATGTGGAATAAATGATACAAATAACAACAGTGCGTTTTTGTTGTCGAACATGATTACAGTATTAATATTTCTGGTCTGTGAACTGTACATCACATTGTTCAAGAAAATACAGACGACCAATGTGTGCATGTGCGCAACTCTTCTGCAGATTTATGCAGACTATAGAGAATGATAGAAGCCTCAAGTGGCCAAAAGGCCGTTTTAGCATGGGCAGAGCCATTGAGGGCTTCCACCATGCTTCCGCCCTTTTACTTTTAGTCAAAGTAGTCGAATGGGTGGGGATTCCTATGTGTTGTAGCCTCCATGGCGCTGCCCATGATGTCAAAGATGCTATAATAGCACACATTAACAGATGAGTCCTTATCTCTATGTTGCCTTCGGAAAGTGGTAGCAGCATCATGCTATGGAGATGTTTTTCAGTGGCTGAGACTGGGAGACTAGTCAAGATTGAGGGAAATATGAACGGAGCAAAGTACAGAGAGATCCTTGATGAAAACCTGCTCCAGAGCGCAGAAAACTGGGGCGATGATTCACCTTCCAACAGGACAATGCAGGAGTGGCTTCAGGACAAGTCTCTGAATGTCCTTGAGTGGCCCAGCCAGAAACCGGACTTGAGTCCACTCGAACATCTCTGGAGAGATCGGAAAATAGCTGTGCAGCAACGCTCCCCATCTAACCTGACAGAGCTTGAGAGGATCTGCAGAGAAAAATGGGAAAAACTCGGCAAATACAGGTGTGCCAAGCTTGTATCGTCATATCCAGCAAGACTTGATGCTGTAATCGCTGCCAAAGTACTGAGTAAAGGGTCTGAATACTTATGTAAATGTGATATTTGGGTGTTTAAGGGGTAGTTACCACGCTAAACGAACAGAACAAGATATATATTTCAGTGTTTGAAATGATCGAGTCTATTTGAAAGGAGTCTGTCACTGAAGTGTAGCCTAATGACATGCATGAATTGATGTACTACTATAACGCCGTCAGCAAGATAAACATTATGTTTTTGAGACATTTAGCTATATAATAGTTTACCCTTCGTCTTCTCGCTAATACAAACCTTTTTCTTTGCCTTTGAGTTGTGTTTCAAAAAGTAAACAAAAGTCCACCTTTCCTCAAGAGGAGTGAGGTGATTTCAGAAAGTCCGGTAATGGCATCCGTCTGCAGCACTGCTTTATAATTCAACACATTTCACAAGCCTATTTTCGTAAGAAATGTACATATAGTTAATTAACCACTGCCAGCAAATCGCTCAAAATATAACGTGTAGGCCAGGAGCTGTGCTTTTCCATAGGAATATGACTGTTACCTTCAATATCAAAAACCTAGATTATTTTATTTGCATATTCTTGCACCTTTGGTAGTATGTCAAATTGTGAGTGAGAATTATTTTTATTCCTGAATCTCCACCATGGGTTAAAAAATTATACTTGAGACAATAATCTAGTTAAACCTACTCCTGGACTAAAAAGCAAAAGTATGGATATTCTTCATAGAGTGTCCTTTTTAGTCCAGGAGTAGGTTTAATCTGGGTCCAGGAAACCGGCCTATAGTGAATTGAATAGTTTGACATGACATGAACCTCGCAAAACTTCCAACTCAACTCTCACAGACCATTGTTTTGGGTATGTCCCACTGCCCACTTCCTGTGCCAACTTTGAGTAACTTTCATTGTCATTCAGGTCATAAGCTATTTCCTGGGTAATGACTACTTTATTAGTGTCCCCTTTCAGCTGCCTCTGACAACAACGGGTTAGGTCTGCCGAGGCCAACCTAACCCTCTGTGTCAGCCATTGCTGATATTAGCCCAACCTTGCAATGCTTTTAAATTAAGACTGACTGAGTGAATCACAGAGCCCACTGAAGTTCATAAAGGGAACCATTGCTCAAAAAAAAAATAGTCAAGTGTACCTATTACTTCTTAAGTCATTACTAGTATCCATTATTACTTCACTGTAAAAGTCATCCCTTATGAGAATATAATAACCAATGTTTGTTGTTATTTTGGATGTGTAGAGGAAGAGATACAGAAATAACAAATTCAATACATTAAAATCACACGCTTATAAAGTCATTACAAGGCTTGTACTAAATATTGTATTAGAGAACAACAATTGCCCCCGAGACAAATATAGAATAATACTTTGTTCATAGAAAATTCAGTACGTATAAAAATAAAACAAAAATGTATAGAAATAACTATTATTACGACAATTCTTAATAAGAGTCCATCCAGGAACCAGTGCAAAAATACATAATAAATACGTATTTCATTATAAAACTGATAAATAAATAAAGACCTAATATTCAGTGCAAACGTAGCTCATCATAACAGTAGATACATAACATTGTAATACTGCATATCACTTACAACACTGCAATTTAGCCATATAAATATAATCTTAACATGATTTCTTAACACTAAGGCATAATAGAATACAGATCATACATGATGTAACTGAATGATTAATAACCGATGGTGTTTTCTTTACGTAGCAATTAATTTATTTTGAGCCCCACTGATATGGTTGTGAAGGCTCGGGGATACTATTGCACACTCAATACAATTATTTGGAAAACTATTTTTTTTTTTTAAATACACATAAATTTAAGTTAAACAACTCCACTATCATTGATGACATCTCTCGATCTCTCTGAACATCTCCACTTTTAGCATCTCAAGCTCCTGGTCCTTCCTCCCTACATCTGTCCCACTCTTTTCAGAGCTTGGCTGCCTCTCTCCAACTACGCCTTCATCTTCTCTCCTTTCTCTCTTTGTATTCTGCACCAACTCATGTCTCTGAATCACCACTAGTCTTTCCTCTAGGTGTTCTTTTCTCCAAATTATCTGTTGTCAGATCCAGCTCGTCTTGCGTTGTAGTTGTCTTCTGTCTGAGGTTGTTCTCAGTTTCTTCTCTAAGGGGAATCTTTGATCTGTCTCTGCATCTGTCCCCACCAGTTGTTTTTTGGGCTGTCTGTATCTCCGCTCTGATCTGTTGCAGTTCCTTCTTCTCTCTCTCCATTTCCACCATGTTGTTTTCAATCTCCTTTCTCTGTTTGTCTATTTCAGCCATCTGTAATAGCGCAAGCTCATCCACATCCTCCTTTTTCAACTGTCACACTTCCTCAATTTATTCTCTCTCCATCTTCTCTGGTGAGGTTTGTGTCGCAGAATTCACCCAGACCTTTGTGCACTTTTCCCATCTCTTCTGAATGCGTTTGTGTCACAGCATTCGTATAGCTCCTTTTGTCTTTATGATTATTTTTGCTTACATCCTTATCTTTTCCAATTGATCCTTCTCACCCTTTAATGTCTTGTTTGTTTTGTATTTCATTCATAATCTCATCCAGCTCTTCTCTCTCCTTCTGGAACCGTTGCCTCAAGGTTTTAATTTCCTCCTCGAGCTGTTTTAATAGTTACTGTCTAGTTGCTCCAACCCGTACTTTCGACCCTCTCTGTCACGTTGTTGTTTTTATTAATGTCTTCCATGTCTCTTTGTATGTCAGTGCTCATGTGTTCTAGAATCATCTCTCTCCTTCTTGATTGAGTCCATCATTTGTTCCTCTGTCTGAAGTGTCTCGACCTTGCTTTGTCCGAGTTCATGCTTTATTTTTTCTGTCTGTGTTGTATCTGAGATGAAGACAACTTCATCCCTCTGTTTCTGAATGCTATTTTCTCTTTCCTCCAGCTGAGGCACCTCCATCACCTATATTTTGTCAAGTTCATCCTTCAGTCTTTCTATTTTCAGCTTTCATGTGTTCCAACTCATCCATCTCAGACCTTGTCTTTTTCCAGTTCATCTCTTTCTCTTTCCATCAAGTCCATACTGTTCATCATCTGTTGTCTGTCTTTCCATCTCAATCTTAAATTGTTCAAGAGTGTCCTTCTCATCCTTTTAAGACAGCTGTGAATTGTTCAATTTCGCCTTTTTGCTCTGTAATCTCAGACTTCATTTGTTGCAGGCCATCCTTCTCCCATTCAATCATGGCCTTGTTCCAGTCTGTTTCTTTTCTCTCACTTTGCATCCTAACGTTCATCGGCTCTAAATCAGCCTCAGCGATGCTCACATTGTCCTCCTTTTGTATTTGGATAGCCATTTCCCCTGTACCCTCTTTCTCCATGGTCTCCTCCACAATGTTCTCTAGATCTTACAACAGTCTCTGGGACTCTATGGTAACCCGTTAGAGCCCATCTGTCTCCTTCTTCTTCTCTTTTATGCCCTTAGTTTCCTCCTTTCTTTCAGTTTCTTCCTGGTCTTTTTGCAGGTCATCCATCAGCTGATCTTGCTCTTCTCTCTTCTCCATCGTCGATTCTCTTACGTCTGTCTTTGTTTTCTCAGGTTTACTTTGCTCTGGCTCATCCGTTTCCCTCTGGGCCAAACTCCTCAAACCCACGGTTTGTTAGCTCACTTCTGTCAACGTTTTCATCTTTTCAAGAGTAGCCATGTCCGCCTTTGCTACCTTTGTTACCAAGGTAATTTGCTTGTATGTATCTGGTTGTTCTTGTAGATTAGCAGTAGCATTTTCTGTTATTTAGTTTTTCTGATTTTGTATTTCAGATTGCATGCACAAAGTTATTTCCCTCTGACATTTTGTTATTTCATTTGACTTTTAATGTATTCCTTCTGTCTCATGAGGTTTGCACTGACCTGCTCCATGTCTCCTCCTCTATGTCTCTGCTAGCATGATCTGTCTCCTCCTCTATGTCTCTGCCAGCATTATCTGTCTCCTCCTCTATGTCTCTGCTAGCATTATCTGTCTCCTCCTCTATGTCTCTGCTAGCATGATCTGTCTCCTCCTCTATGTCTCTGCTAGCATTATCTGTCTCCTCCTCTATGTCTCTGCTAGCATTATCTGTCTCCTCCTCTATGTCTCTGATAGCATTATCTGTCTCCTCCTCTATGTCTCTGCTAGCATTATCTGTCTCCTCCTCTATGTCTCTGCTAGCATTATCTGTCTCCTCCTCTATGTCTCTGCTAGCATTATCTGTCTCCTCCTCTATGTCTCTGCTAGCATGATCTGTCTCCTCCTCTATGTCTCTGCTAGCATTATCTGTCTCCTCCTCTATGTCTCTGATAGCATTATCTGTCTCCTCCTCTATGTCTCTGATAGCATTATCTGTCTCCTCCTCTATGTCTCTGCTAGCATTATCTGTCTCCTCCTCTTTCTGTTGAATTATCACATTTTCCAGTTCCTTCTCTTCTCTCTGTATTTCAGTCTTTATTTTTTTCCAGTTCACTCTCCTGTTGTATTAACTCTTCCATTCCATTTTCAGACTTCTAAAGGTATTGTTACTCCATTTCCACCAAGGTGATTTACTTCCATTTCTTGTGATATTTCCATATACACTAGAGATGTTGTGTTGAAGCATTAGTCAGGTGTTTTATTTTGGTTTCAGCTTCTTCCCTCTCACTCTTTCCAGCAGATTTGACTACCTAATCATCTTCTCTCGGTGTATCTATGTCTGCCATGCTTTAGATTTCTTCATTTTACTGTTGGGCAGCCATTCCTTCTACATCCACTTTTGTTTACTTTTTGAAACACAACTCAAAGGCAAAGAAAAAGGTTTGTATTAGAGAGAAGACGAAGGAGAAACTATTATGGATGTCTTCTCCATCATTCTATCTAGATTTTCTGGCCTCCTCTGTAAATCAGTCTCTTTCAGTCTCAATCATCATTTGTTCCAGATCATCTTTCTCCTTCGATATTATGTCCTTGATATTTTGAATTACTTTTTTTCTCATCAATAACACTTTCAATTCCTGCCCTGTCTTTCTTCCTGGATTTGGGCAGTTTTCAACATTCTCGTTTTCTCTCTTTGTCTCCTCCATTAGGTTTTCTAGATTCTCAGATCGTGTGTCAGGTCCTGATCGTAGGGAGGCCTCTGGCTTCTCTATGTCTGTCACAGTCAGGGCCTGACAGTAGAGTTCTATTGAGCTCTATGGGTTCATTTGTGTTTTGGTCCCCAATTAGAGGCAGCTGCTATGCGTTGTCTCTAATTGGGGATCCCATTTAAGTTACAGTCTTTTCCACTGTGTGTTGTGGGATATTGTTGTGTTTTTGTGCTTCTGTGCTGACACACGCGTTACGGTTGTTTTTGCTCCGATTTATTGTTTTGTTAAGTTCAAATAAAATGAACTATTACAGCGCTGCGCCTTGGTCTTTCCCTACACCCAGCCGTGACATCGTATCTGTAAATCAGCCTTCCAGCTCATTCTTTTCATCTTGATTTGTTTGTTTGTCTTGTTCGATTTCCTCTCTTTGTGTTTGCATTTCAGACACTAGTAATTCCAACTCCTCTTTACCTTTCATTGCCAACTCTCTTGTTCTCTCAAGCTCCTCTTTACCTTTCATTGCCAACTCTCTTGTTCTCTCAAGCTCCTCTTTACCTTTCATTGCCAACTCTCTTGTTCTATCAAGCTCCTCTTTACCTTTCATTGCCAACTCTCTTGTTCTCTCAAGCTCCTCTTTACCTTTCATTGCCAACTCTCTTGTTCTCTCAAGCTCCTCTTTGCCTTTCATTGCCAACTCTCTTGTTCTCTCAAGCTCCTCTTTGCCTTTCATTGCCAACTCTCTTGTTCTCTCAAGCTCCTCTTTACCTTTCATTGCCAACTCTCTTGTTCTCTCAAGCTCCTCTTTGCCTTTCATTGCCAACTCTCTTGTTCTCTCAAGCTCCTCTTTACCTTTCATTGTCAACTCTCTTGTTCTCTCAAGCTCCTCTTTGCCTTTCATTGCCAACTCTCTTTAAAAAAAAATCTATTTCAGCCTTTGTCCTGATCACATCCTCCTTATCCCTCTTTGTAAATTCAATGATGGCTTCCACTTCCTCCTCTTGTATCTCCTCCAGTTCATTCTTTTCCATGATCATATAAGTTTTCCAACTCTTCCTTTTTGATATTTAACTCTTCCATGTGGGTTGTAATTTCGTCTCTCTGTAGTTGTATTTCAGCATTAATCTTCCCAATATTCTCTTTCTATTCTGCTCTTCCTCTTTCAGTGCAGCCATCCGATTTTTCACTCCATTTTCTTCTCCTTCTAACTCAAGCTTTCTTTGTTCCAGTTTACCATTATCGGTTTCTATCATGCACCTGGTGTTATCTGTCAAGTTCTGACTGAGGCCAGGTATCTGGCTCCCTCTAGGGGGAGCTGTAGGGCCACAGTTGGGACCTGACAATAGACTGGGGTGGTTTCTGTTTTGGTTAATTTCAATCCCCAATTAGAGGCAGCTGTCTCGAGTTGTCTCTAATTGGGGATTTTATTTATGTTCCATTGTTTTCCACCTGTGGTGTGGATTCTTGTGTGTTGTTCCTTGTTTGTGGTCACGCCAGGTCTTGGTCGCGACCTCTCCTTTGTTTTCGGTTTTTGGATTATTATAGGAAATGAAGGAATGTCTGTTCACTCCAGCTCTGCTCCTCGTTCCGTACACATGCACCGTGACATTATCCACTTCTTGTATTTATTTTTCAAAAATGTCTCCTTTGATATAATGTCCTTCAGGTTTTCTGTTTCTTGTTTCTCTGTCTTTATCTCAGCTTTCATCATTTCCAGTTCAGCCTTCTTTGTCTGGGTATCCTCAATGACATGTTCAATTTTCAAATTTTTCTTTTGCATTTGGAAAGAACTGTCCTTAACATTTTCCCTTTCCCTCTTTGTCGCTTCCACAAGGTTGTCTAGATTTTCTGACTGTGTCTGTCAACAACTGTAGATATTTTCAAACTCATCCTTCTAATCTTGTATATTTAGTTTGTTCTCTACTTCCTTTCTTTGCTTTCTATTTCAGACTTCATGGATTTCATCTCATCCTTCTCTATCTTTGCCAGTTGGTGTGTTCCAGGTCCTATTTCTCTTTATGTATGTCATGACCTTCAACCTCTTCCATGTCCCTTTTCAGCTTATTCTCCAAGCTGTTTTCCATGGGCTCTGTCTGTGTTTGTACTTCAGCCTTTATCACATCTTCATTATTAAACTCACCTTCTGCACCTGCTTCCTGACTCCCAGCGTATTACATTACAGAATACTACTTCGCAATATGAAAGCAGCCGAGGATCAAACCCTCTTCCAGACGGTCAAGGAACAGGGTAAACTACTCTACCAACACCATGACCATCTGGCGCAACTGGGAACGGCCATGGAGGAGGTCCTCCGCGTTCTCCACCACCCCGACACCACGAGCGAGGCTCTCCATACCCCTATCAGAGGGCCTCCTACCACGGGTCGTCACAGTGGGCCAGTCCCCCAGCCTACCCAGCCGTCTGCCCAGGTCAGTGATGCCCGATTGTCCCTTCCGGAGAAGAATGACGGTACTCTATTGAAATGCCGTGGCTTCTTACTCGGGCTCCGGAGTGGAGCAGTGGTATAATCTTAGTGCAAGAGGCATCAGTACAGTCCCTGATTCGAATCCAGGCTGCATCACATCTGGCCGTGATTGGGAGTCCCATAGGGCGGCGCACAATTGGCCCAGCGTCGTCCGGGTTTGGCTGGGGTAGGCCGTCGTTGTAAATAAGAATTTGTTCTTAACTGACTTGGCTAGTTAAAAAAGGTTAAATAAAATAAAAAATCTAATCAATACTCAGATGGGAGCCCCCACCACCGAGAGGTCCAAGGTTGCCATGGTTATTTCCCTGCTGACCAGGCGGGCGTTGGAGTGGCCTACGGCCATCTGGGAGAAAGGAGAGGAGGAGCTGGGTTCCTATGAGAGGTTCAGGGCAGTCTTCGACCATCCTCCAGAGGGCAGACAGGGAGATGAGCGACTTTTCCAACTCCAGCAGGGTGCCCAGACCGCTGCGGATTACGCCAACAACTTTCGGACTGTGGCAGCCTCCAGCGGATGGAATGAGCAGGAGCTCCGCACTCTATTCAAAGATGTCTAGACGGAGTTAGTATGTCTGTATGACAACCTATCCTTGGACGCACTCAACGAGATGGCCATCCATCTGGATAACCTTCTTTGGGAGTACCGGTGACCACCTCGCCACTCGCCTCCCTCCTTTGGCTGTCCTGAGGCAGAGTCTGAACCCATGGAGGTAGGAGCCACACCTCAGGTGTTGTCTTAACAGCTCTAGTGGACTCCGGTGCCGCAAGGAATTTAATCGACCAGGCTCTCTCTTCCTGTCTGAACAGAACTTCGCACCCGATCTCTTCTTGTTTTCCGGTCCAAACCCTGGATAAGCGACCATTGGAATCCGGCATGATTACACACATCACAGCACCACTCACCCTCACCGTGGGACTCATGCACCAGGAAAGCCTTCCCTTTCTCATCACCGCAGCTGTACACAAAGTCATCCTCTGCCTCCCGTGGCTCCAATGTCATAACCCCACCATCTCCTGGTCGAGGATGAGAATCACTGCCTGGGGACCAAGATGCCGGAGGACCCCGTGTCGGTAGCCACGTGTTTTGGGACGTAGATGTGGACATCCGCCAGGCTCTGGAGAGGGAACCCGCTCCTGCTACCTGCCCTCCAGAACGCATCTACGTCCCCACGGGTAAGAGATCGGCTGTTTACCTGGGCACACACATCCATCGCCACTGGACGCCCAGGTATCACCCACACCATCCAATCCCTCTCCGATAAGTACTGGTGGCCCACCTTGGCGCAGGACGTGTGGTGGAAAAAACTCTTCCCGCTTACTAAAAATAAAAGCATTTCTGGTGTTTGTAGAAGCAAGATAGACTTTTATTACAGAAGCAACAAAAGCCGAGCGACCTGCTGATCAGCTCCTGTACATCTCTCAGTTCTTGGTTTTTGTACAGTTCTTAAATGTTTATTCATAAGACACAGTTAACCCCTCCTGCAGGGTTACACCCATTCTATTTTCCTCCACCCTGGTCTAAAAACTGCTTGTTTTCTCCTTATTTGGAGATAATAGTGGCACAGAATACATGTCTAGGTGTAAGTCAGAAGAATGGGAGGTTCACAGGAAGCCTTTATCCCTGGGGGAGTCTCCTGACTCTGGTTACATTCCTCTGGTCAAGGGTCAACCTGCTGAGTGGTAGGGGTTGCCTCCACCCTACCATCATCTGCTGAGGACACAAAGAGACCTTGTCTCTGCTTGAAACAGACAAAGCTGATTGTATTCAGGGAGCTAGAAAGAATTGGAAAATCCACAATAGCTATAAAGACTTAGAAAATACACAATAGACGTCGCCCAGTATGTCAACTCTTGCTCTGTATGTGCCCAATCCACATCTCCCCGGCACACTCAAGCAGGGAAACTGCTTCCCCTTCTAGTGCCTCAGCGGCCTTGGTCACATCTGTCCATGGACTTCGTAACTGATCTCCCCCTTTCTGATGGTTTTACCACTGTTATGGTTGTTGTTGACAGATTCTCTAAATCCTGCCATTTTATCCCTCTCTCTGTTCTACCTACCACTATCCTGGTCGCTGAGGCACTATTCCAGCAGGTCTTCTGGCACTACAGCCTCACATCCGGGTACCTGCCTCAGTTAAACGGGCAGGTGAAGAGGACCAACCAGGAGCATGGAAGGTTCCTACGGAATCACTGCCAGGACCACTCGAGGAGTGACGAAACTCACTTTGTCACTCCTCGACCGGGCTGACTCCCTTCCAGTGCATCCTGGGATATCAGCCGTCCCTGGCTCCGTGGACTCCGATCAGGCAAACCACCACCGCAGTGAGGCTCCTGCGTTCCATCCAGAAGATCATGTCTGCCTCTCCACCAGGAACCTCGGGCTCTGCCTACTCTGACAGAAGCTCAGTCCCCAGTTTGTGGGGCCCTTCAAAGTCCTCCGGAGGGTCAATGAAGTAACCTATCATCTAAAACTCCCCACCAACTACCGGATCTCATCCTCCTTTCATGTTTCCCTCCTTAGGCCAGTGGTTCCTGGGCCCCTGGCTGATGGCGTCCCCCGCGACACCCCTCCGCTTCCCCTGGACATTGAGGGAACCCCTGCCTATGCTGTTAGGGGGGGGTACTGTCACACCTACTTCTGCGCCCTCACTCCGGCACTCGACGTCACTGGTCTACCAACCACCAACCCTGAAAACTATCATTGCACACACCTGCTGCCCATCATTACACACACCTGCTGCCCATCATTATACACACCTGGTCATCATTATACACACCTGGTCATCATTATCTCCTTGATTAGTCCTCCTTTAATTAGCCCTCAGTAGACAGCAGTCACTAGGTAGTATTGTTTTCTCTCACGTTCTGTACACTTCCCATGTTTTTGTTCATCTGCATCGATTCATTATTAAACTTACCTTCTGCACCTGCTTCCTGACTCCCGGCGTATTATGTTACATTGTTGACCTATTCCTATGTGTTGGCACGGATCTACTACTCACAGGGATCCTCTCAGGATCCCTCACCCTTAGCCCACCCTCCTCTACTTTCTTCACTGCCTCCACATATGACACTTTTGCACACTTTTGGCATTCTCTCAACCAGCTTCACCTGGATGCTTTTACATCAGTCTTGAAGGAGTTCCCACATATGTTGAGCACTTGTTGTCTGCTTTTCCTTCACTGCGGTTCGATTCATCCCAAACCATCAAATTTGGTTGAGGTTGGAACCAAAAATCTAAAATTTGGACTCCAGACCAAAGGACAAATTTTCAACGGTCTAATGTCCACTGCTCGTGTTTCTTGGACCAAGCAAGTCTCTTCTTCTTATTGGTGTCCTTTAGTAGTGGTTTCTTTGCAGCAATTTGACCATGAAGGCCTGATTCACATAGTCTTCTCTGAACAGTTGATGTTGAGATGTGTCTGTTACTTGAACTCTGCAATCTGAGGCTGGTAACTCTAATGAATTTATCCTCTGCAGCAGAGGTATTTCTGGGTCTTCCATTCCTGTGGTGATCCTCCATGAAGCTGGTTGAGAGAATGCCATGAATGTGCAAAGCTGTCATCAAGGCAAAGGGTGGCTACTTTCAAGAATCTTAACACTTTTTTGGTTATAACATGTGTTATATCATAGTTTTGATGTCTTCACATTATTTTTTACAATGTAAAAAATAGTGCAATTAAAGAAAAACCCTTGAATGAGTAATATTCCAAATGTTTGGCCCTCAGTGTATATATTCTTAATTTATACCTTACTTTGATTTTTGTGTATTTGGGTATATGTTGTGTAATTGTTAGATATTACTTGTTAGATTTTAGAGCACTGTCAGAGCTAGAAGCACAAGCGTTTCGCTACACCCACAATAACATCTGCTAAACACGTGCATGTGACGAATAACATTTGATTTGATATATGAGGTATTATGTGTAGGTTGATGAGGATTTAAAAAAAATGTAATCCATTTTAGAATAAGGCTGTAAAATAACAAATTGTGGAAAAATGGAAGGGGTCTGAATACTTTCTGAATGCTCTGTATATATACAAGGATTACCAGTACTGAGTCAATGTGCACAGGGACAAGGTAGTTGAGGTAATATAGTGTGTATATGTGGCAGTGGCAGCTGGTGGGAGGAGCTATAGGAGGATGGGTTCATTTTAATGGCTGGAATTTAATAAATGGAACGGTATCGAACACATCAAACATATGGAAACTACATGTTTGACTCCATTCCATTTATTCCATTCCATCATTACAATGAGCCCATCCTCCTATAGCTCCTCCCACCATCCTCCACTGACATGTCGGTAGGGGTAAAAGTGACCAGGCAATCAGGATATATAATAAAAAGTGTAGCAGCAGCATATGTGTCTGTCTGTGTGTGTTGTCTGTGTAGTATATGTGAGTCACATGAGGCTGCTGAGGGGAGGATGGCTCATAATAATGGCTGGAATGGAGTAAATGGAATAGCATCAAATACATGGTTGATATTATTCCATTCATTCCTTTCCAACAATTACTATGAGCCTGTCCTCCCCACTTAAGGTGCCACCAGCCACCTGAGTGTGTGTGTGTGGGTAGAGTCTAGTGAGTGTGATTCCAGTGCAGAAACAATTAAGATAAGTAAATAAATAATAAAGTTGGTCAATGTAAATTGTCCAGGTAGCCGTTTGATTTCTGTTCAGCAGTCTTATGGCTTGGGGGTTGAAGCTGTTCAGGTGCCTTTTGGTCATGGACTAATATTATTCAATTTGAATGAGTGTATTAGATTATTAGACTGACAAGCATACATGGACCGTTAATGTGAAATGATTGTGGGTTTATGATTTCCATCAAAAAGAGTTAAAAAAAAAACAAAGAAAGGCCTGTTTACAAAAATGGTTTTACATCCGGTGGAGACGCCCGATATGTAAATAATTCTGGGCGTAGATACGCATGCGCAAGTGCGATTCTTTTCAAAATCGCTAGATACGTCGACGTTTTTGAATCGCCATTTTAGAAAGAAAATAGCTGTTCGAAACAATAGCAGTCAGTTCGCGACACACTTCGTTTCTTTTACGCGTAACGTTATAGTACACATTTGTATTTTATCCAGTGATCCCACAACGCAGAAATGTCTCGAGACAGATTTAACCTCAACGTTAGAGGAAATAATCGTGGTGGAGCTGGATTTCAACGTCGTGGAGGTGCTGGGCCTGGTGGCCCTATGCGAGGTGGATTGGGTAACCTGAATAATTTCAGACAAAACCAACACCCTTTTCAAAGAGGGCCTCATCCCGGTAACTTTGGAAAACCACCCAACCAGATACCTCAGATGACCCCTCAGAAACCACTGCCACCAACTCTTTCCCAGCCAGGCGCTCAAGCGATTCGGCCACCACCTACTCCTGGCCCTGCGCTAACCATGAAGGGCCCCGTACAGCAACAGCAGGCCGCCGCCACTCCACCGGTCGCAGCAGCAACTCCGGCGGCTGCACCTCCGGCGGCCGCAGTATCAGCGCCAGCGGCTCAACCTAAAATTATGTCCCCACCTCCGAAGCCTGTTCCTCCGAAACCCGCACTCTCATCTCCCCCACCGACCCAGATTAAGAAGCCCGCTCTCTCATCTCCTCCACCAAACCAGATGAATAGGAACCAGGAAAGACCAGGACCGGGCAACGCAAATGGGCATAAATCTGCACCCGCGAACAAAAAACCTGAACCTCAAACGCAGAAGAATACTTCAGTTGAGGCCGAGGAAGCCCAGCCTCCCAATGTGAGTAACTACGTTAGCCAGCCATGCTAGCTAATATTCCGGAATTATTATGTTAACTAGTTACTTTGCTAAAATGCAGGTTATTCTGTCAAACGTCAGCTATACAGTTATGTTTAATAAGTGGGCAAACGTTATTGAGGTAGTTAAGCGTTACATTCAACACGTTGCGGACTTAGTCAACTAGCTTAGCCATCTAATGTAACTAGTTACGCTAGTTGGATACATGTAATACACGTCGGCCATTTTGTGAGAATCGGGAACATTTCGACAACGTTACTGGAAGCGGATTACTAAATATTCATCCACACTGCGTTGTTAAGAGCGCTTGGAAGAAAGCCACTGTGAGAAGACAGACATTTAAAATCTTCGGTGCCTTTTTCCTCAACTGTACGTATTGTATTATGTGTAACAATATTACACATCAATACAGGGCCATGGCTGTGTACACAATGGGAATTCAACACCTGGTGGAACAAAAATAACGAAGGAATAAGAAACCAGGCATTGAGACATCCTGATTGCCTTGTCTTAAGGACTGGACTGTTTTTCTTTTCAATTCTCACCTAAAATGAAAATGTGTCCAATTTTAAAATATCAAATTGATCAAAAATAGTGTAGACATTGTTAATGTTATAAATGATAGATAGATAGGTACTTTATTGATCCCCTGGGGGGAAATTTCATGTATATCTACAAATGACTATTGTAGATAGAAACGGCTGATTTTTATGGAATATCTAGAGGCCCATTATCAGCAACATCACTCCTGTATTCCAATGGCACGTTGTTAGCTAATCCAAGTTGATCATTTTGAAAGGCTAATTGATCATTAAAAAAACCTTTTACAATTGTTATCACAGCTGAAAACTGCTGATTTTTAAAGAAGCAATAAAACTGGCCTTTAGACTAGTTGAGTATCTGCAGCATCAGCATTTGTGGGTTCAATTACAGGCTCAAAATGTCCAGAAACAAATAACTTTCTAATGAAACTCGTCAGTTTATTGTTCTGAGAAATTAAGGCTATTTTCTTGGCGAGAAATTGCCAAGAAACTGAAATCTTGCACAGCGCTGTGTACTACTCACTTAACAGAACAGTGCAAACTGTCTCTAACCAGAAAAGAAAGAAGAGTGGCAGGCCCCGGTGCACAACTGAGCAAGAGGACAAGTACGTCAGTGCAGCTCTGCCTTGAAAGCCAGCATCCTGGAGTCGCCTCTTCGCTGTTGATGTTGAGACTGGTGTTTTGCGTGTACTATTTAATGGAGCTGCCCGTTGAGGACTTGAGGCGTCTGTTTCTCCAGATGCTCAACTAATCTAAAGAGGGCCAGTTTTATTGCTTTAATCAGCAAAACATTTTTCAGCTGTGCTAACATAATTGTAAAAGGGTTTTCTAATGATCAATTTGCCTTTTAAAAATTATAAACTTGTATTAGCTAAAAGTTGAGGGCGGCGCAGTTGCCGTACCATGCGGTGATAGTCCGCAAGGATGCTCCTAATTGTGCATCTGTAAAAGTTTGAAGGTTTTAAGGGCCAAGCCAAATTTCAGATTTACATAATGTTTACTATTTAATCTTAAGTACCCACTAACAACTCAAATCAATAGCCTATAAACCTCCATGAACATAGTCTTTCACTAATTTAGGTTTCTGAATATAATGCGTTTTATTCCTCAAAATAAATATTACCGATTTTTTTTAACTTTTTGAACTATTTAACTAGGCAATTCAGTTAAGAACAAATTCTTATTGAGGAAATATTTGTTTATATCTGTTAGTGAGCATTTCTCGTTTGCCAAGATAATCCATCCACCTGGCAGGTGTGGCATATCAAGAAGCTGATTTAAACCATATGATCAATAAACAGGTTCACCTTGTGCTGGGGACAATAAAAGGCCACTCTAAAATGTGTAGTTTTGTCACACGACACAATGCCACAGATGTCAATTGGCATGCTGACTGCAGGAATGTCCGCCAGAGCTGTTGTCAGATAATTTAATGTTAATTTCTCTACCACAAGCCGCCTCCAAAGTAGTTTTAGAGAATTTGACAGTACGCCCAACCGGCCTCAGAACAGAAGACCACATGTAACTACGCCAGCCCAAGACCTCCACATGCAGCTTCTTCACCTGTGGAATCGTCTGAGGCCAGCCCCACGTACAGCTGATGAAACTGAGGGATATTTCTGTCTAATAAAGCCCTTTCGCTGGATAATTTTTTTTCTGATTGGCTGTGCCTGGCTTCCAAGTGGGAGTGGCCAAGTCATTTGAAGTACATAGATTAGCGCCTTTATTAGTTTATTTAAAATGACTGATTTACTGTAACTTGTTGCATTTATTTTAGTTCAGTATATCAGAATCATGTTCTTAACTCTTTCTTCTATAGGCATAACAGAGTTTATCGAAGTAAATGTTCCTTCTAAGCTGCGCGCTGGAGCTCACTAGCCACCGGGGACTGCCACGCTGAGAGAAGCAAGAGATTGAACTTTACTCAACTTTCTAGAGTTTACCCCTGTTAACACTATCAATGCTTCCCTTTGCTGTGGAAATTGTGATCAAATCAATGCAACATACAGAGACAAAACAAACTCTGCATTAGATTTAATTGTAGGTGGAATGGATCAGTGTAGGATCGTATTGCTTTGACACGCACTACTCAGCCCGTACTCTGCACAGACCTGTGCGGCATAACCAATCAGAATTGCAGTAGGCCTATATGCAAATCGACTATTGCCATATATGGATCTGGATTGTTTACAGTTGTGATCTTGAGTAGATTTGCATGTTTTGAGATCAAAGCAAGGGCTGT
This sequence comes from Thymallus thymallus, assembly GCA_023634145.1. Lineage (NCBI taxonomy): Eukaryota > Metazoa > Chordata > Actinopteri > Salmoniformes > Salmonidae > Thymallus > Thymallus thymallus. The sequence goes on from CM042395.1 coordinate 6,972,662, forward strand.
ATGTAGCCGTATCTGCACATTTTGTTCATCTCCTTTGCTAATTCTTACTACTAGCCCAGTTATAGATAATTTGTAGTCTGCAATGGGGGAGTGATTGCTTCTGACGTCTAATCAAACCATACAAAAGTGTGTTTGCGGTAGTTGACGTTTTAAACAGAACTTGCCACGACAATCAATTCATAGAGCATCGATCATGTAGCTCTACCGTGCGACCGTCAATAAACGGCAATAATTTTTTTTGAAGGCATTATTTGAAAACCTGTATCGAAGACCAATTCCTCTGACCTTGCTACCATTTCTTCTGGGGGAGTGTCAAAATCCTAATTTTAATCTACGGTATCCACCTCGGTTACGACGGCTCCCTCAATATTCTTTCTAGCTTCAATCTCAGCTAACGTTACTAGCGAACGCGGATTTCTTGCTAATAAAGATGGAAAACTGATGTTCAATAAACCGCCAAACTAACTGAAATAAAAATAGAGTAAGAAACGTAATTTCAACTGTTTGTCGTAAAGTTCAAATTAGGGCTTCAATTGAAGGTTTTCAGGACCTCAATTTAATGCGATCGTGGGGGGTTGGTAAAGCAATTGAGTAACATGTATGGACTGAACACATAAATATGCTTGTAATTAATGTTAACCGTAGTTATGTTCTAGTAACAGAATATCATGGCCATTTGTCAGGCTAAAACATTTTAGAATTTGAATCTAAACTGAACGTTGTATCTGTCTGTAGGAGTTGAGAGCGACATTGTCCTCGCTGCGCAGACCTGGCGAGAAGACATACACTCAACGATGTCGCCTTTTCATTGGAAACCTTCCCAATGATATCTCAGATGACACATTCAAGAAGCTGTTTGCGAAGTATGGCGAGCCCAGTGAGATTTTCATCAACAAAAACAAAGGCTTTGGCTTCATACGCCTCGTAAGTACTCCACACTGTAGTTAACATACATTTTGTCCTTTTGGTAGTTAGATCTACCATAAATGTTGTTTTTGTTGTTTAGTGCCCTGTCTATTTGTTAAAATTAAAAGGCTAATTTCTACCATTCCAGGAATCTCGTGCATTGGCTGAGATAGCTAAAGCTGAACTGGATGATGTGCCCATGAAAGGCAGACCTCTTCGTGTGCGCTTCGCAACTCACTCGGCTGCACTGTCAGTGAAGAACTTGTCACCTTTTGTTTCCAATGAGCTACTGGAGGAGGCCTTCTCTCAGTTTGGAGTGGTAGAGAGGGCTGTGGTAATTGTAGATGATCGCGGGCGCTCCACTGGCAAGGGCATTGTCGAATTTGCCTCTAAACCTGCTGCACGAAAGGCCCTGGATCGTTGCAATGATGGAGTCTTCTTGCTCACCACGTAAGTGATTTACATTCATTTGGCACCGTTCAGTAGAACATGAAATGCACATGAAGCTTTCTCCTCACATGCTGTTAGGCTGTAATTAATGGATACTCTTGATGTCTTAGGTCACCTCGTCCAATTGTCGTTGAGCCCCTTGAACAATACGATGATGAGGATGGTCTACCAGAAAAATTGGCACAGAAGAACCACAACTATCATAAGTAACCCTCACTTTATATAACTAAATAGCTTTAATTCAATAGTACTTGATTGGGGTGCTTATTTTTCATATTACACAGCAGCACTACTTTTGTGATATGTTCATATTGAAGTGTGAAGTAGAAATCTACCTATTGTAGCCAGGTGCTGCCCAGTGAGACATGTCATGAAAATTACACTGCTCAACACCACCAGTCCTGCAATCCCAGCAAAAATCTTTCATTTATCTGCATGTCCTGCTATTATATCTAGCCTCTGTTACCATTTCATTTTCAAAACAACCAGGGCTACAAGTTGATTTCATGAGTTGTATTGATATGGCAATTAAAAGGTCAGCCGATGCGAAACCCTGATAAATTGTATATGAATGCTCGTAAGTACACATTTTTTGCTCACTGAGAAACTAATATCCAACTAGTCAGTGACAACTGTTTGGCATTTTTGATGGCAACTGTGAGCTTATACAGTTAATTTGTAAAGTATTCAGACCCCTTGACTTTTTCCACATTTTGTTATTTTATAACCTTATTCTAAAATTGATTTAATAAATATTTTTCTCATAAATCTACACCCAATACCCCATAATGACAAAGTGAAAACAGGTTTCTAGACATTTTTGCAAATGTATAGAAAACCGATACCGATTCAGATCCTTTGCTATGACACTCAAAATTGAGCTCAGGTGCATCCTGTTTCAGGGAGGTGACCAAGAACCCAATGGTCACTCTGACAGAGCTCCAGAGTTCCTCTGTGGAGATGGGAGAATCTTCCTGAAGGAAAACCATCACTGCAGCACACCACCAATCATGCCTTTTATGGTAGTGTGGCCAGACGGAAGCCACTCCTCAGTAAAAGGCACATGACAGCCCGCTTGGACTCAAACCAAGATAAACAAGATTCTCTGGTCTGATGAAACCAGGATTAAATGAATTGGCCTGAATGCCAAGCGGCACGTCTTGAGGAAACCAGGCACCGCTCATCACCTGGCCAATGCCATCCCTATGGTGAAGCATGGTGGTGGCAGCATCATGCTGTGGGGATGTTTTTCAGTGGCAGGGACTGGGAGACTAGTCAGGATTGAGGGAAAGATGAATGGCGCAAAGTAAACTTTCCAACAGGAGGACAACCCTATGCACACAGCCAAGACAACGCAGGAGTGGCTTTGGCACAAAGCTCTGAATGACCTTGAGCGGCCCAAATGTGACTAAGTGAAGGTCTGAATACTTTCCGAATGCACTGTATATTATGGACACAATGTCTTCAAATCATCTTCGATGTAGAAAAAACCTTACCTTTTAACGACTTTTGTGTAGCTTGTGAGCGCCATAGAGCAAAACATGTTAAATGTTCGTGAGTCAACTTTTCATAGCTTTTAATAGTTTGTATAAAAGACCCTGCCTGGGCCTCTTCGGGATCCGCCCTTGTCTCAAACACTGCGCTAGCTCAGCCCCCGTTAATCACACAAATTAATGACTGGTATCTATGGATGCAGAAGAAATGGACAAATCCAATGGTACAACCCAAAAGTCCGCTCAAACATACGTTTACATGTGGTTAAAGTCAAAACACGCCTCCCGAGGGGTGCAGCGTGCCAAGGCACTATCGCAGTGCTTGAGGAGTCAGTACAGATCCAGGTTCGATCGGCTTGGCAGGGTCGTGTTTCAGAAGACTTGCGGCTCTCGACCTTCGACTCTCCCGAGTCCGTACGGGAGTTGCAGCGATGGGACAAGAATGTAACTGACAATTGGATATCATGAAATTAGGGAGGATAAGTAAAAACTTACCTGCGTTAGTGGGACACATTGTGATAATGTCACTAGGTGGTGTTTACCGGAGGTTGGGTTAGCAGATACCACAGCTGTTAAAAACCCATTGTAGTTGATTTTCAGAAAAAATGATTACTCCTCTTGAGTACCCCTTTTTGTTGTATGTCTTGGTTTCTATGCTAACACTTATGTGCCTTCAGGGAGCGGGAGGAGCCACCCAGATTTGCCCGTCCTGGCACGTTTGAGTTTGAATACTCTAAGCGTTGGAAGTCCCTGGATGACATGGAGAAGCAGCAGCGCCAGCAGGTGGAGAAGAACATCCGTGAAGCACGTGAGAAACTGGAGGGAGAGATGGACGATGCTTTCCATGTGCACCAGGCCAACATGATCCGCCAAGGCAAGTTTAGCTGGACCGAGACAACCACTTGTCAAAATGGACGACTAGTTAGAAGTAGCAGTGTCTTACATGTATGTTCTTAAACTGTTTAGATCTGCTGAGGCGTGAGGAGGAGCTACGACGCATGGAGGAGATGCACAGTGCAGAGATGCAGAAGAGGAAAGAGATGCAGCTCAGGTATTGAAACTGGTTTTATTAACTGTTTAACACACTTAATTTATTGGAGTGTTACTAAAACTTGGCAGTGTGCATAACAGGCAGGAGGAGGAGCGTCGCATACGTGAGGAGGAGATGCTCCGCCAGAGGGAGATTGAGGAGCAAATGCGCCGCAAGCGTGAGGAGGCCTACCGAAGTGGAAACTTCATGGACAATGTAAGCTGAGCAGAGTACCATTCAGATGTTGACATTTGCATTTGAGGTATATTCGTGTGTTCTTACCGTTTTGATTTCACAGAGGGATATGAGAATGACTCAGGGTGGCGCCATTGGCCTGGCTGGTGAGTAGTTAATCTTCAAATTTATTTTTTGAAGATTTGTAAATAAAAAAATGTTATGTCCTTATTTTCATCGTGTTTTGAAACGAGACTGCTTTATAAGCGTATATGAGAACATTGCCCCCTTTAATTGTAATTTGACATGTAATCCTGTTGTCCCTAATAGACAATCAATTTGGCTCACCCAACCAGAAGTTCCCCATGGGACACCAAGGCATGGGGGGACCTAACGCTGGGGGAGCCATGATGCCCAACGAAATGGTAATGTATTCCAAATGGAGAAGAACACTAATAGGGCCCAGTTGGGTTTTTTTTCCCTCCTTGCTGTAGTTGTCATCTGGGAGAGTGAGGTGGATGGTTTTGCTCCGGTCGGCACCTTTTTGGTAGCGTTAGGCAGGAAAAAATGAAGCTTGTGTGCTGCAAGCGTCTTCGTAGGCGTCTGTGCCATGACGAGATTACATTTGTGCTCAGCAGTTTTCAGCAACGGCATGTCCCCTCAGTTCCTCCACTCTTACAGCCTGTGTTTCAGCTGAAGATAATCAACCTGTACTAAACTCAGTGAATTGCTTTCCAATGCTTTCTCAAAACTCCTACTTTGTGTAATAGACCTATTGCAAGCCCTGTCTTGTGTGAGCCAGACAGGCACATTTTCTTGGCAAGTGGAAAGATGTCACATGGCAGCATTTTTATTTGGTTGGGAAACCATTTTAGTTGAAGCACTTTCCCATACTGTCATTGAACTTCATGCGATCACATGAAATGGTACAGATGGTGTCTCGTTGTAACCTGGAAATATTTTTAGGCGCTCCGTGTGAGAAGTGAACTTCCTGCAATGTTCTCTTGTGGCATGGCAATTGTTGTAACATTTACCCAGCCACCACCTTGTTCAAGCAATTCAAATGAGGGGTTTTAGTGCAGGTTGCTTTTTGAAGCGATCATGTCTGGTTACATAACATTAAGCTAATGAGTTAGCTTAGTGCAACTTGCATAACACAATATGAAGAACTGAGGGTGACCCGCATTGCCCTGGAACTGCTTGCTGGATACCTGTACTATTTATACCCTCTGGGTGAAATTCTCTAATTTAAATTACGCCCAGAATGTGTTTACGGCATCCGTATTAGGCCTATGACAGGCAGGTGTGTTAATGTCCTTTTGTGTTATAGGCTACATACAATTAATAAGTTGCCCAGTTAGATATCTGGTTACTTACTTAGAAATGGTCTGATGCAAAGCTGTTAAAGTCCATTAAAATGGATACAGCTTGTGCTTTGTATGAGTTCAGTTTATACTGTAAAGGATATATAAATTCATGTAATGGTACACAGCCGCTTTGATGTAAGGGTGGCAAACAATCTGACAGAAAAACAAAACAGCTGGTCAGCTGCTTTTGCAATGGGTGAGCAGTTGTTGGTATTTGATACTGGATTGTGCAGTTCGACAACGTATCTGGTGTATTTCTTAGTGATGGCACCTCATCCGTTTTTCTGTTCTTCACCGCACACAATGCAACATAAACCCAGCCTTTTAGTGCAGTGATCGCAGAGGTCCTCTCTTACCCAGAATGTGAGATGGCTAGTAGACATGTTACTGGCTAGACTAGTCTGGTCTTGCCGCTGTGGCAAATCAGGATTAGTTAAGTCAAGTTGACAGTAGAACTACCATTAATCGGCCAAGTATTTATTAGTTTGAACAAAGGGCTGATACGGCTCCGCCTACCTTACCTAAGCCTGCCTTTATTAGGCTGATTGGGTCCAAATAGAATTAACTATTAACACGTACACACGTTTTACACCATGGGCCTAGATCAACATACTTGTACAACACCTTAAAGGAGAATTTTCCTATTTCTAAAGTAAATCTAAAAAAAAAAAGTGTATGAATGTTCTAGAAGGGTCAAAACAACTTTTTTCTTTTTTTGTTGTTGTATGATTTGGCTTGTTTTTGAGAAACGTACCCCAGCTGCTATACACTTCCTTATTGCGCCATATCAGGGGACACAGGGCAGTAACAAAAGCACCCAAATATGCATTTTAAGAAATGTAGAAGTTCTTATTATAGTTATATAGGTCTTTAGATGTACATATTTGTCATTCCCAATTTTTTTTTTTTTTTTTTTTTTGAAACATTATAGTCAAGGGTTGGAACCGGTTCGGGGAACAGAACTGAAAACCCGAAAATAAAAGTATTTGAAGAACACTTCGCAAACTGGAACCGAAAGTGATTATTTTAAAGCACAGGAACCGGTTAACAGTAATTTTACGTTCCAGGCGTTTATTTATTTTAATTCCCACAAAAATTCTGACAAGGCTCCTAAGCAACACCGTCACTCTTGTTCAAGCGTCTGCTTGCCAGAAATCTTTGCCAGTGTATATGTGTGTAGGCTACGTGCCACTCCGCTCTGAAGCATAGGTTAGTTACTGTAGCCTACTGATGTTTTGATGAAGTTACAAGCATTATTTGGTGTTTGGGGAGAGATGTTTAAAGTAATGGGAACATTTTCAATGCTAGTTAAGGATACTATACTTATCACGTTTCACATTGTGTTTATTAAAGTATGTGACTTTATGGGCGACCATGACCAAAATTCACATAGAAATGTGTTTTATAGATCTGTCATTCTCATTGAAAGAATGTCTTAAGAAGTGGTAGATCTGTTCAATGTGCATTTTCTATGGTTCTCGTTAAGTCTTGCACTTTCGGGTTTGTACACCAGCTGAAAATACAATTCTTGGTTATGTAAAAAGATATTTCACCATGGTTTAGATGGTACAATGATTATCTACACTAGCTTGTTCTGTCACAAACTAAAATTACGCTAACTATTTCAATTTTAGCAACTAGGAAATGGTGGGGCTATTTCTGCATAGTGCATTTTTAACTACAAAAATAAGTGTTTTATTTTCTAGGTTTGCATTGCACACACAAGCGCGCTAGCTAACGTTTGCTCTGGTCCAATGTTAAACCTACTCAGAAGTTCAAAGTCCCTCCATAGAAGCCGCTCTTCCGTAGGTATAATTCTGTGGGCCTAATTCAGATCATGCCTGTGATAAGATGCTCAGTGCTTCAAGACAAGCGTTCTCATCCTCTCGCTTTCTCCTCAAGTTGCATCTCACGCCCTACACTGTGACTGGTAGCAGTGTGATTCTTTCATTATGATTAAACCATGCTGTTACGGCATAATAGAATTTGCTCTTAACGGCTTTGATAGATTAAATTACCGTCCTGCTGCACTACGATGTGCTTAGGGTTCAGCCAGGAGTGTATGGACAGTTGGGGGAGTGAATTTAATGGTAGGAGGGACATCCCAGCTTGGTTTCAGATTTCACGTCACACAGGCCCAGAAAATTATGCTCTGTGACTGAGAACCAGGGGTATCACTCAATGCAAGCCATTTCAATCTATGGCATCTACAGATCGATTTATAAGTGTTGTTTGATACCAGAACCACGCAGGTCCCCTAAACAGGGGACTTTACATCTAAAAGGTTTTTAAAAAGAAGCAAAATATAACTATATAAACAACATTTTTTTATGTTTAGAACTCTGCTTCAGAACTTTTTTTGCCGATCTGAACAGTGTAACGGAAATAAAATGGTTCTGTTCAGAACTAAATGATTGGAAAATAATTTGGCTTCCGTCCTATAGTTTGATCCATTTTGGTCGAGTAGCACCGTTTCCCCAACACATCCCTACAGAACACGGACACAAACTGCGCAGCACCGCTGAGAGAAGAAACGTCTTGAATATAACGTTGAGGATGATACAATGTCATGTACACAATCTAAAGACCTACATCCCTAATACTGGGAGCATGTTGGTTTCTAAAAGGACATTTGGGTCATATTTTTTGTTTGTGTCTTGCGTGCCCTGACACTGCTCAATGAAGTGAATTTGCTGCTGCTGCAAGTATTTAGACCCTTCTATAACATGCCATTTACATCCATCAACAATAGAAAACACTTAAGAAATGAGAGTTCTCCAATAGAAAAACACAAGATTGTATTGTGTAGGAGCAGGGTGACAATTTGTGTGTACACAATGAACCATGGTCTTTTTTCTTACATGAACTTGCCACAACCGCTGTGAAACTTCAGTGCAAAGTTCAGTCTTAACCACTAGGACCTCCTCATTCGCCCAACTCCAGGCATATTAATAAATATGTGATGCATAGTAAATTGTAGGAGGTTTGGTTGGCGAAATGGCAGTATAAAGCATAGACCAACCAAATAACATATCAAGATTAGTCCAATGAACGTGTTTAAATTAGGCCTAGCCTAGACTCAGACTTGACGTTTGTAATGTGACATTTATCCCCCCCCAGTTATGTTGTTCAGTGTTTTACTAAGGCCATGAAAGTTTCAAGTGTAACAACTGGAAAAGACTTGATGTAGGCTCATTGATTTAAAAAAAAAAAAAGTATTGCCATTTGAAAGGCCAGGGATACTGTAGTTGTATAGTATTACTTGTGTAATTAAGTAACATGAGCAACAATGTGGTAACCGCTATATTGGAAAATAGGCCTAATATAGGTCTCTTTTTTAAAGAGTTTAAGGAAGTGGAAGTGTAGCGCTGAAGTGCATTTATCAACTGGCCAGTCTGGCCTACCTGTACGTTTTGGGATTAAGCCCGTAGCAAACCCTCAGCTTTCCCCTAAATGCTCCACATGATGCCAGTAGTGAGTGATGTAGCCCTGCCTTTGGCATGCTCAGCATAATACGGTAGAACTTAACTAACGAAAACATTACCCTTTCTTCCTTCTCCGTATGTTACCTGTGGCACCTGTGGATCTGCGTATCGGAACTATTTCAACGAACGTTTCCCTTGGACGTGTCTCCTGCTTTATTTTTTCATGGCTCTCAAACAAAACCAACCCCCGCCCCCCCCTTACTTCTCCCCTGAATATGGACTTGAACTGCGTGCCATCGCCCTCCCCTCCCCCCTCCTATCTGCCTCCTTGGTATGGTGGTTCCTATAGCGTAATGAGAGAAACTTCCCTCAGGGAGGACGTGGGGGAATGGGTCCTAACAACCAAGGGTTTGGCAGGGTCCGCGAGGAGTTTGATGGGCCTGCCAAGAAGCCCCGATTTTAAATCTGTTCAGTGTCACTCACGGCAGCGTTTTTTTGTGTAGGTTCTCTGAACATCTTCACATTGAGTTCATTGTTGTATTTAAGTTGAAAGTGTTCTTGCATTTTAGCCTGAAGACGCATTCATTTTATGACAAGTTAGGTTTTTTTTTTTTTTTTGATTTTGTATTTGGAGTAGTGTGAAATTGATATTGGTCACCCTCAGTGATCACACAGCGCTATATCCCACCTATGTATAACTTTCTTTCCAGTTGTATCGTGCTCTGACTCTCGTCGTAAATGGTGATAAATGTAAAATTCTCACCTTTCTATGGCTGTGTTGTGCCATTTAAGATTTGAACTTAAAGCATGTAACTTTACAATAAAGACCTAATTTGGTTCTTTCCAAACCTTCTTAAAGTTTATTTCAACACAATTTTGAGTTGCTATCCTCCATAATCCCAGGAAAAGTTGACAAGCCTTTTTCCTCTAGTGGTCATCTGTTAAATGGATCAATTATTGACCAACAGTGTGTGTATATAATTATATCTCATCACCTGGATTTATTATGTTGGTCGCCGGGGGTGAACAGCAACTTTATAATGTAAATGATCAGCATGTGAACTAAATGGAACACCATTCATACTGGGACAGTATTGATAAAGCAAAGAAGGTTGACATTTTAGGGCACAATTAGGCCTAGTAGAAATTGTACTTGAGGGACACAATTTTGACAACGGAAATAAGCAGTGCTGGTGTCAAACGCAACTAATGCTTCGAAGTGTTGGTTCATAAAAATTCAGGATTTTGTTTCAGTGAAGATACTCCAGTGAAGTTTTACAACTTTCATTAACAATTGTTTTAAAAATGACATTGTCTAGCCCTAATTGAAGTGATATGGTTTTTGACAACTGTGCTGTTTTTTTGCGTTGACAAAAAGGGAGTTTGGATTCGTGTATTGTTCCCAAGTCGGCTACATATTATTGAACAGAGGTCGAACGTCCTCTGACCACATTTAACATCTCAAAGCAGGACTTTGTTCATCACTGTCTCTTGACATTGCATAATGCAATCTGTTTCATTGGAATGTATCGTACACGGGAATGTATGAAAACAAGCTCAGAATGTTACCCTAAATAATGTTATTACGAGAACTGAGGGAAACGGTAGCATGTGTTTTTGCCCTTCAAGCTAACATAGAACTTTTCAGCCTTCCACTTTGTCAATTTTATTTATGGATCGTTCCCTCAATTCCTTTAGTCTCCTTCATAGCCTAAATTCTGATAAACCAACAGTGTGAACTGTTTCATTCCAGCAAGTACCACTGTCACTGGAGTTTCACATGGACAACTGTCTGAAACCATCACTGAAGGGATAGGTTGGGATTTTGGTAATGACGCCCTTTATCTACTTCCCCAGAGTCAGATTAATTTGTGCCTACCATTTTATGGCCATTAGTTAACTAGTGCTAGCTTAGTGCAAAGACTGGAATTCTTGAGGATGCTAGCTGTACCTGAACTTCCAGTCCTTGCGCTAAGCTAGTTAGCATTTGCTTGCAAAACTACCTCCTAACTTTTATTCTTAATGGACATAAAATGGTAGGCACAAATTTAATCTGAAGTAGATAAAGGGCTTCTTTGCTCAAACCCCAAAACTATCCTTTAGAATTAGGGCACATTGGTTAAAAACTGTCAATGTTATCTTTCACGCATATATGAGATGTTGATATGAAAAGGTCAGCCCTTTACAATGAATTTTCTTGATTTCAGACCGCTCAATTAGACCTCTCAATCTGACTTAAGATTTAAGGCAACGCACACCGAAGGATAGATATGTCAGCGATTAAGTTTATTTTTTATAAATAATAATATATGTTAATATAATAAGTTAGATTACCAAGAAAGCTACAGATAATTGAGAACATTTTCCGTGTAGGAAAATTATATATTGAAGCTCCTAAGAGTTAAAAATCTCATCCCGTATTTTTTTTTTTTACATCGGTATTGAAATTGCACTAATCACAGTGTACTTGAACTCAATAGACTCGTAGAATTTTGTACATTTCAAACTCAACAATTACAGCACAAAGATTGATCATGGTTGTGCTCCGTTACTCAAATTACTACACACATTCAGTTGTTTATCAAAACACTTGTCTTAACATATCTGATTGGATACCTTGACAAAAGTAATGTAAACCATAACACATTCAATGTTGTTCCTGTATGTTTGTTTTGTGTACATTTCTTCTTTGACAGGTTTGGCCACCTTAAAGGTTGCAGTGTGTAAGGAGACATTTCTAAACCAAAGAAATCCTAGGCCTAACTGAGTAGCTCTTAATACAGTTTACTCCCGTGACTTGTCTTAGACAGACCAACCTGATGAGAGTTTTGCCTTAGTGAAGACTTGGCTGTTTTCAGTAATGTAACAGAATTCCAGTTGGTGAAATGGTGGTTTTTGATTAGCAGAACAGTAAAACTCGCAACCCACCGTGACTAAAATTGGAACTGACACCCCATCTAATATTCTAACTGGGTGTTGTTGGCAATGTCTCTAGGTGATATGAATCAAGCAAGTTTGCCAGAATTGCTGAATAACCAGAAGACTGATTTCAGATCAGTCAGTGTTCCTTAGGGTGTATGTTTCTAGGTTAACTTTTAGTTAGCTCTTGGTATATTTGCCATATTAATGTTGACCTACAGGCAAATAGGTGGGATATAGGTCTAGAAGTAGCAATACACTGAGAAAGAAAGATCAGACATCTTTTAAATGGCATTTCAACTTTAATCTGGGGAGATCTTCTGTTAACAAAGAAAATGACCATGGGTTGCTTTGTTTGACCCTTTTTGGGCTGTGTTTACAGGCAGCCCAATTCTGATATTTCTCCCACAAATTGCTCTTTTGACCTATCACAGCAGCTCTTTTCAGTGCTGATCTGATTGGTCAAAATACTAATTAGTGGGTGAAAAAGATAATTGGACTGCCTGTCTAAACAGTCAATCTTACTCCACCCCTAATTTATATACAGTACCAGTGTAAAGTTTGGACACGCCTATTCAAAGGTTTCTTTATTTTTACTATTTTCTACATTGTAGAATAATTGTGAAGACATCAACACTATGAAATAACACATAGTAACCAAAAGTGTTAAACAAATCATGCTTCACGGTGGGAACTACACATGCAGAGAATATCTGTTCACCTACTCCACGTCTCACAAAGACAGTGGTTGGAACCAAAAATCTCATTTGAACCAAAGGACATTTTTCCAACGGTCTAATTTAGTATTGGTTTCTTTGCAGCAATTTTGACCGTGAAGGCCTGATTCACGCAGTCTCCTCTGAACAGTCAATGTTGATGTCTATTACTTGAACTCTGAGAAACATTTATCTGGGCTGCAATCTGAGGTGCAGTTAATTGGTGATTTCTGAGGCTGGTAACTCAAATAGACGTATCCTCTGCAGCAGATTCAGTTTCATCATAGCGCTTAATGGTTTATGCGACTGCACTTTTCTGTATTGACTGATCATGTTTTTTTAAAGTAACTTGGTATTTTACCAAATAGGGCTATCTTCTGTACACCCCCCCCCCCCCCCCCCACCTTGCCAGAACACACCTGATTGGCACAAATGCATTAAGGTTAGAAATTTCACTAATTCACCTAAGGCACACCTGTTAATTGAAATGCATTCCAGGTGACTGCCTCATTAAACTGGTTGAGAGAATGCCAAGTGTGCTAAGCTGTCATCAAGGCAAAGGGTTGCTACTTTGAACAATGTCAAATGTAAAATCTATTTTGATTTGTTTAACTCTTTGTTACTACATGATTCCATATGTTATTTCATAGTTCTGTCTTCACTATTCTACAATCTAGAAAATAGTAAAAATAAAAACCTTTGAATAGGCGTGTCCAAACTTTTGACTGGTACTGTATGTATATAGTAGTTGTCCTGGCTTTATATGGATTGAAGTACTCTGAAATAGTTGTTAGACTTGTATAACCGATGGAAGTCCATGGTTGAACTTCCCCTTGTTCCCCGTCACACTTCAGCCGACTCAGGAGACCTGCGTACCTATAAGGAGCGAGAGGCATGTCTTTGTCAAGTGTCTTGAGTGCATGGGGGTGCAGTAGCTGTGCAATAAAGTCCAACAGCCAGCCTGCCCCATTCCACAGTAGAGGCTCCAAGTAGAGGCTCCGGCAGTTGGTTACGTTGAGGATGAGTAGTTCTGCAGAAGTCAGTGGACAGTAGAGCCTGGACTTGTGTGCAGCGAGAGGTATGCTTACAGAGCCACTGAAAAGGTAAGTGTTCCTGTTAATGATTTGTTTAAATGCCAAACATTACTGCTCTATCTTCCTCTGTCACATGACGTGATGTGACTACAGGGGTTCTGGCATCACACTTCTGAAAAATGGAATCACAGTGCAGTACTTGTTCCTCCCTCTGTATGTGAATGTGTGGCAATGTGTTTTAGCCTGTGCAGTATCTGGTATTTTTCCTTCCATGTCTGACTGAAGCTGGTCTCTGTATGAAACAAACTGTATATGGACTGCTGTGTCACTGGCTCAACAATGAATAGTGTATGATGGTGTATACCCACAACTCGACTTTGGCTCAGTCCAATCAACACAACTCCTTTTTGCAGATACTACTTTCAAGCTGTAACAAGTACAGTAGCCTCACACGTATTGGGGGGGGGGGGGGTTTGCTGGCAATTGTTTTTTGACATGGAGTTATTTGGTTCCTTGGCATTGTAGAAGGGACTTGTAACCAATTGGTAGTCACAATGTATTTTGGTTGTTGGTGCTTTATTGTTCATGACCTATTTCATGAAGTAATAGAGGAAGCATTTTGTGAAGGTTGTTTGCCTAATATTAGAACATTTACTTTGCCTTTGACCTAGGCTCAAATGTTTTTTAGGTAGGGTGTATCCTAGTACTCGAGCACAGGACTCTGACTTAAGTCTGACTAGTTATTTGCAACACAGAAACGGTTGCTTTGACGCAAACAATATTCAGCGCATTACATTTTGTTGGGTTTTTTTTTGTCTGGAAATGAGAATCATACTGGTGACCAATTGTTCATTTGGAGTTGGTGTGCTATGTGGACTGGCTTTTTTTAGGAGTACTATGCACCACTGGCAAATTGTATTTGCCCAGTCGATTTCAATAGTACGGCTAAACTCTGGAACCTTAACGAGTAATTGTCAATGTATTTTATCAGAAGTTCATACTTGCTGTTTCCGAAAACCCATACTAGCGTACTGCATACTATGTACTCCTCGTTGCATACTATTTAGCATATACTGTTTAGTAATAAGTAAGCAGTATGCCACAGCCACAACGCAGTAATGGCTCCTGGTTGGATCGAGTGCGGGTGGATCTTACTTTTTACTTTTTTTTTTTACACAATTTTCTTCCCAATTTCGTAATATCCAATTGGTAGTTAGTCTTGTCCCATCGCTACAACTCCCGGACTCGGGAGAGGCGAAGGTCGAGAGCCGTGCCTCAAGGTCGAGAGCCGTGCCTCAAGGTCGAGAGCCGTGCCTCAAGGTCGAGAGCCGTGCCTCAAGGTCGAGAGCCGTGCCTCAAGGTCGAGAGCCGTGCCTCAAGGTCGAGAGCCGTGCCTCAAGGTCGAGAGCCGTGCCTCAAGGTCGAGAGCCGTGCCTCAAGGTCGAGAGCCGTGCCTCAAGGTCGAGAGCCGTGCCTCAAGGTCGAGAGCCGTGCCTCAAGGTCTCCCGGTCGCGGCCGGCTGCGACACAGACGGGGCTCGAACCCGCATCTGTAGTAATGCAGCTTGCACTGCTGTGCAGTGCCTTAGACCACTGCACCACTCGGGAGGCCCCAGATTTTTCCATCCTGATCATAGCTCACATTCAATACATTTCTCTAAACTCAGAATAGGAATGGAGTTATATGCCTACTCAGGATGGTTATAGGCAGACTCACATTCGACCTATACCATAGACCCTTTATCCTATTCTAAAAACGACAAATAGAATTTTGGTTCCATTTCAACATATTAGTGAAACCAAAGTGCTGTAACATACTGAACAAAAATATAAATGCAACTATTTCAATCATTTTACTGAGTTATAGTTCATATAAGGAAATCAATCAATTGAAATAAATTCATTAAGCTCTAATCTATGGATTTCACATGACTGGGCAGTGGCTCAGCCATGGGAGGGCATAGACCCACCCACTGGGGAGCCAGGCCCAGCCAATCAGAAAAATAGTTTTTCCACACAAGGGCTTTATTACAAACAGACAAATACTCCTGAGTTTATTTGCTCTCCTGATGTGGAGGTCCTGGTCTGCGGTTGTGAGGCAGGTTGGACGTTCAACGCAGTTTCAGAAAATTTGGCAGGAGGCAGCTTATGGTAAATAAATTAACATTTCAATTCTCTGGCAACAGCTCTGGTGGACATCCCTGCAGTCAGTATGCCAATTGCACGCTCCCTCAACTTGCGACATCTGTGGCATTGTTGTGTGATCAAACCGCACATTATAGTGGCCTTTTATTGTCCCAGCACAAGGTGCACCTGTGTAATGATCATGCTGTTAATTCATCTTGATATGCCACACCTGTCAGGTGGATGGATTATATTGTCTATATATTATGTATATTAAATCTAATAGCCTAGTGTGTACACACCAACTTTTCAAATGTTCAAATCAGAAGGCTATTGCACAGAAACATGGACCGTCGTGTACATCACAAATTCAGAACCGCTGGACAGCGACAAACTAAAGCACTGATAATTGGGAACGAGAAGCGTGACTGCTAAAGCTTGATCCATTTAATTAAATGGGTAGCCTACAAAACTAAAATAATCCACATGTAAAAATCGAAAGGCCTGATTTTTAACATGATCTCGATAACCCCTCCACATCCCGAGTCCCCCGGTGCCGACACGTTCAGATATCAAGATGCTTTAGTATTTAGTGTGACTCTGACGAAGGCCAAGAGAACAAGAAACATCTTTTAAATGAAGAGAAATCCACTTTGGGTAAAAAAATACAAAAGATTTAGCCTACGACGCAATACTCGTGGTCTATTTCTTTTTTTAAATGAGAACTACATTGCCTACATTTTGAAGACTGCTGAGTCTTCCCAATTTAAGTAGCCTAGTTTTGTTTGGCTACTTGACGAGAACTAGGGCCAGTCACTCGCAGTCCACCTGTTCCAATGCATTGTCGAAGTGTGCCACATTCTACTAGATGAAAAGCAAAAACATCCTGACATTTTTAAACCATACATTCTATTTTCGTCATACTGAGAATGCGTCATGCGAGATTGCGTTTCCTGCTATTTGTTGATTTCGGCAGTGCATCCCCATATCTAATTGATCAGCTGTTGTCAAAGCCAAAATGGCTATGACACCTGGCATTTAAAGTGATTTTTCAAAATGTCGGTACACCTGTTAATGTATTAAACTATTTTTCTGCATACTCAAGCGGACTAATAATTAGGACAAAGTATAGGTATTCGGACACGGCCACTGCATTCTTAATGCAGAAATGCCGGGTAGCAGTGAATTGTACTAGTATTTGGGCTCTAAGTCATCTTTTCTGCCAGTCTTGTCACACACCAGTAGCCTTTTTTTGGGGGTGGGGGGGCATATGTGATCTGCAACATCAATTTCCTGATTTTCTTGGTTGTGCACTTCATCATTATGGGATCTTACACTTTTCTTCTTTTTTTTCAGTTGCTCCCCTAGGTCATTTAGGAATGACTGACCTATGACTGTTTTCTTAGACCCAGCTTTCATTATTTACTGTGATGAGGTAGTAATGGGAATATTATTTTATACTTGACAACAGAGTCTAGGCTGGGAACAGCCTCTACATTTTGTAGAATATAACTTTGGTGTATTGCTTATCTCAACTAGAACGCATCATTTTCAAGTGTTAATCCACTGGGCTATTCTTGGGCAGGTGGACAGTCAGGGGACTGGGTTTGGGTCTATCTGGGTAATTTGCAACCTAGCTATTCATAAAGAGCACTTGGTCGCTTCACTTGATACTGTAGTGTGGCAACTACCATACACTGTTTCTCTTTCTCTCTCCTGTGCTTTGCAAAGATCTGTGGTACTGTCCAAAAATGGCAGCCTGTTTTTCTTTCCCTTGTGCATTTTAGGGCTGTCGATTTGTTTGGTCGATTAGACCGTGCATGTCAACCGAAATTTATTTTTTTAGTTGAGCAGTAGCAACACAAAAACTAGTTAATGGTGTACAAGACACCTGTCTGATTCGCACCTGTCTGAGTGGACTAATCCATTGTGGAGGCCCCGTAGGGATGGCACAGTCATCACTCTAAGACGTGCTACTGAAATTGTATATGTTTAAGGATAATGGTGCAACACTAAAACATATTTTTATTTAGTGTATACACTGTTCCAAATTGTCCTTTTTCTTGATGTCCTTGTTATTATGATAATTACAATAATTAGTAATATTATTAGCAGGCTTAGTATAGCAGCCTTGTATAACCACCGTCGAGCTGTAGGCCTAATAGCGCATCCTGTTGTCTTAATGCTGTAATTTACTTGGGCCTGTTTCAATAGTCCTATGCTACTGTATCAATTATTCATATTATGTCATCACACAGCATACTAAAATACAATTAAGCACTTATGTTAAAATAACAAAGCGAACCTAAAATAATTAGCCTTAGCAATAAATAAACAAATAAACCGTTCTATTTCTGCCATTGCATTCACAAATACATGCGATTTGGTTTTTAGTCTTAATATGCACGCAGCGCTTACTCTTAACATTCCTTTTCTTGATCTCCAGTGTTTCTCTGCAGGTAGTCAAATGTATTCCACACATCGGACTTCCCCTATACCTCCTGAACAACCAGAAAACATTATGTTTAGAGTTAATTTGTAACGTCCTCTGCATTCATTTTGCTGTTACGGTGTTCAGCGTTTCTAAACAATTTATGTGATTATGCTATGCTATAGGTCATGCAACCATTGGTCACGTGCATACGATGCCTAGGTCTACTTGTGTCACGTAAAGAGGGCAAAGGTTGAGGGAATATTTTTCCTAAATAAATGAGGGGTAACAGAACTTTTCATTTGGAAATTACTGCAATTATGTTGCAGCTTCAGCAACCTGGACAGTGCGATGAACACTTCAGTGGTGGCTGCTGCAGCAGGGAGGAGGACACAACGGTACTAGTCAGTCACGCGTTGTCTTTGT
Source organism: Thymallus thymallus (assembly GCA_023634145.1). Taxonomy (NCBI): domain Eukaryota; kingdom Metazoa; phylum Chordata; class Actinopteri; order Salmoniformes; family Salmonidae; genus Thymallus; species Thymallus thymallus. The sequence continues at coordinate 6,991,156 of CM042395.1, forward strand.
TTTAATTTTTTTCCCTGTCAATCAAATAAATTGTGGTCGGACTCCCTCTAGTCATTTGTCTTCATTATTTCATCAAGCGGTGCGCTTAAAGCATCAGACAAGCTCGGTGCATATAGTTGATTTGATTAAAACACAGGATGTTTATGGAAAAACACTTCTTTTTTTTTTTTTACAATTGACCAATTGATTGGTCGATTGAACAAACTCCTCTTGCTTGACTTAAGATTTGTTTTTTTTTTGTCTGGGACAGCCCTAGTGCATTTCATAGTTCAAAGTATCATCCATCAATCCTCTCTATCAGTGATATTTTCAAGCCGGTGACCAGCCAGCCAATCGTAAAGGGTTCAGTTCACAAGGACGGTGCAAACCTCCTTGGTGTAGCAGCTTGTATGTAAAAAAAGAGAGAAAAAAAGTGTCTCATGCAGCATACTTAGTGTTGGTAATCTTGGACTAAGCGTCTTGTGTAGAGAACTACCATGAGCAGTGAAATCAGCCCTAGGGCTGTCGAGTGTGTCTGTCTGCACTGTGATCCATTTCCCCTCGGGAGTCTCCTCTTTAAGTGGCCAGTCTGCTTCCCCGTATCCCCTTCAGAGTGTGATGCCAAAACTACCCTCCAGGGCCTCTACTGGAAGGGCAATGCCTTTTCCAAACTCGTTCTGCAAGACCGTCGCAAATGCCCATCATGATGTATAAGGTGAAAGCGTCTTCATAGGTGCAACTCCTGACGTTTTGGGGGTTTGCTATAACAATACTTTTCCAGTGTCAACCAAGTCAAGCTTACCTTGCTTTGTAACTGTTTTCAGTCCTCACGTTTTTGCATGATTGGTGTCATGGCTCTTATGCATTTGCCTGTTCCCACGGGAGTTACAAAAAAAAAATCTATAAAGTGACGTAGATTACATACCTACTACTTTGTCAAAATTCACCCGTATTATTGGGTTTGCTTTATAATTAACTTTTCTAAGATGTATGTAATGTCTTACATTAATTGGCACAAGTTCTTTACTTTAACATTTGATACATTCTGTCATTTACATCTCGTGCATGCATGTACTTTAGTTTGTCATTTTAAATTCCAGAAAGCCTTATTAACTTTTCTTTACACTTTCAAAACGTCCTCTACATCCATGTAGTTTAGCTCTCATATCCACAGTTATTTGTATAGGAGTGTCTTAGGATCACTTTAACAAATTCCTAGCTTCGAGCTCATTGTTTCCCTCTCACTGCAGGGGCCTCGAGTGATTGGAGGAGGCTGAGGAGCTGCTCCTGGTCTAACATATGGTAAGCTACCTGCAAAGGCGAACACTAGTCTGAATTGTAATGTTGCAGAGGCATTGTTTACCTTTTTTGAAGCCTTTAATCTCTCAAGTGCTCATATTATATAAATATTTTCGTAGGTATTGTCAAGATTTCTTATTTTGGGGGGTATACACCCGGACCCCCCTGATTTTTACAATGCCGTTTCATTCTTAGTGGAAGTTGTTGACTTAAGTTATCTTTTATTTTGTTGCAGGTTAACTGAAGACAGATGTCTGTCCAAACCTGAGCAGGGGTGCATCTGGCCCATCCTAAAACAAGGATGTAGTCTATCCTAAAGCAAGGAAATGAATCTGCAGGTTGGTTGAACTATTCTCAAACACGTTAGTCTAAACGTTGTGGAGGCGGTGTCCTGGGTGGCACAGCGGTCAAAAGCACTGCAGTGCCGATGTGCCACTACTGCCTGAGGTTCGATCCCAGGCTGTGTCACAACGAGCCCCATAGGACGGCACACAATTGGCCCAGTGCCGTTCGGGGTTGGATAGGGTTTTGGTGGTGGGGCTTTCTTTGGCTCATCATGCTCTAGCGACTCCTTGTGACATGCTGGCAATGGTTGTCAGTCAAACAGTTTTTCCTCCCTCACATTGACCTCCGGATTAAGCGAGCAGTGTGGTAAGAAGCAGGCGGCCAGGCAGGTCATGTCTGAGGACCCATGACTCGACCTTTGACCACATTGAAAATGTGTAGTTGCTCTATTATTCCTTGATTTCATGTTTGTCCGTCATTTCCAATAGATGACATTATTTGTAGCGACTCATTCAATTTTTTCCTATTTTCTCCCTTAAGAGCCGGACAGAAGGGAATGCTGATGCCACACCAAGATCCAACCAGCAGAAAAGCCAGAAGTTCCAACAGAAGATTATTTTGTTTCTCTACACACTATTTTAATAAAAGGTTCAACTTGGAGATTTGTCCAGTTTTTTTGTTTTTGTTTGTATAAATCTAATTATAGTGCATCTCTAGAGATCTATGACTACTATCCACAGGGATGTTTTGGCCAACTAATAGCACTGGTAGCACTTTATTTTACGGCACTGTTTCCACTGGAATTTACCAGGCAAAAATGTGATTTTTAATACCAATTGTGTTGAATTGTAAGAACATTGTTCCTAGTGGAGCTTAAATTAGCATAGTTACAGTGCCATTAAGTGTCAATGTAAGAAAGTACTGCCTCTGGAATTTGTTAGTCAACAATTGAATCGAACTGATTGAACTTAAATGTGCAGGTTTTACATGGAAATCCACCTTCCATTATCACCAAGTATGATAGTTAACATGTTTATTGATTTTGGTAGACTTATTTAGCTTGTTCTGACTGAGGCATGGTGATCCCTGTCTACCAGTGTATATATATCAAAGCTTTTAAACTCACTAAACCCCACACACCTATTCTGACCTGTCTCGGAACCCTCTTGTCCAGTTACAATTAAGGGCAAGGTGCAATGTTTCCCTGTGCTGGAGCACTCTTGTATCCTGTGGGTTGGCTTTCAACGCTGGAGGACGGCGGGAACAGAGGGCATGGAGAATCTGTCAGTTTTGTATAGGTATTTGGGCAGAGACACTGCCACAACATTTCACCAAAGCACGTGCTCTAGAAAGTATTTGAACAATCATTTAGGGTAGACATTTCATGACCAATGAAATGTTATCTCGCAAAGACCTTTTTCCTGTTCTGATGTAATTCTTGCTTTCATGAAGATCAACTGAAGACCAAGAGCAGCAAATACTAATAATGTTAACATGGGGCATAAACTGTGCATTCAGAAAGTATTCAGACCCCTTTCCGCATTGTTACGTTACAGCCTTATTCTAAAATAGTTTTTTAAAGAAAAAATCCCCCTCAATCTACACACAATACCCCATAATGACAAGGCAAAAACAGGTTTTTAGAATTTTCCCAAATGCATAAAAACTGAAATATAACGTTTACATAAGTATTCAGACCCTTAACGTAGTACTTCGTTGAAGCACCTTTGGCAGCCGTGAGTCGTCTTTGGTATGATGCTACACGCTTGGCACACCTGTATTCGGGAAGTTTCTCCCATTCTTCTCTGCAGATCCTCTCAAGCTCTGTCAGGTTGGATGGGGAGCATTGCTGCACAGCTATTTTCAGGTCTCTCCAGCGACATTCGATCGGGTTCAAGTCCGGGCTCTGGCTGGGACTTTCAGAGACTTGTCCCGAAGCCACTCCTGTGTTGTCTTAGCTGTGTGCTTAGGGTCATTGTCCTGTTGGAAGGTGAACCTTTGCCCCAGTCTGAGGTCCTGAGCGGGTTTTCAAGGATCACTCTATACTTTGCACCGTGCATCTTTCCCTCGATCCTGACTAGTCTCCCAGTCCCTGCGGGTGAAAGATATCCCCACAGCATTATACTGCCACTACCATGCTTCACCATAGGGATGGTGCCAGGTTTCCTCCACGCGTAATGCTTGGCGTTCAGGCCAAAGAGTTCAATCTTTGTTTCATCAGAACAGGGAATCCTGTTTCTTATCGTCAGAGTCCTTTCGGTGTCTTTTGGCAAACTCGAAGTGGGCTGTCATGTGGCTTCTGTCTGTCCATTCTACCATAACGGCCTGATTTGGTGGAGTGCTGCAGAGATGGTTGTCCTGGAAGGTTCTCCCATCTCCACAGAGGAGCTCTTTCAGAGTGACCAAGGCCCTTCTACCCCAATTGCTCAGTTTGGCTGGGCAGCCAGCTCTAGGAAGAGTCTTGGTGGTTCCAAACTTCTTCCATTTAAAAATGATGTTGACCGCTGTGTTTTTGGGGACCTTCAATGCTGCAGAAATGTTTTGGAACCCTTCCCCAGATCTGTACCTCGACACAATCCTGTCTCGGAGCTCTTCGGACAATTCCTTCGACCTCATGACTTGGTTTTTGCTCTGACATGCACTGTCAATTGTGGGACCTTTATATAGGTGTGCCTTTCCAAATTTCTCATCCTAACGTCAAATGGAACTTGAAAAATTATTCAACTCTGCCCTGCAATTTCTTACTACTTTCAAGACTAAAATGAATAGAGATCAATCATTAATACAGTATTGCTCAACAAACCTTTTTTTTTTTTTGCCTAATAAGTATGTTTTACGAGTGTATCAGCCCAGGACCCAAGTGATGTGTGTTTTACAAAACAGACTATATTTAATGTTATGAATATTAATAACAGCTTTGGAAAGGAGTTACGAGGGATTGATGAGTCATTTAAAACCCTGATTGTTAAATCTGCAACAGAAATAATAGGAAGTCAGCCTACAAGTCATTACATGTCATTACATTCGGTCCAATGACCACTTGCCCCTGGCAGTTCCCTGCTACCCGTGTAAGTTGACCTCTGGAAGAAGGAAATGGGGAGAGGGTATAAAGTACTTGGCGTCCATCCGGCCTGCCTTATCGATGCATCTTTAATGGGCATGAATCATTGATCAGGCTCATCTGGCTGCATGCACCCCCAGGGGCTCCAGTGCACACACTGGGACGGGCGTGTGCAGTCAACTGTTTCTGGGGGAGACATGAGCACCGCCGGAGCCCGTCCTGGCCTCAGCCTGGACAGCGGTGGGCAATGGCACCAGCGAACCATGCAGAGGAGTAGAGCTCTAGTCCGAACCTACCTCCAGTCCAACTCTGTGCTCCCTCTGCCTCAGCCCAATGGGACACGGCAAAAGGACACTGTCCGACTTCCTTCCCTAGCTGGCTTCAAAGCCTCGCACAGGCAGACCACCACGACTCCACTCAGGTAAGATGATACTCGTACTTCTAGGACCAGCCTGGGGCCATGAAACTAGTAGAGGTTTGGCTGCTGAATGCATTGTTTTGTTTTTGGAGGACTTAACTGTGTAAGTACAAACCAGATATAATGGAAGTCTGTATAAAAGATTTGAGCAGTATTCTCATTGGTGCAATGTTCAAAAGATACATAGTGGAAGAATCCTTCGCAATAAACTGTTGTCTTTATCTGAAATATCTCCTGATATTGATTCATAATGCAGTATCATTATCAAACAGTGAATTGATGAGATAATGAAGAAAGGAAAGCTGATTATTTCCTGATTTGTCTGGAAATTGTATTTAATTGCCCTGACTTCTGTTGGCAAATTGTATAGTTCCCAACAAATGAGGTACTATATACACCCTACATGCTTTAACAACAGAAGTCTTCCTCTATAAATCTCAGGTGTAATAGGATGTGTTTCTGTTCGGGACACTGTGTAGTTGCCAGAACAATGCTGAGTTTGTGTGTCTTGGAGGAAGGAAGAGAAACCTGAGTGAGGCACTTGAACACCTCACCAATGGAAACTCCCCTGACACCACACCACTGCAGTCAGTTGGTGGCCTCATCTCTAGAGTGCAGGTTTTGAATAACTATGGAAGCGCTTGACCATACTGTACATCTGTTCTTCATTGAGGAAATACAGTATTGAGTCTCGTTGAGACTGAGTAGGACTTAAATGCTTGCTTGAACGCAATTGGTTTGTTTGATTTGTTACTGTTTAGGCCCTGGATACACAAATTATTACGGGATGTTTAAAGCGTATCACCATTTCACATTTTATGTCTTCATGTCTAGTTTTACAGAATGTTTTATGAATGTTATTATGAATGTTATTTGCCCCTATTTGCTGATCACAGTGTTTATCCTGTCTGACTCCTCCTCACAGCATCAGCGAGCCCTCCCTCTTCACCCCGGGACAACGAGCCGTGTCCGAGGGGTTTTCCCCTAACCGCTGCCCGCCTCTGTGGAAACGACCTCTGCCTCTCTGCAAGTCCTGTGACACAGTAGTAGGAAGGAACGTGAGCCAGCGCAGCAGACCAGGGTACAACCACTTCTCCTACCCCATGAGATCCAACCCAAAGCTGGGGAAACACAGATCACAAAGCCTGACCCTGGCCACGAAGCAAGGCGACCTCCGACCTTCGGGGATGCAGCACAGCCAGTCGTCACATTGGGAGGGTCTAACAGTGAGAGGAAAGCCCTGCCTTCACCTCCCCAGCCAACCTTTGCCTCCCGCCGCTCCTATGCCAGCACGCACACAGCTTCACATATTCTTGCCCACGGAAGGAGTTGGAGAGGGGGAGGAGGGGGACAGTGAATCTGTGGATGAAGGGTTTATGGACGAGCTGGATAATAAGATCACTTCCCTAAAACTCCAGCAGGGGAAGGCCAAGATTTACACACCCTTAAAAAATAGTGACTTTCCATGACCCACTAAGCAAGTTGACTGGGTTTCATGTTTAGGAACAACAGGTCCTAATTGAGGAATGCTCAGTCATGAAAGCCACTTTAAGGTGTGTTACATATCCTCTTACTCTGAAAATACTGTAGGTTTAAAAGGCTCTAAATTAGTGCTATGGGATCACTAGTCATTAGAGGGATTTGAAAAGTGCGTGATGCCCTCCACTGGTATTTTGTCACCGAAGAATAAATAAATCCAACCACTTCTGAGCTTTTTATGTGCACCTGTAAATACTTGTTAATTCTGCATATTCCTTCAATTAAACTATTTTATAAGAATATTAAAGGTACAAAATGTAAGATTTCCTGCTGTGCAATGGTCATTTCAATAAATTATATACCCGTTAGTTCTCTGAGAATATAACATGCAGTGCCTATAGAAAGTCTACAACCCATTGAACCTTTTTTCACATTTTCCTACCTTAAAATTAAATCTAAAAGGGGATTTAATTCAAAGGTTTTTCCTACAAAATCTACACAACCTTCTCCACATTTTCAAAGTGAACGAAAGTTAAAGAAAACTGTCAATAATAATATGAAAGAAGCAAAGCCCAGGTAAGTCTTCTGAAAACCTAACCCTGGGATAGAGATTTTTCAGCAAGAGAATTGAATGCCAAAGACACACCAGAATGGCTTTCCTGAGTGGTCTAGTCTCAGTCCTGACTTAATTTTGCTTGAAAATCAGGTTTGAATATTGCTGTCTAATGACTCCCAAACAAATGTAATGAATTTGAGACATTTTGACAAAAACAATGGATATCTGTTGTCCTAAGAGTTGTGCAAAGTTGGTGGAATCCTAATGAAAATGATTCACTGCTGTAATGGCTGCCAAAGGTGCTTCCACCGATAATTAACTCAGGGGGATGGAAACTTGTCAAATTAAGACATTTACATTATTTATATTTTTTCTCAATTTGGAAAATGTTCTATAACTTTCTTTCACTTTGAAAATGTGGAGTATGTTGTGTACATTTGTAGGGAAACAAAAATATAATTTCATCCCTTTTTATGTACGGTGCATTCGGAAAGTATTCAGACCTCTTTACTTTTTCCACATTTTGTTACATTACAGCCTAATTCTAAAATGGATTAAATTGTTTTTTTCCCTCATCAATCTACACACAATACCCCATAATAACAAAGCAAAAACAGGTTTTTAGAACTGTATTACAAATAAAAAAACTTAAATATTACATATACATAAGTATTCAGACCCTTTACTCGGCACCTTCTGCAGCGATTACAGCCTTGTATTTGGGGAGTTTCTCCCATTCTTCTCTGCAGATCCTCAAGTTCTGTCAGGTTGGATGGGGAGCGTCGCTAAACAGCTTTTTTCAGGCCTCTCCAGAGATGTTCTGTTCTGATCTGTTTTAAGTCCGGGCTCTAGCTGGGCCACTCAAGGACATTCAGAGACTTGTGCCAAAGCCACTCCGTTGTCTTGGCTGTGTGCTTAGGGTCGTTGTCCTGTTGGTAGGTGAGGTCCTGAGTGCTCTGGAGCAGGTTTTTATCAAGGATCTCTCTCTCTCTCTACTTTGCTCTGTTCATCTTTCCCTCGATCCTGACTAGTCTCCCAGTCCCTGCCGCTGAAAAACATCCCCACAGCATGATGCTGCCACCACCATGCTTCACCGTAGGGATGGTATTGGCCAGGTGATGAGCAGTGCCTGGTTTCCTCTTACGCTTGGCATTCAGGCCAAATCATTTAATCTTGTTTTTATCAGACCAGAGAATCTTGTTTCTCATGATCTGAGAGTCCTTTAGGTGCCTTTTGGCAAACTCCAAGCGGGCTGTCGTGCCTTTTACTGAGGAGTGGCTTCCGTCTGGCCACTCTACCATAAAGGCCTGATTGGTGGAGTGCTGCAGAGATGGTTGTCTTATGGAAGGTTCTCCCATCTCCATAGAGGAACTCTGGAGCTCTGTCAGAGTGACCATCATGTTCTTGGTCACCTCCCTGACCAAGCCCCTTCCCCCCCTGATTGCTCGGCTCTAGGAAGAGTCTAGGTGGTTCCAAACTTCTTTCATTTAAGAATGATGGAGGCAACGGTATTCTTGGGGACCTTCAATGCTTATACCTTATATACCTTATATAGACCGGTGTGTGCCTTTCCAAATAATGTTTAATCAATTGAATTTCAAGGATGCACCTTAGCTCAGTTTCTAGTCTCATAGCAAAGGGTCTGAATACTTATGTAAATAAGGTATTTCTGTTTAATTTTTTAATGTGCAACAAAAAAAAATAAACCTGTGGTAATGTGTGTAGATTGATAAGGTAGAGAGGATAAGGTAGAGAGGATAAGGTAGAGAGGATAAGGTAGAGAGGATAAGGTAGACAGTAGTCTAGAGCTTGTTTTAGAACGCAACGTATTCAGCAAATGACTTGTGAGAGAATTATTCTATAAAGACACAGAAGAGCCTGAGATGCTAAATATAAAGTAAATACGATTTAGGCTAGGCCTAATCCACTATCTAAATATGCCATGCTGTTGTGTTATTTAATGGCCATATAATTGCATAATGTATTTTTATAGCCGTGTGGGGCTACTGTGGCAATCATGTAACCTAATGAATCACACTTTTTCCCAGTATTTGGGAGCACTGACTGTAGGCCTTTATATTAGGAATTTTGACTGTTGTTTTAGTGAATTCCACTCTCTATGTAGGCAAGTTATAGCCATATGCGTTGCACAACCCCATCGCGCAGAAGTTATATCCATATCAATAAATGAGACAAAACAAAATGTTAATTAAGTCTTGGCTATAACCAGTTCTAAAACACAAATAGAGTTCTACAATGATTCTGCAGGACACAAGTACCAATATTATAGCCTAAATAACAGTATAATGTCTACAAGTTGAAGGCCTACATTTAACATTGACTTATTAAAGTAATAGGCTGAAGAACTTTGGATCATTTAGATCATTTTGAATAAAACACATGGATTTCAATAAACAAATAGATAAGACTTCTATTCTCTTTGATTTAGTTCCTATTGCAACTCAGACAAATGACTGACTGACCGACTGACTGAACTGACTGACTGAACTGACTGACTGACTGACTGACTGACTGACTGACTGAACTGACTGACTGAACTGACTGAACTGACTGACTGAACTGACTGAACTACTGACTGACCTACTGACTGAACTGACTGAACTGACTGAACTGACTGAACTACTGACTGACCTACTGACTGACTAAACTGACTGAACTGACTGACTGAACTGACTGAACTGACTGACTGAACTGACTGACCGACTGACTGACCGACTGACTGACCGACTGACTGACCGACTGACTGACCAAACTGACTAAACTGACTGAACTGACTAAACTGACTAAACTGACTAAACTGACTAAACTGACTAAACTGACTGAACTGACTGAACTGACTGAACTGACTGAACTGACTGAACTGACTGACTGAACTGACTGAACTGACTGACTGACTGACTGAAGGATGAATTAATGTTCAAATATGTTGGAATGATGAGTTGCAGGCTCTGCACTTTATTTGGCTAGTAGGTCTACATTCAGGTATAATGACTCTGTCTCCAGAAGGGCGTCTTCTGAGGCTGAGGGGTGCTTTTCTGAAGGCACATGGTGCTGTGGTGCTGCACTGGCAAACAAACAATTACATTAGCTACCTACAGTAAATGTGAAGTAAACTTTACAAGAGTAGAGAATGGAAAAAAACATGCAGGATACCTTTCCGGGTTCTGTGACTTGTGTTTTTTGTTTTTTATATACTGTGTTATAAGTGGTTCAGTAGTCTAAGACACTGCATCTCAGTGCTAGAGGCGTCACTACAGACAACCTGGTTCGAATCCAGACTGTATCACAACCGGCCGTGATTGGGAGTCCCATAGGGCGGCGCACAATTGGCTCAGTGTTGTCTGAGTTTGGCAGGTGTAGGCCGCCATTGTAAATAATAATTTGTTCTTAACTGACTTGCCTAGTTAAATAAAGGTTAAATAAATAAAATATATTTCCCAATTAATTTGGTTATCAAGCTGATGGTTTTCATTCAGTGCTTTCTGCTCAACAATGTTCCGGGCAGCGCGCAGATTAAATATCAGCAGAGAGAAGCAGGAAATTCCCTGTTCTATCAACTTTTCCATTCACTGTGGCAATTGTGATCGAATCAACGCAATATTAGTCACTTTCAAAACAAAACAAACTGTGCAAGAGATTTTGTTGTAGGCAGAACACATCCGAGTAGGATTCTATTGCATTGACATGCACTGACTTAGCCCCTACTCTACACAGACCGGTGAGGCATAACCAATCAGAGCTGCATTAGGCATATATGCAAATAGTCCATTGCCATATATGGATCTGAGCCATTTACTTTGAACTGGACTGTATTTACAGCATGAGCGATCTTGAGTAGATGTGCTTGTTTTGAGATCAAAGCGAGAGCTGCATGTAGCCACGTATCCTTTGCTTTGTTTTTTGTTGTTTTTTGTTTTTATTTATTACATTTTAAAATCATACAATCTACCTGCAGTGAAGCCGCTCAACATTTACATTACATTCAGTCATTTATCAGACACTCCCATCCAGAGCGACCGACAGGAGCAATGTCCTTTGCTAATTAGTGAGTTATTAGCCCAGTTATAGATCATTTGTGCAATAGGCAGTGCTTGACTTGAGCAGGAGGTCACAGGAGCGGAGTACCAGCACAATAGAATGGGAATAATGATGCATTTATTTTTGTAACATGGTTTCTTGCATCAAACAACAACATTTTCAGTCACCTCCTTGTCTGAAGGACAAGTGGATAAACGGGTTTATGTCAAGCCCTGCATGTTTTTTCAAAAGTCTAATGGAATGTAGGCCTACATTGGGATGCATTTTCTCCATTGTTTTTTATGGGAGACCCCTCTGGTAGGCCTACATTATGATCAAATAGCCACAATAGCCTACTTGGGTACAGCCTGTATTCACAGTAAACACCACCTGGAAGTTGTCCAGAATTTTTACAATGTTCAAATTTGCGCTCAGCAGACATCGGTGGGGTCCACGGCGGACAGGAGGGAGGCAGACCCAGCCTATAATACATCTGAACCACCAAACAATGTTTTGGGGTGGGGCTATGGGTGGGGTCTGAGAGGCTAGAGCCGAAGTTCCATTGGGGGGCAAGGATGAGAGAAGATTTCGGGGAGATTCTGGAGGAAATGAGGCAGCTAGAGGAGGAGGTCGAAGAAGAGACGGAGGATGTGGAGTTTATGGTGCCCGCGGTGAGCATCCCCAATCCGGTACGTCCACTACCAGCCTCCCACGCTGGCTCCACACACCAGACCTCCGGTGCGCCTCCCCAGCCCGGTGCACCCTGTGCAGGCTCCCCGCACCCGGCCTCCAGTGCGTATGCCTAGCCCGGTGCCTCCAGTGCCGGCTCCACGCACCAGACCTCTGGTGCGCCTCCCCAGCCCGGTGCGCCCTGTGCCGGCTCCCCGCACTCGCCCTGAAGTGCGTGTCTCCAGTCCGGTGCAACCTGGCACCAGGCCTCCAGTGCGTCTCTCCAATCCGGTACGACCTGTGCCGGCTCCCCGCACTCGCCCTGAAGTGCGTGTCACCTGTCCGTTGCAACCTGTGACGGCTCCCCGCACCCGACATCCAGTGCGTGTCACCAGTGTGTTAGATAGATAGGTACTTTATTTGATCCCCCGGGGGGGAAATGTAATTGTCAAGCAGCTACAACAAAACACAGGGCAGGTGCAAAATGCCACAATGAAAGAACACAAAAGACAGATACACGGTACATGATACATAGAGCGGCAGTATGAAAAAGTATAGAAATACAAGATATCTGGAGTGCAAAAAAAAAAAGCTATAAAAAGACATTGCATAGTATGGGTGGTTGGCCGAATATGTACACTATACATTGGTGGATGGTTAACTATACTATACAGGTCGATGGCAGAGAAATACTTCAGTAGCTAAAAATGGTTATGGTATGAGCGAGGGTAATAATAGTTTACTTAATAGACAGACTGGGTAAATGAACAGTGCCTCCAGTGCCGGCTCCACGCACCAGACCTTTGGTGCGCCTCCCCAGCCCGGTGCTTCCTGTGCCGGCTCCCCGCACCCGACCTCTGGTGCGTCCCCCCACCTCACCCGTTCCAGAGCCGGAGCCGCCTGCCACACCGGTGCCCAGCCCAGGACCGGTCGTCAGCCTTTGGCTCCCTCTAGTTTTCTATGGTCAGAGCCTGACAGATCTAGGTATTCTGTTTCTATGTTTGGGTTTTTGCGTGTCCCCAATTTGAGGTAGCTGCTTCGCATTTGTCTCTAATTGGGGGCCATATTTAAGTTCAGTATTTCTGTCTTTGTGTGGTCCATTGTTGGTAAATAGGTGTAGGAAACCTATTATGGTGCGTTCGTGGATTTCCTTTTTGTTGTTTTTGTTGAAGTTTGGTTATAATAAAGTACAGTTGAAGTCGGAAGTTTACAAACACCTTAGCCAAATACATTTAAACTCAGTTTTTCACATTTCCTGACATTTAATCCTAGTAAAAATTCCCTGTCTTAGGTCAGTTAGGATCACCACTTTATTTTAAGAATGTGAAATGTCAGAATAATAGTAGAGATAATTATTTATTTAAGCTTTTATTTCTTTCGTCACATTCCCATTTAGTATTTTGTAGCATTGCCTTTAAATTGTTTAACTTGGGTCAAACGTTTCCAGGAGCCTTCCACAAGCTTCCCACAATAAATTGGGTGAATTGTGGCCCATTCATCCTGACAGAACTGGTGGAACTGAGTCAGGTTTGTAGGCCTCCTTGCCCACAAATGTTCTATAGGATTGAGGTCAGGGCTTTATGATGGCCACTCCAATACCTTGACATTGTTGTCCTTAAGCCATTTTGGAAGTATGCTTGGGGTCATTGTCCATTTGGAAGAACCATTTGCGACCATTTAACTTCCTGACTGATGTCTTGAGATGTTACTTCAATATATCCACATAATTTTCTTTCCTCATGATGCCATCTATTTTGTGAAGTGCACCAGTCCCTCCTGCAGCAAAGCACCCCCACAACATGATGCTGCCACCCCCATTTTTTATGGCGGTTTTGGAGCAGTGGCTTCTAACTTGCTGAACGGCCTTTCAGGTTATGTCAATATAGGACTCGTTTTACTGTGGATAAAGATACTTTTGTACCTGTTTCATCCAGCATCTTCACAAGGATTTTTGCTATTGTTCTGGGATTGATTTGCACTTTTCGCACCAAAGTACGTTAATTTCTAGGAGACAGAGCGCGTCTCCTTCCTGAGAGGTATGACGGCTGCGTGGTCCCATGGTGTTTATACTTGCGTACTTTTGTTTGTACAGATGAATGTGGTACCTTCAGGCGTTTGGAGGTCTACAAATTTTGGAAGATATACTTGTGTCATGCACAAAGTAGATGTCCCAACCGACTTGCCAAAACTATAGTTTGTTAACATGAAATCTGTGGAGTGGTTGAAAAATTAGTTTTAATGACTTCAACCTAAGTGTATGTAAACTTCCAACTTCAACTGTACATACCAGCATACAATCCTTTCTTCAACTAAATATTCTCCAACTAACGTTTGCGAGTTATATTACACAGTACTAGGATGTTAGTCCATCCATAAAGATTAGAAATTAAACAAAATAAAACTGTAGGTGCAAATCTGTCTATGACTTCAATCCTTCCCAAGCGTGTTAGTATGTATATTTTTGTCAATTGTTATAATGCATTCTATCTTGGGTCATTGGGCTCCTAAACGTCTTAATACACTGAAAGATCTCTCACAGCTGCTAACTGGGATGGTCAGAGCGGCCTGTATGATTGCCTTCAGTGATGGGAACATATCAGGGTAAAACTATTTATATTCATAGGATATGTCAGAAGTGGCATCTTTCTTTTTTGAGAGGTAATGTTTAGCAAGGACTACTTCCTCTGGCTTGAGAGGAATATGCCATGTTTGTCTTGTATGGGCCTCCCCTCTCTTATGTTCTGTGTTTCTCGCTCCGTCCTGTCTTCTCCCCTCTCTTTATGTTCTGTGTTTCTCGCTCTGTCCTGTCTTCTCCTCTCTTTATGTTCTGTGTTTCTCGCTCTGTCCTGTCTTGTCTTCTCCCCTCTCTTTATGTTCTGTGTTTCTCGCTCTGTCCTGTCTTCTCCTCTCTTTATGTTCTGTGTTTCTCGCTCTGTCCTGTCCTCTTCTCTTCTCCCCGCTGTCTGAAGTTCTGCTTTCCTGGATCTACTGTGTTAGTACAGAGACAGCATAGTATCAGTGCCGTAGCAATATTCTACACACACACACTTGTTCACGGGCAGTTCTGGGATTTGATCCGGCAACTTTTCGGTTAGGGGCCCAACATTCTAACCACTCCGCTACCTGCCACCCTTATCCATTTTTATTTATTTTTTGTTTAACCTTTATTTAACTAGGCAAGTCAGTTAAGAACAAATTCTTACCATTAACTTAGCTTATTAAAGAGCAGTGATACTATCAGGTCGCAGTTGTAAATGAGAACTTGTTCTCAACTGGCCTACCTGGTTAAATAAAGTTGGAATAAATAAATAAATAAATAAAGAGCAGTGTGAGGGTTTCTTCTTTTTTCTCAAATAATGTTTACCTGAATTGAGCTAAAGATAAAATCTGGGATTATTTCTGTTCCTTGATGATATTAGCAGTTCACTAAATCTTAAACTTGATTAACATTCAATTGTTTTACCCTTCACTAACCACAATACCTGGGTTCTCGCTCTGTTGCTTTAGCAACAACATCCAAATGTGTGCAACCATGGGGCAAAACAGGTGAGGTTGGCTTAGATTGTTTCTCCAATGTTTATTGAAAACAAATACATTTGCACAATTACCACTTGTTTCAAATACATTGTTACAGTTGCTGGTTAGCTAGCTAGCGAATTCGGGCCGTATTTGCATTGAAAATGACATGAAATCAGTCAAAACACCTCAAAACAAGACACATGTTATTAATAGCATGATGGAGACTGGAGGCATTCCTAAATTGATAAGCGGGCCGGATGTGGCCCGCGGGCCGCCAGTTAAATAGCCCTGCAGTACAGTAAGGTTTAGGAACTCTGGATGTGAAACAGGAAATGACATGGACAGGTCTTCCATGTTTACTCAGGCGTGTGTTTCTGTGAGGGGCTGTGCAAAGTGAAAATGTGAAGGACTTGACGTCTGTAACGCTATAACTCACCAGCATTGGTATAATCGAAGTTAATATCCTATGCATGGCAAAGCTTAAGAAACCTATTCTGTAATTCAGATAAAGACTCGTTTAGCTGGCTACATATCGATGCTAGCTAGCAGCTGGCTAACGTTAGCTAGCTAGCTTTCTCCACAACAAGGAGGCGGGCGGAAGTAGGTGATACATGTTAGCTAGCTAGCTAGTAAGCCTCTTACGTTTTTAGTATATTTTGGTGGACGTTGGTTAACCTACATTGTGAGTGAGTATCAATAAGAGCTAGGCGACTTTCGCCGTTGCAAGCAAGCCATGGCTGAATCCCAGAAAGCGGACCACTCGGAGGTAATTTACGTTTTTGAATGAATACTAGTTAGCTATGACCTCTTCAGTTAAGTAGCTAGTTATGTCGACCCTCCCCTCCATTTCCCGCGCAGATGTAGTTAGCGTGAGCAAATCAACAATTTAAAACAAACACTGCACGCTCCAACTTGGTTATGTTTCTAAGTTTGCATTTGATTACAAGCCTGAGTTAGACTTTTCCCTCAATAGCCATGACACTTGATCAATCTGGTCAGGTCACGTAGTAAGGGAAAACTCTGGGCACTACTTGGGTCATTCCATGAAACCGGTATGATTTGAGTCCCTCTGACCTTTTTTAAGCATATTTTAAGTATTGGGTCACCAAAATCTAATTTTAAAAGCTTTTATTTTATATAAATTGAACTGTCCCCTGTAGTGAAGTGTAAGAAATATTACATTTATTTCATCTTTAATATCAGAAAATATCTTGTTTTCAACTGACACCAAGAATTTTGTCGTGGCCTTCACTGAATTTGTGCTTGGAATATGACTAATAAAAATGTCAAATAATTCATACATTTTGCCATTGATCTAAACATCTATTTGTGCTATTTTGCTGAGAATGTATTTTTTTTCCATATAAATGCATGATAATTGATTAAAATCACAATATTTAGTTGGTACCTCAGTCTACCCTCAACCCTGTTACGCCAACCAATCTCTCCCATAAAAATAGTGAACTTATCCTTATGTGACATCATCAACTGGAAGTGACATCATACAAGTCTTCTGAACAACATGGTGCAAAGACAGGCAAGTTATCACTTTCTTTTATTGTTAGATTGGGGCTGTTGAGCTCAACAACTCAACTCTGTTACATGAAGGAGAGAGAGATTTGATAAGTAATAATTTTCTGTCTTTTTTTTATTGCAAAAATATATGCAATTTCATGTATGCCATGTGGTCTCCTGTTCTTCACCACATGAGTAGCAGTGGCCATTTTGAGCCAAAAAACTCAATCCTGTTACTTGTTTGATCATAACAGGGTCGTGAGACTGACAGGGTTGAGTTTGTCACTTTGTTTGTGAAATCCAGTTATTCTAATGAATTATTATTGTTTATCTAAACTTATAACCACATGCATATGTTAACTGTAATGTTGTCAATGTTAAGAATATATACAGTAGTCCACATGTGTGTTTATAGGCCTATTAGAATGGCGCCGCTGGAGAGAGCATTCTATTCTTGTCAATCTAAATTGCTGCTTAAATCTTCACATCTCAGTCCGAAGTAAATTGCCTTAAATCTTTATATGTGGATATGCCAAGAATGTTTTTGATTTAACAATATCAATTTAAACATTTACAGATGTCTGAGTCCATGATGGCACCGTCAACTGCACCAGAAAAACAAAGGCAGTATCGCGCACGCCGAAATAACGACCCAGAAAAAAAGAGAGAAATACTTAGAGTGAGCGCCAGAGATGGAGAAGAAATGTTGAGACAGGGGAAAAAAATGACTAACTTAAGTGAGAGAGAACAGCGTCAGAAGCGTAGAAAGTGGAGAGCAGCATACACAAGAAGCAAGGTGAGGGCAGAAGCATTAAGGAACTTGACCACTCCTCCACAAAGTCAAGATCATGCCCCAGAGCAGTACCAACAGCCAGGATCACACAAGTATGTACCTACCTGTGAGACCAGCACCATGGTGCTCCTGAGTGTCTCCATGTTCAGTCAATGCTTTTATGATTCTGATGACCTGTTCTAACTTGTTGACCTGTTCTGATGACCTGTTCTAACTTGTTGACCTGTTCTGATGACCTGTTCTAACTTGTTGACCTGTTCTGATGGCCTGTTATTAATGTCTGCTATTTTCTATTTTTTTTACTGCATTTGGGTTAATAATAAAACGGTTTAATTCAAATTGATCTCTCTATTGTCCTCATTACATGGTTATATATAATAAATACAATGTTTATAGAACATCTTTGAGTGAATTTGAGAGTAAACAAAACCAATTTATGTCTCTTCAACCATTTTACCCTAGTCTCAACCCTGTTACATGACAATTTTGTGCTTAAAATGTTGGAAAGGTTATGGAGTATGAATTCAATGTTTAGAGCAATCGTGAGAATGTTGATTTCAGTTCAGATTCTGAAGTGAAACCATACTTTTGATAAACAATGAGGCCGCTAACACAGTGTACATTTGAGGCTTTAGTATAGCAAAAGTGAGATTTTATATGAATTTATAGTTGCAATTATTGAATTTGTTTTTATGGGACATATGATTAATAAGAAAATGTAGATTTTTATTACAAGAATCTTAAATCATATTCAGACAACTTCCATAGTGTCCGTAACTAGGTTGAAGACAAATGGTGTCCATATCAGAAGAAAATGGCTGGTAATAGGGCTTTGATGCCTGAGATTAAATATGCCCTTCATGTCGTGGGCAAAATATTTATTTTGATTTTAAAAAATGTAAAAGTCCAAATCGTACCGCTTTGGAATGACTCACTTATAGGTCCATTACTAATATAATATTGTCTTTCCTCAGCATACAGGTGAGCCAGACAAAGAGACAGCGCAGCCGTCTAGAGCATCAATGGATTCCGTGGACCCTGGAGCCTCACACAGCAATGCACCCACAGTCTCAGAAGATGGAAACAGTGGGGATGATTCTACCAATGCAGTCAGTGCGTGTGCCTCCTCAATTATAGACACGGCAGTGGATACTGTTAATTCAGAAACTGTGAGGGAAACAGATACAGAGGATTCACTGATGGTGGAAGAAGCAGTAAAAACAGATGCCTCGCTGACTGTGAGTGAAACGAACAGTAAAGATGATTCACAGACTGAAAGAGCAACAGCCAGTGCAGATGCTTCACAGACGGAAAGAGCAACAGCCAGTGCAGATGCTTCACAGATGGAAAGAGAAACGGCCAGTGCAGATGCGTCACAGACGGAAAGAGAAACGGCCAGTGCAGATGCTTCACAGACGGAAAGAGAAACCGCCAGTGCAGATGCCTCACAGATGGAAAGAGAAGCAGCCAGTGCAGATGCGTCACAGACGGAAAGAGAAGCAGCCAGTGCAGATGCGTCACAGACGGAAAGAGAAACGGCCAGTGCAGATGCGTCACAGACGGAAAGAGAAACGGCCAGTGCAGATGCGTCACAGACGGAAAGAGAAACGGCCAGTGCAGATGCGTCACAGACGGAAAGAGAAACGGCCAGTGCAGATGCGTCACAGACGGAAAGAGAAACGGCCAGTGCAGATGCGTCACAGACGGAAAGAGAAACGGCCAGTGCAGATTCTTCACAGACGGAAAGAGAAACAGCCAGTGCAGATGCTTCACAGACGGAAAGAGAAACAGCCAGTGCAGATGCTTCACAGACGGAAAGAGAAACAGCCAGTGCAGATGCTTCACAGACGGAAAGAGAAACAGCCAGTGCAGATGCTTCACAGACGGAAAGAGAAACAGCCGGTGCAGATGCTTCACAGACGGAAAGAGAAACAGTTGGTACAGATGCTTCACAGACGGAAAGAGAAACAGTTGGTACAGATGCTTCACAGACGGAAAGAGAAACAGTTGGTACAGATGCTTCACAGACGGAAAGAGAAACAGTTGGTACAGATGCTTCACAGACGGAAAGAGAAACAGTTGGTACAGATGCACCCCAGACTGTGGAAGAAATGGGCAATACGAATGCTTCACAGACTAATGGAGAAACTGATATACCCCTGGACATGGGAGTAGTGGATGCTGACGATGAGATGGAGGTCAGCGCTATCAAAGTGGAGGATGACCAGATGCAGGAGGAAGACAACTTGGAGGGGATGCCCATGATAACTGCTGTGGAAGAGGGAATCAACATGGATCCTTTTAGCAGCAACTCCCTGGATGAGGTGGAGAAGATGGACACTGGGACAGACTCACTGACCGAGAATGAGGTAGAGGAGCCTAGCAAAACCGGGCAAGTGGAGAACACTGATTCCATGCCTTCTATCATGGATACAGGTAAGAAGAGACTGCTGCCATCAGCTTTTTCTTGGATCTATAACCTTATGTTTAGAATTGGCCATTGTTTATGTAGTTTGCTGAATTCATTTCTTCAGGTTGTATTTGATCATGTTTTACGGTTGTGTTGCTACCCTAAACACTTTGCTGTCATGGTTGACACGCTACTCTATTGCTGCTGGGATGCCCCAGTGTTGAAAGTCCTCAGAGTTAAAACACGTCACCTTACACACACTATCCCACCTTTCAAACATGAAGTCTCCATGACAGGAGACACAGAGCAACCTGCTGAGCAGACCAGCTTTGAGAAGGGTAGAGGCTCGTCTCTGTCTCGGGAGGAGGACCAATCTGAAGATGTCAAACCGTTTCATCCCAGTCCCACCTCCTCTAGCGAAGCTGTTCACCCACAGAACAGTGAAGGTGAGAGGCCACAAGGGTCAGTCTTTGGAATATAGAGTCTTTGGCTGCATTATGTTCCGACATGACACAAATACCTGAATTTTAGTGTGGTCCCTCACAATATTCAGATGCTAATGAGTGCACTGCTATTCCTCAGTAACGGTTTAAAAAATATATGTTTGGTTTTTAAAATTCACAAGCTGAATGATTACATTTTTACAGGCTCTGAAAGTTCTGCAGGGCTGGAGAATGGAGTGGCAGGACAGCCAGTCAAAGTTGTGGATGTGAGTATCCTCTCTCCATCACAAACGATAGTGAATTCATTTCTGCCCAAGTGACTAGACAAGCTTAAGCGTGGCAGAAATCTGGTCGCTGCTTATGAGTGTTAAAGATTTCCAGGTGTTGCAAAAGCTGTCCGAGTACCTGTGTAATAACTCACATAATTCCGTATACAATCCTCCTATTGAATGCTACATGCTGCTGTTGAATGTTCTCTGCAGTCGACCCAGTCTGCCCAGCCGGCAGCCGAGCCTGTGTCCACAGGCGCTGACACCATCTCCATGGTGAAGGTGAAGGATGAGCCCGTAGACGAGGAGTATGACCAGGCCCTGGCTCCAGCGGTCCTCTCGGAGGGCGTCAAGGATGAACCAGACGCAGCGGAGGTACGACATCTCTAATCTCACTGGTCCTCGGCAACAGCCAAGTCCTAACTGGACATTTCTTTTGTGGGTTACATGAAAGCCATCCATTGACATCAATGCATATAGTCCAAGCTGTCTGTGTATTTGAACCCAAATCCTGTATGCATGTTAAATGTATCTCACTTTTTGTTAATTACAGGAGTTGAAAATCAGTAATGTCTTCTCTGTGGGTGGAGCCCCTACTACGAACGGTGAGCAGGGCACTTTAACATTTGTACACATCAGGACACATTAGTGGTCGGTCAACAGTCAACAGTCAAAGTCCTAAGCTGTGTCTTAATCTGGATCAGAAAGGTGCTTAGGTGGTGGGCGTGCCAATGGGTGCGGTCGGCCTGTAGGCACAGCTGAATTTTGGAGAACATTTTAAAGGCCCTTATCTTGGCGGTGTAGAGAAATTCTATTGCAATTCTAAAATGTCCTCGATGGAGCTAAGATACATCTTTGTAGTTTTAAAGCAGGAATCTGAGAGAACTTTGATGTTTTAAAGCTAATTTCCTGCAATTCTATGTATTTTGCCATGGTTACTGCTGTGTTTTTTTGCTCAAATATAATAACAATATACTGCTAAATTAATTGTATTTGGACTTTTAAATTCTCTTTCACCGTCTAGCTTTTATTTTCGTGATTGTTCTAAAAAAATATATATAGGTCCATTATCTTTTCAACATGCTTTAATATCTGGTTTTAGTCATTTAAATTGACTCCGAAAGCGTTTTTAACATCCCGAAAATGTATTTAAAAAAGTCTGGAGTTAGGCAAGCCCGCCCAATTATTTCCATGGCAGAAAAGTCCCTTGTAGTTGGAGTTGATTTTTATAGTCTACAGCAATCTCTCCAGGAGCAACATTTGACTGACTAACACCTTACACATGATACATTTCTCTCATCCCCCATTCCCTGAATCTCCACCTGTCCTCTCCATCCCTCTCTCCACTATTATCCACAGCCACATCCATGCCAGTGGCAGCCCTCCCCAAGACTGTAACGCCTGCCCCGGCCTCTTCCTCCATCCCTCCGCTGATCCCCATGGCTATGCGGGTGGCCTGCTCTGCCTGTAAGAAGGTGCTGCTGAAGGGCCAGACGGCCTACCAGAGGAAGGGCTCCTCGGACCTCTTCTGCTCTACGTCCTGCCTCACCACCTACAGCCCCCCGTCCGTCGTCAAGATGACTGCTTCCGGCTCAGCCAAGAAACCCTGCCACTACTGCCTCAAGTGAGTCTGCTGTTGCCATGCCAATGGCGTATGTAGCTAATTAATTAAAATAAGATAAAGGTATATTGAATAAGAAGCCTTCTGACATTGCTAAACTGTAAATTATTGTTCTCCTGGGAATATATTCCAAACTATTTCCAAAGGTAAATTATGTTGTTATGAACCTTCAGGGATATTGCTAACCCCAAGGACGTGATCACAGCCCCTGTGGACACCATGGGCACGGTGAAGGACTTCTGTAGCCAGACCTGCCTCTCCTCCTTCAACTTCAAGAGGAACTCTGCCGTCTCCTCCCTCTCCACCATGACGGGGTCCGTCAAGTGCAGCATGTGCAAGAAGGCCTGCGTTGTAAGGGGCTTAAGGTCTTTGAGCGTTTCAGTGTCACCTGAAGTAACAAAATTGGCTAATCTAAAAGTGGTGATGTCAGAGCTGACGGACGTGAACAATTTGGATTAAGTACACTTTTATAGTGGGCAGACGCCACGGAGATATACTTGATATAATAAAGTATAGAACTGGACTTCCTTGGCTGCTTTTTCCTTGTAATATATTTCCTGCACCTCTTCCATTGTTGTCTCGTCTCAACATCTTCTCCTTGTTCTCCCCCCCCCCCACAGAGTAAACACGAGGTCATCTTCCAGGGCAGCATGCACAAGCTGTGCAGTGAGGTGTGCTTCACGCACTTCCGCTCCACCAACAAGCTGTCCATGAACAGCTGCCAGAGCTGCAACAACTACTGCTATGGCAAGGTCACTGTGCTGGTCGACCAGGGGGTCAGTAAGACTTTCTGCAGCGCCGGCTGTGTCACCACCTTCAAACAGGTAAGAACGGGATCCCTGAGATGCAGGTCACTCAGTCAGAAGAAGCTGTAACTAGGGCTGTTTCTTAACAAAAATAAGAGAACGGTCACGATCTGTCAAATCCTTGCGTCCGCCATCCTTGTTTTCTCAATTCCTCTCGAAGCTCTCGGAGGAGGAGGTCCGAGGGAGGGACCTTGGATCTTCTCCTCCAGTACGTAAGAACCATCTACCTGTAAGTTAAAGCACTCACTCTTTCTTCCTTTGTGGTAATTCTGGTTTTTCAGAAAACAAAGAAGCCTGTGGCATGTACTATGTGCCGCAACCTCCGTGCACCGGTGGAGATGGTTGAGAGCGCCGACTCTGACGGCAAGCTGGAGATGTTCTGCTCTGCTGGATGTGTTACAGCCCACAAAGTGCATACCGTCAGCTCCTCAGGTATATCTAGGCTAACCACCTCATCGACATATACACCTTACTGTCACACACACACACACACACACACACACACACACTCATTCACTCTCTCTCCTACTAACTTATTAATTCACTCACTCACACACACTCTTTGTTTCAGGCATGCGCTCGTCCTTATACATTCATAACACCCACTCTCCTTCCTTCACGTCAACCCAGGTGCTCGGGTAGAATGCAACACCTGTGGTCAGAAGACGGTGCCCTCCTTCCACCTGGCCATGTCGGACGGCTCCATCCGGAACTTCTGCACCATGAACTGTGTTGTCACCTTTCAGGTAACACCTCCTCTGGGTTAATCCAGTTGAAAACGTCGAATTAGAGTAGAAATATTAAAAAGACGGCGACTTTTGATATTTTAAACCTCTTTTACCTCTACTCTTTGCTGTCCTGCACTGACACTACAGTGTTATGTTTCTGTGGCCTGTAGGATCAGTTCAATAAGAGCAACACCCAGAGCCAGATGAACGTGGCGCCCGGCACAGGGTCCACAGCTCCGCCAGCGACCGAGACCAGGGAGAAGGGATCCCAAGGTACCAGACTGCCCTGTTTTCAGTGTCACCGCCTCTTCTCCGCCAAGCCCGAGCTCATTCAGTTCAAGGTACCTATATGGTGTTTAATTTCTCTGCCTCTCCCATCTCTCATTCTGACTCTCTTTGCCTTTCCCTCTTTGTCCAAGGTTGACAACCTCCCCGTTAACGCTGCTATAGAATTGATTGATTGAATGTGTGCGTCTGTGCGACCCCACAGGACAAGATTGTATTCCTCTGTTCGGTAAATTGCTCTGAGGAGTACAGAAAGATTAACTACGAGATGGCACGCTGCGAGTACTGCAAGATTGAGAAGCCAGCCAAGGAGGTCAAGAGAATCAACAAGAGAGACTACAACTTCTGCAGCGAAGGTTAGGAGGGTGATACATACATGGTCTTGAACCTTTTACTGCAGTGGGCTAAATCAGGTTCACACAGTGTTCCTTGTTAGTCTTAAACAAATCTACTTTGAAACAAAAGTACACACCTCACAAACATGTTTGTGGGCTTGAAAAAAGACGACTGTACCATGTCAGATATAGAGTTGAAATGTATTAGTTGGTCATTTGACTGCAGGAGAGGGTTTTAAAAGGTCTGTTGCCTAGAGGTATAATTTAAAATGTTTGGTTACCTGTCATCATAACACGAAATAAGTTGACAAACCCAACAAGTCACTTTTTTTTCTTCTACTTTTATCATCATGTCATGACTTAGGTAACAGCTATTAAGTCTTTATTTTGAAGTCCATACTAAACCCCTTGAGGTGTTACGGTCTGACTGTGTTGAACCTGTGTCGTAAGGGGCGGAGCGTGACAATGTGAGCAGAGGGAGAGAACATAGAGCAGTGGGAGCTTAGAGTGGTTGGCAGATGGCAAAGACCATACCGATCATAGTATAAATGTATTTATATTTTTCCCAGGTAGCGTCAAAACGTAGTTTTTCATCCTATAGCTTGTTCTCCAACTTTTTAAATCACGAGCCAACATGTTTTCATCACTTTTATTTCCATGACTGATCAAAACCCGTTTTCTCATGGCTCTCTCGTCTCTCTGCACCAGACACACAGTATAGAGAGAAATATGTTTGGAACATCGAATCACAATAAAATCACAGTATCGATTCGCAATACATATAGAATTGTGAGAATCACAATACATATCGTATCGGCACCGAAGCATCGTGATAATATCGTATCGTGAGGTCCCTGGCGATTCCCTAGTCATGTCATGGCTATCAATAATAAGCTTTTTATTTTTTATTTGAAAGATTTATTCTGATCATCATAGTCTACTTGATAAGAACTTTGGCAAAGCTTAATTTCCCTGTCTTTCTCCCCTGTTTCCTCTACACCCAGGCTGCAAGCTGCTCTACAAGCACGACCTGACCAAGCGCTGGGGGAAACACTGCAGGATCTGCGCCTACTGCACGTCCACTGCGCAGAAGGCCGTCACGGGCCAGTACGGGGGAAAGACGGAGGAATTCTGCTCGGACGAGTGCAAGTCCCACTACACCCTGCTCTTCTGCCAGGTAAGACAAGGAACCACGCTAAGGAACTGAACAAGACCCGTAGAGCTCAATGAGGCTCAATACTTAGGAGTAGGGGACAACATTCCACAGGCCACAATCAACAGCCTTATCAACTCTATGTGAAGGAGA
This sequence comes from Thymallus thymallus, assembly GCA_023634145.1. NCBI lineage: Eukaryota > Metazoa > Chordata > Actinopteri > Salmoniformes > Salmonidae > Thymallus > Thymallus thymallus. The sequence goes on from CM042395.1 coordinate 7,016,970, forward strand.
TGTGTCGTGCTGCATGAGGCAAATGGTGGACCAGCCTGTGCTTGTCTTTTTAGTCTGTAACGCTGATCTGAAAAGACACTTTTCTAGAAAAGACTTCTGCTTAGATTACTGTACTGTTAGATGGGGATAGGAAACCACGGTAATTTGATGAGTGAATTAATTGAACTTGCCAAATGGTATCTAATATGACAAGTGTAATAGCCGTTGTGTGAGTTCTTATTCTATGAGGTTCGCTCAAACTGCTATTTCTACATCATGGTTGTCTCCTCACTCAGGTGGCTAAGTGTGACGCGTGCGAGTGCCAGGGGAAGCTGATTGAGACCCTGCCGATGCTGGGCGAGGTGAAGCACTTCTGCAACCTCCAGTGTCTGCTCCACTTCTGCAGCCTGCAGACTCAGAACCAGGGCAAGCCCCAGGGCCAAAAGGGTAGGGTTTATGTCATATGTTATAGCACATTGTAATGTGTCATCATTGGGTATTACATATCAGTTATTTTGACATGTCATTATGTTGCCTGTCACAGCTCATGTTTTGAAAGAGGTACACAAATTGGTACTTGGAGTCCCGTTATGGCGGAATTACTTAGATTGTGTCAGAAAATTCTCGTTTTATCTTCACAACTATTTAAAAGTATCAGAAACTGTAACTTCATGTTCTGTTCTGACTAGCCTACATCGCACATTTCGCACGTTTTGTTGCATTAAAGTGTTATTGAAATATATTTAATTGCAATTTTTCGTCAATGATCTAAACAAAATACTCCATAATGTCAGTGAAAAGAAAATTCTACACGTTTTTATAAATTAATAAAAATTAGGCAAGCCAAAATTAGTTCAGAAGTACAATTTGGCTCAACAATTCACATCAGTTATAAGGATTCACTCTGTGTGAAATAATAGGGGTTGACATGATTTTTGAATGACTACCCCTTCCTCTGTTCCCCATACGTTCAACATCTACAGTATCCCTCAGGTCCCTCAGTCAAGTGTTGAATTTCAAGCACTGACGAAACTACAAAGACCAGGGTGCTTTTCAAAAGCCTCATAAAGAAGGGCAGTGATTGGTAGATGGGTAACAATAACATATTGGACTTTGAATATATCTTTAAGCATGGTCAAGTTAATAATTATGCTGTGGATGATGTATTAAACCACCCAGACACATCAAAGTAATTCTTCTGAACCGAGCTGCAGGACAGGAAGGAAACTGCTTAGGGATGAGGCCATTGGTGATTTTTAAAACAGCTACAGAGTTCCATGGCTGTGATGGGAGAAAACTGAGGATGGATCAACAACATTTTAGTGTCTTCACAATAATGACCTCAATTACAGAGTGAAAAGAAGAATACAAATATTCCAAAGCATGCATATGTATGCAACAAGGCACTAAAGTATACTGCAAAAGAAACAACATTATTCGGCCTAATACAAAGTCTTATGTTTGGGGCAAATCCAAACACATTTTCAAGCATGGTACGGGTATTCTTGACAGGATGAAAAGAAACAGGATGGAGCAAAGCACAGGTCAAAACCTAGAGGAAAACCTGCTTCAGTCTGCGTTAGATCAGACACCGGGAGAGGATTTCACCTTTCAGCAGGACAATAACCTACAACACGGCCAAATCTACACTGGAGTTGCTTACCAAGAAGACAGTGAGACTTAAATCTGCTTGAACATCTATAGCAAGACTTGACAATTTGCTGTCTAGCCATGATCCCCCACACCTTGATAGAGCTTGATGAATTTTGAAAAGAACAATTGGTAAATATTGCACAATTCAGGTGTGTAATCTCCTATCAAATGTTATTGGTCACATACACGTGGTTAGCAGATGTTATTGCGGGTGTAGCGAAATGCTTGTGCTTCTAGCTCCGACAGTGCAGTAATATCTAACAAGTAATATCTAACAGTTTCACAATTTATACCCAAATACACATACTATTTAATTTAGTAATGGATTGAGAATATATACATATGTCAGAGCGGCATTGGACTAAGATACAGTGGCATAGTATACAGTATATACATATGAGATGGGTGATGCAATATGTAAACACAATTAGAGTGACTAAGATACCGTAGAATAGTGTTGAGCACAGTTTATACATAGAGATGAGTGATGCAGATACGGATACATTATTAAAGAGGCTAGTGCTCTATTCCTTAAAGTGGCCTGTGATTTCTAATCAGTGTCTAAAGGCAGCCGCCTCTAATGTGCTAGTGATGGCTGTTTAGCAGTCTGATGGCCTTGAGATAGAAGCTGTGTTTCAGTCTCTCGGTCCCATCTTTGATGCACCTGTACTGACCTCACCTTGAGGATGATAGCGGGGTGAACAGGCAGTGGCTCGGGTGTTTACCTAATACTTATTTTCTTACTTAAAAACTGCACTGTTGGTTAGGGCTTGTAAGTAAGCATTTCTCTGTAAGGTCTACACCTGTTGTATTCGGCGCACATGACAAACTTTGATTTGATGTCTTTGGTCTTTTTGGCCTTCCTGTGGCATCGGGTGCTGTAGGTGTCCTGGAGGGCGGGAAGTTTGCCCTCGGTAATGCGTTGGGCAGACTGCACCACCATCTGGAGAGCTTTGCGGTTATTGTCCGTGCAGTTGCCGTACCAGGCGGTGATGCAGCCCGACAGGATGCTCTCAATTGTGCATCTGTAAAAGTTTGAGGATTTTAGGTGTTAAACCAAATTTCTTTAGCCTCCTGAGGTTGTTGCGCCTTCTTCACCACGCTGTCTGTGTGGGTGGACCATTCCAGTTTGTCAGTGATGTGTACGCCGAGGAAGCTTTCCACCTTCTCCACTGCGGTCCCATCGATGTGGATAGGGGGGTGCTCCCTTTGCTGTTTCCTGAAGTCCACGATCATCATCTTAGGTTTGTTGACGTTGAGTGAGAGGTTATTTTCCTGGCACCACACTCCCAGAGCCCTCGCCTCCTCCCTGTAGGCTGTCTCATCGTTGTTGGTAATCAGGCCTATTACCGTTGTCGTCTGAACTTGATTGAGTAGGAGGCGTGTTTGACCACACAGTCATGGGAGAACAGGGAGTACAGGAGTGGGCTGAGCGCGCACCCTTGTGGGGCCCAGTGTTGAGGATCAGTGAGGCGGTGTTGTTTCCTACCTTCACCACCTGGGGGCGACCCGTCAGGAAGTCCAGGACCCAGTTGCACAGGGCAGGGTTCAGACCCAGGGCCTTGAGCTTGGAGGGTATTATGGTGTTGAATGCTGAGCTGTAGTCAATGAACAGCATTCTTACGTAGGTAGGGCAGTGTGTAATGTGGTGGCGATTGCATCGTCTGTGGATCTATTGGGACAGTAAACAAATTGAAGTGGGTCTAGGGTGGCAGGTAAGGTAGAGGTAATATGATCCTTGGCTAGTCTCTTAAAGCATTTCATGATGACAGAGGTGAGTGCTACGGGCCGATAGTCATTTAGTTCAGTTACATTTGCTTTCAAAGGTACAGGAACAATGGTGGCCATCTTGAAGCATTTGAGGACAACAGACTGGAATAGGGAGAGATTGAATATATCTGTAAACACACCAGCCAGCTGGTCTGTGCATGCTCTGAGGACACGGCTGGGATACCGTCTGGGCCAGCAGCCTTGCAAGGGTTAACACGCTTAAATGTCATGTCGGCCACGGAGAAGGAGAGCCCACAGTCCTTGGTAGTGGGCCGTGTCAGTGGCCCTGTGTTATCCTCAAAGCGAGCGAAGAAGGTGTTCAGCCTGTCCAGAAGCAAGACGTCTTATGAGACTTACCTAAGACGACTCACAGCTGTAATCACTGCCAAAGTTGTTTCTAACATGTATCGACTCAGGGAGGTGAATAATTGTCTAATCAAGGTATATTAGTGTTTTATTTTTCATTCATCTTTAAAAAAAATAAAACATCTTTCACTTTGACATTAGCGTTTTGTGTAAATCGTTGACAAAAAATTACAAATAAATCAATTTTAATCCCACTTTGTAACTCAATAAAATGTGATGAAATCCAAGGGGGCTGTAGACTTCTATAGGCACTGTATAATATTGACTGTAACATTTATCTCTTTCTTTCTCTTCCACGCATCCTTCCAGTGGCCATGTCAATCGCTCCGTCCCCCTCCAATACTACCACTGCTACGAGTGTGTCTGACCCAGTCATCGCCAACGTAGTCTCACTAGCCAGCTCCCCCACTGGCCAGCCCAACTACGCCAACACTGCCCTGCAAGGTATTCACACACACACACACACACACACACACACACACACACACACACACACTGTTACCAGTTACTGTATACACACAAGCTTAAACCAGAGAGGGTTCAACCAGAGAGGGTTCAACCAGAGAGGGTTCAACCATCCGTAATCATCTCTTTGAGTAGGTTTGGGTTGTCGTTGTTAATAGCGTAGTCTGTCGACACCCATTAAGGTGCAGGATAATTACAGCTGATTTAGATTGATTAGCAGGCCTGACTCGCTGGCTGTGGTGTTTTTATACTGACTCATGCTCTGTTGCTTCCCTGACAGGGACTGTTCCAAGCCGACATGTGAAGTATGTTGGAAATGTAAGTTGTGCATATGCGTTCTTTTGTCTATATGTTTATGTATTCTGCGTATGGGGGTGAATTGTAACTTTAACTCAATGTGACTTTAATGCAGTTGTAGCTAGTCACTACTTTACCCATTGCCTTTACCTCAGATGCACAACATACACACATGTCCATATCATGACTTCATCCCACTCTGGGTAAGTAGAAGGGCTGCCTTTTATTGCCAAATTCTCGTAATGTGGTTTATCAGCTGTGTGCGCACTGTGCAGGCAACGGGCCAGTTCATCACTGGGGCCGACCTCCCTACCATCCAGGACCTCTATACCAGGCGGTGTCAGAGGAAGGCCACCCAAGTCATAGACTGTCAGTCAATCTGCAAATCCGTCGCTCAACACCGCCAGATATATGTACAGGAGCTCTGTGCTTAGGCTGCTACTAGGACGTCATGGCAAATAGTCTTATTCTATAGAGAATAATTTGGCAAAAGATCTGAACAGGGCTGCCTGTGTAAACGCAGCCTATGTCATGCATTTATGTCAGTGGGAGACTAAGTGAAATTCAAGTAGAAGTTAAGTTTGGCCCATGGATACTAACAGTCTGTCTTCATTGTGTGGCAGGCCAGCACCCAGACACAGGCCCCCCGGGCCCCTCCACCCAGGGCTCAGAAGAACAAGGCCCTGCTCTGCAAACCCATGGTCCAGAACAAGGGCATCATGTGTAAACCCAACTTCACTACCACAGGGTGTCAGACAGGTACAACACCATACACACACGTAGCCTATATACCACAAATATGTTAATGTATTTATTTTCACACAAGGAAATACAAAACAATATGAAGGTTTAAAAGGTAAACACTAACATGTGCAGGAAAGGTCAAACAATAGGCTTTTAAGGCGTCTCCCACTTTCAAATGGTTTTAAAACAAAGTATTTTTTTTAAGACCAATAAACAAATAATTTGAGATTTCCACTAAGAAAAATTAAAACATGGTGATTTAGGGGTAAAAAAGTATATTTAAGTAAAATGCATGATACAAATGAATGGCTTATGATACATGCCATTGAATACACACATTTAAAGACACACGCACATCTCTAATTGTATTTCTATTTATCTTGAAATTGTTTGTTGGTCCACAGATGATAATTTCCCCAAGGTGATCATAGTGCCTGTCCCAGTACCAGTTTATGTCCCAGTCCCCATGAACCTGTACACCCAGTACACCCCCCAGCCTGTTGGACTCCCCATACCGGTATGTTAACACCTCACACCTAGCGCTACCTAGCCTTCACCTCAGTCAGTCACATGGTCACACAGATTTCTCCTCAAATTCTCTCAAATGAGCTGTGTGCTCTGGACAAATTTGAAACCAACTACCATTGAATAGTAGTTGGAGGTTGGCTGATACATGCTCTTGCAGAACAGAAGAGCAACATGAACAAAGAATTGCAGCCATCATAGCCTCCACATCTAACCCTTTATCTGTCCCGTTTCCAGCTGCCCGTGCCCATGTTCCTGCCGGTGACCCTGGATAACGCTGAGCGCATCGTGGAGACCATCCAGGACATCAAGGAGAAGATCCCCTCTGACCCGTTCGAGGCAGACCTCATCCTCATGGCCGAGATGGTGGCCGAGGAGGGGAGGGAGAAGTCCCCGGCGCGACCCCCTGATAGGCCTCCAGCCCCAGCAGTACAAGACGGTAACCAGGGGAGGGATTGGGATGAGATCTCGGTCATGTTCATTAGGCACCAAATGGAAGAAAACGGACTGAAACAAGGAAGGATTACCTGGACTTGCAAAACATTGTCTGTTGCGTGGCCTAATGAGCATAAGCCATTTAGGTAATCAGAGAGTTAAACAGTAGGCACTGTCTTTGAACCTGAGACCCTCTCTTATGGCATCATAGACCAAGCTACAACTGTGAAAGCTGTGAGAGCTTGTTATAACTGGTGTTTCTTGGCGCTTCCACCAAGTCTCTTTTTAAAAGCATTGAGAGCTGAATGAGAGTCTAAAAAGCTGTTGTTAATTTAAAATGACTTCAGGTAATGTATTATGACTTCAGGTAATGTATTATGACTTCAGGTAATGTATTATGACTTCAGGTAATGTATTATGACTTCAGGTAATGTATTATGACTTCAGGTAATGTATTAGTTAATTGAGCTTAATTTCCCCCTTTTCAGATATGAGAAGTTTGCGTTGCCTCATTACTATAGATACTTCTTTTTTTTTTTTTAACCCTTACTGTAGGTAAGTTCACTGAGGACATATTCTCCTTTGCAGAAACAACCTGGGGAATACTTGCATGGGAGAGGTGAGGGGATGAATGAGCCAATTGGACAGCTAGGGGTGATTTGGTGGACATGGTGGTATGTGGGCCAGGTTGGGACTTTAAGGACTGTTTAGTAACAGTAGTTTCTGGTACTTACCTCAAATAATTCAACGCTATGGTAACTACCTGGTACATGGCGATGTCAATGAATGTAATTAATATCACCATGTTAACAAGTACTTCCTACTTAACTGTTTAGTAAATAACAGGTTGTTTAACAGGGTTACTGATAAGTATTTTGAGAGCTCTCCCATAACTCGAATGCTTTTGTTTGCTTTCCGGGGACCAGACCAGGGCAGCACCTACAGTGGAGACCTTGACACAGATGAACTGAGCAACTTCCTCACCACTTGGGATGACGAGCCGCCCCCCACCCCCGGCGTCTCCTCGCGCCACGGTCGACCCTACGCCCACGAAACGCTCCAACCCATCGTGGACGTCAACGCCCCTGCCACCCCCCCACCCGTCATGGACATAGAGGCTGACTTCCCAGTCCGTGAGTGATGCTCGACTTTTACACCTCCCCGGAGTTATCAGGGATTCCTGATTTGAGCAATGTTTACATGGACCTAGCTTTTAGACTGTAAAACATATTGTGACTTTATAGTCAATGGCTTCTAGCTCTGTATTGTTCCATCTTTCATCTGTCCTGTTATGTCTTTAACCAACATCAGTAAGTCACACGCTTCTTTGATATAATACACTACAATTCAGCTGGCCTCATTCTCATTGTAGTCGGTTGTATTCAAATATCTGCATCGTTTTGGCAGAAACCCTGGAGCTGATGGCCCATTGGAGGGATCAGGAGAAGGATAGAAGTCCCAGTCCACCTCCTTCTCCTCCTCCACGACGAAGAGCCAGAAGGAAAGCACGAGACGGCTTGCCACAGAAGAAAAAGGTACGAGCTCAAAAAAGTAGTCGAAATAAGAACCCTTTCAAAGAGTGCCTTCAGCGATTTTATTTCCATATTTCAACTCCCAGCAGTGCTCCCTTTAAAAAAAAAAAAAAAAAAAAATCTTTCAATTCCCTCATTCTTTGTAAAATGTTTGTCTGTGGGTGTGTCTCTGCCCCGTCGAACCCACAGAAGCGTAAGTCGAAAGCAGCAGAGACTGCGTCAGCGGCGCCGTCGCTGGGTGCGGACAACAAGAGTGACGTGGTGCCAGGCGAGCCCCCCAAACTGCAGCACATGTACGGGGTGGACGCCTGGAAGAGATGGGTCCAGTGGAGCAAGACCCAGCCTGACCTGGAGAAGCCTCGATTTGGCTGTGAGTCTGCTCACTGATACACTTGTGTATACACGCACACACACCACTCACACACAGGCAAACATGACTATTATACATTTTTAATTAATTTCCTGAAACCCTGATATCACACATTTTTGTTTTGTTTGCTCCTATCTTATTTTCTGCATCTTTATAGAATTAAACCTACCTCTTAATTGCCTATGGGAATAATTTAACTCGGTACACTGAATAACGTCCTGTTCCCCCTTTTACAGCGCGGCCAATGGAGATAAAGGAAGACGTTTTAAAGTGTACCACAGCAGAGCTGGGCTACGGTCTCTGTCGGTTTATTTGTGAAGTTAAACGACCAAACGGAGAGTCCTACAGCCAGGACAGTCTGTTCTATCTCTGCCTCGGCATCCAGCAGGTAGGACACAGACGAGTGCGCACACACACCACACTCACTTCTGATGATATCCTTCTGTTAATTGCCCCCCTACTCTTTCCACAGTACTTATTTCAGAATGGGCGCATGGAGAACATCTTCACTGATCTCTTCTATGGCAAGTTCACACTGGAGATCACCAAGCTGCTGAAAGACTTCAAACCTACCATAACGGCCAGTGGTAAGAAAACGCATACACACACTCGTAAACACAGTTTATAACTCAAAGGCCTTTGCTTTCTCAACTGTTGTGAATGACCTCTCTCTTATTCCATCTGTCATCCTTCACCTGAACTCGCACTCTCCTTGCTTTCCTTTCATTTGTTTAATGGCATTGGGTTTGTGGTATGCGTTTATTAGTATGCTTGTTGAAAGGTCTTTCAATGTTGGAATCTCTCTCTCTCTCCCAGGCTACCTGCACTCGCGGGTGGAGGAGGAGTACCTGTGGGACTGTAAACAGCTGGGGGCCTACTCTCCCATCGTGCTGCTCAACACGCTGCTCTTCTTCTGCACCAAGTTCTTCCAGTTCAAGACGGTGGCCCAGCACCGCCAGCTCTCCTTCGCCCACGTCATGCGCTGCACCAAGTCCATCCATGACAACACCAAGTCCAACTTCCTGCGCTTCTACCCGCCCATTCCGAAGAAGGACCTGGTTACCGAGACAACAGGTGCTTTGTCCATTTGGTTTTTTCCTCCTTCACTCTATGGAACAAGTTCAGTGGCAACAGAAACTGTATTTGAAATCTTTATTTTTTATTTTTTTATGCATAAATTGGATCATTGAATTCATAAATTGACCTTGTAGTTCATGATAATTTTTTTTTTAACTGAATTAGATTAATAGTGCATTCAGTTAAAACATTTGATTTCATTTTCTAATGTAATATTTATACAGTGCATTCAGAAAGTATACAGACCACTTCCCTTTCTCCACATTTTGTTTACGTTACAGCCTTACTCTAAAATAGATTTAAAAAATGTTTTAATCTCATCAATCTACACACAATACCCCATAATGACAAAGCAAAAACCAAGCCATGACGTCGAAGGAATTGCCCGTAGAGCTCAGAGACAGGATTGTGTCGATGGCCAGATCAGGGGAAGGGTACCAAAATATTTCTGCAGCATTGAAGGTCCCCAAGAACACAGTGGCCTCCATCATTCTTATATGGAAGAAGTTTGGAACCACCAAGACTCTTCCTACAGCTGGCCGCCCGGCCAAACTGAGCAATCGGGGAGAAGGGCCTTGGTCAGGGAGGTGACCAAGAACCCGATGGTCACTCTGACAGAGTTCCTCTGTGGAGATGGGAGAGCCTTCCAGAAGGACAACCATCTCTGCAGCATTCCACCAATCAGGCCTTTATGGTAGAGTGGCCAGACGGAAGCCACTCCTCAGTAAAAGGCACATGACAGCCCACTTGGAGTTTGCCAAAAGGCACCTAAAGGACTCAGACCATGAGAAACAAGATTCTCTGGTATGATGAAACCAAGATTGAACTCTTTGGCCTGAATGCCAAGTGTCACGTCTGGAGTAAACCTGGCACCATCCCTACGGTGAAGCATGGTGGTGGCAGCATCATGCTGTGGGGATGTTTTTCAACGGCAGAGACTGGGAGACTAGTCAGGATGGAGGGACAGATGAACGGGGAAAAGTACTGAGAGATCCTTGATGAAAACCTGCTCCAGAGCGCTCAGGACCTCAGACTGGTGCGTAGGTTCACCTTCCAACAAGACAACGACTCTTAAGCACACAGCCAAGACAACGCAGGAGTGGCTTTGGGACAAGTCTCTGAATGTCCTTGAGTGGCCCAGCCAGAGCCCGGACTTGAACCCAATCTGACATCTCTGGAGAGACCTGAAAATAGCTGTGTAGATAAGCTCCCCATCCAACCTGACAGAGCTTGAGAGGATCTTCAGAGTGTGCCAAGTTTATAGCGTGATGCTCCAGAAGACTGTAATCACTACCAAATGTGCTTCAACAAAGTACTGAGTCATTTCTAAACCTGTTTTTGCTTTGCTATTTATTTGGCAAGTTAAAAACACAGAGCCTAACGTTAGCTAGCTGCTGGGAGGATGTCATTTCATTGGAGGACTGGGTGGGTGAGTGAGTGACCGACTTTTTCCCCTCATAGTTTTTCAGTGACTACAGCTAGAGATGCAGGTGTCAGTTTGTTAGCTAGCAATAAATGTGAATCACTTTGCTAGCTAGCTATGCTGAACTTGAACAACTTATCTAGTATCTACCCTCGTTAGAATTTAGCTCATCTCACTCTGGCTAGCATAAGTTGGTGATCTTGTTGTTAGTGTGCATCGGCAACTGGGGGAGAGAACCTGCCTTTTCATGGTTGTTTTATCAGTAGGACTGTGACCTACTGTTTCTGTTGTCATGTGAGTGTTGTCCTCAAGCTTTCTTCCTACCTAGGGAGTGCCTCCCTTGCCACTGTAGCCTTGGCAACAGGGATTTAAGTGTGGGTTTCTGTTTTTACTAATGCATTTGTAAAAAGTACAATATAGATCACCAATGTAATCATGGATCTGTGTGTGTGCAGCTGATGTAGACGGTGTGGCAGTGAAGAGGAAGAGGGAGGACGAGGAGAAGGAGAAGGAGGAGGTGCTGGAGATGATGGAGAACAGTGAGAATCCCCTCCGCTGTCCTGTCAGGTTGTACGAGTTCTACCTCTCGAAGTGGTGAGTGACACATACGCACATACTTCATACCTTTTAATCTGCCCGTTCTGCAAGCCAATCTAACCTGGTACTGTAACCTAGTATTTTTGCTCTTGAAATTGCTTTTCAAAAGTCTTCTTTCTTTTCTCATATCATAACAAATTAGCCCGTTCTAACACAGAGCTCTCCTCCTCACCCTCTTCTCTCCTCCAGCTCGGACTCAGTGAAGCAGCGCACCAATGTGTTCTTCCTGCTCCCGGAGCGCTCGTGCGTCCCCAACAGCCCCATGTGGTTCTCCTCCCAGGGCCTGGACGACCACACCTTGGACACCATGCTGACACGCATCCTCACCGTCAGGGAGATCCATTTGGGAGACCCACAGAGGAACGAACCCCAGTCCAAGGACCCTGAGTGGACCCCCGACCAAGACAGTGACGACTCTGATTGACTATGAGGAGTGGTGCCTAGACACACACACACACACACACGCTCTTGTTTGCATACACACACACACACACACACACACACACACACATACACTACGTGTTGATCCGTAAGGACTCCAGCCATGTGTGAAGAGTAGTGTGTTCGCACACCTATGGACTGAGAAGGGGATGTTTATAAACACAATTATAAACTGATGTTCAACCACACGACGGGGACTAAAGAGAGACACTTCATGCTGTCTGGTCTTTCAAAATCAAATGGAAGGAACCGTTGGAGGAATCACTTTAAGAAGAATCACCATACTGCATTTGTGAGCATGGTAGGGGTCAATACCATTTATATTACGGTCAATTAAGAAAGTGAACCAAACTCAAATTTTTCCTTATTGAAAAGCATTGAAAAGAATTAGAATTTGTGTACTTCCTGAATTGACTGGAATTTAAATGGGATTGACCTGGTGAGCATGAATGTGGTCATGGAGAAAAACAAGTCTGGTTAACAAGCTCTTCAAGTTCTTTCACAATACGAGACAATGCTCTCCAGCCCTATTCAATATGGACTCCGATTGGGAAGACGCTTTTAAGAAGTTGCCGAACCCATTGATGCCACATCTAACCAAGTCCTTATTTCTGGTCTCCTCTTTCTGTATGGAATCACTACAAATATGAGGACGCATTGAAAATAATGTTGGATATTATTATTACCAATGTCATTCAGCCATGTCAGCAAAGTTGTTTTTGTGATTTTGTATGTTAAAGGCGATATTATGACTATTTCTGGTATTAGCTGTTGTTTTTGGGAATGAGAACATTGAACAAACACAGAGGGATATAACTAGCCGTCAATAGTGTTGTCCAAGTCCATTGCCTACTAAAATTGATGAGGCAGACTCATTCCATTAATTGTCTATTGCGTTATATTTGGAGTCATTTGAACTTGCCAATATGCTTTGTCACATTAGTGCTCCCACATTCATACACAATAAAGCATGTATAATGTTGTTAGGGGAAAAACATGGTCATGCTGTGTTGTTTCCTTATATAGAACATTCAAACACTTGTGATTTGGTGTGATATCAGAAATAAGCAGAGAACCCTGAATCCTGTAAGTGGAATTAGAAATTAATATGCTATAGTTTGAGGCCATATTGACAGTTCATTTGGAAAGACAGCACTTTTTACATTGTAAGTGCACCCCATACTGGTTCATAGAGGTGCGTCTCTTCGACTTTGTTCTGATAAACTTTTGTATCAAATATTATTTTTAAATAAATGCTGAAAAACAAATGTTTAGCTTTTTGAAGCTTTTATTTATATCCAGTTAATTCCAGATTGTTTTAAAGTAATACATGCTACATTTCTTGCAGTCATATGATTTAGGCATGAAGATCTCTGACCAAGTCTGTTAGCCAGTTTACACCTTAGCAGAGTATAAAACTAATTGTAAGAGGGTAATACTTCAGTCATCAGCTCAGAAACCCCTTTACTCCTCATTGAATCAATTCTAGCAAGAAAGCAAGTACTTGATACTTGAAAATGTACTTTGGCGTTATGAGTACAATTCAAGACACTTGTCAGTTTTACAAAGATACTGTGTCATGCACTTGACATGGCCACATTTTTTCTTTTTGGTAACTCGCAGCTGACTTCAAACCAACTCTTGGGTATTTCCAACTTATGAGGTACTTATAAGTTTTTTATAAGTCTTCACCATCGGGATATTGTCCTTGGTCTCCTTTCCAGTTACCCAACCGGAAGCTAAAGTAGAATGATGGGTAACACATAATCAGAGGAATGACTTCATACGATCCATGTCCTCAAACAAACTACATTGTTTGTATAAACCTTTGATTTCCCTTATTTATTTTTCTGTCATGGGAAAGTCTATACAATATACTTTAATAGAAGCAATATGTGGAACTGATTGATCATGCTTTATAGTTTATCCAAAGTGAATATATCAGCAGCCTAGTGACGTAAGCCTACCAGACGAGCTAAATGCCTTTTATGCTTGCTTCGAGGCAAGCAACACTGAAGCATGCATGAGAGCACCAGCTGTTCTGTGCGACTGTGTGATCACGCTCTCCTTAGCCGATGTGAACAAGACCTTTAAACAGGTCAACGTTCACAAAGCCGCGGGGCCAGATGGATTACCAGGACGTGTACTCAAAGCATGCGCGGACCAACTGGCAAGTGTCTTCACTGACATTTTCAACCTCTCCCTGACCGAGTCTGTAATGCCTACATGTTTCAAGCAGACCACCATAGTCCCTGTGCACAAGAATGTGAAGGTAACCTTCCTAAACGATTACCTCCCGTAGCTTTAAAAGGCTGGTCATGGCTCACATCAACACCATCTTGCTGGAAAACCTAGACCCACTCCAATTCGCATACCGTCCCAACAGATCCACAGATGACGCAATCTCAATTGCTTCCTGACGGGCGGCCCCCAGGTGGTAAGGGTAGGCAACAACACATCTACAACACTGATGCTCAAAACTGGGGCACTTCAGGGGTGCGTGCTTGAACCCCTCCTGTACTTCCTGTTCACCCACGACTGGGCCTGATCCCCGACAACGATGAGACAGCCTATATGGAGGAGGTCAGAGTCCTGGCAGTGTGTTGCCAGGACAACATCTCCCTCAATGTGAGCAATACAAAGGTGCTGATCGTGGACCTCTTAAGTCTAGGACCGAAAGTCTCCTTAACAGCTTCTACCCCCAAGCCATAAGACTGCTGAACACTTGATGTTGGGAATCAGCTGAGGAGACAGATAATGTATATTATGAATTAGACTACCTCCAACCAAAGGGGATTTATTTTGTTATACATTATACAGTCCATTCGTTAAGTATTGACCCCTTCCCTTTTTCCAGATTGTTTTTACGTTACAGCCTTATTCTAAAATGGATTAAATAAATGTTTTCCTTCAAATCTACACACAATACACCATAAAATCAAAGCGAAAACAGATTTTTGCAAATTTATTACAAATAAAAACCATACCTTATTTACATAAGTATTCAGACCCTTTGCTATGAGACTCAAAATTGAGTTCAGGTGCATCCTGTTTCCATTGATTTCCCTTTATTAATTAAATGGATTCCAGATGTTTAGATATTTATGCACACAACATTCTTGTTTTCAAATGAACTTATTTTTTTTCACCAGGCTGAGTTATAGATTTGGTTTATCTTACGCCATAGCATAAAAAAAACATTTTACATATTTTAAATGTATGTATAAAATTAGCTGTCTGTGAATATCAGCAGTAATCGCCTGTAATCCACTGACAAATACAGTTTCTCCTCATCAATGTGAGCTAAAGATATTTGAAAATACTTTTGTATTCAGAGCAAAATTCAAGAAACATTTAAGTTTCACAAAGATACTGTCGTGAAAATGACCACTAAGTACTCCAAGTCAAAGTTAAATGAACAGATCTTTATTATCATGGCCGGAGAGGTTACAACAAACTTAATGCTCAAAGTACAAGTCTGTCAGAAGCTCTGAAGGGGTGCTTCCTTTTCAGCTCATGCACAAACTAGGTGTCTCTTCTCTCAGGGCACAAGCTGATAATGACCTTGCATACATAGTTTCTAGGCTTTAGGCCAAAGTAACAATGTGTTCCCTTCTTTCTGTTCAATCAGTCCTTTCGCAAAGTCACATAACATCCTAACACAATAACAAGGAGCAAAGCCATAGAACATCCTAGCACAATAACAAGGAGCGAAGTCACAGAACATCCTAGCACAATAACACAGAGCAAGATCACAGAACATCCTAACACAATAACAAGGAGCAAAGTCACAGAACATCCTAGCACAATAACAAGGAGCAAAGTCACAGAACATCCTAACACAATAACAAGGAGCGAAATCACAGAACATCCTAACACAATCACAAGGAGCAAAGTCACAGAACATCCTAGCACAATAACAAGGAGCAATATGCTACATGTAGTCACGCATTTGCAGAGACACAGAGGACACAAAAATTCCACTACAATACTGTTTCATGCACATGACATTGTCTTACATATTCTTCTCTGAGGCTTATCACAGTTGACATCAAACCAACACTTGAGGTCTTTAGTACCACAATTTCCAATTCTAACAGTCTTCTCCATTGTGATTTTCAAATGTTTTTCCTGGCCAGTTATCAGGCTCATTGCCGTACCAAAAGCTAGGGTAAAAAGATTGTAACAAAAATTACTACCAACCAGTAAGAATTCCGGCTCTCACAGACCTGTTAGTTTTTCTTTAAGAAGCCCTCCTGTTCTCCACTCATTACCTGTATTAACTGCACCTGTTTGAACTCGTTACCTGTATAAAAGACACCTGTCCACACACTCAATCAAACAGACTCCAACCTCTCCACAATGGCCAAGACCAGAGAGCTGTGTAAGGACATCAGGGATAAAATTGTAGACCTGCACAAGGCTGGGATGGACTACAGGACAATAGGCATGCAGCTTGGTGAGAAGGCAACAACTGTTGGGGCAATTATTAGAAAATGGAAGAAGTTCAAGATGACCGTCAATCTCCCTCGGTCTGGGGCACCATGCAAGATCTCACCTCGTGGGGCATCAATGATCATGAGGAAGGTGAGGGATCAGCCCAGAACTACACGGCAGGACCTGGTCAATGACCTGAAGAGAGCTGGGACCACAGTCTCAAAGAAAACCATTAGTAACACACTACGCCGTCATGGATTAAAATCCTGCATCGCACGCAAGGTCCCCCTGCTCAAGCCAGCACATGTCCAGGCCCGTCTGAAGTTTGCCAATGACCATCTGGATGATCCAGAGGAGGAATGGGAGAAGGTCATGTGGTCTGATGAGACAAAAATAGAGCTTTTTGGTCTAAACTCCACTCGCCGTGTTTGGAGGAAGAAGAAGGATGAGTACAACCCCAAGAACACCATCCCAACCGTGAAGCATGGAGGTGGAAACATCATTCTTTGGGGATGCTTTTCTGCAAAGGGGACAGGACAACTGCACCGTATTGAGGGGAGGATGGATGGGGCCATGTATCGCGAGATCTTGGCCAACAACCTCCTTCCCTCAGTAAGAGCATTGAAGATGGGTCGTGGCTGTGTCTTCCAGCATGACAACGACCTAAAACACACAGCCAGGGCAACTAAGGAGTGGCTCCGTAAGAAGCATCTCAAGGTCCTGGAGTGGCCTAGCCAGTCTCCAGACCTGAACCCAATAGAAAATCTTTGGAGGGAGCTGAAAGTCCGTATTGCCCAGCGACAGCCTGAAGGATCTGGATGGAGGAGTGGGCCAAAATCCCTGCTGCAGTGTGTGCAAACCTGGTCAAGAACTACAGGAAACGTATGATCTCTGTAATTGCAAACAAAGGTTTCTGTACCAAATATTAAGTTCTGCTTTTCTGATGTATCAAATACTTATGTCATGCAATAAAATGCTAATTAATTACTTAAAAATCATACAATGTGATTTTCTGGATTTTTGTTTTAGATTCCGTCACTCACAGTTGAAGAGTACCTATGATACAAATTACAGACTTCTACATGCTTTGTAAGTGGGAAAACCTGCAAAATCGGCAGTGTATCAAATACTTGTTCTCCCCACTGTATACAGCAATATTTAACTGAATGATCATGATTTCAATATAATGTTGTGATCTAAAGTAAATGTAATACTATTTGAATACAACATATCTGACCTTTTCTTTCGTCTAGAGGTGTGTTGTCCACACAACCATGTTTTCTCTAGTTGTGCATCTGTTAGCCCGATCCAGAACTGTCATTGTTAGGCATCTTTTTAAGAACTTGCTCATCTAAAAATGTCTTAACCAGAAACATTAATTGAAGATTAATATTTGAGTGCTGTTATGAGTTAGGTTCATTTGAGACATCTGAGGCCTTAGTCAGACTGTGTCAAAGTGTTGTCTCTTGAATGTGTAATGGGCTCCCAAGTGGCGCAGTGGTCTAAGACACTGCATCTCAGTGCTAGAGGCATCACTACAGGCAACCTGGTTGGAATCCAGATGGTATCACAACCGGCCGTGATTGGGAGTCCCATAGGGCGGCGCACAATTGGCCCAGCTTCGTCCAAGTTTGGCCGGTGTAGGCCGTCATTGTAAATAAGAATTTGTTCTTAACTGACTTGCCTAGTTAAATAAAATAAAAATGTTTTTATTTCTAAAGCACTTTTTCTGTAACCAACTCAAAGAGAACTTTTCATGTGATTTAGGCATCTAGTCTACCTAGCACTGTATTAGGTTGATGGGGACACTGTGCTGAACTATATGCCATCTTTGGAACAAGATTTTATATTTTATATTCCAATTCAAGAGGCTAGAGGCTCCATGTATGTGGCTCCATTTTACCTTCGGTAATCTAATAATGAATAGTGATCTCTCAGACTACTGCAAAGCAGTATGTAAACATGTGGTGGGTTTGGGGACACTAATAAATCCCTTTAATACACTAACTTTAAAGCTTTGAGTCAAACCTCCCAAAACAATTCTTTACTTTTTTTCTACCTTTTGAATATTCATGATACACCTCTAGAGAAGTGTCCTGTAGGCATTCTGGCATCTCTACGTTTACTAGCCCCTGAACTACAGTAGGTAAGATGACAATTCTTCTTAATAAATAAACATTTTTGACACTTTATTAATTCAACCGGTTCCTTATGTTTGAATATACACACAATATTTTTGTTTCCAAATGACTACCCCAATGACTACCCCAATGACTACCCAAATGACTACCCAAATGACTACCCCAATGACTACCCCAATGACTACCCCAATGACTACCCCAATGACTACCCCAATGACTACCCCAATGACTGCCCAAATGACTACCCCAAGACTACCAAATGACTACCCAAATGACTACCCAAATGACTACCCAATGACTACCCAAATGACTACCCAATGACTACCCAAATGACTACCCAAATGACTACCCAAATGACTACCCAAATGACTACCCAATGACTACCCAAATGACTACCCAAATGACTACCCAATGACTACCCAAATGACTACCCAAATGACTACAGCAATGAAAAGCAGAAATATAAATGTACAAAACACATTGATTTACATCAATTCATTGAAAACCCACACTAACACATGGTTAATTAACAGTATTGCACTTTTCATGTAGCCAAAATGTGTTTTTTAGTTTGCAGGTTGTTGATATCTTATTGCAAAAAATATCTGACCGCAACATTCTTCTGCACAATAATGTCATATTAGTTGATTGTGAAAAGTATTACAAATAGCTATTGATTTTATTCAACATTTTTCAACAGGATCTTCTATAATAATATAATAATAATAACTAATAATAATACAATAATAATAATAATAATTCTATAATAATTTGAAGCAGTACTGTAGGGGTTTTTCAGCTCTTGCGCTAAAAATGTGCCTAGATATTTCTATATATTCATAGCTCTGGACAAGAGCCTCTATGACTCTGTCTCCGATATAAAGTCTGCTTTAGACTAGCCACCTCCACTATCTAGGTCACTCACACAGGAACCCAAGTCCAATGACAGCACCCATCAGAAGAACACAGAGAGTCACATCCACCTGCTTTGACCATTGACCCCTCCTGAGAATCAGGGTCACCAGCTGAGGAGACAGAGAGGGAATGAATTAGACTGACAACCAATAAGAATTTATGAATTTGTTCTTAAATTGGAGCACAGGAGGGTAAGAGTATGAGTCCAAATCAAAGTAAGCGAAATGGAGCATGGACGGCACTTCTCGAATGCGTACTCCGTTTGTACATATTTTAAAGCTGGCATCGATGCAAGCTTCAACAGAAAGCATGCAAAGAAATATGACGCAACCACATTTCTTGACATCAATGGCGGCCATTATTTGAGCTGAAGCGAGAGAAAATACACTCAGGCTAAATCATTCTGAGTCAACAAACAATCCGTGGTGGGCGAAGATGGCGGAAAATTAAATAAGGAAGAAAGTGGAGCATATTATGAATAAACATGGCATGGGGGATTACACAGGCCTTCTGGAAGATCTGGTGAAGGAGAAGATGCTTGACAAGAAATAATGGAGAGACATGGAATATTCTTTTGTGAATATGGAATGGAGGATCGCACAGACCGTTTGGAAGAGCTTGATGAGGATATGGAACAGGACGAGAGTGAGGATTAATTAAATGTGGTGGCAGGTGCAGTGATGACTGCTGAGAAGAAGATGAATGTAGAGGGAAGTAGTGAGGTGAGGAAGGTGGGCAAAAACAGGGATACGTGCTCCAGTAGTTCAGAGATGGAACTTGTTGAGAGTGAGGGTGAAGTACCTGCGGCGAGATTCCTGGGAGTAGGCAGAGATCAAGAGAGAGTGATGGGAAGAATATGTGCTTCAGTAAGGTGAGCTTTTTAGCATTTATAGCCATGGTTGTTAATTGCACTGCAGAAATGAATAAAAAGTCACAGAAAATAGAGGTTGTAGTGGCAGCGTCAGAGAAATACTTGGGATTGCGAGGATTTACTGCAGAAAAGCTGCAGGGGGTGTTGAGTGGTAAAGATATATCTAAGAATATAATGTAGGTAGGCCGTGAATGGCCTCACACACCAGTACACTAGGTGGCGGTGTATGCACCTAAAAGGTGGTTACGATCCGCCAACCAAATCCCAAAGAAGAAGAACACACACACACACACACACACACACACACACACACTCCGGCTTCGGGAATGAAATGTTGCCTATTCACATCTCATATGTTGCCAGACTACGATATTTTATCTTGATATTTTATCTTAATTTCGGCACGTTTACCTGCATATGTACCGTAGATATTGAGCTACTAGTACTGATAGCTAGCCAGATAGAATTGGTAGCTACCCATCTACCTTGCATAACATTAGTTGTAGGTCACTGCTGCCTGTTTAACTAGCTGTCTAACTAGATTATTACGATTCACATATCTAGCTTATAATTATGAAGTAAAAGGTTCAGTGAATGGGGAGGTGAAGCGTGAGGTAATACAGTAGGGGGAGTGCTTCTCAAATGTAATGTTTTATGCTTGTCCTCGCAAGAACATGAGCATGAGAGTGTGGAGAACGGTAGCATTTATATTGAGAAACACACTGAGTGTGCAAAGCATTAGGAACACCATTCTTAAAGTTTACATAGCTGGCCATATATTGATGTTAAATTGTACTTTATGGGTTGGTTATGTAGGCTTCTGCTAACCCATCGCTTTCTACTACAAATAATAATACGATTAAATTATATCTTTACATTAAAAACCAACGTCTATCAGAATTCCAGTCACTCCAATAAATGTTATACCCCTTGATCTTCAAGAATAGGACTTGGAAATATGGAAATATAGATTAGCTAAATTGTTTTACCTGACCATGACCCCAAAACTAAGGACTTATTAGCCAGCCCTACTCTGTTATTTATGATTTTGTTGTCATGGAGAACTGATTGGGCTCATTGATTCGAGTTGGAAAATAAATGCTGCTCTCATGGAATGGCATGCTTTGCCAAGAGTGTGCAAAGCTGTCATCAAGGCAAATAGTGGCTACTTTGAAGAATCTAAAATATGAAATATAATTTGATTTGTTTAACACTTTTTGGGTTTCTACATGATTCCTTATGTGTTATTTCATAATTTTACTATTATTCTACAATGTAGAAAATAGTAAAAATAAAGAAAAAACATTGAATGAGTAGGTGTGTCCAAACTTTTGACTGGTACTGTATATATACTTTATAAGTCCAGAAATGGATGTAGCAACTATCAAAAGTGTGCAAGCTTGAACATGTCTCCATTAGGCCTATGGATTTTCTATCAGCATGAATTAAATTGAGCAATAAAAGCCCCACTGCAGCTGTTGCTAGAGCGCATTTTTCACTGGCTGTCCACTGGTTTAAAAAACCATGAATGATAGGCATCTTAAACTTCTTGAATTCAACTATTATTGGGTTCAAATACACATTTAGATTTGTGAACAGCCATCCACAGCAACCACAATCCGTAAGGCGCAAATACTAAATGTGAGAGCAGCAGTGTGATTCACATCAATGCGCTATGTAGATGTCAATAATATAACGGATTATAGTTACCGTTTTTTGTAATCCATTACATGTAACGGATATCATGTAATCCGATACTCCCCAACCCTGACATAGACTGACCAGGTGAATCCAGGTGAAAGCTATGATCCCTTATTGATGTCACTTATTCAATCCACTTCAATCAGTGTAGATGAAGGGGAGGTGACAGGTTAAAGAAGGATTTTTAAACCTTGACACAATTGAGTCATGGTTTGTGTATGTGTGCCATTCAAAGAGTGAATGGGGAAGGGCAACGATTTAAGTGCCTTCAACAGTTTCCCATGTGTATCAAGAATGGTCCATCACCCACAAGGCATCCAGCCAACTTGAAACAGCATTGGAGTCAACATGGGTCAGCATCCCTGTGGAACGCTTATGACACCTTGTTGAGTCCATGTCCGAATTAAAGCTGTTCTGATGGCAAAAGGGGGTGCAACTCAATATTAGGAAGGTTTTCTTAATGTTTTGTACACTCAGTGTATGACTCGTAGGAACAAGGAACATGGTTTTTGAGGCTGAGGAGACAGGGATGACGAAAACACAAAATTAGAATCTGTTCTGCTTTTTCCAGCCATATGGAAAACTTTGTCCTTGTTTTGTCTAGTTGGCACTTTGCACTGACTTCATCTGACCCACACAATCACGAACACATTCACCCACGCACGCAACTACACACACACACCCACACACATACAATTACCATTAGGGTCGGTAGATGGCTGGTTGCGTCCGGCTTTGATAATTGAGATTTCAGAGTACGTGGCATCATTCGCTGTGGATGCTGTTGCTGGAATGCAACCATGACAGTGTGAGCATAAGACAAAACTCCTCTCATCACATTGGCTGTTCCTGAACCAGCATTTTTAGTACTCAATTTTTATTTTTAATCGCTTTGGTACTTTTTTCACAAGTATGCTGTAAACTTTCACAACTCTTCGTACAAAACTCAAAACAGATCATGAAAAAGGCAGTTGTTTTCTAAACTTTAAGCACATTTTCAATTTACTAATTACAACACACAAAATCACACAGTAACTTTTTCACCAAACCTTATCAGTGTTTCATCTAGGAATACCTTTCATATAAAGTAATTGCCTTTCATATGATTCTCTTCTCATTTGTTTAAATACTTTTGTCCATCACTTAAATCAACTGTGCTTAATGGTTAATCAATTAACTGTTTGATAAGATTTTAAACTGGGTTGTCTACTATAAATGGATTTTGAGGACTACATAAATAAAATGTGTGTTTGTAAAGTATAAACATCTAAATTGCATGTATGATACATGATAAACATACATAATGACTACTAGTTTTTGCTAATTGATTTCAACATGGAGCAATATAGACAGCAAGAGAGAGATAGAAATCAAGGAGCTCATGGACAAGGGGCCCGTCAGAGAGGTGGGCATGGGCCCCATCAAAGAGGTCAGAGAGGTGGGCATGGGCCCCATCAAAGAGGTCAGAGAGGTGGGCATGGGCCCCATCAGAGGTCAAAGAGGTGGGCATGGGCCCCATCAAAGAGGTCAGAGAGGTGGGCATGGGCCCAACCAGATTAGTTCAACCCATTCTGAAATGATCAACTGTCAATTCGATCATGAGAACCGGTAAGTGTGCAGGATATGCACTTAACTATTACATTTACAGTAAATGACATACAGTGGCAAGAAAAAGTATGTGAACCCTTTGGAATTACCTGGAAATTTGATCTGATCTTCATCAAAGTCACAACAATAGACAAACAGTGTGCTTAAACTAATAACACACAAATTATTGTATTTGTCTTGTCTATATTGAATACATAACTTAAACATAAACACTGTGTAGGTTGGAAAAAGTATGTGAACCCCTAGGCCAGTGCTCACCAACCTTTTCTGAGTCAAGATCACTTTCTGAGTCAAAATGCAAACCGAGATCTACCGCTACGCAAAAAAAACAGCACTGTAGCAATGAGGTTTGTGAAGTAAGCTATAGACCCAATACATTATCACCTCATATTAGATTTGCTTTCATGCCTGCAACGTTACTGCAGCCACTGTAATCTGAGCCGTCTGATTGGCCAGCGGTGGCAACAATTTGGCAACAGTTTGCCTATCAGGCACGCAGGGCAGCTGAATCGGGTGCACCTACCGCCAACAGCCCGAGACAAATAAAATAAATAGGAACACAAGGCTTTATCATTGTTTTGTTTTTAACAGAAATGTTTGGCGATCGACTAGGAATGCCTTGGAGATCGACCAGATCGCGATCGACCAGTTGGTGACCACAGCCCTAGGCTAATGACTTCTCCAAAAGCTAATTGGGTCAGCAGTCAGTTAACCTGGAGTCCAATCAATGAGACAAGAGTAGAGATGTAGGTTAGAGCTGCCCTGTCCTATAAAAAATACAAAATGTGAGTTTGCTATTCAGAAGATGCATTGCCTGATGTGAACCGTGCCTCGAACAGAAGAGATCTCAGAATTGTTGACTTGCTGGAAGGGGTTACAAAAGTATCTCTAAAAGCCTTGATGTTCATCAGTCCACGGTAAGACAAAATGTCTTTAAATGGAGAAAGTTCAGCACTGTTGCTACTCTCCCTAGGAGTGGCAGTTCCGCAAAGATGACTGCAAGAGGACAGCGCAGAATGCTCAGTGAGGTTAAGAAGAATCCTAGAGTGTCAGCTAAAGACTTACAGAAATCTCTGAAACATGCTAACGAGTCTACGATACGTAAAACACTAAACAATAATGTTGTTCATGGGAGGACACCACGGAAGAAGCCACTGCTGTCCCAAAAAAACATTGCTGCACGAAGTTCGCAAAAGAGCACCGGATGTTCCACAGCGCTAATAGCAAAATATTCTGTGAATGGCTTCAACAGAAGAAAACACGCCTTCTGGAACGGCCCAGTCAGAGTCCTGAGATTTTAGTCTTCTAAATGAGATGATTGTTTTTCATGTAAACTTTCGCCCAGTCGGTAACCACGGGAGCGCAGACATTGTGTAGGCGGGATGGAACGCCCACTTTTTAACGAGGATAAAAAGCCTTGGTAACGAAATTCACATTAGACCAGCCGAAGCACGAGCTAAACGTTACAAATGGTTAAAACTCTAAGACCAGAACATTGCCGGGTTGCTACTGGCAACAGTGGGAAACTCTCAAACTCAACACGAGGTGAAGAAGATGAACTCACTAGACCATTACCAGTCTGCACCTGTGAATGTAAAGTAGTCTAGAACTTTAACTAAAGACATGAGGTGGGAAGAAAGAAGATTCCATCTCAGATAACCATTGGTGCATCTGAAGTATCTGTTCTACTGAACAAACCCTCCACTACTAGAGAAGCTCTACAAAGAAGGACATTGTGACCTCTGGTGGACCTCTGAACGGGACATTAAAGCCAAGGATTGATCGAGTCCAACAGACATAAACGACGAACAAAGACATCTGTACAGAAATGCATACATTGCATTTCTTATGCAAATGGTCAGTAGTTAGGGTGCTAAGTATTCTGATTTCTGTGAGCGTAGTTTCCAAATGTATCAACGCTAAGTTTAAATCTCTCCTTGTCTCTCTCTCTCCCTCTCCCTCTCTCTTTCTGACCCCTCCCTTTTGATAAACAAGCATTCATGTTGTTGTTAGTCCACTAAGGACCTGTTTCCATTGTATTATGTTTCTAATCAACAACCTATACCGTGTGTGTGTGTGTGTATTCTGTGCTATTATTTAGTTAGTTAGTAAATAAATAATTAAACAAATTTGTGTATTACGGAATGATAGTAAGGACTGTTATATAACTAACATATTTTCTATGAGTTTAATTTGGGAGATGGTAACTCGGTAAACAACTTTTCCTGTGGTGCCCCAAATCCCTAATGAGTTGATTGTTACATGATTCATTTAATCGGGTAACAATTAAACACAGTTAGTTGATTATTCAAATGAATGCAATCCAAATGAATGCAAAATGACAGGTTTTGAATTAAAGACTTGCTGCATTACAAGTGTGACCAGTTTAGAGTTGTCTACTAAGAGTTGTGAAAATGTATCACATACTTGTGAAAATAGTACCAACGTGATAACGAAAAACTTGAACGTAAAATAATCAGCACAGATCACTGATAACGCATGAAGCATTCATGAAGTCTTGCATGCAAACCAGCTAAAATTATGTTTCCTGCATAACCTTTGAATTGTAGTCTCTAAAATCTCTTTGTGATGTAAATCATTTTTGTCCTAGTGAACAAGTTTTGAAATAGTGTATCAATATATGTCAAATAAAGTCAATATAGTATAAATATAATTTTAAAGGGCCATATGGGTATGTTTTGGTAAACAGCTGAGGGATGGGGCTGGAGGTATGTAACCACTCTGAAGTTCATAGACGGAGCTATTGGAGCAAGGACAGACCATCCATGACCATGAGATAAAAATTATAGTTTTAACCATGTTTTGAAGCCATACAGTGTTTGTTTACAATTACATTGTATACAAATAATGGCTTAAAACAAGCTTAGATTTTTTCTGATGGGGTGATACAGCTGAACTAAGCTGATGAGGAATTTATAAGTAATATTCTTCAAGAATCAACGGCTTTATAGCATTCGTTTAAAAACTGATCCTAGATTGCCCCTTTAAGATTATACATATATATTGGCAGATAGAGGAAGCTTTTTGTTAAACATTCTGCACATCCTGAGCATCCTGAGCATCCAGCATGTTTATAAAAACAGATTTCATTGACAGATTTGAGTTCAGTGCTTACCACCATCTTTTCCTTCAGTCCTCTGGTGCTTTTTGAACTTACATCAGCGTAGACTACTCCTTCAGACATACTGATCTAAACACTCATACCAGACACTTATTACATCAACCCAAATATACACTTCTTTTATATGATGGGGACTGACTATATGGGAGGGACTGTGTTGAAAACAAAAAAACAGTAGTTGGCAATGACAGGACTTCTCTTTTCTCTCAACTAACCAACTAAAATCAGTTAATAAGTGGTAGGCTAATTAATAAGTGGTAGGCTAATTAATAAGTGGTAGGCATATTAATAAGTGGTAGGCTAATTAATAAGTGGTAGGCATATTCATATTGTAGCGACCTTAACCCAACACGTAGCGACCTCGTATTCACTGATCTCATCTATGGCAAGTTCACACTGGAAATCACCAAGCTGCTGAAACAGTAAGTGGTACACACGCGCGTGTGTGTTATCTATTTGTATATCTCTGGTAGACAATCACGCTCCCTTTAAACACCTTAAAGTTAAAAATAGAACAAATCTTTGCTGACATGGCTGAATTACATCTGTAATCACTGGCATTCTTTTCAATACACAGTTATTTCTGATGGTGCTAAGTCAGGTTTCCTAGATATTACGAAAGGTGTCCCACAGGGATTGATCTTAGGTCCTGTACTTTTTACTGTCTACAGTCGTGGCCAAAAGTTTTGAGAATGACACATGTATTGGTATCCACAAAGTTTGCTGCCTCAGTGTTGATGATGGCAATTTGCATATACTCCAGAATGTCATGAAGAGTGATCAGATGAATTGAACTTAATCCCCCAAAAACATTTCCACTGCATTTCAGCCCTGCCACAAAAGGACCAGCTGCCATCATGTCAGTGATTGTCTCGTTAACACAGGTGAGAGTGTTGACGAGGACAAGGCTGGAGATCACTCTGTCATGCTGATTGAGTCAGAATAACAGACTGGAAGCTTTACAGTTTTTCTCAAATGCTAAAACACATTTCACAAACGTTTCCTCCATGTTCCCCAATGTCTAAACACAACACCCTTTTCTAAAGCTACATAAACACAACCACACCTTCTCACTTCAAAACTCAAACTTTCACACCAAAAGAGCAGCTCGAAGCTTTCAAAAATGTAAACACTATACACATCATTACACACTACAGCAAAACAATTGAAAACACAATGCTCAATTTGTGAGAAGGTTCTTTGTTTCATAACTGCCAATGCATATTTTTAGAAACTTTGCAGTAATGGATCTTCTTAGATCTCTGCAGAGGATTAGGCATTTAGATTTGTGAGTTTCATATGAAGAGTATAAATCTATAGTAAATTCTGCATGTACACTACTGTAACAACTCAATGCAAAAACAGAATCTATTGCACACAACAGTACTCTTGAAAACATGATCAGGGTGTGAAGTTTTTTTATTTACTTTATTCACACCACACACACACCACAATCACTGTGCGGCATCATGTCGCTGAGCTGCATCGGGCCACATCACCTCATCCACATCGCAGGCTATATTGTCTCTTGCCAGGCACCGCGGGAAAAACGCCCTGGAATGGCGAATCCATCCTTGGAAGGCCTCCACTGGGATGTCAACACAGGCCAGCTCCATTGCCCTCAGGAGGTTCTCTCTAGTGTATGGTTGTCTGTCATAAACCTTCCATCTCCACGATGAGAAGAACTCCTCTATAGGGTTCAGGAAAGGGGAGTAGGGTGGCAGACAGACGTTTAAAAAGTGGTTACTGTTGGTGGTGAACCACTCTCTGATTTGGTTTGTTCTGTGGAAGCTTACATTGTCCCAAATGATCACATAAATGTGATGTGCGGGCCCAGGATGGTGTTGTTGGCGGTCCAGGAGGATGTCTTTTAGCTCCTCTAGGAAGGTGAGGAGACGTTGGGTGTTGTAAGACCCAAGGACAGCACGCCGGTGGACAAGCCCCTCCAAACCCATGGCCACACAAAGAGTAATATTACCCCCCCGTTGGCCAGGAACCTCAGTGATGGCTCTTTGGCCAATGATGTTACGGCCTCTTTGCCTTCGTTTCTGCAGGTTGAAGCCAGCCTCATCCAGGAAGAGGTACTCATGAGGTCTGGCCATCGCGTCCAACTGTAAAATGTGAAAGTGCACAGGTGTTCAGAACAACAGTCAATCAGGTAGCACAGTATTGTCCAGAAGTAATGTAGGCCACTGAGCAACACAGTATGTCCACTAACTGTACTGTGAACATGGATGTATACTTACTTGCACATACTCGTAATGTAGGTCTTTGTGTCGCGCAGAGTTGCGCTCAAAGGGAACCCTATAGACCTGTTTCATCCGCATCTTTTGGCGCCGGAGAACTCGGTCTATTGTGGCCAAGCTGACATCATCAATGCTCTCAAAGTTGACATTATCGGCAATGACTGTCTCTGATCTCCCGGAGTCTGATGAGGTTGTTCTCACAAACCATATCCACAATGAGGGTTTCTTGTGCCGCTGTAAATATGGCAACCCTCCCACCTCTATGTGGCATTCTTTCAACTCTAAAGAAAGAAACATGTGTTGTCAATTGACATGTTTTACAATACAGTAACAACTATTGAAACCAATAGACTACTTTCACAGGCTTGTAAAATTGTATTGTGACAAAGAAAGCAATAGAGTACAATACCTGTTGTGTTGTCTGAATGCCCTGATAATGGTGGCCACGGTGAACCTACTCAGGTTTGGACGGACTCTTAGTCCTGCTTCAGCCATTGTCATGCCATGGACAATGACATGGTCAATGACTGTTGCTCGCATCTCGTCCGTAATGATGGTGCGAGGTTGTCTTGCTCTCCCTCCTGGACCATCTCCTCTCCCTTGTTGGCCTCCTCCTCTCCCTTGTTGGCCTCCTCCTCTCCCTTGTTGGCCTCCTCACTCTCCCTTGTTGGCCTCCTCCTCTTCTATGGCCAGCTCTTCTCCCTCCTCTGACTCGAATTCCTCTTCCCCTGACTCTGCCTTCATCCATTGTGTTTGTTTGGAATCTTCAGCAAACTGTGCACTCTGAACTTGCTTTTATACATGTGGTCACAGCATTAGCAACAAGTGTCTTCAATTTCGAGTCGTTGTGTGTAGTGAATGACGCCAGGTGTGTTCAATGTGTTCAAATATTGCTGACTGTGGCAAGCATTTTGCATCACATGAGCTTTCATTTGAGAATATGAGCAGAGTTCTTTTGCAACTTGTGTTTTAGCAAGGAAAAATGTGTTAAGATTTATGAGAATGGAGGATTGTGTTTTGTGAATTGTGTCTTCATGTGAAATGTGTTTATGATATTGGAAAATGATGGCTAGATTTAGTAAATGTGTTTAGACAACTGGTCATTTGGTTTAGAGGATTGGCTTTTGTGTTTTAGCATTTGAGAAAAACTGTAAAAGGAGGGTGGTGCTTGAAATCATTGTTCTTCCTCTGTCAACCATGGTTACCTGCAAGGAAACACGTGCCGTCATCATTGCTTTGCACAAAAAGGGCTTCACAGGCAAGGATATTGCTGCTGGTAAGATTGCACCTAAATCAACCATTTATCGGATCATCAAGAACTTCAAGGAGAGAGGTTCAATTGTTGGGAAGAAGGCGTCAGGGCGCCCAAGAAAGTCCAGCAAGTGCCAGGACCGTCTCCTAAAGTTGATTCAGCTGCGGGATCGGGGTACCACCAGTGCAGAGCTTGCTCAGGAATGGTCGCAGGCAGGTGTGAGTGCATCTGCACGCACAGTGAGGCGAAGACTTTTGTAGGATGGCCTGGTGTCAAGAAGGGCAGCAAAGAAGCCACTTCTCTCCAGGAAAAACATCAGGGACAGACTGATATTCTGTCAGTATATCAGTATAGTAACAAGCTATACAATATAGCTTGTTGATGACTTAAGAAATTAAGATCTTTAATAAGAATAGGTCATGGCTTTCATTAAATAGCATAAAACAAATCAGTCAGTACATACCAGTTGAATGGCGCTTCCACAGTATTAAAGTGCACTACACTAGTTTAGTGGCAATAGGTTCAGTACAAATCACTGCATTCTTTATCAGAAAGTAGTCTGGCCCTCTTTGAAATCTTGTAGATAGATGCATTGCACTTTTTCTATTTAAAAAACCCTCTTGTTAACTTACAGACGTACAAGATACCAGACCCGGTCTCAGGGATGGATAACTCTGGAGAGCCCTTCGATCTCCACTGAGTTTGTCACGTTCGGGTGTGTAGAGAGACCAAGGCGCAGCGTATCGATAGTTCGACATCGTTTATTAATGAATAAACTATACTTGACATCGATCTATACAAAATAACAAATATGTAAAATAATATAAGGAAACACACGTAGCACGAACACGGGACAACATACGACATAACAATGAACCACGCCAAGGGAGTGGAACATAGACATATAAGTAAGATCCCTAATTAGAGGTAATGCCTAGCAGCTGCCTCTAATTAGGGATCCCACACACACAACACCACACAGACGTAGAAATAATAGATCTGCCAGACTCTGACCATAGAACTATAGGGAAGCAAAGCTTCTCTATGGCCAGAGCCTGACAGAGTTAGATAATCTGCTTTTAGTTTTTGCACCTTACTTGTGGAATAATCTCCAAAATGCCTCTAAGGCTGATTGAGGAGTTTTGACTGAAGAATGTGTTTGTTTTCTATTATTGTGTTTTATTTTTTGTGTATTGATGTGAATATTGATGTGAATATTGATGTGTGTTGATGTATATTGATGTGTGTGATGCATGTTTATGTGTATTGATGTGTATATTGATGTGTGTGATGCATGTTTATGTGTATTGATGTGTATATTGATGTGTGTGATGCATGTTGATGTGTATATTGATGTGTGTGATGCATGTTGATGTGTGTTGATGTGTATTGATGTGTGTGATGCATGTTGATGTGTATTGATGTGTATATTGATGTGCATATTGATGTGTGTAGTGCATATTGATGTGTGTTGATGTGTATATTGATGTGTGTAGTGCATATTGATGTGTGTTGATGTATATTGATGTGTGTGATGCATGTTGATGTGTATTGATGTGTATATTGATGTGCATATTGATGCTGCACCAAGTCCATCCATGACAACACCAAGTCCAACTTCCTGCGCTTCTACCCGGACCTGGTTACCGAGACAACAGCTGCTTTCTCTTACTTCCTTCTCCTTTCTAACTTTCTCTCTTGTCTCTTTCATGCATTTTTGTTGCTTTCTGATACTGTGTTTTGCATATGTTTCTGTTGTCATGTGAGAGTGTTGTCCTCAAGGTTTCTTCCTTGAGTTCTTCCCTTGCCACTGTTACCTTGGCTAACATTTTAGGAGATTTAAGTGTGGGTTGCTGTTTGTACTAATGCATTTAGTAAAATGATATAGATCAAATTTTATTCATATGTAATCATGGATCTGTGTGTGTGCAGCTGATGCAGACGGTGTGGCAGCGAAGAGGAAGAGGGAGGATGAGGAGAAGGAGAAGGAGGAGGTGCTGGAGATGATGGAGAACAGTGAGAATCCCCTCTGCTGTCCTGTCAGGTTGTACGAGTTATACCTCTCCAAGTGGTGAGTGACACATACACACATACTGCATACCTTTTAATCTGCCCGTTCTGCAAGCCAATCTAACCTGGTACTGTAACCTAGTATTCTTGCTCTTTTATTCTGTTTCTTTTAATGTTTAAAAACTCACTAGCATACCCATAACATGATGCAGATAACACCATGCTTGAAAGTATGTAGTGTGGTACTCAGTGATGAGTTGTTTTGGATTTACCCCAAAGATAACACTTTGTATTCAGGACAAAAAAATCATTTTGTTGCCACGTTTTACTTAAGCGCCATGTTGCAAACAGGATGCATGACTTGTAATATTTGTTGTCTTTTAGGTTTAGTATTGTGAAATAACTACAATGCTGTTGATCCATCTTCCGTTTTCTAATATCACAGCCGTTAAACTTTGTAACTGAAATCTGTAACTTAAAATCACAATTGGTCTCATGGTGATTTCAGCTTAGAATTTTGTATTAATTTCAAACATTTTCTACAAAACAAAATTACACTTTGACATTATGCGGTATTGTGTCTAGATCAGTGATACAAAATCTCGATTTAATCCATTTTAAATCCAGGCTGTAACCAAACAAAATGTGGAAGAAGTAAAGGGGTGTGAATACCTTCTGAAGGACCATGATATTTTATACTAGGTTGAAGGTTATACCGTTTGCTGCCCTTTAATGCTGCAACTGCTGTATCCCATCCTGTCAGGTTTCCTCATTAGATTCTGACATTTCGGTTAAGTGTTCTGCTGAGAAATCCCCTCACTGAACGCACTAATGCCCAGCTTTCCCTCTTCAGTCAGCTGTTCCTTCCACACCCCCCAAAAAATGGTCATGACAGTTATTTTATTTTAGTGGCGGTCTTCATCCATATCCGTCGGTTACAGGGTTATACTGTAGTTGTGCCAGCTCTAGCTGGGCCGAGGGTATGCCGACCTCTTCCTCTTGCTCAGGGAAGACCAGGGGCTGATATCCCATCGAACACTCGAAAGGCGAGAGACCAGTGGTCGAGCAGGGAAGGGTGTTGCGGGCGTATTCCACCCACACGAGTTGCTGGCTCCAGGTGGTGGGGTTGGCGGAGACGAGACAACGAAGTCGTCTCCAGGTCCTGATTGGCTCGCTCCGACTGGCCGTTAGATTGAGGGTGAAACCCAGAGGACAGGCTGGCTGACGACCCAATGAGAGGTCAGAGACCATGTTCACCGGAAGTCCATGGATCCGTAAGACGTGCTGCACCATGAGCTGGGACGTCTCCTTGGCTCAGGGTAACTTGGGGAGGGTGATGAAATGGGCGGCTTTGGAAAACCTGCCACCACCGTAAGGATAGTGTTGTTGCCATCAGATGGAGGGAGACCAGTGACGAAGTCCAGGGATATATGTGACCAGGGGCGGTGAGGGACATGAAGTGGTTGAAGGAGGCCAGCCGGAACTTGCCGAGGAGTCTTATTCTGAGCACAGACAGTGCAGGCGGCGACGAACGTGGAGACGTCAGGAACCATGGCGGGCCACCAACAGCATTGTCGCACAAAGGCCAGGGTCCGACGAGAGCCAGGGTGGCAGGCAAGCCTGGAGGAATGAGCCCATTCCAGGACTGGGAGCGGGCAGCGTCTGGGACAAATATCCGGCTGGGAAAGCTGCGCCTCACGGACCTGGTTCTCTATTTCCCGGATGAGTGCAGCCGCCAGACACGAGGTAGGAAGAATGGTCTCGGGGTCCGAGGGTGTAGCAGGGGGGCTATAGCGGCGTGAAAGCGCATCTGGCTCAACATTCTTGGACCCCGGGCGGTAGGAGATGGTGAAGTTGAACCGGGTGAACAACAGGGCCCATTGAGCTTGCCTGGAGTTGAGACACCTGGCTGTGCGGACATATTCCAGGTTGTTGTGATCCGTCCACACAATGAATGGAAGTTCCTCCCCTCTAACCAGTGGGAAAAGAAGGCGCAGGGATGCAGCTTTAGGTCCAGCTTTAGCTCCAACATCCTAAGCATCGACCTCCACCACAAACTAATCCGGATGGATTATTATGGGAGCTGGGAGCTGTGGTGAAGCGGTGCTTTAGGTCCAAGAATGCCTGGTCGGCAGCTGGGGACCACATGAACGGGACCTTGGGAGAGGTGAGTGCTGAAAGGGGGGAAGCCAGGGTGCTGTAACCCTGGATAAAACGGCGATAGAAATGGGCAAATCCCAGGAAGCTGAGCGGGAAAAGACGAGGTAGTGGTCAAGGTAGACAAACGCGAACCGGTTCAACTGCGGAGAACATTGTTTACCAGTGCCTGGAACATAGCAGGATTATTGGCCAGTCCGAATGGCATCACCAGGTATTCGTAGTGCCCGCTAGCCGTGTCCGCACCAGATGGTAGGCGTTCCGTAGGTCCAACTTAGAGAAAATACTGGCCCCCTGAAGCGCCTCGAAAGCCGTGGTTCTTGGGGAAAATGGGCGACACCTGGAGGGGGGTGGAGGCAAGCACAAGACAGGTGAAACAGATCAGGGTGTGACACATACAGATTTCGAGTTCCCCCTTAGACCTTCTGCTGATAAAAGTACTACCACTGCAACGAGCATGTCTGATCATTCTCCCATGGAGACTAGTCCAGCCATCATCAATGTAGACTCACTAGCCAGCTCCCCCACTGGCCAGTTAACTTCTAGTTACTGTACACACACTGGTATACACACAAAGTCTTATACATCATTAAGTGTAACTGTACAGTGTGAAACTGTAGAGTGTTATACATTAGTGTTCAACCAGAACGCTTTAAACAGATGACTACCTCCACAGAGCAAATCCTAACCTCCATTTAAGTAACATTTTCACTTGGTCATGCATTGACGTCATTGGAGACAAAGTGAAAGTCCACTTAAGTGAAAGTTAAGTTTGGCCCATGGTTACTAACAGTCTGTCTTCATTGTGTGGCAGGCCAGCACCCAGACACAGGCCCCACGGGCCCCTCCACCCAGGGCTCAGAAGAACAAGGCCCTGATCTGTGGTTAAAAACATTTTATAGTCCCGTACCCCTTCAAATATTCAACCTCCAGTTGCGTACCCCCTCTAGCACCAGGGTCAGCACACTCTCAAACCATTGTAAGCCTGCCACACACACACTATACGATACATTTACTAAACATATGAATGAGTGTGAGTTTTTGTCACGACCCGGCTCGTGGGAAGTGACAACGAGCTCTTATAGGACCAGGACACAAATAATAATAGAATAATAATCAATACGTTTTCTCTTTATTTAGACATATTACATATAAAACCTTATTTGTTCATCAAAAATTGTGAATAACTCACCACAGGTTAATGAGAAGGGTATGATTGAAAGGATGCACATACCTATGTAATGTTGGGTTGTATTGGAGAGAGTCTCAGTCTTAAATCATTTTCCACATGGTCTGTGCCTGTATTTAGTTTTCATGCTAGTGAGGGCCGAGAATCCACTTTCACATACAGTAGTGAAAAAGTAAGTACACCACCTGGAAGTTTTTTTTTTTGGACAGATGGCTATGAAATATTCACTTCAACACTATTGACAGATAAAGGTAACCTAATTTAACAAATGACACTGAAAGATTATATTTTGCAATCATTTATACATCAAAAATCTACAGAAATGCAATTCCATAGTGCCGAAAAAGTAAGTCCACCCCTAGCTTCAATAGCTTGTGTTGCCCCCTTTGGCTGAAATAACTTCATGTAGGTGTTTCTTGTAACTATCAGTCTCTTACATCGACTGGGAGGAATTTTTGTCCTCTCTTTTTCCAGTACTGCTTCAACTGTCATGTTTGAGGGCTTTCTTGCACGCACAGCCCGTTTCTACTCCCCCCACAGCATTTCGATCGGATTGCGATCTGGGCTTTGACTAGGCCATTCCATCCTCCATTTCTTGTTTTTGAGCCATTCTGTTGTAGCTTTGCTTTTGTGTTTTGGATCATTGTCCTGTTGCAAGATCCATGTTTGGTTGAGCTTCAGCTTTTTGACAGATGGCCTCACATTCTCCTCAAGAATTCTCTGGTACAATATAGAATTGTAGAAAGGTGGCATGGTTGACTCAATGATGGCAAGTTGGCCAGGCCCTGAGGCAGCAAAGCAGCCCCAAACTATAATGCCACCGTCTCAATGCTTTACGGTTGGTAAAGATTCTTCTGTTCAAAGGCAGTGTTTTGTTTCGTTTTCACCAAACATGGCGTCTGGCATTGCGGCCAAACAACTCCACGTTTGACTCATCTGTCCAGAGCATATTGTTGCAGTAGTTTTAGTCTCTACCCAGGTGTTGTCTGGCAAACGTCAGGCGTGTCTTGGTATTCTTTTTTGAGAGCAGGGGCTTCTTCCTTACTGACCTCCCATGTAGGCCAAGTTTGTGCTGTCTCTTTCTGACAGTGTACCCATGCACTTCGACATTGATTGTGGCAAGAGAGACCTGTAGATTCCTTGATGTTACCCTGGGGTTCTTAGAGATTTCTATGAGAATTTTTCAGTCAGCTCTTGAGCTGAATTTGGTGGTATTACCTGTCCCAGGTAGATTGCCAGTGTAGATTTTCTCCATTTGTAGATGAGCCGTCGGACAGTGGAATGATGTTCTTCGAATTGCTTGGAAATGGATTTGTAACCCCTCCCAGACTCATGGGCATCAATAATCTTTCTTCTGAGGGCCTAGGTCTTTTGATCTTGGCATGATGTGTTACCACACACCCATATGGTTAAGACCAAACGGGAACATTCCAGGTGGGCCTGGCTGGTTGTTGGGCCGAAAGGGCCGGTGACAGGGTCGGTAAACACAATATATTTTTAAATAGATTATTGTAGGCTACTCTTGCAGAAACGTGGGCTACATGTACGTTACACTTGCAGAAGCGTGGGCTGCTCTGCGTCATACGCTCGCACACCCTGCTACTCATACACTTGGTAGATGACGCGATTCAGACACAAACAAGCGCGAGCTGCGACCACGCATGCGCCACAGGGTGGTAAACATTTTGTGGACCTGGTACTGACCGACCAACCGCCTGAAGTAGCGAGCTGAAAAAGCCAGAAAACATTATTTACAAGATGACGATGACGTGGCCAAATGTGCCAAACTCAGCAACATGTTTCTTTAAAAAAGCTTGCAGTTTAAGAGAGAAATTGATGGTGACGATAGGTATGCTAACTTGCAGTACTGTAGGCTACAGTACAGTACCAACTGCCAACATGTCAGGCGTGCAAAACAAAATATAACGTGTAACAACTGCCTATAAATCACAATTCAAGTTTAGTGGCAAGGAATTGTGTTGCCTTATGGCAGCCAGCATATAACATATACGATACTAATAAGTGCTTTGTTAAATGCAAAATGTTATGTCGCGACGCCACCTAAGTGTGAGACACTTTGTTGTCCATTGGAGTCTTTAAGCAGCAGCCAGTACCAGTAGACCAGTTTGCTGCTGGCAGGGAAGAAGAGGCAGTACCAGGTGCCAGCCATGAGCCCATAACGCCAGACGGGGCAGGTAGGATTGCTCAATGTTAAAGACGATCAGAACACTTTTGTTTTGTAGGGAGGGGGACTTGTGCTAACAATTATAACAAAACATTTTAAAATTTGATTTAGTGTCTGGGGCAGTGCCAGGACACAGTAACGTGTCCAGAAGGATACCTGCTGTGGAAGGCACAGGTAGAGCTGTTGTACCACATTGTGTGAACAATCTAACATGACCAGATATATTAGTTCAATATCACCACTATTTATTCCCACATATTACTAGTGACCTATTATGCTTTTTATCATTAATAGTAGAATAAGAATAGTAAACATACAAATACCACAATTGAAAGGTATCAGTCAAAAAACATAATTTCAAGCCTTACAGATTGCTTTTTATTGTAATTTAAAGCAGGTACAGATGAGTCTCATTTGTACTGAATATAGATTTTGATATTGTATAAAAAAAAATACTTCTGTGATGTGGTAGAGAATACTGTAATCATATTTATGTTTGATGGTTGGACATGTGCACTTTAACCCAGGATGCTTTTCATGCTAATGTGCACTGAGAAATACATTCTCATGTCTTTGGACAATGATACGTTAATAAACTAAGTTTCCAAAACCAGTGCACTGCTCAGGCATTCATTAATGTTATACTCAAGCACAGGGAAAGAGATTTTGATGATCTACAAAAACATATTGTGATGTGGTAGAGAATAGTGCAATACATATCAATGTTTCAGGGTTGGATATGTAAGTTTTATTTTATTTAGATTTTTTAGATAGATAGATAGATACTTTATTGATACCCATCTGGAAATTGCAGCAGGCAAAAAAACAACAACTTAAAAATACATCCGGTTGAACATAGGGCTGTACACGGGTTAATACACAGGGTTAATTCACAAGGAACACACAGGGAATGTAGAATACAATTTAACGCAAGTGACACACAATACAAAAGTAACACGTTGTCTTATCTTTATAATACTAGAGCAGTGGCCGTGATGCAGCCGGTGATTAAGATCACGGTCGGTTAGTTGATTCGGTGACACACAGATCGCTTGGCCTCGCGATAGCTCATGGTGTGCGATACAAGGTTGGGAAGCTCGTGCCTGGCCTCGTGATAGCTCATGTGAATGGTCTAGAAAGTCATTGTATGCTATAGCGTTAATACAGCGGGTGAAATAAGTATTGAACACGTCACCATTTTTCTCAGTAAATATATTTCCAAAGGTGCTATTGACATGACATTTTCACCAGATGTTGGTAACAACCCAAGTAATCCATACATACAAAGAAACCAAAACAAATAAGTTCAGAAATGAAGTTATGTGTAATAAAGTGAAATGACACAGGGAAAAAGTATTGAACACACTTACTGATATTTATTTAATACTTTGTACAAAAGCCTTTGTTGGTAATGACAGGTTCAAGACGCCTCCTGTATGGAGAAACTAGTCGCATGCATTGCTCTGGTGGGATTTTGGCCCATTCTTCCACACAAACAGTCTTCAAATCTTGAAGGTTCCGTGGGCCTCTTCTATGAATCTTGATCTTCAGTTCTTTCCATAGATTTTCAATGGGATTTAAGTCAGGTGATTGGCTGGGCCATTCTAGCAGCTTTATTTTCTTTCTTTGAAACCAATTGAGTTTCCTTGGCTGTGTGTTTGGGATCATTGTCTTGCTGAAATGTCCACCCTCGTTTCATCTTCATCATCCTGGTAGATGGCAGCAGATTTTTGTCAAGAATGTCTCGGTAAATTTGCCGATTGGATTGCTTTTTAATTACTGATAGTTTTCAGCTGTTGTCTTGGCTTTCCATGCCTTTTTGCACCTCCCTTTCTTCATGTGTTCAATACTTTTTCCCTGTGTCATTTCACATTATTACACATAACTTAATTTCTGAACTTATTTGTTTTGGTTTACTTGTATGTATGGATTACTTGGGTTGTTACCAACATCTGGTGAAAATTTCATGTCAATAGCACCTTTGGAAATATATTTACTGAGAAAAATGGTGACGTGTTCAATACTTATTTCACCCGCTGTATATCACTAGAACTAAGGGGCCTAGCCAGAACCATGAAAAACAGCCCCAGACCATTATTCCTCCTCCACCAAATTTTACAGTTGGCACTATGCATTGTGGGGCTGGTAGCGTTCTACATTTAACATTTTAGTCAATTAGCAGACGTTCTTATCCAGAGCGACTTACATCAGCGAGTGCATACATTTTCATACTTTTTTACATACTGGTCCCCCGTGGGAATCGAACCCACAACCCTAGCGTTGCAATTACATTGTACTTATGCAGATTTACCAGAAGCTTTAATATCATTAATTACAAGTAAGTACCCCTCAAGATATGATTCATTTTAACTATCTAAATCCTGTGTAACACCTAGTAATTACATTGTACTTATGCAGATATTACATGTACTCTGTGATGTACTAGTGGTTATCCTCTCACTTGGACGGCAAGGAGGTTCAGGTTGTCGTAATTGGTAACGTACACATTCATTCTAAACGACTTCTTTACTATAATCTGGGATGACACCCGTATGGTAGACCCCAGTCAGTGAGGTTGACCTATATATGATATGTTTTTCTAAACCCAGATGGTACACTTTATGGGGGCAAGCGCTAGCAACAACATTGAGCAGAGATTTTTTAAGAGCGCCATTCACGGCTAGGTAATTAGAGCCTATTGAGCTTCTAACCCGAGTCATCTCGGATACCCAGCTCATCTGTCCAAGAGATTACAACCTTGTGACAGTTTATACTAAGAAGAAACTAAACACTAAATTGGTGAATTTAGTGGAAACTTTAGCAACAAACATTGTAACAAGCATTTGTTGTAACATCTTTGTAATTACAGACTACAATTACCAGCAGTTACATGTTGTTATTACAGTGTAACTATGAGTTATTACAAATTAACTAAATACTTGTTAGTGTAATTACACATTTAATTACACTGTAATAAGGACCACTTAAAATTAAGTCTTACCAAAATAAGTTATATCACCTTTGAGAGTGATGATCAATGCTTGGCTGTCTTTTGAAAAATAAAAACAACAATGGACTGATGAAATTAATACCAAAAATACAGAAAGATACTTTTGTGTTCAGAGCAAAATTCTGTACTTTTTTTAGTTTCACACAGATACTGTATCATGCACTTGACATTGTCTCACATATTCTTCTGTAAGTCTGACTACAGCTGGCATCAAACCAACTCATGTCATCATGAGTGCCACCTTTTTCTCCCATTCTAGCACAGTCTTCACCGTCTACAAATGTTTCATTCTCTCCTTGCCAGTTATCAGGCTCTCTCATGCCATTTCGGGTAACAATCCAGAAGCTAGGGTGTACGTAAGATAACACATAATCAGAGAAATTACATTATAATTAATACAGCCATCAATGTCCTCATTAACTACATTGTTTGGGAATCTTCATGATTTCACCTGTATTTTTGTGTTTTGTCAATTATGAGAACACATCACAATACTCTGATACTGTAGAAGCAATACTCAATCATCATGATTTCATTAATGTCTTATTATTTGAAATGTATTCAAAAGAACTTCTGACCTTTTATTTTGATATAGAGTTGTGTTGTCCACCCATAACCACGTTCCCTCTTCTCTTTGGTCTGTCAATCCAATCCAGAACTTGTCTTCACCAGTACTCATTATAACACCAACTTGATCATCTAAGAAGTTCTTCACCAGGAACATTGATTGACAAATGATGTTAGAGTGCTACTGTGGTTTAAAAGGATATTTCACCCAATGCTTCCTCACCCTGATAGATAGCAGTCTATGGACAAGACGAGTAAATCCAAGTGTTACGGATACAGGTATCCTGTGTGTGTATTTGTTTTCTTTCCTTCTGCCCTAGTCACAGGTGTCACTCATCAGCAGTCATCAATCACCAATCAGTCCCAATCAGAAGACACACCTGCTCCTTTTCCCTTACCCAATCACATCCCCTTTCCCTTGGTTTAAAACCCCCACAGTTGTCTCTCTCAAGAGTTCTCTCCACACCTCTTTATCTGTAAGGATTGGCTGAATATCAGTTGCTGTTAGTTTGTTTGTGCGCTCTATCTCTCTCTTTTGTTTTTGCGCCTAGATCTCACATTAGCTGTTGTCATGTGAGTATGGATTGCTGTGTTGTTTGTCTGTTTGTTGGTGGTAAAAGGGGATAACCAGACAAGTCGCCCATGGGCATACATTACCCGTAGAAAACCCTGTGTCTAAATACATTAGTTAGAACTGGGCGGACCACCCACTGTATTTAATTGGTTAGTTAGCTAGCTGTTCGTGATGCAGGTAGACTAGCTTAGGGTTTTTTGAATATTTATTATTTCTTTCCTTGGGTCCAGCTCAGCCACTTTTCCCCACACCCCATTACCGTGTGTTTGGAATAAACCAATAGTGTTTGACGGTAGATTTTGGTTGTCTGTGTTTTATTTATATTCTCACTGTTACTTTTTCACTGGGATGATTTGCGTGAGATATGTTACGGGTCTCGTTTCCATCCCCCCTAGACTAC
Source organism: Thymallus thymallus (assembly GCA_023634145.1). Lineage (NCBI taxonomy): Eukaryota > Metazoa > Chordata > Actinopteri > Salmoniformes > Salmonidae > Thymallus > Thymallus thymallus. The sequence goes on from CM042395.1 coordinate 7,059,049, forward strand.
GGGGAAAAAGGGATTCGTAACACCAAGAACAGTATCCACGCTTTTGTATAACCTAAAGCTCAATGACTAAAAAGCTCAAGGACTGTCTGGGGTTAGGTCCACATGATTTGGGCATAATACTTAAAGCATGCTAATTTAGGGTACATTTTATTTGATTGGTTTTGGTTATAAAATGCTAAAGTAAGCGGTTGGTGACAAAAGAGAAGTATAAAAAACAATAGTGTGCTTTGCAGTCTCCTTGTCCAAAGACTAATTTCAGTTTAACCTTATAAGGCAACAAATACGAAATTATCCCTTTAAATACAGTCAAACATGGTGTACTTGGTGTACTTATTGTAGATTGCATGTTTAAATGTATGTGCTTGTAATTATGAGTCCTCGTAATAAAATGTAAAGACCTTATAAACCCATTGGCTCAATCTGTAATTTGTGGATACAAAATCTATATCTGACCACAGCCTTAATGATATGGATGGACAGATGCAATGTATTATTTAATTCCCATTCAATAGTCATAATAACTACCTGCTCTTTGCTGTCTATGACGACAAGGTGTCCCCCCATGGAGATACAGTTGTCCTTACTCTGATTCCAGGTCATTCTATTATTGGAAAAATAATAGCACTTTTCCCCATTATGCAGCCAGCCTTCAGCACATTTTGGACGCTTATCCTCTGTGGAGGGAGGGAACAGAAATAATAAAATCAAGTATTTGTAACATACTATATGAATAGTATATATATTTTTATGTTACTGATTGTATAAGATCCATACTGACATGAAAGCACATTGATTTACTATGCACATACTTCACCAGACTAAGTGGCGACATTGGGATAAGAAAAAAGACTGAAATAGACTGAAACCTGGGCAATACAATTTGGTTTGAAGTGACTTCCAGTTGTTTTATTTACCATGGAATTTCTTATATTAATTCCAATTCCTTAATTCATTTAAAGTTCATTCTATAATATAAAACTATGTCACAAAGCACTTTTGGTTATGACTGAATCTCGTGCCACTATTTATTGGGACATTCGTGCATAGTACCTGTGATGGCTACCCGGAATATTTGCATTGAGTCCCCCCACCCCACCCTCTCTATTTTACTGCTGCTACTCTCTGTTTACCATCTACGCATAGTCACTTTAACTATACCTACATGTACATATTACCTAAATTAGCCCGACTAACCGGTGCCCCTGCACATTGACTCTGTACCGGTACCACCTGTATTTACTACCTGTATAACACCTGTGTATACAGTATATATATTTTTTACAGTCATTTTACAGGTTTTTTTTTTTCTTAACTCATCTATTGTTTACATAATACTTATTTTTTTTACATAAACTGAACTGTTGGTTAGGGCTTGTAAGTAAGCATTACACTAAGGTCTACAACTGTTGTATTCGGCGCACGTGACAAATAAACGTTGATTGGATTTGATTGTACGACCCCTCTCCATGCCATCCTGCTGTGGGGCGACCAGTCAAAATCTCTGGGTTCTCATTGACTCTGGACGCCACCCTGGTGTCTGAGCTGGGCATCCCATCTTAGCCCCTCTCCATTTCCATGGTTGTTGGAGCACTGGACAGGCGCTCTATAGGCAGGGTCACCCACAAAACTACTCCTGTCCGGGAAACACAGTCTCCTCAGGTTCCCTTGGTATTGCGGTTCTCTTGGCTCTATAGCCCCACCCTCACCTTTTCAACTGGACTTATGGTACTATCGAGCCCGTTCTGCCACGCCCATTGCCTGAAGTCGAAGCCTTAAGCTGCATCCCTGCGCTTTCTTCTCCCATCGTCTTAACGCCACGGAGAGGAATTATGATGTGGAAAATCGAGAACTACTTCCGGTGAAGATGGCATTGGAGGAGTGGAGATACTGGTTAGAGGGGGACGGAACTTCCATTAATTGTGTGGACGGATCACAACAACCGGCAATATGTCTGCACCACCAAGCGTCTCAACTGCAGGCAAGCTCGATGGTCCCTGTTGTTCACCCGTTTCAACTTCACCATCTCCTACCGCCCTGGGTCTAAGAATGTTAAGTCGGACGCGCTTTCACACCACTATAGCCCCACCCTCAGACCCCGAGACCATCCTTCCTACCTCGTGCCTGGCGACTACCCTCATCTGGGGAATAGAGAACCAGGTCCGTGAAGGGGGGGCCCTAAGCGGATGTTTGTCCCAGACGCTGCCCGCTCCCCTGTCCTGGAATGGGCTCATTCCTCCAGGCTTGCCTGCCACCCTGGCTCCCATCGGACCCTGGCCTTTGTGCGACAACGTTTTTGGTTGCCCACCATGGTCCCTGACTTCTCCGCGTTCGTTGCCACCTGCACTGTCTGTGCTCAGAACAAGACTCCTCGGCAAGCTCCGGCTGGCCTCCTTCAACCTCTTCCTGTCCCTCACCACCCCTGGTCATAAATATCCCTGGACTTCGTCACTGGTCTCCCTCTGTCTGATGGCAACACCACTATCCTCACGGTGGTTGACAGATTTTCCAAAGCCGGCCATTTCATTCCCGTCCCCAAGCTACCTTCTGCCAAGGAGATGGTGTTCTGCACACTCATTGGGTCGTTGGCCAGACTGTCCTCCGGGTTTCATCCTCAATCCAACGGCAAGTTGGAGCGTGCCAATCAGAAACTGGAGACGACTCTTAGGTGCCTCGTCTCGGCAAATCCCACCACCTGGAGACAGCAACTTGTGTGGGTGGAGTACGCCCGGAACACCCTTCCCTGCTCGGCTACTGGGCTCTCACCCTTCGAGTGCTCCATGGGTTATCAGCCCCCGCTCTTCCTGGAGCAAGAGAAAGAGGTCAACATACCCTCGACCCAGATGTTTGTCTGACACTCGTCTTCTCTTGCCCCGCACCCTCTGTATACATCCCACGTTTCATGTATCAAGGATTAAACCGCTGTCTCACAGCCCTCTGTCTCCTCTTTCCAGGCCTACCCCTCCCCCGTCTCATCAATGGCCATCCGGCATACATGGTGAGGCGTCTCCTGAGTGTTCGACCTTGGGGCAGGGGATTCCAGTACCTGGTTGACTGGGAGGGTTATGGGTCAGAGGAGAGGTGCTGGGTCCCCGCTAGGAACATCCTGGACCCAGCCCTCATCGCTGAATTCCACCGCCGGCACCCCGGTCTACCAGGTATGTGTCCGGGTAGGATGCCAGGTGGTGTCCCTAGAGGGGGGGGGTGAGGGGACTGTCACACCCTGATCTGTTTCACCTGTCTTGTGCTTGTCTCCACCCCCCTCCAGGTGCTGCCCATTTTCCCCATTACCCCCTGTGCATTTATACCTGTGTTTTCTGTTTGTCTGTTGCCAGTTAGTCTAGTCTCGTCAAGCCTACCAGTGATTTTTACCGTTCTGCTGTTTTTTGTTAGTTTCCTGTTTTCTAGTTCTCCCGGTTTTGACCCTTCTACCTGCCCTGACCCTGCCTGCCGTTTTGTACCTCTTGACACTGCCCTGGATTACTGACCTCTGCCTGCCCTGACCCTGAGCCTGCCTGCCGTTCTGTACCTTAAGGACTGCCCTGGATTACTGACCACTGCTTTCCCTTGACCTGCCGTTTGCCTGCCCCGTTTTGTAAATAAACTTTTGTTAATTCGAACTGTCTGCATTTGGGTCTTATCCTGAGGTCTGATATCGTGACATAAATCATTTCCTCATAGTTGAGATGGTAAAGCCCATAACATAAAAACATATTTTTCTGATACGCTTTTTATAGGGATTGTCATGACTTGAGGTTAGACAGAATGATGGTCCGATCTATGCCAAGCTCCTCTTCCCCCCAAAGGGAGGGGAGGGGGTTGAATGGATTGGAGTGGTGAAAGGGGGGAGTTGACACCTTTTATGGCTGACACAATCCAGACTTTCTCTCTCTCCCACAAGAGAAGAGGGAAAATGCCCACGTTTTGTGATCCTTTGTTAAGACTAATCACTTGGAGTCAAAACGTTAGGCCAATGAAACAAGACATTGGGAACATTATTAATTTTAGCTGAAATGTCGAAAACAAGGACTGTTGGCATATGAATAGGAATGTCGATTCTGTGATGTCATTAAAGATTGAATGAAGATGTGATGACGAAAACATTGTAACTTTAAGAGTTTTACTACTGTGTACCTGGTGTCTACATTCGTTACGTTTAGTAAGAAATATCCAGGTTAAAGAGAATGTTTTTGTGACGATAAAACTATGATTTTAGCTGTTTACACAAGATCATAGTTAATTATAATGCCTTCCTTGCCCAAGCTACGCTCAGGGAAATCAGATAAGGAGGTCATAAATGACAGAAATGCCTGTTCCGCCCAAAAAGGTATAAAACCTTTGAGATGCGAATAAACTTTCTAGACTAAAGGACATTCACGCTTCAGGCGGAGGTCTACGATAAGTTCCAACAAAATAATATTTTGGAACAATCAATGCTACGGTCGAGAACTGGTAGGTGGATTCAGGAACGAGTTTGAGGGAACAGGCAACGAAAATAAAGGACATCTTGACATCTTGTGGACAATCAGAGACTTATACCAGAGAATCAGAGACCAGACCACCGAAGTGGACGTCAGAGATAATCAACGGCCTTCAACAAAGTAAATACATGCATTTACATTTCGACCCATAAAGCGGCAGTGTGGGCAAGGTATTAGGGCTAACTAAGTGTAGCCTCCAAATGTACTGAAGGTACATTTCCTCGATCTCTCTCTTTCTCCATCTAGTTTAACAAGTGTCATATTGTGTTGGTCCACTAGGGATCCGTTATCATATTACGTTTCATTGTATGAGAACCATATTTTATAACCCATTATTGTGTGTATCCTGTATTATGATTTAGTTAGTAAATAAATCATTAAACCAATTTGTGTATTAAGGAAGGATTAGTTTGAGCTGGGGTTTGTGCAGATTAACAAAGTCTACGGTCGTTTAGAACTAAATTGATTAGGCAACAGACATTAAATAAGGGACTGCTATATATCGAAAGATAGGACAAAACACTTGAGTTAAAGTCAGAGAGTGGCAACTCAGTAAAAATAAACTTCTCTCTGTGGTGCCCCGGGATTCCTAATGAGCTAATTATTGCAGGATTAATTTAATCCAATAATTAGACGTAGTAGGTAATTATTCAATAAATAGCAGTCACCACTTTAATGAGGCAACGTTACGACAGGATGAAAATGTCAATGTAAATGTTGTTCTGTTTAGTATTCATCTTAGCATGAATCATATGACCCAAAGCTCACCTGCTGTAAGAATCTTTTCCATCGAGTCTTTGAGATTTTTAGAAGCACTGCACTGGGCTTGTGGGCAAATTATATCTGTGTGAAAAAGACACATTTGAAATGTACAGTAATGAGTTTGACCCAACTTCCCTCTAGCTATCCTATCCTGTGTCTACTCTATAGTACTTACAGAAAACTCCAAGTCCAATGACAGCAGACATTAGAAGAACACAAAAGAGAGTCACCAGAACCACTCTGACAGGGTCATATACACCTGGTTTGACCTTTGAACCCTCCTGAGAATCAGGGTCACCAGCTGAGGAGACAGAAAGAAAATATGATCAGACTCACATCAACCTATTAGACTTTCTATTTCATTTTATTGCATGTTAGACATTAAATCATCAAAACATGTTGAAAACGTTTGACTCGTGGAAAAATAACATGGTTTTTGAGGCTATGGAGATAAGGATGATGAAAAAGCTGAAATAGATTCTGTTCTGAATGGTTTTCTTCTCACCCACATGTGGTTGAGATATTTTCAGAATGAAAACTTCCTCATTGTTTTGCCTATTTTGCAATTTGCACTGACTTCATCTGACCCACACAACCACTCACGCAAGCACACACGCAGGTACTCACCCACACACACACGCACTTACCATTAGGGTCGGTAGATGGCTGGTTGTGTCCGGTTCTGGGAATTGAGATTTCAGAGTATGTGACATCATTCGCTGTGGATGCTGTTGCTGAAATAAAACCATGAAAGTTTGAGTACAAGACAAAACTCCTCTCATCACATTGGCTGATCAAGAAGCAGAATGTTTAGCACTCAATTTGTTAATATAAAAGAATCGGCATGGATCACTGATAAAGCATGAGGCATACCTAAAATATTTTAAGCAAACCATCAAAAAATATGTTTCTCTCAAATCCTTTGAATATACAGTACTAGTCAAAAGTTTGGACACACCTAAAGGGTCTTTCTTTATTTGTACTATTTTCTACATTGTAGAATAATATTGAAGACATCAAAACTATGAAATAACACATATGGAATCACATGTGTTAAACAAATCAAAATATATTATATATTTGAGATTCTTCAAAGTAGCCACCCTTTGCCTTGATGACAGCTTTGCACACTCTTGGCATTCTCTCAACCAGCTTCATGAGGTAGTCAATGTAGTAAAACAAGCTTACATTTGGGGTTCTGATGGATTAATACAGTTGAACTAAGCTCATGAGGCATTTATAAGTAATATTCTTCAATAATCAATGTCTATATATAATTAATTTAAAAGTCTTAAAATGTATTTACCAATCCCTGATTGCCTCTATAACATTAGATAGATATTAATGCAGATAGAAGCTTTTTGTTTAACATTCTTCATATCCTGAGCAATACAGCATGTCATACATATTTTAGTTTAGAACATACTACCATATTTTCCTTCAGTCCTTTGTTGCTTTTTGAACTTCACATCAGCGTACACTATTCCTTCAGACATACTTAGCTATTGTAAGTGTCTGTCTTTCAGTGGGTTGAGATGGTAACTGATCCTAAACACTCTTACCAGACACTTATTACATCAACCCAAAATAGACACTATTTGATGGGAAAGGAAGGAAGATGTGATAAACAAGTAAAAAGTTGCGCAATGACAAGAGACTTCTCTATTCACTCTTTGTGGCATTCATACAACTAACAAACTAATGTTAGCTATCACTATTGTTAATAAGTGGTAGGTCTGTTCGTATCATTGGTCATCAATTACATCCACACAGCTCTATCTGTTATTGATATGTAGCTGACCTACATGAGGCACTTGGAATCTTATCACTATTATCACTAAAATTATTATTTGAACATCCTTTAATTAGGGGTTTGCCTACATAGGCAGATGTGCTTATATTTTATTACAGCAGTAAAAGCTTCAATACATGGTATTGACAACATAAGAATATCAAGTTTGGTGTGAACATTTGCTCAAGTCAAATGTCCTGGACTTGTACATCGATGGCACATGATGAGGACAGTGTGTGGACATTATGACAACTCTCAGTCTTTCCATCTAAATCAGGCCTATCTTAATTAGATATTATTTTGATAATGTGATGACTGATCTCCCAGTGAAGTGTACATTAACAGTGTTAGTGCTATCAGGGATCCTTGGGACATCCCGACACTAAACCCTAACCTTAACCTTACTTAACCCTAAGCCTTACCATAACCATTTAAATGTCAACTTTAATGGGGCGACGTCAGAGTTGGGATGTCCCAAGGATCCCGTTGAGACTTTTCTTAAACTGCAGTAGCCAGACGGGACATTGAACAAGATGAAATCATTTCCACAGCTAATAGTTTCCGACCATTTGACTACTCATTATTTTCCTTAGAGTGAGCATCTAACAAATGCCTATATTTAAACACAAATTACAATGTTAATAATAATCATTATTATTTATTTATTTGTATAGCGCATTTAATTACATTAAAAAATATATATTGATATGGTAGAGATGGAGATTGAATGTTTCTATTCGGCTTCAGATGAAAGGCTGGGAGTTGAGGCAGTTTGGATTGGAAAAGCATAAATAGAACACTTTTTGATGACAAAATAACACTATTTGATGCATCAAATAAGCTTCTTGACCAATCAGGACCTGAATATGACCTCACGTCACATAATAATTTAACACGTTCATTATATTTTTACGTAGTTATTACACATTGATTACACTCACTCGTATTTCATATTTCACAACGATTCACCGATACGGTATGCTATGAATCATAGATTTTGTAACTGCTGCTCACGACCAGAAGAGATGGACTTCAGTCATTAATAGCCAGGTAACGTTGACTTAATGTTAGCTATCTATCTGACGTAGGTGTCGCCTGTCAATGTACGATTGTCATCATATTTCGCAGGCTCTGAGAGTTGGCACAGTTTAAACACTTAGGAGTTGTTAGCTACATAAAAATTAAAATGTCACTGGACCAATCGGGTCTGCGGTCTACCTTTCAGTCTAGAGACCATGCAGCGGAGCCTTCGGTGGGCGCTTTAGCACAACAGCCCCATCTGCTGACACAATGTTTGTCTTCCACTCAGTACAACACGTTCAGAAAGAAAGCAGCACATAGAAATATGTTTAACCATGTATTAAGCAACAGTTGGAGGCTGGGGTGGTGGTGGGAGCAATAAGCCAGTGCATAGTAGCAGTAGCAGAAAGCAGCAGCAGGATTTCTGCCAATAAATGTGTGCTTTAGTATTATTGTCTTTGGTAACTGTAGTATAAGCAGGATATACACCTCCTTTCTCTACATGACCTTGAACTCTGCAAAGGGACTCGGCTCCGCCTTGTCCCGCCGCGTCGTCCATTATTTCCAATGTGTACAGAACGTCTGCGTTTATCCCTTTCATAATATACAGATGATATCAACTTGGTGAAATCCCTTACCTTCCTCCGCCTGCTCTCCCACTCCTCAAAACGACGATGTTTCATCTCCTGTGGCAAAAATAAGTATCGATTCAATCTGTTTTGTGTATGAAAAAGTAAGTGTTTCCTGTTGGAATGCCGATGTTGTGTGATTTTAACAGATTTACTAAGCTATATTATATACATACTTTCTCCTGGTCTGCAGCCAGAGAGCGATGGTAGGCCTCGTCTTGGAGACGCCGTATCTCCCGCATGAACTCAATACAGGTACAGTAATAAATAAGTGCAGACCTCCCAAGCCCAGCTGATTTGATTGCAGCATGTGTCCAGCTGTAGGGGAACGAGCCTCCTCCTCCTGTCTGTCTTAAAGGCCTCTACATTTGAATTCATCTGGGGGAATGTTTCCCCAAAACCTTCAAGGAGCTGCTCTCCTCCTGAATAGAGGGGCACTTTGATCTGCCTCACAGGATACTCTAAAGATACTGAGATATGGAAACATTATTTAAATCTAATAAGTAGTATCCTAATATAAAACAGGGAAACAGTCCATGATCTTTAAATCAGTAAAATAACCTTTTATAAGTCTATATTTAATCACAAGATAGGTTCACACCTAGCTTACTTGCAAAGCAAGCACTGTGCACCGCACTGTGGGTGTCCTCATGTACTGCATGGATATAGGGAAAATGTACCTATCCTGTTCAGCTGCTGGGTGGTAGGGTCAGCGATCAGGCAAACCCTCATAGTTATCAGCCTGCTTCTCCCGGTTTGCCGCCTTTGGTTTCAAGCATTATTCAGTCTCCTGAACGATTGAAATCTGACATGTGCAAACGTTTTAAAAGTTACAATAATGACACTCAGCATAATCGACGCCGCCCATACTCTCGCACCCCACGGTAGCTGTCCAGTCCAATGACGCTTCATGTTCAAGCGATATTTGAAGATAAAGTCTACGAAATCATAACCCAACATAATATCAATAGAAAGGCCTAGTTTATTCGAACGGACATACTGTAAAATAACAAACGATAACATAGCTAGCTAGATAGGATAATAATAGAAAGTGGAGCGTTAACGTTACTAGGTCGTTGTGCCGGTTAATGTTGACTTTTGCCAGGTATTACCAGAATTAATCCTACCTTTGAAGCACCCGATCCTACTGGGGTGGTTGTAAAAGTGGTTGCACTCGGCTGGCAAAACTTAAAAAGCGGTCTCAAGGTTTGACATGACTTGTTGGTGATGATGAATTAGATGTTTTCAATATAGCTGGCTTCACTTGCGCCTTATATGTGATTGGCCAACATTTGCATATAGTTTGCATATTGTTATTTGAAGTGTATCTTTTTGACACGCAAAGACCCAAACGGCGTTCCATATTCTCCGTAGGTATTGGTCCTCCATTGCCGAACATGTACGGATGGTGAAAAGCGCACAAAAAGCCACCACATCTTGGCAGTAGTTAAGGACAGTCCCTGAGCCTCTTCTGCCATCTCTGGACACATCATGCAGTACTTGTAATTCTTCCCGACAGAGGAAACAATAATATCAATATTAATGAATGATTAATTCATGAATATAATTATAAGAACGATTAACAATTAATAATGCTACTACTACTAATAATAATAATAATATTGATAGAGGATTATTTAACTAATAACAATGTTCCGTTTAATTTGTATGGTCCTTGACCAAAGAAGATTCATTATTGCATATGCAAAACCCGGATGTTATATCGAGACACGAGTTTATTATTTCAGCAAATCAGCGTGTAGGACGCTTGACTAAGCCATAGAATGGCCAATGAGATGGAAGTATTTTCTGATAAAGAGACGGTCATCCTAAACAGACAGAAAGAAGGCGGTGACACTTCCTTTCTTGGCAGAAAGAAAAGTGGCACAAAGACGACTAAAGCGAACATGGCCCCCAGCACGCAACTGAATGAAGCGGTGTCCGACGTAAAAAAGGGAATTCGGGCAATCCTGCTCGGACCCCCTGGTGCTGGGAAAGGGACACAGGTGAGTGAATTATGCTAACTTGCATAGGAAGTGCAGGAATTTGAGACCGCTTGGCTGACACTGCCCACTAACTTTATACACCCTGTCCTGGAGTTCATTCTGAATTGGCCTGCATAGATGGCTGTGTCTGCTAACTTGACCAAGTCGCGTGTATTGATTTGGGGAGCTAGATCAGACGAATAAGGAAGTATCAGAAGTTGTAACTAGCTTGCTAACTAGTTATGAGCGTCTGTCAAGTGGAATGTAACTAAGTCGCCTGTCAACAGTTTGTGTGAAAGGTCATTCAAGATAAAAGGCCCTTTCAACTACAACTTTCAATGTCACAGTAGGTGACTGTATGCTAATCATACTGGCCAGAGCCAACTTTTCGCTTGATTTAACCAGGTTCAATGACAACGTGTAGACTCTTGACTTCCCTGTCAATAAGCTCAATATAGTTATTATTTCATTTCTGTGTGTCTCTGGTCCAGGAGAACAACCGGTTTTGTTATAGGTGCAAATGCTTTGCTGTACTCTTCTCTACAGAGTTGTCAAGTTACGATTTTGAAACATGAGATGTGACTACATAAATGCTACACTTGTTGCCCTTAACATTAGGCTTAATACAAATACCCTCCCTCTCTCCTCCAAGGCTCCTCGGTTGGCGGCGCAGTACTGTGTGTGTCATCTGGCAACGGGGGACATGCTGAGGGCCATGGTGGCGTCTGGCTCTGAGCTCGGCAAGAGGCTTAAGGAGACCATGGATGCCGGGAAACTGGTAAGCTGTGTAGTGTGTGTTCATGTTAGTTCTGAACATGTCTCTGTGTTCATTTAATTGGAATTAATCTTTTGTCACTGGTGCTGTAGCTTAGTGGCAATCGGAGACTGGTTTACTTGGGCCTCTGTCCCAATTGTGTATTCTCATGACTTTTTTCTCACTGCTCAAATTACTCATAGGTCAGTGATGAGATGGTGGTAGAACTCATAGAAAAGAACCTGGACACTCCTCCCTGTAAGAAGGGGTTCCTATTGGACGGATTCCCCCGCACAGTCAAACAAGCAGAAATGGTGAGGATTGGTTGATTTCCTGACTCAAGTTTCCTGTCAATCCCCAGAGCAAAAGTTTGTCTTGCTGTTAATCAAGCATAAGGTGGGTAAACTGTGTTTGCTTGCGTTTACCCTCCACTGAGCATATGAACTGGTTTCTTCCCTGCTCCCATGTCTCCTAGCTGGATGACTTGCTGGGGAAGCGCACAGAGAAGCTGGACTCTGTGATTGAGTTCTCTGTCGACGACTCCCTACTGGTGCGCAGGATCTGTGGCAGGTAGGACCAAATGTTCTGCGCTTCCCTGTGGTCTGAGCTAGTTATAAACCATTTGTTGGACAAATGATGTTGCAGAGCAATACCTCCCTCATCCACAACAAACAATGCTCTGTATTGAGGACACTGCTTCGTACAGAGGAAATGATGTACCTGTAGTCCATTAAAATTGTCACATCAGCATGTCAAAGGGGGTTCTTTGTGTGGCCATGATGGGATTTAGTGTAAGCCTTTGAAGTGGGCCAAGGGCAGTGTGGGTGGCTTTGATGGAGGACAGGAGTATTGTTGAAATGGCCCACTAACCTTTTCCTCTCCCCCTCAGACTAATTCACCAGCCTAGCGGTCGCTCCTACCATGAGGAGTTCAACCCACCCAAAGAGCCCATGAAGGATGACGTAAGTATCTTTTTGACAGACTTCCCCCTTCCTGAGTCTGTAAATCCTACTTCTATTGTAGACCCCAATCTGCTAACCATGGGTGTTCCATTGTGTTTCTCTGTCAACCTCCGCTTCAAAAGTGTGTTTGTAGGCCAACATCCACTTTTTTTAACAAGTGTCTGTGGGTAATATGTTGTGAAACACAATCCCTTGGCTAGGAGTTTCTCCATGCTAGTGGCTTGTAGCGCTTGTTTAATTTTAGTCACATAGCAGATGTGTTTATCCAGCGACTTACAGTAGTGAGTGCATACATTTCATACTTACAAAAAAAAAAAAAATGATGCTCCATACTGGTCCCCTGTGGGAATCGAACCTGCAATGCTCTACCAACTGAGCCACATGGAACTGTTTCAGATGCTCAGCACAGATGGTGTTCAACACGCATACAAGTTGTGTGTGTGGTGTACCCAGAGATGTAGCTCAGTGCTACTGGCTTTGAAAACTATTTGACACAGCTCAGTCTTCACATCTGTGTTCATAGATCCGACAGGACTGGACAGGAGATGCATTTGCCCTACTGAAGGGCTAGGGAGAGCCATCACCATATTTCCTACGCCTATCAGATCTGTGAAACCTAAGGTGTAGGGAGGAAGGGGGGGGGTGGACAAATAAATTGAGAGAAAGAAACCAAAATGACCCCTTTCACTCATGACCCCTAATGTCTTTCTCTGTCCCCCATCAGGTGACAGGGGAGCCGCTGATGCGCCGCAGCGACGACAACGCACCGACGCTGCGCTCACGGCTGGAGGCCTACCACAGGCAGACGGTGCCCCTGGTCAAGTACTACAGTGCCCGCGGCCTGCACAAGGCAGTCGACGCCGCCCAGTCCCCCGACGTAGTCTTTGCCTCCATCCTCGCCATCTTCTCCTCGGCCACAGCCGCCACCTGTAAAGACCTGGTGCTCTTCGTCTAAGCTCCCTCCACCTCTCCTCTTCCTTTTCAGTCTCTTTCCCTCTTGGGACTAGTCTCCTCTCCTCCCCCTCATCTATCTGCTCTCCGCTACTGGGACTTGAATAGACATCCTGAAAACTACAGAGTCTGGAATAGCTGGTTATAATGGAGTGTATAAGATGAGTGTAATGTCCCCTTGGGGTCAGGTATACATCAGTGGTGATCAAATACATGTTTCTATGTCATATTCTTCGTAAAGGGGTGTAGACTAACAGTGAAATGCTTACTTGCGGACCCTTCCCAACAATAACAAAAGGAATAAATACACAAAGTAATGATAACTTAGCTATGTACACATGTCTGTATACTGTCGCTTCATTGATGGTCCCTGCACTTGGCTTAAATTGAGCAAGCAGTGGGGAATAGGGATGGGATTAAGAAAGTATTAGTTAATCTGAATGTAATGAGTCCTGGGATAGATGACTGCTAATGTCGTACAATGTCAGTCTACTCATTATGAATCTATCAACTCTTTATTTTGACACCTTTTTATGTGTGCATTGATGTTCTTTGGTTAGAGAAAGTGAACGTATGCCACTTCTCTAGCACATAGCCACAAAGTACCTGTCATACCCATGTACATTTGGTTCCTGTTAGCCAACAACACTATTTTTCGTCCTATTGATACGATTTCTATCCCGCTCTATGAATAGGCTACCTGTCGACTCCTTTGACCTGTCCTTTTTTTTTTTCTTTTTTTTTTTTTCTTCTTTCCTCACTTTCTAGATTTGTCACCTCTCTGTAGACTCATCTCTGAATGTGAATGCATGATGTTCTCAGGGTAGTCAGAAAACGATAGCAGTTGTACTGTGTGAAGCTATATTGGCCATTAGGCTTGCTGTGGGGAATTGTTCTAGCTTGACTAGATGGCGTGAAATGTATCAGGGAAAAATGACGCCATTCATTGAATGCGGCTCTAGTTCCTGTAGTGAAGTTTACTACTGGAAAATGATTGTTAATGTACTGCTAAGTCACATAGTTCAGTGTTAATTTAAACTTATGTACAGCCTAACGGCTGACGCCTCTGATTAATATTAATGCACATAGTTTTTTTTTTAAATGGATGTTGGAAGCCGAATTTCAATACAGATGGACAAGATTGTTATGTTGAACACGCACAAGTAACAGTATATGTGCAACTTGTGTCTGTAGCTACATTCTGCCTCTTGCAGCTTTGAATGACCCAACTCAGTATTTCAGCAGTTTTGAATCCCCTGCTTCTCCAATCCTTGCGAGTGGAAGGAGGAAATGTTGTACGGTAGCACTTTAATTTTGAAATCTTGCTGGAGGACGAGTGAGTTTAATGCGGTGCATTCTACAAGGAATACGTGGAATTGACTTTGATGTTACTCTTCTAATAAAGAGAAGCTGTTCTATAATCATGACATCATAGTGTAGCCTCTCTTTGGGCTGAATAATACTAATATAATATTACTTCCTACTAATAACACCCAACTGCCATTATCTCAATATGAATTGAGTCATGGTTTACTTTGCATATTGGGCGGATGTCTTTATGGCACATAATAGATTTGTTTTGCATTAGACTGTATTGTGGCTAATGTTCATACTTGTCAAATGTGTAATAGGGTTATCAGGTTTCCTGCTCAGGAACATCTCAAAGTATTATAGACACTGAAAGATGTAATTTGAGGACATTGCTCCAGCACTCAATTATAACTGTAAAGTTGGATGAAATTCAGTAGGCTACATTTCCAATATATAATCTACTGTGGTGAGCAGTATCTTTTAGGATTTTACTTCAAATGGTTTCTGGGAACTTAACACAAAATAAATAATAGTAAGCAAATTCCTGGGAATTTTATTATACAGAAACAAAATATAGACTTCAGTTTACCTGGTTATTTCCATACCATGGTTAACATTTTAAATGCGTTTTGAGTTTCCAGAGGTGACGTCACTACAGACGGGTGGGGTTTCCATGTTCTGTGTTGGCGTCACGGGCTTTCCTCCGTCAAACAGCGAAGAAGAAAGCTGCGAAGATTGTTCTTGTTGCTCTCCAAACAGGGCACTGGGTCCCAGCTGTATTTCATATTCAAAGCTATACGCCTAAATGTAGCCAATTGCCATTTTAGGAACAGTGTGGCAGGCCTTGAGATTAAAGATCTAGAAATAACGAGGATTTCAACGCCCAAAGCAAGCGATCACCGCGCTTTGCTACTCACCGGAGAACACTCACAGCGGGTCCCAGAAAACGGTCTCGTACCACCCAGAGGTAAGAAAAGTGCCGTATTGGGCCTCGACACAAATTGCAACATGTCCAAAATAATCTAATCCGATTTTCGTCATGTGGCTTGGAATGTCGTGTCGCTTTTTTAGAAGCGTTAGACCAGAACATTGACACGATTTGACGTCTAAGTTTGAACATTAGTCATGAAGATTAGGCCATTTTGTGTAACCCTATCACTAACGGAAGTGTTACAGTTTGTTAACTGGTCCGTTTTTATATGAACAGCCAAAACTACACTACATGACCAAAAGTATGTAGACACCTGTTCGTTGAACATCTCATTCCAAAATCATGGGCATTAATATGGAGTTGGTCGTCGTCGCCCCCCCTTCCGTTCAGCCACAAGAACATTAGTGATGTTGGGCGATTAGGCCTGTCTGAAAGTCGGCGTTACATTTCCCCCAAAGATGTTTTATGGGGTTCAGGTCTCAACAAACCATTTCTGTATGGACCTCGCTTTGTGCACAGGGGCATTGTCATGCTGAAACAGGAAAGGGCCTTTTCCAAACTGTTGCCATAAATATGAACGCACATAATTGTCTAGAATGCTTTGTATGCTGTAGCGTCCCCTCAGGGGCCTAGCCCGAACCATTATTCCTCCTCCACCAAACTTTACAGTTGGCACTATACATTGGGGCATGTAGCGTTCTCCTGGCATCTGCCAAACCCAGATTCCCTGTTGGACTGCCAGATCGTGACACAGGATTCATCACTCCAATGGCCTTGCACCCACTCCAGCCGACGCTTGGCATTGCGCATGGTGATCTTAGGCTTGTGCGCGGCTGCTCGGCCATGGAAACCCATTTCACGAAGCTCCCGACGAACAAACAGTTCTTGTGCTGACGTTGCTCCCAGAGGCAGTTTGAAACTCGGTAGTGAGTGTTGCAATGGAGGACAGACAATTTTTCCGTGCTATGCGCATCAGCAGTCTGCGGTTCTGTGAGCTGAGCTGTTGTTGCTCCTAGAAGTTTCCACTTCACAATAACAGCACTTACAGTTGACCAGGGAAGCTCTAGCAGGGCAGAAATGTGACAAACTGACTTGTTGAAAAGTTGGCATCCTATGACGGTGCCACATTGAAAGTCACTGAGCTCTTCAGTAAGGCCATTCAACTGCCAATGTTTGTGTATGGAGATCGCATGGCTGTGTGCTCAATTTTATACACCTGTCAGCAAAAAATAGCCAAATCCACTCATTTTAAGGGATGTCTACATACTTGTGTGTGTGTGTATGTATGTATGTATATATGTGTGTGTGTATATATGTGTGTATATATATATATATATATATATATATATATATAGTGAATATATCCCATGTTATTGTGCATGTTCTGACTGCTCCTCATTCGTGATTATAAAACAATTGCACAGTAATCTAACAGTGAGACAAGGCTGATGATAGTATCATAGTACTCCTATAACTACTGTGTGCATCTGTGTTTGTCTATGTACACGCATGTTGGTACAGTAGCCTATAGGAAGTGTCTTGGTGAGCTACTGTTTAGCTCCTCTGAGCATTCTTTGACAAATCTATTCCAAAATGCCTGTCGTTTCAAATGCCCTCTCAATTTTCTGCTCTCTCACTCATCCGTTCCTTGTACCACTGCTCCCCTGTTTGTCCCGAAAGCATTATTGAGGCCAGGTTATTAATATCAATCAATTGAGAGAGGAAAGAGTTGACAACATGCAACCCTGAAAGCACGGTGTCCAGCTGCTTGCTCTAGTTACCGCCTGTCCTCAACAACTAACAGGAAAGTCAATACTCACAGCTATATTACTTCTATTTATTAGAAATATTGACATCATTAGTAGTCTCTGGTCCCATATACTAGAACTATTCTCACAATCATAGTTTAAGGCTGTAGCTTCAACCACAGATTTCAGGTTACAGTCCACTGGAAGTCAGCCTAACAGTCAACCATACAAGGCCTATGTGACATATCTTATCCATCTCCTCTCCACTCATATGCACTGTCCTCTGACATGTCTCACCTCCTTCTCGTTCTTCCTCGAACTACCTGGCCCCTCCCTGTCTTTCATACCAACTGGTTGGTAGGTAGGTTGGAACTCACCCACATATTTATACAACCAGTAATACACACATTGACACGTCCTCAAACAAAAACATGTGCGCGCGCGCACACACACACACACACACAAACACACACACACTTATGTTTGCATAAGAGATACACATATGAATGCCCCTCCGATTCAGTGAGTGGAAAGGCAGAGTCAGGCTATGAGGCAGAGTCAGGCTATGAGGCAGAGTCAGGCTATGAGGCAGAGTCAGGCTATGAGGCAGAGTCAGGCTATGAGGTTCTATAATTAGAGGAGCATTCAGGAGGCAAACTGCTGAGTTGTTGAATGTTTAATGTGAAGCCTGGAGGCATCACAGTGACAGAGAGTAGGCCCAGGTCCCAGCCCCCTGCACTCCAATCCACCAACAGAGACCTGGGCCTACTCTCTGTCACTGTGATGCCTCCAGGCTTCACATTAAACATTCAACAACTCAGCAGTTTGCCTCCTGAATGCTCCTCTAATTATAGAACCTCATAGCCTGACTCTGCCTCATAGCCTGACTCTGCCTCATAGCCTGACTCTGCCTCATAGCCTGACTCTGCCTCATAGCCTGACTCTGCCTCATAGCCTGACTCTGCCTCATAGCCTAACTCTGCCTTTCCACTCACTGAATCGGAGGGGCATTCATATGTGTATCTCTTATGCAAACATAAGTGTGTGTGTGTTTGTGTGTGTGTGTGCGCGCGCACATGTTTTTGTTTGAGGACGTGTCAATGTGTGTATTACTGGTTGTATAAATATGTGGGTGAGTTCGAGTACTTGGAATGGCAGTATTTCTGCTTCAGTTAGTTTGAAAAGGGATGCGGGACTGACTGTCCACCTCAGACGAACTCATCCCTTCCAGCTTCAGTTCTGAGGTAAATTCAGAGGAAACGCAAAGTGTGGTTTCTCTAGGTTTCCACAGAATGGCCAACGACTGTCTCTGGCTCTCATCCCCTCTTAAAACTCCCACGTCTTCCATTACCTTATTAAACTGATAGTGTGGGAGGGTTCCACACAAGGACACGCAGTCTTATCACATCACAACATGACTCAACTGGCCTGGTGTTTGGAGGTGGCAGCAGCCGTGGCCTGCCCAGCCCTTCTAGCACGCAACCGAGCCACGGAGATGGCCTCGTCACACAGAGCGAGGAGGAGGAGAGAGGAACGAGAGGGAGTGCGAGAAAGAACGAGAAGGAACAAGAGGGCCAGAGAGAAGTAGAGGTTGAGAGAGAGAGAGGGAGAGAGGTGTAACTGTGTTGTAGCCACAGGGGCAGGTCACTCTGTTACCTCCCTCTGTAATAGCTCCTGCCAGGAGAGACGGAAACAAAAAAAGAGGAGGACACTGAGGGTTATCTCACTGCCTCATGCTGCTGTCAGCACCTTCGTTATTGCACCCTTCTGCTCTAATTAATGTAGTCTATTAAACCAGTAAACCTGAGTTCACAAAGACCACAGGCTCTACCCAGAGACTCAGCCCAGAGACCCAGGCCTCAGTTACAGCTCAGTGCTCACAAAGGGTTTAGGAAGTATCACTGCAAACCAGCTAATTAGCTTACCAGCCCGTCTGCCAACCCCAGACCTGTCAGTCTTTGTGAACAACCACACAGTTTTTTTTTTTTTTTTATTTCACCTTTATTTAACCAGGTAGGTCAGTTGAGAACAAGTTCTCATTTGCAACTGCGACCTGGCCAAGACAAAGCAAAGCAGTGCGACAAATAACAACAGAGTTACACATTAAACAAACAGTCAAAAAAACACAATAGAAAATCTATAAACAGAGTGCAAAATGTAGTGCAAAAATGCAGTAAGGTTGGGAGGTAGGACAATAAATAGACTATAGAGTAGAAATAAATTACAGAATTATCATCATTAACACAGGAATGAAGGATGTGCAAATTATGATGTGCAAATAGAGATACTGGAGTGCAAGATTAGTGAAAAATAAACAAAAATAAATATGGGGATGAGGTAGTAGTGTGGGCTATTTACAGAAGGGCTATATACAGGTGCAGCGATCGATAAGCAGCTTTGACAGCTGATGCTTAAAGGTATTGAGGGAGATAGGAACCTCTAGCTTCAATGATTTTTGCAATTCGTTCCAGTCATTGGCAGCAGCGAACTGGAAGGAATGGCGGCCAAAGGAGGTGTTGGCTTTGGGGGTGACCAGTGAGATATACCTGCTGGAGCGCATGCTACGGGTGGGTGTTGCTATGGTGACCAGTGAGCTGAGATAGGGCGGGGATTTACCTAATAAAGACTTATAGATGACCTGGAGCCAGTGGGTTTGGCGACGAATGTATAGTGAAGGCCAGCCAACGAGAGCATACAGGTCGCAGTGGTGGGTAGTGTAAGGGGCTTTGGTGACAAAACGGATGGCACTATGATAGACTACATCCAATTTGCTAAGTAGAGTGTTGGAGGCTAGTTTGTAAATGACATCGCCAAAATCAAGGATCGGTAGGATAGTCAGTTTTACAAGGGCATGTTTGGCAGCATGAGTGAAGGAGGCTCTGTTGCGAAATAGGAAGCCAATTCTGGATTTAATTTTGGATTGGAGATGGTTGATGTGAGTCTGGAAGTTGAGTTTATAGTCTAACCAGATGCCTAGGTATTTGTAGGTGTCCACGTATTCTAATTCGGATCCGTCGAGAGTAGTGATGATAGTCCGGTGGGCGGGTGCTGGCATTGTTCGATAGAAAAGCATGCACTTAGTTTTACTAGCGTTTAAGAGCAGTTGTAGGCCACGGAAGGAGTGTTGTATGGCATTGAAGCTTGATTGAAGGTTAGTAAACACAGTATCCAAAGAGGGTCCAGTTGTATACAGAATGGTGTCATCTGCGTAGAGATGGATGAGAGAGTCACCAGCAGCGAGAGCAACATCGTTGATATATATAGAGAAAAGGGTTGGCCCAAGAATTGAACCCTGTGGCACCCCCATAGAGACTGCCAGAGGATCGGACAATAGGCCCTCCGATTTGACACACTGAACTCTGTCTGCAAAGTAGTTAGAGAACCAAGCAAGGCAGTCACTTGAGAAACCAAGGCTGTTGAGTCTGCCAATAAGAATGCGGTGATTGACAGAGTCGAAAGCCTTAGCCAGGTCGATGAAAACGGCTGCACAGTACTGTCTTTTATCGATGGCGGTTATGATATCGTTCAGTACCTTGAGCGTAGCTGAGGTGCACCCATGACCAGCTCGGAAACCAGATTGCATAGCAGAGAAGGTACGGTGGGATTCGAAGTGGTCAGTTATCTGTTTGTTAACTTGGCTTTCGAAAACTTTAGAAAGGCAGGGCAGGATGGATATTGGTCTATAACAGTTTGGGTCTAGAGTGTCTCCTCCTTTGAAGAGGGGGATGACCGCGGCAGCTTTCCAATCTCTAGGGATCTCAGACGATACGAAAGAGAGGTTGAACAGGCTAGTGATAGGTGTTGCAACAATTTTGGCTGATAATTTCAGAAAGAGAGGGTCCAGATTATCTAGCCCAGCAGATTTGTAGGGGTCCAGACTTAGCAGCTCTTTCAGAACATCAGCTGTCAGGATTTGGGTGAAGGAGAAGCGGGGGGGGCTTGGGCAAGTAGCTGCCGGGGGTGCAGAGCTGTTGACCGGGGTAGGGGTAGTCAGATGGAAAGCATGGCCAGCCGTAGCAAAATGCTTATTGAAATTTTCAATAATCGTGGATTTATCGGTGGTAACAGTGTTTCCGAGCCTCAGTGCAGTGGGCAACTGGGAGGAGGTGCTCTTATTCTCCATGGACTTTACAGTGTCCCAGAACTTTTTGGAGTTAGTACTACAGGAAGCAAATTTCTGTTTGAAAAAGCTGGCCTTTGCTTTCCTAACTGACTGGGTGTACTTGTTCCTGACTTCCCTGAATAGCTGCATATCGCGGGGGCTATTCGATGCTAATGCAGTGCGCCACAGGATGTTTTTGTGTTGGTCTAGTGCAGTCAAGTCTGGGGTGAACCAAGGGCTATATCTATTCTTAGTTCTACGTTTTTTAAAAGGGGCATGCTTATTTAGGATGGTGAGGAAAGCACTTTTAAAGAACAACCAGGCGTCCTCTACTGACGGGATGAGGTCAATATCCTTCCAGGATACCTGGGCCAGATCGAATAGAAAGGCCTGCTCGCAAAAGTGTTTTAGGGAGCGTTTGACAGTGATAAGGGGTGGTCGTTTGGCCGCTGACCCATTGCGAACACAGGCGATGAGGCAGTGATCACTGAGATCCTGGTTGAAAACAGAGGAGGTGTATTTGGAGGGCAAGTTTGTCAGGATGATATCAATAATGGTACCCATGTTTACGGATTTTGGGTTGTACCTGGTGGGTTCCTTGATAATTTGTGTGAGATTGAGGGCATCTATCTTAGATTGAAAGACAGCCGGGGTGTTAAGCATATCCCAGTTTAAGTCACCTAACAGTACAAACTCTGAAGATAGATGGGGGGCAATCAATTCACATATGGAGTCCAGGGCACAGCTGGGGGCTGAGGGGGGTCTGTAACAGGCGGCAACAGTGAGAGACTTATTTCTGGATAGGTGGATTTTTAAAAGTAGAAGCTCAAACTGTTTGGGCACAGACCTGGACAGTATGACAGAACTCTGCAGGTTATCTCTGCAGTAGATTGCAACTCCACCTCCTTTGGCAGTTCTATCTTGACGGGAAATGTTGTAGTTGGGGATGGAAATTTCCGAATTTTTGGTGGCCTTCCTAAGCCAGGATTCAGACACAGCTAGGACATCCGGGTTGGCGGAGTGTGCTAATGCAGTGAATAAATCAAACTTAGGGAGGAGGCTTCTAATGTTAACATGCATGAAACCAAGGCTTTTACGGTTACAGAAATCAACAAATGAGAGCGCCTGGGGAATAGGTGTAGTACTGGGGGCTACAGGACCTGGGTTTACCTCTACATCACCAGAGGAACAGAGGAGTAATAGAATTAGTATTCGACTAAGGACTTTAAGAACTGGACGTCTAGTACGTTGGGTACATAGAATAACAGGAGCAGATTTCTGGGCGTGGTGGAATAGATTCAGGGCATAATTTATAGTCAAGGATATAGAAGGATGTGAGTTCAGTGGAGGTAAACCTAGGCGTTGGGTAATAAAGAGAGAGGTTGCATCTCTGGAGACACCAGTTAAGCCAGATGAAGTCTCCGCATGTGTGGGGGGAGGGACAAAAAAGCTATCAGAGCCCAGTTGAGCAGGGCTGGGGGCTTTGCAATGAAGTAAAACAATAATAGCTAACCTAAACAACAACAGACAAGGCATATTGAAATAAGAAAGGGGCAGAACATAAAATAAATAAAATGACAGTTAATTAAGAGGGCTAAGACAACGACGGGTAAAGGCGATGAATGGACAAAGAGGGTCAGTTAGAAAAAAAAAAAAAGTGATGTACTACACACAGGACCTGAGGCCTGGTAGTTAAACATAAATAAATACCATAAAACCAAACAGTCCTGCAGGCATCAGCTGTGGAGCTGAACAAGCGTGGGATCCGATGAAAAAGCAAAGTGGTGAGCCGGGGAATCAATTCAATGGCACGGCGTTCAGAGTGCTAGCTGGCTGGGCTAGCAGGCTGGGCTAGCAGGCCGGAGCTAGCAGATGAATCTTCGGCAGCGTCGCAGAGGAGAACCCTGTTGAGACCACGTCGGACAATTACGTCGGCAGACCAGTCACGGTGGCTCGGTGGGGCTCCGTATCGACAGTAGAAAGGTCCAGGTAGGTTGACAAGGTACTGGAGCCCGGGAGAGTAGCTAGCACACGTCGGCTATCCGGGAGATGGGCCTAGCTCATCTACAGTGACATGTGTGGTGGTGAGCTTCAATTACTTAGGCCTACTGGAGTACAGTACTGTATCAGTACCCTACTACGTACCCTTTGTGTTAGTTTGTGTCAACCATATCGCGTAATATCAACCATAAGCCTGAATAATACGACATTTACACACACACACACACACAAAAAGGTTAGTTTATAAAGCATAATCAAAGTAGCCAAAGTAAAATATAGCACAAAACTATAATAGGGAAGTCCCTTGTCAAAAATAGACATACTGTATGCTTTTCATTGTCTTCGTTTTGCATAATATATTTGCGAAGGCTTGTACAGTGTAACCCCAAAACAGCTCTGCTACAGACTCAGTGGTTTGTGTAACAACTATCAGGTCTTTCAGTGGCACACCTGTATTATACCTAATTGACTTCCAGTAAGTGTGTGTGTGTGTGTGTGTGTGTGTGTGTGTGTGTGGATGCAGTATGTAGGTTCATAGGGCCCCTGGGAAGGATCGAGGACCCTAAAGTGCTCCGACTGTACGGTATCAGTGTCTTTCCGCAGACAGAATTGCTGAGACCCACTTAATGAAAGAACAAACTGGCCCCACATAATGTCCAAGAAGAGTAATGTCTCTGTCAAGAGGATGAGAGGCTCTGCATACAGTTGACTCACAGGGCAGCAGAAAGCATAACAATATCTGACTTGTCTGAGAGGTTTTTAATTCAGAAGACAAGAAACTAGAGATGCTTAGAGGCAAAATAAAATGTAATTAGTGTAATTGTACATGACAGCGAGAGATTGCGTGGGTGAGCGAGCAGCAGTCGAGTGGGAGGACAAGAGGGGGACAAAGAGTGTGCCGATCACAGACCACAGAGTCCTCATGCCCATCTGCCATGCCTCCTCACTCACCTCTCTTCCTATTTCTGTCTGTCTGTCTCTCTCTCAAGTCATCCAGGGGCTACATTAATTTCTCACACAGACGTTATCCTAAAAGGTCTAACTTTGTATACTAGATGCTTAAAGTATCCTTCCAAATATATTGTTACTTTACAAGAATACTTTCTTAATTCCAGAGACTACACATTTGTTCATGTAATGAAAGTTCTATAATAGCATATACTGCATACAGAACAGTAGCTGAGTGCGTTTGTAGAGGCAGCTGTAATACCTACACTGAACCAGAATATAAAAGCAACATGTAAAGTGTTGGTCCCATGTTTCATGAGCTGAAATAAAAGATCCCAGAAATGTTCCATATGCACAAAAAGCTTATTTCTCTCAATTTTAAAAAAATGTATTTAACCTTTTTAATCAATAAAGTACCTATCTATCTAGGCAAGTCGGTTAAGAACAAACTGACTGGTTTTCTGATCCACGTCCCTACCTTTCTTTTAAGGTATCTGTGACCAACAGATACATATCTGTATTCCCAGTCATGTGAAATGCATAGATTAGGGCCTAATTTCAGTTGACCGATTTCCTTATATGAGCTGTAACTCAGTAAAATCTTTGAAATTGTTGCATGTTGCGTTTATATTTTTGTTCATTATAGATCGGAGAGTTTTTGAACCAGATGAGCAATTTTTAACATTTCATTTGTTACCAAAACCTTTCACAGAATCACACATTTTCTTTTACCTCTGAAAAGGAATCTCATAGGAGACATATGAACCAAATTATTTTCTGACAGTTAGTCTAGTACACTTTTACAGTGTCCAGGGACTATTTTTTTCATCAAGTTCAGCTTGAAGTGCCACAAACGCACGCACACTCACTTGGGTGTATGGCGACTCTCACAGAGTCATGTAGACATAAAAAGGCACTTACTCAGGGTTATATAAAGTTAGCATCCATCCACACACACACCGCACGCAGATGGCAATTATGTTTCATCATAGTTAGAGTAGGGGCTAGTGTCATCCTGAGGGTACAGTCTTAGAAAAAAAGGTGCCATCTAGAACCTGAAATTATTCCAGGTAGAACCATTTTTTTGGTTCCATGTAGGACCCTTTCCACATGAGGGTTCTAGGGCTGGGAATTGCAAGGGACCTCACGATAAGATATTATCACAATACTTAGATGCCGATACAATATGCATT
The DNA here is from genome assembly GCA_023634145.1 of Thymallus thymallus. NCBI lineage: Eukaryota > Metazoa > Chordata > Actinopteri > Salmoniformes > Salmonidae > Thymallus > Thymallus thymallus. The sequence goes on from CM042395.1 coordinate 7,084,616, forward strand.
GCGATTCTCACGATTCTATATGTATTCCGATTCAATACTGTGATTCATTGTTCCAAACATATGTCTGCTGGAGAGGAGAGAGCCATGAGAAAACTAGTTTTGATCAGTCATGAAAACAAAAGTGCTAAAATATGATATCGTCAAAAATAATATCCCGATATGTAACTATCTGTTTTTTTTCCCCCATCACTAGATTATAAACACTACATTACCAAAAGTATGTGGACACCTGGGCATCTTGGGCATTAGTATGGAGTTCGTTCCCCCTTTGATGCTACAACAGCCTCCACTCTTCTGGGAAGGCTTTCCACTAGATGTTGGAACATTGCTGCGGGGACTTCGTTCCATTCAGCCACAAGAGCATTAGTGAAGTCGGGCACTGATGTTGGGTGATTTAGGCCTGGTTCACAGTAGGTGTTCCAATTCATCCCAAAGGTGTTTGATGGGGTTGAGGTCAGGGCTCTGTGCAGGCCAGTCAAGTTCTTCCACACCGATCTCGACAAACCATTTCTGTATGGACCTTGCTTTGTGCACAGGGACATTATCATGCTGAAACAGGAAAGGGCTTCCCCAAATTGTTGCCACCAAGTTGGAAGCATAGAATCGTCTAGAATGTCATTGTATGCTGTAGCGTTAAGATTTCCCTTCACTGGTTAAGGGGCCTAGCCCGAACCATCATTCCTCCTCCACCAAACTTTACAGTTGGCGCTATGCATTCGGGCAGGTAGTGTTCTCCTGGCATCCGCCAAAACCAGATTCGTTCTTCGGTCTGCCAGTTGGTGAAACGTGATTCATCACTCCAGAGAACTCGTTTCCACTGCTCCAGAGTCCAATGGTGGCGAGCTTTACACCACTCCAACAGACTCTTGGCATTGCACATGGTGATCTTAGGCTTGTGTGCGGCTGCTCAGCCATGGAAACCCATTTCATGAAGCTCCCGACGAACCGTTCTTGTGCTGACGTTGCTCCCAGAGGTGGTAGTGAGTGTTGCATCTGAGGACAGACTATTTTTACGTGCTATGCGCTTCAGAACCCGGCGGTCCCATTCTGTGAGCACTTCGCGGAAGAGCCATCGTTGCTCCTAGACATTTCCAATAACAGCACTTACAGTTGACCGGGGCAGCTCTAGCAGGGCAGAAATGTGACGAACTGACTAGTTGGAAAGGTGGCATCCTATGACGGTGCCACGTTGAAAGTCACTGAGCTCTTCAGTAAGGCCATTCTACTGCCAATGTTTGTCTATGGTGATTGCACGGCTGTGTGATCGATTTTATACATTTTAAAAAGTTATTATTATATATATTTTTTTATACACCTGTCAGCAACAGGTGTGGCTGAAATAGACGAATCCACTCATTTGAAGGGGTGTCCACATACTGTATATAGAGTGTATATAAATTCCCATTATTTTTCTACTCCGTAGCTATCCATGATTCAACAGTAGCCCTTCACTTCACCCCGTCAGCCAAGCAGAGCAGGGAGGGAGGAGGCACCATGGTTACTGCACTGCTGCTGGGATAACATAGAATTATTCTTTCCACCTCAGCGTGTGTGTGCACGTCTGTAACGTGGTGGAAATCTGCAGTTTAATCAATATAGTTCAATGTTCTTCTTTCAACACAACCTCTGGTAATAGCCCGTAGCCTTTGTCTAATGCTATCACTGTGGGTCAACCTATCTTAACTGTGGTTTTTGGCTGTTATTAAGGTTTGTGCAAACAAACAGACAAGATTTGGTTCTTTCAGTCACAATCTCTCTTATTGATTGGTGCTGCTATCTGTCAATCACTGATCAAATTGTATTTCAATCAATCATGGCTAGCTATTTACAGTTAGCCCAGCCCTCTTCCCATATACCCTTCTGTCAACAAGGGCTGAAGTCTGATGTTTTATGACTCAGTGCCACTGTCTGTGTCTGTCTCAGCCTTCTGCACTCAAAGGCTACTACTGTAATCATAATAAGATTTGCCTTGTCATAGACCTCTACTCCAGAGGCCAGGCATACTGTAGGAGGAGGAAACCAGGCCAGGACACAGTTATGACTCGGTGTGTGTGCTTAGAAGGTGGGCGTATATAGGCTATCTTAGAGAGATTCTGAATATCAACCCTCAACTCTCCATCTCTGTCCTTTCCTGTTAAATTCTGCATACACACTCTCACCTATAACACTGTATCAGTACATGCATACATTAAGCAGTGCTGTAATTACCAGTGTCTGCATTATATGTATGAGTAAATGACAAGAGCACATGTGTTATTTGTGTGTGTGTCAGTGTGTACATAAGTGCCACAGTCACTGAGTGGGTCACTGTTTGCTCGGCTCCTAGTGAGCATCGTCATGGCAACCGCAGTAGCAGTGCAGTAGAGAGAGAGAGAGAGAATTGTGAAATCTAAACCGCGAGAGAGAATGAATGAGGAAGGAGGGAGAGGTGTGTCATACTGAGCATGCTCCCTGTGCTCTCTGCACTGCTAACTTCCTGTTCTCTTCTTCCTCCTCACAGACGGTTGATTGATAGTGTGGGAGAAACACAGAAGAGAAGAGGAGAAGAAAAAGAGAGATAAAAGGACTACAGAAGAAAATCTGACCGGCGCAACCACCAAGAAGGATTTAAGACATTTTGAATAACCTTCAAGAAGTTGAATAACCTCCTTGTTTGAATTGAGAAATATTTACTGAGAAGTGACCGTGACGTTTCCTGTTGTAGTCATTCTCCTCTTTGTGGTTTCCAGTAACAGTTTTTCTGTAATTTTGGACCCCTGTGTCGGTTTGGACGAAAGCACACCTGTTACATTTCTCACATTCTTGATTTGGAGCAGCTGAGTGTGAGAAATGTGAAAGCCAGTGAGAGGGAAGGGGAATTTTGTCTGTTTTTGTTTTCTCTTTCACTTTTGTCTTCTCGCTTATCGTTCCATCTGTGGGTTCAACTGGGTATAAGTGACATTCCGTTCTGGTTTCACCCGAGGACAAGTAGTGAATTAGTTGTGAATAAACACAACCGTGTTTAGTTGTGAATTGAAGTGTGTGAGTGAGTGAGGAAAGCTTCCTCACAGTGACATAAGAGCGGAAGAGGAAAGAAGCAACAGTGTGTCACTTTCTGTGGAAAATGGGATCGGAAAAGGACTTGGAATCCCCCCACTCCTCTGTGAGCGGCGTTCCCAACCCCAAATGCCGGGCACCGGGAAAACGCCAAGGACGCATTTCCTTCCAAAGCCTCTTCCACAGCAAACGGGGTTCCCGAAGCGCCAAAGCAGGCGCGGCCACCCCTTTATCCCAGCTCCACAACCAACACCATCAACAACAGCAATTCACCCCCCTTGTTCCCCCCGTAGTCCCTTCCACCCCGACACCTAACCCAGCCCCTACCACCACGGAAGTTCCCCAAGGCCAAACCACTGTTCACACCTCTACCCCAGCAGAGACTCTCTCTTCCAGCCGGACCTCCTTGGGTCCCCCCCAGTCCTCCAGCTCCACCACCTCTCCTCCAGCAGACTACTTGGAGTGCCCCCTGTGCCTGGTGCACCAGCCCCCCGAACAGCTCCCCGAGCTGCTGGGCTGCAGCCACCGCTCCTGCCTGTGCTGCCTGCGCCAGTACCTGCGCATCGAGATCACAGAGAGCCGCGTCCACCTCAGCTGCCCCGAGTGCTCAGAGCGACTGGCGCCTCATCAGGTGGCGGACATCTTGGGCGACGCAGCGCTACTGGAGAAGTATGAGGAGTTCCTGCTGCGACGCTGCCTGGCCTCCGACCCGGACTGCCGCTGGTGTCCCGCGCCCGACTGCGGGTAAGAATCAACTCATTGTTGCCTTGCCTTAATCTTAACCTGAGTGTAAACCTGAATCTTAACCCTAACTACTATAGAGTCATCACTGTCTAGCCATGCTAGCAGGGGCGGAAGTACCTTAAAGCACTTTCTGACCACCAATAGGATTTCAACCTTGAACTTAACCCTGACCTTTACCAAATCCCTACCATTAACCCCAACCATAACCTTTTTTAGCAGATTCATTCTTTCAAAGCAGTGTTCTGTCAATTATATTATACGTCTGTAAACTGGAATGACCTACAGTATTCTAACAAGCTTTATTGGCTCTGGCAGACGTGACAGAAGTGAGGTGTGAAAGGAAAGGTTTATAGCCTAGAATTATAGCCTAGAAGTAGGTTAGAATGTTACAGACTATTATGTGGTTACAAGGGGAATTACAATGATCTGAGGCTGATCGTTTAATGTGATATGGGGAAATTTCTGAAGAACTGGTATGAGGATGTTTTGTGTGTGTGTGACGTGTATTCATGTGTCTGTGGGAGGGAAAGCACAGATTATCTGTGGTGGTTATATTCAAATGAAACATGTCTGTTTGGTAGTGTGAGTACTATCAAACAGAGGGGAAGGACCTAGCCAATAGGCTGAACTATAGATGATCTGGGTTTCTAAAGATACCAGAGTGACTCACAGTCCTACCATGAAAATGTCTAGTGTGGTTTGGGCCAACAAGAGTGGAGGTTTCCAAAGCAGTGCATTGTGTGTATTGACCCACTTGAAGAGTGCAGATTCCAAACACATGTATGTCATAATGGTACTAACTATTTATTTTTTTATTTAACTAGGCAAGTCAGTTAAGAGCAAATTCTTATTTACAATGATGCCTAGGAACATTGGGTTAACTGCCTTGTTCAGGGGCAGAACGACAGATTTTTCGATCCAGCAACCTTTCAGTTACGAGCCCAACGCTCTAACCACTCGGCTACCTGCCACCCCAAAACTACATTGTCATAGATCATGAATATGTGGCCTTGGTCATAGTTAAGTGGTCTGGATTGTCTCTGGCAATGGAGTCTCGAGGATATATTTGTCTCAATCGCTCTCTCACTCTTTCTTTCTTTCTCTCTTTTTATCAGTCACACAAACCACAGACTCCTTATATCTTTCTCACTTGAATGAGATTTGAAATGGCCCCACCCCACATGATGTAGAATTTTTATTTGTATTTAATTCAGTGCAATTGAAAGAAATTCTACTTAGTCATAAAGCATGAGTTTCATTGAATCTCTTGAAACAATGTTCATATACTCCTAACCTTAGTGTTTAGAATAGCCAGTTATATTTTTCCCACCAACCATTTCATTTGTTTGTTCTTTTTGAAGGCCTCAGGGTCAACTTAAGGGTTAAAGTAATGCATACTGGGAAATGTAGTATTTTCCCCATATTTCACAAAATGTAAGTGATTAATTAAATATAATAACTTAGAATATTCACATACAGGTTTTGTTTTCCTTGAGCATTCATTTAAAGAGTGCCCTAAAATATCAATTGTTTCAACAATATATTAAATGCATGTATATAACTACACGTTTGAAGTTTTTATGTACAATATGCATATTTGTAGACCACCTAATATAGAATAGACAAAGTTCACTGAATTAAATTATATTTCAATCTAATTGTAATTCTGTATCCTGTTTACTACAATTCAAATTTAAATTCGAGAACTTTATTGGAATTGAGCCCAACTCTCATTCATACATACATTCATACATACATACATACAGTGGGGAGAACAAGTATTTGATACACTGCCGATTTTGCAGGTTTTCCTACTTACAAAGCATGTAGAGGTCTGTAATTTTTATCATAGGTACACTTCAACTGTGAGAGACGGAATCTAAAACAAAAATCCAGAAAATCACATTGTATGATTTTTTAATAATTCATTTGCATTTTATTGCATGACATAAGTATTTGATCACCTACCAACCAGTAAGAATTCCGGCTCTCACAGACCTGTTAGTTTTTCTTTAAGAAGCCCTCCTGTTCTTCACTCATTACCTGTATTAACTGCACCTGTTTGAACTCGTTACCTGTATAAAAGACACCTCTCCACACACTCAATCAAACAGACTCCAACCTCTCCACAATGGCCAAGACCAGAGAGCTGTGTAAGGACATCAGGGATAAAATTGTAGACCTGCACAAGGCTGGGATGGGCTACAGGACAATAGGCAAGCAGCTTGGTGAGAAGGCAACAACTGTTGGCGCAATTATTAGAAAATGGAAGAAGTTCAAGATGACGGTCAATCTCCCTCGGTCTGGGGCACCATGCAAGATCTCACCTCGTGGGGCATCAATGATCATGAGGAAGGTGAGGGATCATCCCAGAACTACACGGCAGGACCTGGTCAATGACCTGAAGAGAGCTGGGACCACAGTCTCAAAGAAAACCATTAGTAACACACTACGCCGTCATGGATTAAAATCCTGCAGCGCACGCAAGGTCCCCCTGCTCAAGCCAGCGCATGTCCAGGCCCGTTTGAAGTTTGCCAATGACCATCTGGATGATCCAGAGGAGGAATGGGAGAAGGTCATGTGGTCTGATGAGACAAAAATAGAGCTTTTTGGTCTAAACTCCACTCGCCGTGTTTGGAGGAAAAAGAAGGATGAGTACAACCCCAAGAACACCATCCCAACCGTGAAGCATGGAGGTGGAAACATCATTCTTTGGGGATGCTTTTCTGCAAAGGGGACAGGACGACTGCACTGTATTGAGGGGAGGATGGATGGGGCCATGTATTGCGAGATCTTGGCCAACAACCTCCTTCCCTCAGTAAGAGCATTGAAGATGGGTCGTGGCTGGGTCTTCCAGCATGACAACAACCCGAAACACACAGCCAGGGCAACTAAGGAGTGGCTCCGTAAGAAGCATCTCAAGGTCCTGGAGTGGCCTAGCCAGTCTCCAGACCTGAACCCAATAGAAAATCTTTGGAGGGAGCTGAAAGTCCGTATTGCCCAGCGACAGCCCCGAAACCTGAAGGATCTGGATGGAGGAGTGGGCCAAAATCCCTGCTGCAGTGTGTGCAAACCTGGTCAAGAACTACAGGAAACGTATGATCTCTGTAATTGCAAACAAAGGTTTCTGTACCAAATATTAAGTTCTGCTTTTCTGATGTATCAAATACTTATGTCATGCAATAAAATGCAAATTAATAATTTAAAAATCATACAATGTGATTTTCTGGATTTTTGTTTTAGATTCCGTCACTCACAGTTGAAGAGTAACTATGATAAAAATGACAGACCTCTACATGCTTTGTAAGTGGGAAAACCTGCAAAATCGGCAGTGTATCAAATACTTGTTCTCCTCACTATACATACATACATACATACATACATACATACATACATACATACATACATACATACATACATACATACAGTGCATTTGGAAAGTATTCAGACCTCTTGACTTTTTCCACATTTTGTTACGTTACAACCAATCAGAGCAGTGATAGTCGCTCCGTAGGCTGTCAGTTGCTATGGTGACTAGTGATGTGGCATAGAGGTAGCCAGTGTTGCTCGGGGTAACAGAGGTTGGGATTTATACCATTAAAGTGAGCATTACACACTCACTGGACTGACTGTGTGTGTGTGTGTGTGTGTGTGTGTGTGTGTGTGTGTACAGATTCACAGACCGTGTTTGTGTTTCTGAGGGTTCTACTTACCTCCATTTTTTTATCTGTATTATATTTGTACTGTAATAATAGCATAGTTGAAAACAAAACAGTTTCACACCATTTAAAGCAATTCAATCTTGGATTATTCTTAGATGTGGCTGTCAGAGTGCAGCTTGTCAGTATAGTAGTCCCGTGTAGCTCAGATGGTAGAGCATGGCTTGCAACGCCAGGGTTGTGGGTTTGATTCCCATGGAGGACCAGTACGAAAGAAAATAAAAAAAGTATGAACATGTATTCACTAACTGTAAGTCGCTCTGGATAAGAGCGTCAGCTAAATGACTCAAATGTAAATGTATATACTCCTCAGATTGCCACTGGTCAAAGCCATGATGTCATTCATTTTCGTGCTCCACCGCAGCAGAACCGGCCAATCAAATGCAGCGTTAACATGGAATGTTCCTACAGGAAAAATGCTGCCATTGCAACTTGTCTCTGCTCTGTTGCAACAAGTCCCTGAGTTTAGGCTTGAAGACATGTTGCCAGTTTGAATAAACAAACAAAGTAATTGGGAAAGAAACCAGCTCAAACTGGATTTAACTGTGTTAAAGGGGGAAAAAAACATAGCGGTGTAAACATTTCCCCTATTTTGATGTTTTGAAAGAGACAGAGTAGGGTTTGAACAGTTTCGGTATTTTTGACGTCTGGTTTGCCTGTGTAGTGGAATGCTGGAGGCCTTTAAGAGAGGGGTGGTCCATAAGATTGAATACCAGTAGACCTACATTCAAAGCAATAGTTATGTGACGGGCCGTATGTCATTTTCAGCATTGTTTTCTGGTGAGAAAGAGAGTAACTTTCAAATTAGATTCAGGTTTGCTCAGTCTGTCTTTTGAACACTCACTCACTAATAGTATTAAATACCATTTCATCTTTACATACAGTACTTGTTACATCCTAGAAAAGATAAGAACCCAGCCTCCCCTCTCATGGTGATGTGACAGCCTACCTTTACTGTATTGAGCACAGTAGGTTGGTAACACCTTAATTGGGGAGGACGGGCTGTGGTAATGACTTGAGCAGAATGAGTTGAATGGTATCATGTTTCGCATGTGTTTGATACCATTCCATTTGCTCGGTTCTAGCCATTATTATGAGCCGTCCTCCCCTCAGCAGCCTCCACTGGTATTGAGATGTTTGTGTATGGTATCATGTAGATCAGCCTTGTCACATAGACTAGACGTAACACAGTAAAGGTACATCCGGGACGCGTTACATTTTGGTATAGTTACATAAGACAGATGGTTACTTAAGGTGAAAACGAATATATGGCAAATAGAAATCAAAACTGAATGGTCTTCGGAGAGAGGAGGGGTTGAGTGTAGCTGAATGATGGGACTGAAAACGGCAAGATTACTATTGTAAAAGACACTGTGTCCGTACAATTTATATATAGTATGTATAAGCTGGAAGTAGAAGCCTAAGTGTTGTTGTCCATTAGTTTACTAAAGGAAAATATATTTACAAAAATATATATGGGGGATTGGAAATGATGCAGACAATTCCATTGATGGAAGCCAGAATCTATCTGCAATATCAAAGCCGATCTAACCCCAAAAATTATAGTTGGTCGGGGTGGATGAGTGTGCGTATAACGCGAACGTCTACTAACCCAAAGGTTTCGAGTTCGAATCTCAACACAGACAACTTTTAGCATTTTAGCTAATTAGCAACTTTTCAACTACTTACTTTGCAACAAATTAGCATGTTAGCTAACCTTAAACCTTTTAGCTAACCCTTCCCCTAAAGATGAAATCACCTTTTGCCTATTTCTCCTTCCTCTAGTTTTCCTTAACTCTTACCCTTTTTTCTAACACTCTTTCTCTCCACGGCTCAGTAAATTGAACCATTTGTCCAGCTACAGTGTATTTACATTTGACCTTAACCACTTGATAGTTTTCTTTAACTCTCAATTGTTTCCAAATCTGTTGTGTTCCTCCCATTGTCTCCCTCTCTCTCTTTCAGTGTAGTGATGTATTTTTCACTTTGTCATTGAATTTTTTCCTCATTGTGCCTATAAAGGTTTTCTGAAAATCAATCATGTCCCTCTTTCTCCCTCTGCCAGGTTTGCAGTGATCGCTTCTGGCTGTGCCAGCTGCCCCAGGCTGGTGTGTCGGAGAGAGGGCTGCTTGGCTGAGTTCTGTTACCACTGCAAGCAAGCGTGGCACCCCAACCAGACCTGTGACTCGGCCCGCCAGCAAAGGGCACTCTTCCTGCACACGCATAGCAACCACTCACCCAGTTACTTGCAGGAGCACGGGCCCGGTAAGTTTTTTGATGACTCTTCATAATGTTATTATTATGTCTTTATATTAGTCACTTTTTTTCTTATAAAGCAATTTTCAGACCTCCTCTCAGGTTCAAATTTCAGAACAATAAGTCTGTATAAATGATCCCTTGCCACAACCTCTTATCTGTCTCAGCCTGTCTCTTATAATAGCTGTTGGCAGTCAATGTCTACAAATCAATCCTCTGTCTCTGGTAAAAGTAGTCCCTTTTTAGGCACAGATCTAGGATCAGCTTACCCCCCCCCCATATCCTAACGGGAAACCATTAAACTGACCTCAGGTCAACATCGTCATGAATCCTACTCCCACTAATCAACCGACCCACTGTCTCTTGTCTCTAGCTGATGACATCAAGCCCTGCCCACGATGTGGCGCCTACATCATCAAGATGAACGACGGCAGCTGTAACCACATGACCTGTGCCGTGTGTGGCTGTGAGTTCTGCTGGCTCTGCATGAAGGAGATCTCTGACCTGCACTACCTCAGGTAACTATGGCAGTTCACGTCAACACAGATGTATGTAATGTAGACTACTTATAATAAAAGACTACTTTCCACGTGCCAAAAATACGTATAGGCCTACCCACCCTTAGCGGAGTTGCCAACAACCGGATGCTTCCGGTTTTCAGGGATACAGCTAATTCAACATAGGTTCCTTTTCCGTTTAAAAACGGATGTGGGAACGCCGGTCAGGCGTTTTCTTTTCCGCCTGCTACATTAGGTTTAGGCCCACATGACATCCACCCAATTTTAAAGCATGACTGTCATTACTGGGGCTAGACTGGCGCTTTTTTTATTCCTCCAGAAATACCTACACATTTTATGGAAGGAATTAAGATCAAACCAAATACTGACACAAAACATAACTGAATTAGTTTTATTGTTTTGATAAGAAGGCTACACTAAATATACTGACCCAAAAATATAAAGCACAAGGTTCACCTGTGTAATGATCATGCTGTTTAATCAGCTTCTTGATATGCAACACATGTCAGGTGGATGGTTTATCTTGGCAAAAGAGAAATGTTCACTAACAGGGATGTAAACAAATTTGTGCACACAATTTGAGAGAAATAAATGTTTTGTGCGTATGGAAAAATTCAGGGATTTATTATTTCAGCTCATGAAACATGGGACCAACACTACATGTTGTATTTTTGTTCAGTATATATTCATACACTAAAATGAAAATTTCCACAGATTCCGTCTAATACATCTTACATCATTTGAGCATGCTGTAACAGTGGATAGCAGGCAGTGGATAACAGGCAGTGCTGTGTGATATTTAGCAGAGGGCTCAGAATTCATAAAGATACAGCCTCACCTCCACTCCTCTGTTGCTGTGGTGTCTCATGAATTGAAACCTATTTCTCCCCCTTTCTTTCTATCTGTTTTCTCTTCATTCCTCCCTTTTTCGTTATTTTTATCTGTCTCCCTCTCTCTGTATTTTCTACCCATTCGATTCTTTCCTTTTTTCTCTTACTTTCTCTCTCCCTCAATATCCCTCCCTCCATCTCTCTCTCTTCTTTCTCTCAGTCCATCAGGGTGTACGTTCTGGGGAAAGAAGCCATGGACTAGAAAGAAGAAGATCCTGTGGCAGCTGGGCACTCTGATCGGAGCCCCAGTGGGCATTACCCTCATTGCTGGTATCGCTGTGCCTGCCATGGTCATTGGCCTCCCCGTCTATGTGGGGCGCAAGGTGGGCAACCCCTTACTGACCCCCCCCCCACACACACACATTTAGACCTACATTCAGTCATTAAGCAGATTATCTTATTTAGAGTGGCTTACTGTCAGTGCAAAGGAAAATAATGAAAGTATTTACTTTCCAGGAAGTTTAACAGAAAAGAAATCCATTGTAGAAATGAAACGTGACAGTGCTTTTCTTAGAAATTGAGACAATTTCTACACTGGTTTCAATATGACATTTTCTTTCATGGTGGTACTTTCATTTCCTGAGTATATTCCAGTATTGAGAAATACAATACCTGAAATAGGAAACTTGTTTTATTATCGGTATGATGCTACAACTGTTCTTTGGAAACAACATAATTGTGAAGATTCCCAGCTGTAGAAATACCTTTCAGAGTATTTCCAGTTGTACTCAGCCAACTCCCTACCACCCACTCACAACCAGAGATTTGATGCTATAATAGACCTAGCTAAAGTAGCTCTGATGGTGGTAATAATATGTCTGTGAAAAAAAATAAAGAAATCCCCTTACACAACATATGACTAATATTAATTCAATCTTAATCACAGTACAGACGTTTCAGCTGCAACAGCCTGTTTATGCTAGCCTGGTCCCAGATCTGTTTGTGCTGTTTTGCCAACTCCAATGGACTCAACTCCTATGGGCGTTGTGCAAAACGGCACAAACAGATCTGGGACCGGGCTACATTGTTCGACCTTTGTGAAAGTTTAGGATGTGTATTTACTGTACAACTGCACTTTACCTTCACTAATATCTATATTTTGTTTTGTGATAGATTCATGCCCATTATGATGGGATGAAGACCAATCGCCACAGGAGGAACCTGGCCATCACAGGGGGAGTGGCCCTGTCAATCATCTCAGCTCCTGTTATCGCAGCCGTCAGTGTGGGTATTGGTGTACCTATCATGTTGGCATACGTCTATGGAGTCGTGCCCATATCTCTGTGCCGCGGAGGAGGCTGTGGCGTCAGCCGAGGAAAGGGTCGTGGCATGCGGATTGACTTTGACGAGGACGGCGGCCCAATCACAGGTGAGCAAGACTTCAAGAGCTCTCATTTTTGCCTTAATAGACGTAATACAGTAAAATACAAAAATGACTCTTACCTACAAGTATGTCTCTCTTTTATGTTAAATGTAATTGAACTGCAAATGAATTGAGACAAGAAATATTGAATTGAATTGATAAATCAAATAAAAATATAAAATAATTGTCCCCCAGTGGCTGATGCATGGCGGGCTCTCAAGTCCCCCAGCCTGGGTGAGAGCAGCCTGGAGGGGGCAGCCAGCGGCCTCAGCACCACCTCCCCCAGCGATGGCCTCTCTGTGGCCCCCGGGGTCCTAGGGGACACCCCCTACTTCAACACTTTGGCCGGGGGCGCCCTTGGAGCCAGGACTGGCAAATACAACAGGTATGGCGGCCCAGCAGGGAAGAGAACCTGCTCTGTACGTTTTATCGAGGGGAATGTTGTGTATTGTAAGCAGAGAGACCGTATAAATAGGGGCCAAGTAAGCCTTAAACGAACTAACTACAGTTGTTGTTGTCCCTTTGAAAGTTATGTATCTTGTTTTTATGAGGACTTCTCTTATAACCGCTGCTGTAAATGTTTTTGCTGAGTAAATATAAAGTGGCATATGTTGAACACTGTAATAGCTGTTGTTGGTATAACCATGTAATAATCATGTTTTGTTGTTCCAGGTTGGAGCTCCAGGGAGGGGAGCTGGGGAAGGACGGTGCCCAGAGAGAGACGGGTAGTCTGGGAGCGGGTAGTGACTGTGCCAGCACCCGAGGCATGGCAGGCTCCATTATCTCCTCCTACACACTCCCTGACAGGTGAGTGTCACAATCTCTTAAACACACACACGATTTTGAGAAAATCAGCTCCTCTTCCTTGATTTGCCATTCAGTCTCAATCTGTTTCTGTCGGCCTCATGTTGTAGTTGGAGTCTGACTTGTCTTTAGTCTGTATGGTATGCAGGCAGCACTTAGTGTTTCAGAAATGTTTATTTTAGCCATTGATTTTATTCCCGACAGATGTTTTAAAATCAGCTTTGAGTTAAACTTATAATGGTAGGCAAGGTGACACTGGATACAGCAGATGATATGGTGACTAGTGAATCTAAACGCCTTTGTTCTCCTAGGGACTGTAATAACATGGAGATCCAGGTGGACATCGAGACTAAACCCAGCCACCTCTGCTTGAACAGTGAGGAAGACCTAAACACACCCTCTGATGTTATGGCAGCATGCCCCATCTCAGGGGGGGAAGAGCCTCAGGACTGCAGCTCCAGAAGGGGCGGGGCTCTGTTTGGCTCAGCACTAGGCTTGTCGCCAGGGGCATCGCTCAGGGAGGGGCTTCGCGATGTCACTCTGGCCCAGCCCGAGAGCATCCGCAGTGACCTGGAGATGTCCGACACCCAATCAGACGACATCGCTGAGCTGACGTCAGACGACTGTGACTCGCCACATCCCAAGAGCTGCCGGCCCCCTCAACCCCAGGCCAGCCTGCAGACCCTTCACACCTCCGAAAGCCTGCACTGTCCCCCGGATAACGTCATCCTCTATGTTTAAGAGTCCGACTCACTTTGAGAGCTTTCAGAGATTGCACAAACCCAAAATGTTTTTGTTTTAGGTTTTGTCCATTGAATGATTTAGCATTTTGGATTTTTAAATTTTTTTTGCTGCTTTTTTTGTTTACAAAATGTCTTATCTGCAGACAACACCGATGTACATGTGTCTGTCTTTCTATCAACATGTCAATCTCTTTGCAGAGAATTGGCAGGGTTCTACCTCTCTGAGATTTAATACAACGATGTTTGTTTACTTCTTGGTGCAAAAATGCCTTGGCTACTTAAGCAAAGCTTTTTTCTTTTTTACGAGACGTACACATTTGCCACAAGAAATACTGCAAAAAATTAGGAAACAAGGTGAAATGTCACCAAGCACACCAATGAGTGAAGGATTGTTGGGATTGGGGTTTGTACTATGGAAGGGGATATTTTTTAGGGATGTGTGAGTGGCATTTGTACTAGACTTTGTTGGCTTGATTTTCCTATTTTTTTCTAATTGAATGATCTTGAAATTGAATTATTTGCTGTGTGCATGAGTCTGCATGAACTGCGTACGTACCTAATACACTGGTGGAGTTTGAGGCGATCTGCCCTTGAATCTCACCTGCACCGAGAAGAAATTAGGGGTTAACGAGAGCCGATGTTGTGGAAAATAGACAAGTACTTAACCAGCAGACAGTTCCACTTGAATGACTGACTGCCTGCCTTACAGACAGTGATGACGCATTCACTGACGAACACACTGGCTTTCTGACATGCTAGCTGTCTGACCCACTTGAATGGTGTGTGTGTGTGTGTGTGTGTGTGTGTGTGTGTGTGAGAGAGAATGAGTGAATGTGTATGAGAGATTGAAAGTGTGTGCTACTCAATCGCAGAGACTTAAAAACAAAGACACAATACATTTTCAGTAGAAAACTACAGTAGAATGGAAGGACTTCTTGTGATTGTATTTGTTTGGCCTACTATCGAGTGAATTTCTGAATGAGCACTTGTGCACTTTATTTCAATATTATTATTTTTTTTGCTATTCATTGTCAAATTTTCGTCCATTGCATAAAATCATACTTGTACAATCATAGCCAAATTATCAGAAACCTTTTTACAGTGTAACAACATTTTGCAGACTCATTTTTATTTATTCTAGAATAATTACTAGAGCTTATTTTTGCTGTTTACCTACCATGTGTTTAGGTTCTTAACGATATCTCTGTTTATTATAGACATCATGAGAAATCTATATATGGGAACACTGATTCATTTCAAATAAGCTTTATGGGGTCTAATCATATGGGCCGTGCTTAGTATGGTCTGTTGATGTAATTCAGTTTTGGTTTATTTCTGCCTATGAGAAACCACATGAATGTACCACGGATTGAAACAGAACTTCCTAAATGTGAAAGGAAGATTTACCCTTAATAACACACATAGATGTGGACAATGGAGATTTTAGCATGTAAACAACACTAAACAAGACATTAATTTCACTATAATGGTGAGAAACGGTGCCCATAAACTGTTAGGGCCGACATAAAGCTGTCCCAACAGCAGAGCTTTCTTTTCAGCACCGTTAAGTGAATCCTTACCACCGCTACACATGGCTGTCAGTTAGTCTTGTCTGGCAGCGAAACAGTTCATTTAGCCTCATTTACTGCAATCCGTAATTTTCGATAAAGACATTAATGAGCGAGCTAGGACAGACATAGTCAATATAACTATTTGTTTAGCACTTTTGAAGTGTACAGCGACAGAATTCAGAACATGGGCCGTTCTTACAGTATTCTCCATGTACACCAAGTCAGAACCATAGGATAAATGAAGGGGGCATATAAGCAGACAATGAAAGCTCTTAAAATATTTGATGATTAAGAGTATACTAATTTATGAGGAGGAAAGGGACCAAATTATTAGGGTGAGGTGCATGGGCTACTAATCGCTTACTACACAACATACACTTAGTATTACTTTCTTAGCTACAGTATACATATCTCCCTGGCATATTACATAATTTATGCAGCAGCATACAAGACATTTTTGTGCTGTGCTCACTTGAACAGGAAGGTGGCGCGGCAGTCCTTGTGGCAAATTTTGTCGTCAAAGTATGGCATTCTCTGGATTTATGATGCTTTCAAGACAACTGGGAACTTGGGGGGGGGGGACAAGGTCGAATCATGACGTCAGTGATCTTCAGGTCGGAGCTCTACAAAGAGGCCTGAGTTCCCGACTTGAAATTCCGAGTTGGATGACCGTTCAAAACTTATTTTCCCAGTCGGAGCTCGTTTTTTTTAAAGTTCCCCATTGTCTTGAACTCACTGAGGTCTGAGATTTCTGAGTTTCCAGTTATTTTGAACGCGGAAGAAGTAATGCTGGATTGACAGCATGAATGTTTCTCCTTTTAAGCTTGGAAAAGAGACCCTTAAACCCAGACTTGGACCACACACCTACTCCACTGAATAGCAGGCTAGTGATTGCTTTGCAACGCTTGCAGTTAGCCACTGATTCCTTCCAAACTACTCATTGTTGAATTTGCGATTTCCAATTTGTTGTGTAATGTTTATGTCCAATGGCCGATGAGAACCGATACGTTTTATCTATAATTTCTCTTCATATGACAAGGATTTGAAAGGATTTTCCAGTAGATTGTTGACGTGATTCATGATGACTGATTGTCTAGCTTGCTAGCTAAGATTTAGAAAATAGGATGTTGAGATGATCAGTCCAATCAAAGCTACGGTAGATAAAAAGTGATTTGTCATTTTATCTGTGGCCAATGACCTTGAGCCTTCTTGGATGGGAACTTCTAATGTAATTCTATGGCAGCACCCTAGGGGCTTAAATTTTCGAGATTTTGCGGCCACTTAGTGTCCCCATCAGTGACAGAACACCGAGCCAATCCCGGCGCAACTAGAGAACATTACCAACCCCTACGCTCCGTATTTTCCACTGGCTGCCCAACCACCACTGAAAGCATTGAGCTGGGCTGAAACACCTTCATTTTGGAGCTGCCTTACTTAAGAAAGCAAAAAAGAGACAGTGTTTGTATGCGGCTTTATTAACTCAATGTAGTTTTTTTTATTTTTTTTACTTTGTTTGCAAACTGATATGTTACACGCATTACCAAAATAACATGCAGTCAACAGGTGGGGCTCTGCCCTGAATGACGGGTTGCCACTGGATGTGGATATAATAGTTATAAATATATACTGTAAATAGGAACATAAAAGTATTATATATAAAGGTGTATCTCCTGGTTTTGTAAGCCCCAGGCATGGGGCCCGAACACACAGGACTGTGAAATATTCTGGGAAAATAAACACATTTTTTTGTTGCACCAATATTGTCTAAATGTGGTTATTCTTGGGGAAAAGGGTATGAAACACACACACACATAGCGAGAAAATCTTTGCCTCTTAGATTTTAATTATGAATCAAAGTCTTTAGGAATAACATAGATGGTCATAGTCAGTGTTGGGGAGTAGTGAACTAAAAGTACTGTAGTTCAACTAGTAATTTAATAGGCTAAAATACACATTTTGTTAACATCTGATTCCAGAGTGATCTGTTATTACAATTTGTAGTCTGTTACATTTTAGATTTAGATATAACAATTTATCACGAAGTAGGTTGGATGTAGATAACTACTTTTTCAAAGTAACTCCAGTTTCTTAAAGGTAGCTTTAGTGAAGTTGAACTTTCAGTGTGAAGCAATTGGTAGCTTTCTGTGTAGCTTCCCCAACCCTGGTGGTCATAGTAATGTTAGAATCAAATAGTGTTGAGAAAGTTCCCTACGATCTTTACAGTAGTGTCGTAAATATAGGCTGGGTTGCCAAGCGACCATCTGATTTCAGGCTCTACTGTAAAGTGACGGGGAGCCACACAGAAGGTTAAAGTGACTTCACCAAAACACGGTAAATAATGACATGTATACCATATTTAATTAACGTTTGACAAGTCAACCATAACATATTATTGTACATGCTTGCTCAACAACAATGTGGGGGGAATTGTTTAGCGAGTCAACACACACAGCGCGAACGGCCTGTCGTTAGCAAGGTTAGTCCGTTTATCAATACAATTAGCTAACGAAACAGTTAGTTAGACAGTAAAGAATAGTGAAATAAGTGCATGGCTGCTAAATATTGCTAGATACCATGGCTAGAACTAACGACGTTAATAATACTAGCTAGCTAAAGTTACATAAAACAAACTTGAATGGGGTTTTTTCAAATATGTCAATACCACGGTAGCCTACTAGTAACATTACTTCTGAATGTTGCGTGCTTGTCCCAACTAAGCTAACTGGCTAAAGTTGTCAAGTTAACTACTTCCAGACACATGGGAGAACACCTCACTCTGACCATTTTACTCGCCCTAACAGAGCTGGTTAGGTAGGCTGTTTAAATGTTATCTAGAGCGCTTGTGACTATTACTTTTTTGGCCTACGTTAACTGACACTGGTCATGATAACAGTCGTTCAAGTTCTTGCTAGCTAACCAAATGACACCTGCATCTCTAGCTGCATCTCCACCGAAAAACCAGATGAGGGGAAAGATCAGTCTCTCACCCACTCCTCCCATGACGTGACATCCTCCTAGCAGCTAACTAGTTATCTAGCTAACGTTAGGCTCTGTGTTTTTAGCTTGCTAAATAAATAGATACTCTAGCCTATTATCCACGTTATAACTGACTTGTGATCGTTTCCCTTGCCAATTTGATTGTATTGACATTCACAGCCTTAGTTAAATTTGTTTGTTTATATTGAGTCACTGAAACAGTGGATCCTGAATGAGGCAGGAAACAATGTACCAGGTCAGCTGTGATTTACAACCCAATAGCAATATTGTTTGGACTACCAAGAAAGGTATTGGTGAATTATATGAATTATGCATAGAACTGCTTCCATCTATTCTGCCAACTTCTAGTGCAACTCCTTCCCAGAAGAGTGGAGGCTGTTATAGCAGCAAATGGGGGACCAACTCCATATTAATGCCCATGATTTTGGATTGAGATGTTTGACAAGCAGGTGTCCACATACTTTTGATCATGTAGTGTTTGTCATGGAGTCAAATAGAACCTATTTTTAAAACCTCTTTTAAAGTTGATTTTGTAGCATAAACTAGTAATTTGATATTCATTTATTGTGATTGTCTGTTTCATATCTGCAAAGTAGTTAAAACGCTGTCAGTTCGCCTTTAGCTAGCTTGCCCATTCATGTACTGTAATGCTAGTGCATATGGTTGGCTATGACCCCCTTGGGCTAGCGTTAGTTAGCTAATTTTACTGAATATTTAGCCATTGTTCCTGAATTCATATTGATGCCACCAGTTATATGAACAATAATGTACAGCTAGAGGGCTGTCTATACCAATGAGAAATGATTTCATCCACCTCCAACACTGGGTGTATTCATTAGACGAAGACCTTAACGTTAGCAAACAGTTGCAGAACGTTTTACAACGGGAAACCATTTACTCCAAACGGAAACGGTTTTGCAATTAAAACAATAGTTTTTAATTGGACAAATGTAGGTATGTCCCTCCCTGTTTTATTCAGTTTGCTTCCGCTTGGTACCTAGTGAATACATGCCTTGTTATTATGGCCATAATGTTGCTATGGAAAACACTTGTATTGCCAAAACCATGACAGGCCACTTTCTAATGAGAACCCCCCCCCCCCCCCCCCCCCTCGCAGCATCATGCCGTTCATCGACCTCCAGGGGAAGTTGGGCATCAACATGGACAAATGGATGTTGATCCAGGGTGGAGAGCAACCATACAAACGGGCGCCGCGTTGCCATGCCTTTGAGAAGGAGTGGATCGAGTGTGCGGATGGCATTGGTCAGACCCGTGCCAAGAAGGAGTGCAAACTCGAGTTTGAGGACTTCTATGAGTGCATGCACAGAGAGAAGACGGTGAGTGTAGGATATCTGCGCTAAAGAGTGTGTGTGTGTGTGTGTGTGTGTGTGTGAACTGTGGAGATTGATTGTGTGTGGGTTAAATGTCCGTTCCCCTTATCAATTAAGACCTGTTGAAGAGTTGTCAGTTGATGTCCATGTTTTTGATAAAATCCTACATGGGTGTCCATCCTAGGGATGTGAAAAATGTTCTTAACGTTTAAACATACATTTACATTTTATTTTCCAATAAAATGATAAGAAAAATTCATATAATTCCATGTGAATTTACAATGCAGATGCACTGCTGCCAGCAACTGTCTGGGTCTCACGGTGCTTCTTTTTCAGAAGGTTAAGCATTGCACCTGTACTACCATTACTTTACCTTAATTCCACCTCGCAAAGTTTGCATTTCCTTGTCATTTAACTTCTCAGGCCTATCTATCAGTATAGGCAGGTCGGCCACCAGGCAGACAGTCAGCACCGTGCACTAGGCCTATCTATCAGTATAGGAAGGTCGGCCACCAGGCAGGCAGTCAGCACCGTGCACTAGGCCTATCTATCAGTATAGGCAGGTTTGCTTCACACCATTCACATCATGGTTGCCAGGGAACCAAAACAGCAGGGAAGTTGAGCCTTGCGCTTCAACGCTCTTATTGTTGCGGAAATTGACCCACTATGCTGTTTACTTTATGCATCTACGTAAAAAAAACAAAATACGTTAAGGATCCCAGTTTCCTTTAAACATTTGAATGTTTAAACGTTCACACCTCTAGTCCATCCTATCCAGCTCTACCTTTTTTCATTGACTTCATGGATATTTGGAGAAGGAAAAACTTTGGTGTTGATTACCAAATTATGAGCAAATTATTGTTGTCAAGACAATAACAGGAAATGCTTTTTGTTGTTTGACTGTTTTTGCTGTTAAAAATACGTTGAGTTGATCAATGAAGAGAATTGTGGTTTTGATCAGCAATGAGCTGAAAAAACACCAATACCTCTAACAAGTTTTGAGCTTGCACCCCCCCCCCCCCCCCCCAAAAATACTTTGACAGCCTCTCTCACTACTCCCTCAGTAAAGTGTCTGATGTGGATATCTCTCTCTCTCTCTCTCTCGTTCTCTCTCTCTCTTTCTGTGTCTGTAGCACAAGAGGCTGTATGAGATCCGTAAGCAGCGGGACAAGATGGTGAAGGAGGGCACCTACCAGACCCCAGCGCACCACACTGGCGTTCAGGCAGACGACAGGCCTTGACCCCATTTGGCTTTGTTGACCACAAAGTGTGTCCCCAACTTGTGTAAAATAATTATTCAGATATCACTTAATTGTTCATGTCTACCCCTGTACAAGTTTGCAAATAAATATTATTGACCGTGAACCTTGTATATTGACTTTCTCTTTCACTTTTTTTAGGTACAGTGTAGGGAGAGATTATTGGAATAAAGGGACTGAAATGTGAAGGTGATTTATAAAATATGTACTCAGGTTTAAGTTTGATGTTCACTATATTTATCTTGGTTTTGAATGTGTTAATACTACCAATGTTATTAAATTATTTGTAATACCATATTAACTACACAATACAAGACAATATTTTTTTGAGCGTGAATGTATTCATTCTTTACAACCCCCCCCGGCTGTATCTTTCTGGGTAAAGTCTCTAAGAGCTTTCCACACCTGGATTGTGCAACATTTGCCCATTTTTTATTATTTTCAAAATTCTTCAAGCTCTGTCAAATTGGTTGTTGATCATTGCTAGACAACTATTTTCAGGTCTTGCAATAGATTTTCAAGTAGATTTAAGTAAAAACTAACTCGGCCACACAAGGGCAACTGCAGTGTTGATTTGGCCTTGTGTTTTAGGTTATTGTCCTGCTGAAAGATGAATTAATCTCCCAGTGTCTGTTGGAAAGCAGACTGGACCAGGTTTTCCTATAGGATTTTTCCTGGGCTAACCTCCATTCTGTTTGATCCTGAAAAGCTCCCCGGTCCATAACGGTTACAAGTATACCCATAACATGATGCAGCCACCACTATGCTTGAAAATATGGGCAGTGGTACTCAGTAATGTGTTGTATTGTATTTTTTCCAAACATATCACTTTGTATTCAGGACAAAAAGTGAATTGCTTTGCCACATTTTTTTGCTGTATTCCTTTAGTGCCTTGTTGCAAACAGGATACATGTTGTTTTGGAATATTTGTATTCTTTACAGGCTTCCTTCTTTTCACTCATGTCAATTAGGTTAGTATTGTGGAGTAACTACAATGTTGATGATCCATCCTCAGTTTTCTCCTATCACAGCCATAAACTCTGTAAATGTTTTAAAGTCACCATTGGCCTCATGGTGAAATCCCTGAGCGGTTTTCTTCCTCTAAGGGCAACAGAGTATCTTTGTAGTGACTGGGTGTATTGATACACTATCCAAAGTGTAATTAATAACTTCACCATGCTCAAAGGGATATTCAATGTCTGCTTTTTGTATTTTCACCCATCTACCAATATGTACCTTTCTTTGCGAGGCATTGGAAAACCTCCCTGGTCTTTGTTGTTGTATGTATCTGTGTTTGAAATTCACTGCGACTGAGGGACCTTACAGATAATTGTGTTTGTGGGCTACAGCGATGAGGAAGTCATTAAATAAAATGGTGTTAAAGATTTATTGCACACAGTCCATGCAACTTATTATGTTGAATTTTTACTCCTGAACTTATTTATGCTTGCCATAACAAAGGGATTGAAAACTTATTGACTCAAGACATTTCAGCTTTTCATTTTTAATTCATTTGTAAACATTTCGAAAAACATAATTCCCCTTTGACCTTATGGGACATTGTATGTAGGCCAGTGACAAAAAAAAAAAAAACATTTTAAATTCAGGCTCTTAACACAAAATGTTGAAAAAGTCAAGATGTGTGAATACTTTCTGAAGGCACTGTGTAACCAGCATTATTAATCTCCTTGAAAAAACAAAACATAGGAGACTTCAAGAAATTGGATAAGAAATATCTTATTGATATAGCAATTCTCCATAAGCTGGCCTTGCTTGGGAAGTGGAGGGTTGATGAAATCTGAAATGCACTCAACTCTAAACCATGTGACCTAATTCTGGTAAATAACAGAGCCCATGGATTAGTTGAGAAATACTCCCAAGGGACAGCTTCTAATGAAAGCTAAATATGAATGGATGCCCTCTGACACCCTCATTAAATTACCAAGTGTTTCACTAGCCTTTATAAGATTACGAGATTGTCCATGTCACCACACGGTGGCGCTAAAAGCCACGTAATTACTACAAAACTTCCAATCTACCTAGATAGATAGATAGATAGATAGATAGATAGGTACTTCATTGATCCCCTAGGGGGAAATTTCTTTGTCAAGCAGCTACAACAAAACATAGGGCAGGTGCAAAATGCCAGAACGAAAATACACAAAAGACAGATACACGGTACATGATACATAGAGCGGCAGTATGAAAAAGTATAGAAATACAAGATATCTGGAGTGCAAAAAAGCAATAAATAGACATTGCATAGAATGGGTGGTTGGCTGAATATGTACACTATACATTGGTGGATGGTGCATGGATAACTATACTATACAGGTCGATGGCAGATAAATACTTCAATAGCTAAAAATGCATATGATATGAGCGAGGGTAATAATAGTTTACTTAATAGACATACTGGTTACATGAACAGGTAAGTTAATATTTTGCATGGTTAAATTAGCTGTACAGGTAAATATACAGTTATATTTACAGGTAAGTGAATACTTGCATGGTTACATAAACTGTACAGGTAAATGACAGGAAGAGATACTTAAATAGCTAAATGCGTGTATGATATAATTTGGGGTAATAATAGTAATTCCCTTAAAATACAGTCCTTAGTGCGCAGGGTTTAATTACAGATAAAAGCACGTATTGCACATTCGATATACTAAAAGCAATGAGAAAAGATACAACTGACAGGATACTAATATGCATTCCTGAGTGAATGACTACGTAAGTTAAGTCCAAGAATTACTTACAATATTGCACGTGATATGATATAACAACTGTACATGAATATGTATGTATGTATGTATATACAGACCTGAATGAATAAATAAGTCCTGTGTGAATCATGTCAAATTACATTTAAAGTAGATAAACTTATGTTACAATGCTTGACAAACGTTAGTGTCCATGCGTTTCTTACTTGCTCATATACAGTGGAAAATTAAGTATTATGGAGTGATGTTAGCCTCTGCCTTAATCACAAGGGTTATAAAATATAAAAGTAAATGAAGAGATACTGTACCAGAGATAGCAATACGGTCACAGTATAGCCTACAAACAGTTTTGATTAAGTGTGTGATTGCGGGAGGGGTGAGGGCGGGAGATGGATTTTTCATACTCGCCAAAAGAATGCCTCATGTCCTGACTCCCGCCAAAGTGTTACACCTTTACTGTTCTGAATCAAGTCAGAGTCTGGTGGTTACATTATATCTAGGCTGTGGGCCAAGATGAAAAGCAACAATATGAGCTAGGTCATCACAAGGTTTTAATATTTTAATAACGTTTTGGGGTTTTGGCCTGTTTGACAGGGGCGGTCAGTGCCGTTTCAGATGAGGGAGGACCATTTGTTCATGAGCATGGCCTTATTTCTATTACAGCATATTGGACGACTGTCATTCATATTCCATTCATCCAGTTCAATGTAACCGCGATAGGTTTAGGCTACTACATGACAATGTAGGTTGCACACATGTCGAGAGACAAATTTGATGTGACAGACAGTGACACATGGACAAACAGCCTTGCACACTCTTGCCTGCATCTATCTGATAGTGGGTGTAATCAGCAGTCCAACAGTTGCAAACACAAGTTTCTATTGGACAAATTCAGGTATGTTTATCCCTGTTATGTTCCGTTTGCTTCTGTTTAAGAAAAGTTTTTCAACAGAATTGGAGGAATGAATACACCCCTGATCACATGTAAACACAGTTCACAGTTTCATAGCAGCCACGTTGTATTCCTTCTCACATCTACGTTATGCACTCTCCTTTCACCTCTTCCCTTCGCTTGTGGACTTCAATGCACACCACATCAGCTGTATGTGACCAGGCGAAAAATACTTTCCAAGCCAAACCGCTACACACAGCCATATTAGCTAAAGTAACATAATAGTCAGCATAGCTAATATAACTAACGTGTTAGTAAACCCGCTACAATCATACAGTAACGTTAGTGTACAGTCAGTAAGCAGTTACACCAGCAGTCCACGGTGGCAATACATTAGTAAAAACCAAAAACTTACCTTGACTTGGAAGAGTTACAGTGTTGTGTTGGATAGTCATAGCCAGCTAGCTAACATAGCATCCCTCTGTTTCAGTAACTAAAGTAGCTAGCTGCATATGCTAGCTAAGTAAGTGAAACTGAAAGTGAAAAAAAATGACTCTCTCTCTTGCTTCTCCTTCAATTAGGAAGAAATTGATTTGTTCAAAACTGTTCAACTATTTTCTTTCTCACTCTTTGAGTCAACTACTCGCTACATTTTATGCACTGCAGTTCTAGCTATGTGTAGCTTATTCTTTCAATACTAGATAAATTCTCGGATCCTTTGATTGGATGGACAACGTCAGTTCATGCTGCAAGAGCTCTGATAGGTTGGAGGATGTCCCCCGGAAGTTGTCATAATTACTGTGTAAGTCTATGGAAGGGGGTGAGAACCATGAGCCTCCTAGGTTTTGTATTGAAGTCGTACTCAGAGGAGGACAGAAGCTAGCAGTCCTCCGGCTACACCATGATGCTACCCTACAGAGTGCTGTTGAGGCTACAGTAGACCTTCTTTGCAAAATAGTGTTTTAATAAATTATTTGTTGAAGTGATTATATTTTGTATAGTTTTATCTAAAAGGGAGAACTTTTTAAATGTTTAACAATGTACATTTTTATGAAATTCACTGAGGAGGATGGTCCTGCTCTTCCTATGAGAAGCCTCCACTGCTGTCTGGGTAGCACTGCATTTTCTTTTACACAACTATAGGCCTCTTGTGCTGCTTTATTGCCTTGCAGTTGACCTGTTTTATTATCAATTACAGAAATGCGTTCTTCCCTTATTTTGATTAACTTAAAGGGGATTTATTTTAAATGAGATGTTATTATAGGCCAGTCAGTAAATTTAAGCAGTCTAATGTTGTTACCTTTTACAGACCAAAGTTATTCTACCTTCTAAAACAAGTCTCCAGTCTAGGTTGCAAAATTCCACTGCTTTTTATTTTGCAAGTCACACAGAATTTCACTTCACACAGCCTTTGTTTGATTAAAACAGCAGCAGCGAGCCTAGTTAATCCTGAACCGTCCGTCGCGTTCTCTGACGGCTCAGCGGATGGAGGGAGGAACATTCTTACAAGCTTTACTCCCGGCCGGACAAGCTGACCTGTCCTGTAGGACTGGGAAGGTCCTGCAACTACAAACTAACCTACAAAACTCAGAAAATATGTATTTATTTAGTTACATAAATGCATATTGGAGATGGGGGGAGGAGGGGGACAGGAGAAATAGGAGAAACAGGGATGATAGATCATGGGATTAAGGATTAATATGATGCAAAGACAGCGAAATGTATTGCAAAAGCAGTAGCTAAACAGCTATTTTGTGTTTGCTATGCATCCACAAATATGCAAAATGTGAACGCCCCTTTCTTCCAGTTGCCCGTGCGCGAATAGTGCAGCTGAGCCCCAGATGACGTTGGAAGTTGGAACACACCGAAATTCAATTGTCGGGACAATAAACATCTCCAATAGCTATGGGTGAAATGTTAAACCCGTGAAATAGGCTACCCATTTATATGAGGTCAGGAGAGAGAAGGAGAGCGAAAGTTGACGAGAGTGAGGGCGGGAGCTAGGAGGAGGGGGGGGGGGAGGGGGGGGATGTAGAGCTAGAAAAGAACGTGAGAAAAGGAGGGAGAAGGAAGGAGGGGAATAGACAGCCATTACCGAATCACAGTCGTGGTATTCATATCTTCCTTGTCCCGGTTCGGTACAAACAGCAGTACAAACGGCTAAATAGCAGCCCTGATCAGACCGTCTGCATCTAAACGTGTGTCCGAAAAAGGAGAGAAGGTTTTCGTGAGGAGGGAGACTCGAGCCACAGCATCCCTGTCCCTGTAACCCTATAGGATACGATACTCGGACTCGGGAACCGCTATTCTCCGGTAAGGTTTCGGTGTCGCGGAACACAGCATGTGTAATCTGAATCATATTGACAGCCGCCTGAGATTGTGAAATACATATGATATAATACATGTATTATGGTTAGTCTTCAGTTGCATTTTGATTACCGATGTGGTCAAACTATTCCCATAGCCTGATGTCCAATATATGTTCTTAATTGCATATTTATTGATATTTATGTAATTCACAAAATTATTGGTCTAATTCATCTATTAGGATATAAATACTAATCTATAGGGAATTTGTATTATTTTGGTTAGATAAAAACATAAGGTATCCCATAGGCCTATCGTTTTATTGTAGCCTATCAAAATCGATTTTTATCCATGCTTGCTCCTTGTTTAGATGCTTTGGGCTTGAAAATGAGAAATTAGAAGGGGTTGGAAGAGTTTGTAGGTCCAATAGGCCTAACAATGTTATTCTACTAATGAGAGAGACACAAAACGCATTTTGTTAACACCGGCATCACAAATGTATAAATGTTATTAGCCCGTTCTGCAGGCAGTGTGGACAAAGAGCTCCAGTATGCTCCCTGCCTTCGCTCCCCACGACATATCCAAATAGGACCGATGTTCAAATGCAAACCCTTACCGCTACATATTAAAACACTTGCTTCTCTTTTCGTCACAACGGACATCAACTCTTCTTCTACAGAAGATACATTATATGGTCTACTGTAAATTCGTTAAGCCCAAGAGCTGGTTATTCAAGCTATTGTAATTTATGTTCGATTTCTGAATAGAAGTAGGGGTTTCCTGATTACAATAATGTCATCGATCGTCCATTAATTACAGGTGATAATGCCATGGGGACCATTCACTCATCAAAATACATCCCTAGAGCGGCATCAATGAATGTCCTACATTTATAGTCTGTTATTACACAAGTTGTCTATGTTCAGCCTTCCTCACACCACAGGCTGTATGGAAAATAGCAAAAATCTGTGCTAGGGGTGAAGCAAGATTCAGGGGTCCCCGTTGATTCGCACACCAGATGGCCATATGTATTTCCCTGTTGTGAGCAGCCTTGTGTTGGTCATACATCATAAGCTAACACTCGGTCAGTTTGCCTGTCTAGCCCACACTAGTAAATAGACAATCAAGTAGTGATCAATATCCCATTTCAAACCATAGTCATATTTTTCTCCTATTCCAGTGACACTTCACACTCGTTGCCAAAGATTATGGCTACTACTCTCACGCCCTTTTCAGATGCAGTGCTCATGGACACACCCCCTTATTACAAGAATCGGGGAACCACCATCATGAGATCATATGGAATAAAATGTCACTGAGGTGGCGCCTTCAACTGTTCTGTGTTGACTTTGCAGTAAAAAAAAAGCTATGTCAGACAGTGTATGTCAGAACTGTCCGTCCGTCTTTATCTGCTTGCCTGCCTGCCTGTCCGCCTGTCCTTCCTGCTGTTTTCCTGCCTGCCTGCCAGCTGCTTGTCTGTTTGTCTGTCTGTCTAGTCGATAGTATCTGTCCATTTACCTCTGAATTGCCTTGTTTGGCCGACAGCTCTTTAATATGTTGTGTGTCTTGTCATGACAGGCTGGGACACCAGAGAGACGTCATCGTTATAGTCCCACCACATCATTAGAACGGTAGCTACATAACATAACAGGTCGAATGAAAACCTTCCACAACAGCACTTTCTTGGTTCGTTTATTTGAACAACCGATAAAACAGATTTCTCAAAGGATACATTGAGTACTTCTCGGAGAACAATGCATGCTTCCATCTCTGACCCCAGCATTCTTTTAGGAGAGTGTCCTCTTGGTAAAAGTGATAAAGGTACGTTGCTATTCTGTAAATATTGATCACTGCTTGTGGTGAGAAGATCGGATGATGACATATGGTCTCATTATCATTGATTTTTCACTCGTGCGCGCACACACACACACACACGGAAGGCTAAACTGGCCGATTTCCCCTAGATAGGCCAGCTGCAAAGTAAAAATGGGCTATATTTATATATATATATATTATTATTTTTTTTGCTTAATTTAAGGTTAGGCATTATGGTTAGCAGTGTGATTTAAGAATTGGGTTAAGGTTAAGTTTAGGGTTAGGTTTAAAATCAGATTTTATGACTTTGTGGCTGTGCTAGCTAGTGACCACTCTGCAGAGCTGCCTCCAGAAAAATAAAAACCTGCATATGCAGTACACACACCCTCTCTCTCCCTCCCATGTTCATTCCCTCAGACAGTCAACTCCAGCAGCACCTCAATGGCAGTGACTTTTGACAGTGGCTCTCTATATTGGAGCGTGTCTGGATTGCCAGTGAGTCGGGGTTGAGAGTCTAGTCAGTGTGACAGTGTTACTCATAGCTGGGGGCCTATATCTATGAGGATCGCTCAACTGTCTCCAAGATCATTCATGCACGTGCACAAAACCATGTGGGTTATATGCCTTTATGCCTAGTTAACCCTGCTGTCTGTTCAACTATCAATGAGACTTCAACAAGCTGTTAAAAGGTAAGTCGGTCCATAGACTATGAAGGAATGCTGTTTTGGAATCACTCAGTCTCGGCTGTAGATGGGAACACCCTGTATCCGTGGCCATGCAAATCCGGAGGCCTAGTTACAACTTATAAATCAACCCAGTCAACTGTTCTGTATCCTTACACGGTCCAACTACAACAGCTGTTGTCGGGAGGAGAGACAGAGAGAGAGAGAGAAGTGGACTGAGACAGACAGAGAGAGAGAGAGACAGAGAGACAGAGAGACAGAGAGACAGAGAGACAGAGAAAGGGAAGGAAGAGAGAGAGGGAAGAGAACTGAGACAGAGAAAGGGAGGAGAAAGAGAGGGAAGAAGACTGAAAGAGAGAGAGAGAGGGAAGAAGACTTGTGACAGATAAAGAGAGAGAGAGAAAGGAAGGTGCTGTATTGGAAAGGAAATTATTTAATCATGATTTGTTTTTCTGACTTTACAGCTTTTTCTTTCAAAAGCTGTCTTTTCCTTTCACACAATGCCACACAAAGGCATAATGACACGTCTTTGAACCCCCCCATTCTGTCTCTATTTATAAACCACTGGCTCCGGTCGCCTCAGAACCAACACTCTGTCAGGCAGCAGCTGGGAAACTGAGTGATCCAACTGCACGCTGAGGATGCTGGGAAGGGTTAACCACTTCCTGGTACCTCAGAGACATGCTGGAGGATGTGGGGCAGGCGCTCTGCCCAGGGCAAGACTAGTACAAGGAAATTTGCCACAGTTACCACAGACTTACTACTCACATATTACTCACATATCCACTACCTAACCACAACTGTAGTAGTAAGGGAGTTTGTATAATTTCAGTAAATTGTAAATGGCTGATTAAGGATGGAAGGTCAAAACTCATTTTTAAAAATACTTTTCAAGTCAAATCAAATCAAATATTTTAGATAAAAATGGAAAACCATGGTGGTTTTGTGGTCAACTAGGACCCTCATTAAATGTAAAACTGCAAAGGACTGGTCCGAAAAACAGCTGAACAAAACCAGATTTAAATCATGTCAGTCATTTAGCATAGAATGGGCTGGGCTGTTCCAGGGTCAGCCTTTAGACAGTAAAAACCATTCAAAGTCACCATACTCCACAGTGCTGAGGTCAGTGGTATTGATCCCCAATATGATGGACAGAGTCCTAGTCCATGCTCCCGTGGGTCCCATCCACATGCAGCTGATCACAGAAGAACTCAGTGCTCCTCAGCTCCTCTCTCTGCGTGACTGGAGTAGAGAATCCAGTATCGACCTGGACTCAGACTGTATTAATAGAACCTGGAGTGAGGGTATTCGATCAACCTGTCCCTTGGCCTTTCCACATCATTACTTCAGTGACTCAGCAGCGATGTCTGTTGACCCGTCATCATCATGACAACAAGACCCACCCGCCAATCATCTATTATGAATCTAGAGTAATGGAAGTCTGCCATGAAGTCTTGATTGTCGCCAAAGTTCCTTGAAAGTTGCTTGATTGACCTTCCTTTTCCTGTCCTTCATTTAGTATTTTATTATTATAACATTATTATAACAGTTATGAACAAATTCTTATTTACAATGTTGGCCTACCCTGGCCAACGCTGGGCCAATTGTGCGCCGCCCTATGGGACTCCCAATCACGGCCGGATGTGATACAGCCTGGATTATCGATTGAAGCGGGGTGTGGTTTCACAACGCTGTGATGTCTAGCCATCCTCTTGGCCTTTATGTCAATCATCATCTTGATGCTGATGATTTGGTATCCTGCTGTCATATTACTTTGAACTCATCAAACTCGTTGAGCGTCATTGAGACCTGGCAGTTCTGTTAACCTAATTCTTCCTCCATCCTCCTCCCTATCGTTGTCACCGTTCATTTACCACATCGTGTTGTAACCAAGGTGAAGCAAGAAGCCTTGCATTATTCGTGAGCTATGCCAGATTACACTGTGGATGATGAATTATACAGCATCTCTCATACTTCCTTTCTTTCTCTCCTCTTTCCTCCCTTTTGTCTTCCCCCTTTTTGCCCTGACCTTATTTATACCCCCTCCCCCACACTCTTCCCCACCTCTTCACCTCTTTTACTCTATTCCCTCTCTTCTTCTAGCCCTCCGGCGTGATGGAGTCCTCGGACGAGGAGACACTGAGCGAACGTTCCTGCGTTAGCGAGAGGAGCGAGCGGTCTTTGCGTAGCGAGCGCTCAGGGGGCTCCCTGTCCCCCTGCCCGTCCGGAACCCAAGGCCCCCCTGGGGACACCCTACCGTGGAACCGACCGTCCAGACACGAGAGAGGAGAGAGGAGGAAGAGGAAAACCCACGACTCTGTGCTGGACCCGGCGGAGAGGGCGGTGGTGCGTGTTGCAGGTAAGACATTTGGGAACTATATACTTCTACAACACTCAACTGATAATGGTCCCCCTTCAGTGGCGGGAAGACCGAAGGCAAATATGCGGCAATGGTTTTCATTACAACGTCAAGCATTTTATTACACATTGGAATATTGTCAAATCTAATCTAATTCAATAGCCTTCTTTGTTGAAACTGAGACTGAGCCATCTAAAATAATAGATTTCAATTGGGACTGGTGATGAACTGCAATCCCCTTGGGGGCTCCCAAGTGGCGCAGTGGTCTAAGACACTGCATCTCAGTGCTAGAGGTGTCACTACAGACAACATTGTTCGAATCCAGACTGTATCACAACCAGCCGTGATTGGGAGTCCCATAGGTCTTCCCACAATTGGCCCAGTGTCGTCCGAGTTTGGCCTGTGTAGGCTGTTATTGTAAATAAGAATTTGTTCTTAACTGACTTGCCAAGTTAAAAATAAATAAATAAACAAACATTTAAAGTGTTTCAACACTGTTAAGTTTTAAACACAGGTTTAATACTTAAACAGTTTGCACTTATGTGCAATTATAAGAATTCAACTGTATATACTAACCAGCGTGAAGGAGAGAGGAGGCACTCAACAAATTCCTGGTCAGAGGTCAAGAGAAAGTAGTGAGAAAGGAGTGTGAGAAAAACTAAACTGTTATTTTTTTTAACCCTTGTTTCTCATTTGAAACCATGTTTTGACGTCACTGGTCATTTGACGGTCATTTGACCGTCTCCTGGTTTTAAGAGCTGGAATTCACAGCTGTCCTGATGTGTTGTGGTGCCAGCCGGCCAGGGATTGGGCTGTGTGTGTGTGTGTGAGTGTATGTGTGTGCATGCGTGTGAGAATGCGTGCGTGCAAGAATGTGTTTGTGTGAGTGAGTGGGCAGAGGAAAGGCTGTGTATGTCTTACTGTTGTAATTTGATTATGAGAGTTTTTGGCTCAGTGTTGACAGTGGAACACACTATTGGCAGCAGGACCTTTGACTGACATCTTGGCTCAAATATTGAGAATATCATCTTTGTTCAAGGGGACAAGGCACTGTTATATTTCATATTGGTTTTCATTTAGAATGCGATGAAGGATGAGGATGAAGTGAGAATCAATATAAACTAGTCTAAATGCAATTGTAACTGTTTATATTAACATGTCTGGCCATTTTATAATTATAATATATTTGGATTAAAATTAATTAAATTTGTGATAGATTGGCATGTGGAAATTGGAAGCAGCTGAGGCACATCTGCATGTTACATGGAACATAGGCTACGTTTGTCTCATGAATTGGAACGTTCTTTTCAAAACAGTAAAAAAAAAAAGATTTCCTGCTATTATTTATCGAGTTCTGAATTATTTTCAAAGTAACTGTCTTGCATTGAGGGATTTGGATATTTGCTGATTTGTATAGCCTATGTGTAAACGTGCATGTGTAATGAGTATGTGCGAATGTCGGATGGAGGCAGAGTGAATGCGGTGGGGGAAATGTACATACAGTATGTGCTCAGGCCCCAGACATAAGGTGCCTGCATGGAACTGAGGCGTCTAGGCGACTGCCTGCCTAAGCTCTTGCTCAAACATTTTTCACCAGGCAGCGCAAAGAACAGCTCCTAGCAGGCACGGCCCCAGGTCCCCTGTTGCCATGACGACCTGCATGCACACTTTCCCCCTCCCGGTCTCCCGGTTTCCATAGCTATGAAGGGAGCAGGAAAGACACTGGAAAAGCGAGAAAAAGGGGCCAAAACAAAAGAGAGCGAGCATTTGAATTTTAATTTAAGTTGGACAAAAAAATAGCGTTTGTGGAGGACACAGCGTGAAGGCTATACTGAACCCAAAGAGGAACCCACATTTAAAAGAAAAAAGAGAGAATGGACAGACAGGAAGATGGAAGGAGGGCAGACAGAGAAAAGGGTCAAGGTTCAAATAGGGTGAGGATGGGAGGAAGAGAAATGATGACATAAAGTGGAGATTTTAGCATGTCAATCTTGGTGGGGGAAAATAATTAATGTGGGATGCATGCCAGCAAAGCCACAACACAACACTAAATACATTAATTGCACTATATAGGTGACAAACGGTGCCCACAAACTGTTAGGGCCTACATAAAGCTGTCCCAACAGCAGAGTCCCAACAACAGTTCCAACATCTGACCACTGCTACACCTGGCTGTCAGCAGAGCCTTGCCTGGCAGCGAAACAGTTCATTCATCCTCATTTACTGCCTTTTTTTAAAAACAAAGCTGATATGGCTGACTTGTTTAAACAAATGTGGTTTCTACTGACAATTGAGATGTACAAACTATGGCATAAGGGGACGACAAGCAGATAAGAGGCAATCCGTAATTTCGATTAAGACATTAATGAGTGAGCTAGGACGGACATAGTCAATATAAATATTTGTTCAGCACTTTTGAATTGTACAGCGACTAACCAGAATAGAAAGAGGAGTGGGAGGCCCCGGTGCACAACTGAGCAAGAGGACAAGTACATTAGTGACTAGTTTGAGAAACAGACGCCTCACAAGTCCTCTTGGCAGCTTCATTAAATAGTACCCGCAAAACACCAGTCTCAATGTCAACAGTGAAGAGGTGACTCCGGGATGCTGGCCTTCTAGGCAGAGTTGCAAAGAAAAAGCCATATCTCAGACTGGCCAATAAAAATAAAATATTAAGATGGGC
Source organism: Thymallus thymallus (assembly GCA_023634145.1). Taxonomy (NCBI): domain Eukaryota; kingdom Metazoa; phylum Chordata; class Actinopteri; order Salmoniformes; family Salmonidae; genus Thymallus; species Thymallus thymallus. Next base: position 7,119,312 of record CM042395.1, read on the forward strand.
AAAAGAACACACACTGGACAGAGGAAGATTGGAAGGCCAGCCTCTTCACTGTTGACGTTGAGACTGGTGTTTTGCGGTACTATTTAATGAAGCTGCCAGTTGAGGACTTGTGAGGCGTCTGTTTCTCAAACTAGACACTCTAATGTACTTGTCCTCTTGCTCAGTTGTGCTCCGGGGCCTCCCACTCCTCTTTCTATTCTGGTTAGAGCCAGTTTGCACTGTTCTGTGAAGGGAGTAGAACACAGCGTTGTACGAGATCTTCAGTTTCTTGGCAATTTCTCGCATGCAAATCATGCTTCATTGACAGCATGGCCAATGTTGAACGTTTATCATTTTAAGCTTGGAAAAGAGACTCTTAATCCCAGACTTGGGACCACACAGCCACTCCACTGAATAGCAGGCTAGTGATTGCTTTGCAATGCTTGCAGTTAGCCACTGATTCCTTCCAAACCACTCATTGTTGAATTTGCGATTTCCAACTTGTTGTGTAATGTTTTTGTCCAATGGCCGATGAGCACCGATATGTTTTATCTATAATTTCTCTTCATTATTTATCTTCAAGGATTTTCGATCTCTACCCTCAAGCTCTTTCCTTAGACTTGGCGGTGACGTAGTGTCCCCATGAGTGACAGAACACTGAGCCAATCACGGCGCAACTAGAGAACATTACCAACACCTACGCTCTGTATCTTTTGGAGACCATGTTTGTATGCAGCCTTTTTTTTTTACATTGTTTGCAAACTGACATGTGACACGTATTAATACCAAAATAACATGCAAAACAGGCAAGCCCAAAAGGTGGCGCCACTGATGACATAAAAGTGACGGTATATGTGGAGGGTAAACAAAGAGAAAGAGTGGGATGGTGGATCTGAGCAATTTGGATTGGGAAAGGGAGTCGGAATTCCTTGCTATAAAGAGTGGGATGGTGGATCTGAGCAATTTGGACTGGTAAAAGGGATTCGGAATGCCTTGTTATAAGAGTGGGAGGGTGGATCTGAGCAATTTGGACTGGGAAAGGGAGTCGGAATTCCTCGCTATAAGAGTGGGATGGTGGATCTGAGCAATTTGGACTGGGAAAAGGGAGTCGGAATGCCTCGCTATAAGAGTGGGAGGGTGGATCTGAGCAATTTGGACTGGAAAAAGGGAGTCGGAATGCCTCGCTATAAGTCAATTATGTTGGCCAAAACACACATCAACAGAGGCCCCATACACACAACCTCGGAACACCCTGAGAACCCAAGCCAAGGGGCCATATGTATTCTATCAGCATACAGGTGAGACCCAGGCGCAGACAACGTTTGGAATAACAAATGTTATTGGGGCAAGCAGAGTTCGGTAATCCAGAGTAGTGGGGCAAAGGTACAAAATTAGCCACTTATCTGGCTAAATCAGTGCATATAAAAATGCAATAGGCTAAGATGTTGAAACTGGGTTGCTGTAGTGCCTCATAGTGTGTGTGTGCTTTTGCATGTCTCATACGCCACATTCACTGTCTGCAGCTGGACTCGGTGTGATAAAACAAAGATGACTCGAGCCCATTTCATCATGTTTCATCAGTGCTTCTTTTATCATGCAGGGTCAGATAGTAAGTTGTAGTTGGCATTTATGACCACTAGATGGGGTTATAATGGGGATATAATGATTTGTTCCCCCTCTATAGATCCTGGCAGATTTGTCTTGAGGCAGGGTTTCCCAAACTAAGGTTTTTGCCTTAGCACTACACAGCTAATTAAAATAATCAAAGCTTGATGATGAGTTGGTTATTTGAATCACCTGTGTAGTGCTAGGGTTACAGTGCCTTCAGGAAGTATTCACACCCCTTGACTTTTTCCACATTTTGTTGTGTTACAAAGTAAAATGTATTTTTTATAAATTATCTACACAAAATAATCTGTAATGTCAAAGTGAAAGATTTTTAAAAAATGTATTATTAAGAATTTATGGAAAAAAAAACACTAATATATATTTATTAGATAACTACCACCAGGTAGCCCAGTGGTTAGAGTGTTTGGCCTGTAACTGAAAGGTTGCTGGATCGAACCCCCGAGCTGACAAGGTAAAAATCTGTCGTTCTGCCCCTGAACATTGAAAATAAGAATTTGTTCTTAACTGACTTGCCTAGTAAAATAAAGGTAAAAAAACCCTGAGTCACTATATGTTAGAATCACCTTTGGCAGTGATTACTGCTATGAGTCTTTCTGGTTAAGTCTCTTAAGAGCTTTGCACACCTGGATTCTACAACATTTGCCAATTATTTTATAAAAAAATTCTTCAAGCTCTGTCAAGTTGGTTGTTGATCATTGCTAGACAGCCAAATCCAGCCAAAGATTTTCAAGTCGATTTAAGTCCAAAATATAACTAGGTCACTCGGGAACTTTTAATGTCGTCTTGGTAAGCAACTTGTGTTTTAGGTAATTGCCCTACTGTAAGATGAATTTGTCTCCCAGAGTCTGTTGAAAAGCAGACCGAACCAGGTTTCCCTCTAGGATTTTGCCTGAGCTTAGCTCTATTCCATGTATATTTATCCTATAAAAACTCCCTAGTCCTTGCCGATGACAAGTATACCCATAACATGATGCAGCCACCACCATGCTTGAAAATATGAAGAGTGGTACTCAGTGATGTGTTGTGTTGAATTGCACCAAACATAACGCTTTTTCTATTCAGGATATAAAGTTAATTTCTTTGCCACATTTTTGGCAGTTTTACTAGTGCCTTTTATTGCAAACAGGATACGTGTTTTGGAATATTTTATTCTGTACAGGCTTCCTTCTTTTCACTCTGTACTTTATGTTAGTATTGTGGAGTAACTACAATGTTGATCCATTTATTGTTGGACCTTAATTGTATGTAGATAGATAGATAGATAGATAGATAGATAGGTAGGTAGGTAGGTAGGTAGGTAGGTAGGTAGGTAGGTAGGTAGGTAGGTAGGTAGGTAGGTAGGTAGGTAGGTAGGTAGGTAGGTAGGTAGGTAGGTAAGTAGGTAGGTAGGTAGGTAGGTAGGTAGGTAGGTAGGTAGGTAGGTAGGTAGGTAGGTAGGTAGGTAGGTAGGTAGGTAGGTAGGTAGGTAGGTAGATAGATAGATAGATAGATAGATAGACCACTGCAAATAAGATTGACTGTGGTGGGGGTACAGAGATGGGGTAGTCATTTAAAAATCATGTTAAACACTATTATTGCACACAGAGTGAGTCCAGAGTGAGTCCATGAAACGTATTATGTGACCTGAACTTATTTAGGCTTGCCATAACAAAAGGGTTGAATACTTATTGACAAGATATTTCAGCTTTTCATTTTTAATTAATTTGTAAACATTTCTAAAAACATAATTCCACTTTGACATTATGGGGTAATGTGTATAGATCAGTGACACAACATCTCAATTTTAACCATTTTAAATTCATGCGGTTATACAACATAATATGGAAAAAGTCAAGGGGTGTGAATACTTTCTGAAGGCACTATATACAGTGGCAAGATAAAGTATGTGAACCCTTTGGAATTACTATTGGAATTACCAACAATAGACAAACACAGTGTGCTTAAACTAATAACACACAAAATATTGTATTGTTCTTGTCTATATCGAATACACCATTTAAACATTCACAGTGTAGGTTGAAAAAGTAGGCGAACAAAAGAGATCTCAGAAGACCTAAGATTAAGATTTTTTGACTTGCATAAAGCTGGAAAGAGTTACAAAAGTATCTCTAAAAGCCATGATGTTCATCAGTCCAAGGTAATACAAATTGTCTATAAATGGAGAAAGTTCAGCACTGTTGCTACTCTTCCTAGGAGTGGCCGTCCTGCAAAGATGATTGCAAGAGCACAGTGCAGAATGCTCAGTGAGGTTAAGAAGAATCCTAGTGTCAACTGAAGACTTACGGAAATCTCTGAAAATAACATCTCTGTTGACAAGTCTACGATACAATTAAAGTCGGAAGTTTACATACACCTTAGCCAAATACATTTAAGTTTTTCACAATTCCTGACATTTAATCCTGGTAAAAATTCCCTGTCTTAGGTCAGTTAGGATCATCACTTTATTTAAAAAATGTGAAATGTCAGAATAATAGTAGAGAGAATTATTTATTTCAGCTTTTATTTCTTTCATCACATTCCCAGTGGGTTTACATACACTCAATTAGTATTTGGTAGCATTGCCTTTAAAATTGTTTAACTTTGGTCAAACGTTTCCGGTAGCCTTCCACAAGCTTCCAACAATAAGTTGGGTGAATTTTGGCCTATTCCTCCTGACAGAACTGGTGTAACTGAGTCAGGTTTGTAGGCCTCCTTGCACTTTTTCAGTTCTGCCCACAAATGTTCTATAGGATTGAGGTCAGGGCTTTGTGATGGCCACTCCAATACCTTGAGGGATGTTTGTTGTCCTTAAGCCATTTTGCCACACCTTTGGAAGAATGCTTGGGGTTATTGTCCATTTGGAAGACCCATTTGCGAACAAGCTTTAACTTCCTGACTGATGTCTTGAGATGTTGCTTCAATATATCCACATAATATTCCTTCCTCCTGCAGCAATGCACCCCCACAACATGATGCTGCCACCCCCTTGCTTTACGGTTGGGATGGTGTTCTTTGGCTTGCAAGCCTCCCCCTTTTTCCTCCAAACATAACGATGGTCATTATGGTCAAACAGTTATATTTTTGTTTAATCAGACCAGAGGACATTTCTCCAAAAAGTACGATCTTTGTCCCCATGTGCAGTTGCAAACCGTAGTCTGGCTTTTTTATGGCGGTTTTGGAGCAGTGGCTTCTTCCTTGCAGAGCGGCCTTTCAGGTTATGTCAATATAGGACTCGTTTTACTGTGGATATAGATACTTTTGTACCTTTTTCCTCCAGCATCTTCACAAGGTCCTTTGCTGTTGTTCTGGGATTGATTTGCACTTTTCGCACCAAAGTACGTTCATCTCTAGGAGACAGAACGCGTCTCCTTCCTGAGCGGTATGACGTCTGCGTGGTCCCATGGTGTTTATACTTGCGTACTATTGTTTGTATATATGAACGTGGTACCTTCAGGCATTTGGAAATTGCTCCCAAGGATGAAACAGACTTGTGGAGGTCTACATTTTATTTTCTGAATTCTTGGCTGATATCTTTTGATTTTCCCATGATGTCGAGCAAAGAGGCACTGAGTTTGAAGGTAGGCCTTGACATACATCCACATGTACACCTCCAATTGACTCAAATGATGCCAATTAGCCTATCAGAAGCTTCTAAAGCCATGACATAATTTTCTGGAATTTTCCAAGCTGTTTAAAGGCACAGTCAACTTAGTGTATGTTAACTTCTGACCCACTGGAATTGTGATATAGTGAATTATAAGTGAAATAATCTGTCTGTAAACAATTGTTGGAAGAATTACTTGTGTCATGCACAAAGTAGATGTCCTAACCGACTTTACTATAGTTTGTTAACATGAAATCTGTGGAGTGGTTGAAAAATGAGTTTTAATTAATTCAACCTAAGTGTATGTAAACTTCTGACTTCAACTGTACGTAAAACACTAAACAGGAATAGAGTTCATGGGAGGACACCACGGAAGAAGCCACTGCTGTCCAAAAAAAACATTGCTGCACGTCTGAAGTTTGCAAAAGAGCACCTGGATGTTCCACAGTGCTACTGGCAAAATATTCTGTGAAGAGATTAAACTAAAGTTGAGTTGTTTGGAAGGAACACACAACACTATGTGTGGAGAAAAAAAGGCACAGCACACCAACATCAAAACCTCATCCCAACTGTTAAGTATGGTGGAGGGAGCATCATGTTTTGGGGCTGCATTGCTGCCTCAGGGACTGGACGGCTTGCCATCATAGACGGAAAAATGAATTCCGAAGTTTATCAAGACATTTTGCAGGAGAATGTGAGCCTATCTGTCTGCCAATTGAAGCTCAAATGAAGTTAGGTGATGCAACAGGAGGACCACACAAAACACAGAAGTAAATCAACAACAGAATGGCTTCAACAGAAGAAAATACGCCTTCTGGAGTGGCCCAGTCAGAGTCCTGACCTCAACCCGATTGAGATGCTGTGGCATGACCTCAAGAGAGCGGTTCACACCAGACATCCCAAGAATATTGCTGAACTGAAAGAGTTTTGTAAAGAGGAATGTTCCAAAATTCCTCCTGACCGTTGTGCAGGTCTGATCTGCAACTACAGAAAACGTTTGATTAAGGTTATTGCTGCCAAAGGAGGATCAACCATTTATTAAATCTAAGAGTTCACATACTTTCCCCACCCTGCGCTGTGAATGTTTGCACGGTGTGTTCAATATGTAGACATGAAAAACGTATAATTGTTTGTGTGTTACTAGTTTAAGCAGACTGTGTTTGTCTATTGTTGTGACTTAGATGAAGATCAGATCAAATGTTATGACCAATTTATGCTCGCATACTTTTTCTTGCCACTCTATGTGATTGGTGGGATATCCTAAGTCTTGACTGTATCAGCTATTCTTATTATCCGACGACGGTAAAGATAGCACTGTTTATGGAGGGATATCTTATAAGTCCTTAAAATGAACAGTGGTCAAGCAGTCAGTGGATCTGCTGATATACCGTAAACTGGATGTCATCCGAGTCACATCACCTTCCTTGAGTTCATTCCCATTACTATTACCACTTCCTGTTTTGGTGGTGATCCATGTGTGTGTGTGTGTTTACAGTATGTGTGTGTGTGTGTGTGTGTGTGCACTGCTGCGGGAGCCAATGGACGGTCAACAACAATATCTGCTCTCCTGCTTTGCTTCATTTAACCAACTCTAGACTCAGTCAGTGCGACTCGACTCAGTGTGTGGTGTCTGTGTGCTTGCCAGGTTTGATGGCTGAAGGGCTACACTGTGTGGGTTTGTATGTTTGTATTCATACAAAGCATTCATGACTGTGGATAATTGGATGTGCGTGTGTGTGTTTGTAAAGAGAGAAGAAGTGGGGGGCTGACAGAAAGAAACTGACAGACGTCTAAGAAAAAAAAAAAGAAAAAAAAAGTTGCTCTCAATAATTCAGCCTGAACTCAGCATCTCTCTCCCTCTTTGCTTCTCTTCCTACATTTACATAATTCAGCCTGAACTCAGCATCTCTCTCCCTCTTTGCTTCTCTTCCTACATTTACATAATTCAGCCTGAACTCAGCATCTCTCTCCCTCTTTGCTTCTCTTCCTACATTTACATAATTCAGCCTGAACTCAGCATCTCTCTCCCTCCTTGCTTCTCTTCCTACATTTACATAATTCAGCCTGAACTCAGCAACTCTCCCTCCTTGCTTCTCTTCCTACATTTACATAATTCAGCCTGAACTCAGCATCTCTCTCCCTCCTTGCTTCTCTTCCTACATTTACATAATTCAGCCTAAACACAGCATCTCTCTCCCTCCTTGCTTCTCTTCCTACATTCTGGGGAGAAAAATAAGTCTTTGTCGTTTCTTCTTATCCCTATTTATTTTGTGATGTTCTTGTATTATATAATACTCAGACTGAACCAATCAGTTGCGGATGGATTATAAAGTTGATCTTCTTCTTCTAGTCATGTCTGTATTATTCACAGTACTGAGGACATGGGCATGGAGAGATGATGTCAGGTTGATGTCAGGTCAGACAAGGAAGCTCTGTGACAGTACAGTATGTCAGGTCAGACTAGGAAGCTCTGTGACAGTACAGTATGTCAGGTCAGACTAGGAAGCCCTGTGACAGTACAGTATTGGTCAGACTAGGAAGCTCTGTGACAGTACAGTATGTCAGGTCAGGAAGCTCTGTGACAGTACAGTATGTCAGATCAGGAAGCTCTGTGACAGTACAGTATTGGTCAGACTAGGAAGCTCTGTGACAGTACAGTATTGGTCAGGGTAGGGCTTGGAGAAAGCTCTATGGCAGGTATCCCTCTACTGACATGTCTGGACTTCTGAGATCCCCATACACACAGACGTCTCCTGCCCCACCCATAGGCCTACTACACACAGCCTCCCATTTTATGGACGTCGGACACAACACACGTCGGTCTCACCTGTCTAGATACCCTTACCTCTTGTCGATGGTATAGGCTACTGTGAACATGCCATTCATTGATTATACTAGGCTATAGATGAGCAGATATAGGATTAGGTCTATGGGATGTTATGGAACTTTATCACCCTGAGATTAAATGAGACAATGGATCCAGGCCAGTGATATCTATTGATGTTTTTGTATATTTATTGAATGATTGGCTTTACCTGTGTGTCCTGGTGTGGCACCCTGACACATAATGTGTGGTGGTAGCTGTGCAGCCAGCCCCCTTATTGTGTGCACTTATTTTTCTGGGTAGACTGTGCCTTAAATTACTATCTTGATTTTAGTCTCCATGCAAGAAATAAGAGATTGAGAAAATACAACACATTATTTTAAACTGGTGTGATGGGTGTGGATTGTTGTTGGAACAGTGGACCTTTTCTGGTCTCAACTGGCATGGTATTACATTCCATTGCCGTTAGAAGGCAGGCTCAGCATTGGTTCAGTCCAAGACAAAAGCAACTATCCTCAAAGCTGATTACTGGACACGCCATCTTTTTAAGTAAAAGGAGGTGCCGTTACACCGTTCGGAATACCACCGAGGGGCGCTCCAACCCTACTTTACGCATATGTGTGCCGCGGCAGCCATCTATTGACCTACAGCGATACATTTCCTCTGGTGTAGGTTTCTGGCTTGGCCGGTAGCGAGGGATGGATGACAGCCACTGCAGGAAGAATAGAGAAACCTGAGCGCGAGAGGAGAGAGAGGGAGGGAGGGAAGAAGAGAGACAGGCGGAGAGTCGCAGCACACAAGCCGTGACTTTATAGAAGCGGCCATTGCGCTGGGAAGAAGCATGCAGAGGAAGCCAAAGCGGTTTCATTGAATAAAGACATCGACAAAAGGGGATACACGAAACGGCGTCCAGATACTATTTCAGTGGAGCCTCTCTTCTGATTTCGGAAGGAGCCAGCCCACTACAACCCCCACTTGCCTTTACGCAGACACGCTTCAGGGGCGCGCTCACGCCACGAATAAAATACATTCGCCGGGTAGGAAGGAAGCTGAAGGGATTGAGTTCAAAGAACACGGCGAACGATGCTCCTGATATTGTGGCTTGGCGGACACAATGGGCCGATATATTCAACTGAATATTGGTAGGCTATAACGTTCACATAGACATAGGCATTTATTTGATCTAGGATCAAAACCAAGGTTGGAGCTTTCTGTTGCCTATTTTTTTCCCCCCCTCACGTATAGCATTCAAACTAGGGATGACTAGACTTGTCAAGTGAACCGCTTTACTTTTGCTTCAACCAATTAATTGGCCTCGCGAATAGCTACATTCACAAGCAAACACCGGAGAGGAGCAGCACATCCACCGTGGCTTTCAAAGCAAAACGGATTTGACAGCTGCGTTGGCGAGGAGAGGAGCCGGATCCACCGTCCTGGATTACTGCAGTAGTGGGCCATTCGGCTTCTGGCCACTGGTAATAGAGGCACCATGGCCGGCTTCATCCCGGGTTTACTGCCGACCAACCATTCCCAGGAAAAGGAATTCGCCCAGGCATACGAAGATGTTCTGGAGAGATACAAAGGTAAGGAATAAGAAAGAAGGAGTGGGCCCTGGTTTGAGTTGATCTTCGGCGAGACAGCGGGACTATGTCATTATCTGGATTGTTTCATTGTTTACATTTTTGGTGAATATGCTACACTCGCTGTGCAACTATTTAAAATGTTTTTGTCAAACCAACTGCGTACGTTTCTAGTCTGATCTTGCAGTTGTATTGTGTCATCCAGACGTCAAAGGAAGCAGTTTTATAAAGTCTCATGCCAGCTAACGTCAAGGAATTTACCCAATGACATGAACTGTTGTGCATTGAGATTATTCCAAAGACGCGATAAACTGTGGAATTAAATAGTTAATTCCACAGTTTCTCCCCTTTGGTTGCACACATTATAACATGGTTCTTAGTTTTAATAAGTAAAATGCTACATAGCCTGAAACCAACCCAGTTTTTGGACCTTCTCCACCATGTTACCGCCAGCATTGAGACTTGATGTTTCATAATCCCGATGACAAGGCCGCTTTAAAAACGAATGCCTCTACTGAAATTGACCGTGATGGAGACGGGGGGGAGGGAAGGTTGAGGGACCGGGGGACGGGTTGATGGCAATTGACGTTGGTGACATCTGTGATGCTTGGGACCAGATGAAAGGGGATCCTTTTTATATTATTGATTATTGTAATTAAATGCGACTGTTTGGGGTTTGAGTAGTGTGTGTATGTGGTAGGGAGAGCACAAGTAAGTAGTAGTTATTTCATAATAATCATATAAAAAAACACTAACTATATATCTGTTCCAGAGGCGGAAACAGCTGGGAAAATATTATATTAATAAAAGGTTGTTGCAGTTATGCTATGGCAACAGAGCATATCGTTATTTGGAGGGTGGGACCTACAATTATTCTTGGCACAGAGTGAAAGGTGTATAGACATGGCTAATGACAAAATGAAACACAAAACCACATAGCTGAACATCTGTGGGCTGCTTACTGCTTTTCTACACACACACACACACACACGCACACACACACAACCATTTTGAGTGGCCATTCAACATGTTGCTCATTCATTGTCACTGATGGCAAGCTTGTATAATGGCAGTAATAGCTGGTTTTATGTCAAGAATATATCTAATATGTCAGTGTGTCATTCAGCCACTAGGTTTTCTCATTGCATCAATAAATTAGTACTTGGTAACATTTTTATAATCAGTGGGGCTACATCCGTTACCGCTCCGGCATGAACACACACACAGACAGACAGACAGACAGACAGACACATGTTAATGCAAAGTGGATGCATTTATAACTCCATTTGCAGATAGCAATTACAGAACAGTAACATGTTTCATGTTGATAAATGTAAAATTGAATTATATAACTGACAGGCAATATATTTTTTGAGACATAGTCAACACCTCACAGCCAATGAACAGAATTGTGGCTACTATGTTGAACATGTTTTTAGCCTACATTGTAACCAAACTTGGAATGGTTGAGTCACACTGATGTGTAGTTAAACTTCCTTGTCATTACTTCCAATAAGGACACTAAAACCAGTGTTTCCCCTAAAAATATACCTTGGTGTGGGGCATAGACCCAGAAGTAACCTGTAGTAGAATCTTCCTTGGGGTGCCAAAGCCCTCAATCTAACCAGAACCATTAGATGCTTGACTCTGTTTTCTGTCAACACGAAGCTATATTACAGCTTGTCCTTTCTATACCAAAGGTAGTGTACACAATATAACACACACCCACTGTATAGAGGTCATACATCTTTGTGTTTACTATCCCTTCTTGTGGTCTGACTGTGTGTACGCATGTGTGATGGGCTTTTCAACCACATGTCACTTGTGGCAGTTGCATGAAGAAAGGAGTGGGGAAATGGGAGCTCAGTCGGGTGGTGACTGCATGGCTTGACTAATTAGAAGAGGCTATATGATACCATTTTAAATCATTCATTAGTGTGCGTTTCTGTGTTCCACTGTGTGTTCTTCAGGGAGTTGACGAGTTCTCAATAACAATTGACAGGATATCCAGTAGCTGAGCACAAGGAAAAAGCACAGGGAGGTGATTCATAAAATGGACACCCACACATGTCACTTAAGCGTGAGTGGACAGGCGCACACACACCACTGAGAGCAGGTGGCCCAAGACTGACACCAGTTTCAGGGGCTAGCTAAAACTAACAGACATAAAAAATTATTTAAACTTGGTTCCACCTAAAAGTTTAGGAAAAACGAGCCTAGGAAAGCTAGGCTTGCAAGGAAACCAGAGGGAAAAAGTTCAATTTAGTTGAGAAGTTCGAGACTTAACTTCAGGCCTCTTGTTCCACCACTTCTAGTTCCCCCCACATTGCTTAGCCTAAATGGAACATTCCAGACTGTCTCTATGTGCAGTTCAACAAGACAGATCCACAACCTCCCTGACCTGAGGGGTTTCCATCCATCCAGGCTTGTTGTTGCCACCCATTTAATGTGCCCTCTTGCCCGCTCGCATGGGAACTCATGTTAGCTCTCTGCTGTGACTATGCATGTTTCCACAGCTACTAATAGGCCTTGGAATCGCCAGGGACCTCATTATACGATATTATCACAATTCTTATTATCACAATACTTATTATCATGATACCCCCCCCCCCCCCCCCCCCACACACACACACATGCTTCACACAGATTTTAACTTGCACAGTCCCAGACCCCACACTCACACATACTGTGCATATTCTGACGGAGTCAGCGAGCGGAAACTGACAGAAGAATATCAGGAAATGTTTGTATTTCCTCTCTTGAGTCCCCAATTTAATAAAAATGTTATGGCATACAGGAAGTGACCGGTCGTTTGAGGCCTGTTCTTCCTGTCTCTCCGATTTCACCACACGCAGACATGTACAGTACCCACTGTCTTTCCACTGTGTCATTAAACTCTATCTATGCGCTGCTTTGAATATTACGGTGTTTGTGGCCTGTGAAAACTGATACCACTTAGTCGGTTCAGCTGGCTGGACTTGAATTAGGGGTGAATTGGGGAAACAGTCTGGGAAAAGAGGTTGTAACATTACATTCGATCTGTAACTGACTGGAGTTAAGTGCGGAAAGTCCCACATTTTTCCATAATGGGTTTTGGTTATTGAAAACGTAACCTCCCCTGGTTTTGGGACTGACAATGTGCCCTGGAAAGAGAACGAGAGGGGCAGGAGAGGAGGAACTGAGGCAGACGAGTGAACGATTTGGATGGAGGGGTTGGATCGTTACAACTGGATTTTTTTTCCCCCCCACGTGGCCTAGTTTCCTTCCCCCGAATCCCCATTTCCTGTTTTACCTCTGCTCACATGGTAGAATGCGGCATGCATGAACACAACCCCTCATTCCTCCCTCTATCATTCTATCTCTCTGGATTTTTCTCTCTCTTACACTTAGTCATCCTTACATATCAGCCTGTCTCCGTCTCTGTGAATGGAATAAACTCCCTGTTTTCAGCAGTCTCTCTCTCTCTCTCTCTAGGCTCTTCCTCCTCAGGGCTTCATTGCATAACTGATCTCCAGCTGATTTTTGGAAACATGATCAATGCTGGTGTGTGTAATGAACAGTGCTTCTTCTCTAACACAGCACAGGGCCTGCATTCATAACTGTAAGACTGTGTGTCTGTAAACTGGGCCAGATTGGGCTCAGTCCCAATGTTGTCTGAATGTTAATGCAATGTTGGCTTTAGGCTCTTGCACATGTGTACTCCTATAGGGTGTGTGTGTGTGTGTGTGTGTGTGTGTGTGTGTGTGTCCCCTCTCTGCAGGGCCGTTGGAGCGGTGCCTTGAATAGAATCGATAATGAGTCTCCAGCCGGCCAGAGAAGTAGAGAGAGCAGCTCTACTGTGATATCTGGACCGCTCCTGTCACACACACACACACACACACACACGTGTTTGTGATGTGAGTGGAGGGGTGTGTGTGTGTGTGTGTGTGTGTATAAAATGGAGGGGGTAGAGATGTCAAGATGAAGGGAGATGGGGTGGGGGTTAAGCGCATCACTGCTGAGCGAGAGGGAGGGATGGAGAGATCGAGAGGGGTGGAGAGAACCTGTTAATTAATTAATCATGGAGTCCTGTGTTAAAAGCACCATGGGGGGACCGAGGCCTGGAGAGCATTGATTTCAGATGGATGCACAGAAGAGCCGCTCTGCCTGGCTGTCCCTAGCAACACACACGCAGAACTGGTGTTCCCCTTTCCCGACCATGGAGCTCTACTTACATCCTGTCTGTGCCTCTGTCTGTAACACCATGCAGTATTAGCGTAGGTGTTCAGGGGAATAAAGATGTGGTAAACTATAGGGGAATGTTAATGCACTATGCAGGTCTTAATACTGGGATTACCTGATGTTCTCTCTCTCCTATTACATTTCTCTGCAAAGGTGCAGGTGCTGCAAAGCAGCTAAGAGAAAGATTCTCCCCGTTTCTCCCTATATTCCTCCCTTTCATTATCTCTCTCTCTCTCTCCTCCTCTCTCTCGCTCTTCCTCTGACTTGGATAGGAGCCAGATGAGGTTCTGCAAAGCAGCTATGACGAGGCTGCATTTCTCACAGAAACCCTCCTATGTGCCCCAGTCAAGTGTTTCTGTACGGGTCCAAGGTGTGGTTTACGGAGCCTTGGTACCCGTCTGTGACATCATGCCACTCCTTGTCATGTTTGGAATGATATCACAAACTGGGGTCTGGGACCAGGCTATGGATTAGGTGAGGATTGACCGAGTCGGTAAGATTCTAGATCAGTCGGTGACTATCTCAGTCCAGTATTGTTGTTTACCAGTCTATGTTACTATGTGTGATTTTGTGACTAAGAGTTGTGAGAACCTGCTGGCGAATGGCCCGTGACTGGAGGTGTTGGTCCCGCCATGACAGGACAGTAGGTCACATATCACGGCTACCATGCCGTCACAGGTCACACTGTTGTTAGGTCAGACACACACACACACACACACACACACACACAGACACAGACAGATGCATTGAGAGTACGAGGGGAATTCATTTGAACCCTGAACCAATAGGAAATGATGTATCCAGTATTGGGCTGACTGTGTGTGCACGTCAGACTAATCACTCTTGCCGTTCTGCGACGGTGCCTGTTAGTCCTTTCGCAGTGTGTTTGCAGTCTGAGCCTGTCTGTGTGTGTGTGTGTGTGGCAAATTTGACATTCAAGTCAGTTCCAATGGTTAATATGTGGTGATCCCAACGGGGCGTCCCACAGACAGACCTCCTGCAGAGACAGCCCTAATCTCATTCATCCACTTTACTACACCGCAGTATCTCCCTATGAAAAGTCAGCCAGGACACCCCCACCGACCGGGGCGCAGTGGAACGGCCCACTCCTGCTTAGCATTCCTCTGCTTGATGTGGCACCTTCCATTTACTCCACTGGCCTAATCGGAGGGGGATGTTTTGGTGCTTATGTGACTGTGACATAATGCCTGCAACATGGAGAGAAATATGCAACACTTAGGTATAATGTGTGGGGATATTTGGGGCCTACTGTGTTGGTATATTTTCCTTTTATAGAGATACAGTATAACGTGGTTATTTATTTTAACAGATGCTTTAATCCAAAGAGTATAAGCCACTTATAGTTCATACATATTTTCAGTAGGTGGCCCATGTGGTACTCAAACCTCCAACTTTAGTGTTGCAGCACCATGCAACCAAATTAACGTTCGGAATCTTTTGACTACCTTGTGTTTCAGCCAATACCATGGATGTGGTGTTTATGAACATTTGCCCGTTGAAGACCTTGGACAGTAATGTATCTGCTATTGGCTAAAATACCCAAATCAGGTTGTTTATGAGCTTCCTGCTTTTTGTGCGTGGTTTAAATGTGTTTAAATATGAGAGTTATTAGAATATGGCAAATCTGAGTAAATGATTGCATTTTATCCTTGCTGGCTTTCACGGGCTACTTGAGACATTAAACAGAGCATACAGGCTTTCACCAATTTATTAATGCGTAGATTTGCCTAAATGGGCGTGACATCATTATGTCCAGCTGTTTTGATCACACTATAGTTAAATGGAAACTCACCCTAGCAGGAAATTGTCGCATCTATATTCTATGCAAACGTTCTAAATGTCGACGAAAGATCACAGCGCACGTTAATGGAGACATGGCTAGTGATGATTGATTGAAAACCTTTATTGCCCATTTAGAAACGGAAGGACTTCAGCTACATTGGCTTTACGTGGTCATAGAAACACATGTACAGTGCAGTATCACCAGAACCCCTCACACATACAGTAGTAGGACATATATTAGTGAGGAAGTGTGCAGAATACAGTAGTCACCCCTCACTCCTTGACAAAGCGTTCATCGTGCCTTTCCTGTGAGAGAACTGCCCTCCCTCCCCTCCCTCTGTTGGTGTGCTAGGGCCACAGACCGTGTTCAGAGACGCGGTTGGTGGTGTTCTTTCACTCGCTTCACTCCACCTCTTCATCCTAGTCATGTCTGATTACCTTTAGAGTGGACCTCTTTGTCTTTCGTCTCTCATCCTCCCCTCTTTCTCACCCTCCCTTCCCCCTCCTCGCCGTTTCTCGTCTGGCATTCTCTGTCTCGGCCTCATCTCTTTATCTGTGTGTGTGTCTCTCTCTCTCTCTCCCTGCTCTTCCCCTCTGCATGTCTTTACTAGGTCTGTAGTGGTAATCTGTTGTGGACTCCATCTTTGTTAACAGGCTTTGCTCCTAATTGAGACTAAAATGATTAGCCTGCAGGCAGTGATGTCTACGTGTGTGTGTGTGTTGTAATAATAATTTGGTGGGTGCCTATTTTTCCTCAGTGGGGTCACTGCCAGGGTCTGCCATTATCAACGGCGACCCTGGAGCAATTA
The DNA here is from genome assembly GCA_023634145.1 of Thymallus thymallus. Taxonomy (NCBI): domain Eukaryota; kingdom Metazoa; phylum Chordata; class Actinopteri; order Salmoniformes; family Salmonidae; genus Thymallus; species Thymallus thymallus. The sequence goes on from CM042395.1 coordinate 7,135,740, forward strand.
AAATTGTAAATGTTTTATTGTCACATACACCAGATAGGTGCAGAGAAATGTGTTGTCTTACAGGGTCAGCCATATTAGTAAGGGTTAAGTGCCTTGCTCAAGGGCACATTGGCAGTTGTGATTTCACCTTGTCGGCTAAGGGATTCGAACTAGTAACCTTTTGGTTACTGGCCCAACGCTCTAAATGCTAGGCTTGCTGCAGCCCCGTGCCTGTGTGTGCGCATATCTCTGCTTGCCACCACTTGTACATGCCATATCCTGTCTATTTAAAAGAAGAATATTTATTTAATTGAATTACCACTGCCAGTACAATACCGGTGAATCATTTTCCATTGGAACAAAATCTTTTCTATAATTTGTTATGAAGCAATGGTAAATTGATAGATTAGGTGGTTTTCATTTTATTAACTGGTAATTCATTTATGCAATTCTTATTTTATATTAGATTTGTATCGCTCACGTGTTTACCTCTAAATCCTGACCTTTCTTTGTTAATGCAGGTCTTATAAATGTTCCATTTGTTGTTCTCTACTTTGGCATCAGATTATATTAAAGACAAGGGAGACTTATTGAGGTCCTCAAGGTGACTTAAAGATCTTCCACTTATCTTCTCTGTCATTCTGTTGCAATTACGGCCCACGTGCAGCATGCTTTCCAAACAAGGTCGCGTGCTCGCCTTGGGGCCTACGTGAAATAATCAAGTCTTTTGTTGATAGAAATGTACATCTAGCCTAGGCCCAAACCCTAAGTGGGCTCAAGGCATGCAAACAGTTACAATCATGAATCATATTGGAATGTTACTATTATATACTTGAGAGAGAAATGCCACAAACATGACACATTAAGGCATAGTTTCTAAAATATGTTATTTTTGGTAATACAACTATCATCTTCACACTGGGACTAGAGAGGGTGGAACAGTGAGGCAAGGGACACATGCAGTACAGTGAGCTCCAGACAGAATCCCTGCCTGTTGACAGAAAGGGAAAGAAAGAAAGAAAGGGAAAGAAAGAAAGAAAGGACGTGTTGAATGAGGAGGAGGGAAGAGGCTCTGAATTGGAAGCTGATTCCCGGATTACAGAGGAGGGGTGAAGATGACTCTCTAATTACAGGAAAAGCATGTGAGAGACAAGGAACATGGAGAAACTAGAGCAGGGTAGTCTTTTTGGGAATTGGGTTAAATGTCATTTAGCTCGTTTCAGGGAAGGTGAAAAAGCTGATGAAGTGAATAGGTAATTTCAAATTAATTGATTGAGTTGTACTCCATCTCCATGTATTTCCCACCATTTTAAAATGGATTTTAGCCCAATCCCGATTAGGAAGCATTTGACCAAATCCTCACCTCACCTCCCCTACCTCTATTTACCCATAGTTTAAGCATTACGAGCACATTTGCAGAACATTTCCGCTAAAGAACTCAAACTGTAACCGAGCGATTTATTCTAAAAGCCAGCACAGAAAGACATGTCTTTTTAATGCGAGGTCACCTTTCCCTCCCGACAGACAGACAGACAGACAGACAGACAGACAGACAGACAGACAGACAGACAGACAGACAGACAGACAGACAGACAGACAGACAGACTGGGTGAAATGCCTCGGTCTCTCAACTGTGTGTTCATAATGAATGTCTGTGGTTTAGATAAGACCAATATAGCGGCTAAGTGGTGGTGATGAAACCGTGGCTGACTCGTCTGACAGTGGACACAGTGATGGATTGTACCACTTTACCTTCCTGTCTGTGTTTTCGCTACTACCGCTCTGAAAGTCAGTGGGTCTACGGTAGTGGGGGGGTGTATGTAAAGATTTTTGTGTTTGCATGGTCTGTGTGTGCTTGTCTGAGCATGTGCCGCTGTGCTAGTCTGTTAAGGTGTTTGTATTGAGTGAATGTGTACCTGTGTGCTTGTCTGTTAAGGTGTTTGTATTGAGTGAATGTGTACCTGTGTGCTAGTCTGTTAAGGTGTTTGTATTGAGTGAATGTGTACCTGTGTGCTTGTCTGTTAAGGTGTTTGTATTGAGTGAATGTGTACCTGTGTGCTTGTCTGTTAAGGTGTTTGTATTGAGTGAATGTGTACCTGTGTGCTTGTCTGTTAAGGTGTTTGTATTGAGTGAATGTGTACCTGTGTGCTTGTCTGTTGGTGTGCGTGCTAGGGCCGGGACGATACCAGTATCACGATACTCGTTAATATCGTGGCAAGGAAACAAAACACAAAGCAGGTTTAACTTCTTTAGGAAAACAGGCCTATTGCATGCTCATGCAAACATTGTATTTGTGTGTGTGTGCAAGAGTTAATCTGTTGGAGGGGGGAGGGTCTGTCTCTGCCCCCTCCTCTAATCACCCAGTTTTGTCCACAGAGTGCAGTGTAACGCTCCGCGCCATGCTGGGTGCCCACCAGGCTGGGTGGCATCATGCCGTCTGCTCAGATCCTTCAAGTAGGCATGCGACCTCTGTCCTTTCTCCCTCTCTTTCTTCTCTCTTTACCAAGAGGAGCGAGAGAGTGAGAAAATGAATTAGTGATGCTGTTGGAAAGACGGAGGTAGGTGGAGGAGGAGGAGGAGCAAGGTTCAGGGTGAGCTGCTACTGGCAGATAGACCAAGGCTATAAAGGCCATGGGAAATCAGGGTCACAGCAGAGCAGCACACACATGCTCCCGCTCAATGGCAGATGAAAGAGAAATCGAGTGTTTTGAATGACTGAGACAGACTTATATCGCTGGGCTGTTAGCTCAAGCTGTATTAGCATATAGCTACGTTGGCTAAAATCAATGCTAGCTAAAATCCCTTTAGGCTGGTTTGTGCTCTTTAATGGAAGCACATGGCTGTTGTACCTCTGAATATAATCTGGCGTTTCTTTTCACTTTAAAATGTATGCCAAGCAAAAACTATTGATTTTCAAAGTTTAACAAACAATGCAAGTCTATGCACAAGGACTACTTTTAACGATTTTCCACAGAAAAATGTACAAAATAGAATTTGTTGGAAGAACTTTGGTAACTGACTTTAGTAAAATCTCCCTCAAGTTTTTGTGCGACCAAGTTTCCCAAAGCTCTGTTAAATATCTGCACCGAATTAAGATTCAAACATGTCTGCAGAAATAATGAGGTGTCAGCGATGACATGGCACCTCGAGTTTGAAAAATATCTCTTTTGGTTATTAAACTACAGTAAGTGAAGTAGATTTGCACCCGGTAACAGAATTATAGTAACGGAATTACATCATGGGTCCCTGATCTGTACTACACAGAAATGCATAATTATGGATATTAATGTTCTTCTCAAGTTTGGACATCGCAGCACAGCAGATCGCAGTACAATGCATCACAGCAGATCAGACTAGGGTCGAGTACAGTTTGGTGCAGTAAAGTATTGTACATTACAATATACTGTACTATATTGTACTTTTCTTTACTGTATTGTACTGTATTACTCTACTGTATTGCATTGGAATGTGCTTTACTGTAATGTCAAACTTGTAAAACATAAGTATATGATGGGTTCAAGGCTTGGTCCTGTCTGGTCCATCTGTGGACATTAACATCAAAGCCAGGGTGGACTGATAACATTTTTCACATCTTTTTTTTTTTTTTTTTTATGACCATGGACGTCCTGTGTCGGTCGATGCTCACTGGGTGAGGATGCTGGTTAACGTAAATGGACAGAGAGGGGCATCATGGGTAGGTGTCAGTCAGAGCTGGTGGTGACAACTGGAGAGTGAGAGAGAAAGGCAGAGCGGGCGAGAGGAAGGGGTTGTCCAGACTGTTTAACACTCTTGGTTTGAGCACCAGATGACAGAAAGCGAAATAAATCATCTGTGAGCTGAACAAAACCGTGCCACTGGAAGGGATCACAGTAGCAGATGACCTGACTGTGGTTTGTGACTGTTATGATCCCCCATTGTAGCCAATTCAGTTGTAGTAATTCCGTTACAGATTGTTTTTGGGGGTGTCATTCCGTTACCAAGTTTTAATCACTTAATAATTAACTAAATTGAAATCAGTAAAGTCACTAACTAATTGATAGGTCTACCTTTACTTGGTACTTCTGTGAACTTTCATTATCCTCCTCATGAGGAAGAAAATATCTTAAAGATATGTGGGTTTTTTGGTAACAAAATTACAAGGAACGAGACAATATTTCTTAAACTTACAGAAGGTAAACAATTTCTCAAACAAACATAAGTGTTTTATTAGTTTGGGTCTTTATGTCAACATGGTGTTTAAATGTATTTCTCATACTTTTTCTAAGACCACTTTTCCATCTGTTTATCCAGAAATCAGAGCATTTACTTATGCCTAATTTCTTTTATATGAAAAATGGTTGAAAAATAGATCTATGCCTTCATTTCCCCAAAATAGATTTTTTAGCTTTCATTTGACATGCTCTTATGAACTTCACATGTTGGTGCTCATGGGTCCTTTTACATGAAATTACCCTGTAGCATTAAAAGCACCCCATCTGCAACCGGAGGGGGGATGGGCACTTCACTCCTTCTCTTCCAGGTTAGCTGGTCTCCCCGTCTGCCACCCCTCTTTTTACAATCCCCCTCTCTCTCTCTCTCTCACCCTTCCTAATCTGTTGTTCCCTGCCTCTCCCTCCATAATCCAAGTGTTTTAATCAGCACTCTAAAACAATGCAATGTCAAGAGGAAGGATGGCGGGATGGAAGGATGGAGAAACCCAGCACTTATAGGTGTGTGGGGCTAGCAGGGGGATGAGGGAGGGAGGAAGGAGAAAAGGGGGGGGGAGGAGGGAGGCGGGGATGGAATGATGAAGCGAGAGAGGTAGAGGATGTGGCATATGGTGGAGAAAAGATTGAGTGAAGAAGGGAGGGGTTTAGTAAAGCCCTCTGTTGGTGATGCTCTCTTCAGGAGGAGGATCAATGAGCTCTGCAGTCTGGCTGGGATGGTGTGTGTGTGTGTGTGTGTGTGTGTGTGTGTGTGTGTGTGTGTGTGTGTGTGTGTGTGTGTGTGTGTGTGTGTGTGTGTGTGTTTAGAGGTATTTATTATTATAACATTTTTATTTAACCAGTCAAGTCAGTTAAGAGCAAATTCTTATTTACAATGACGGCCTACCTACAGGGTCAGACCTTGGAGCATATTAGGGTTAAGTGCCTTGCTGAAGGACACATCGACAGGTTTTTCACCTTGTCGGCTTGCGACCTTTCGCTTACTGGCACAACGCTCTAACCACTAGGCTACCTGCCGCCCGAATGAGAATGTGGGAGAGCCTTGTTCTCCAAATATTAGAATATTTTTCAAGTAGGCCCATTTGTCTTTTTGCGCATGTTGAGTTTCAGGTTGATCATGTTTGTCCTCTGTCTTGTCAGCACAGGGACAGAGCACTGTATAGAAGGTGCCTTTTTAACAATCTGTCAATCAGATTACATAAGTGTGATTTGAGTAACTTTTAGAACCATGACCTCAGCCCTTCTATATGCGAACGGAATGTAGTATTTCCAGGAGTGTCTTAGTGCTTCTATAAATGGTGTGTGTGGGTGTCAGCCCTGGATGAGTACAGTGACTGTAGTGAGATACTGTAGCAGGCCTCAGACGTGCAGCGGTGACACAGCAGAACAGAGTGAGAGACGCAGGGCTGGGGACCACTCTTAAAGATGCAGGAGCAGTGTCTGGAGTGGAGCGGAACTAAAAAGAAACACTGGTCCCGTGTAGCTCACATGGTAGAGCACGGCGCTCTGGATAAGAGCGTCTGATAAATTACTAAAATGTGAATGTCTTAACAGACAGGCAGGCACACTTGGCACACAAACATGCTAACGTGCAGACCATGGATGAACTTACTTTCAAGTGCAAAACACACACAAACCCCACTTAACACGATACAGCACAGCTTCCACAGCTCAGTCAAATTCCCTCATGTTGGTCCTCCCAAACCCCATGTTTACAGTGCAGCTAAGCTGATGAAAACTGTAACCACTGGCAGACTGTTCCCTCCATGCGGAGACGTCTATCACGGAACTGCACCAACAGCTGTTTTAATTTCTGTTCATGGCCCAGTTTTCTCCTCCGCTCCATTGCATGTGAGTAACTAATAATCCATTTAATAGATTCATCCTCGTACAGTATGTCTCTATTGTAAATTGGGAAATAAATGACTTTTTAAATAGGATTTGACTTTCCGAAAGTAATGAGAACGTTTGCAGTGAGACCGTATGATCATAAAGTCTGAGGGAAGTGGTGTTGACGACGATAAGGAATAGGAGAAAGCTGGAGGGATGAAGATGAGAAACGGTAAGGTTAGAGAAGCCTCGTGTTATGTAGTCTGAGAATGTAGAGAGAGAATCAAGCCCCTCAACTTAATCTCTACATTCCACACTGCTAGGGTAACAGGTGTGCCCCATAGGCTTCAAAGAGAAAAAAAACTTTCAAACCGGCAGTGCGTTTGTGAGCTCAAATATGTGCATTGTTTGCACCAGGAAGCACTCATGATCTATGCATTCTGGCATGTGGTGGTATGGATATGTTTTTTTTAACCCTTTAAAAAAAAAATGTTTTAGCTACACCCTCAAACCGGTTGTTTCATAAACATCCCCATCTAGGGTCCTCTTATCACCTGGTGTTATAACATTTCTAAATCCTATTGAATATGGAGACTTATTTACTTAATCAGAGAAACTGGCATGTCTGGGCATCGTACAGCTAGCTGTTAGGCTAACCTCTGGCTAACACAGACCACTGGGCCTTTGGTCTCTTCTGGAAGTGGAGCTATTTTTAAATAGCTATGAATATTGATTCAGTTTGGCTGTAACAGACTGTCCTTATTTCAGAGGCTGTCTGTATGTGGGTGTCTAAAAACTAGGTCTGTTCATGGGGGTAAATTTGCCTGTCAGGGATTTTGGCTACCATGGCTAGAAGAACAGATCTCGGTGACTTTGAAAGAGGGTTCTCCAAAGGAGCATAGTGGGTTTAAAGGGTGTGTGTATCAGTCACCAGATCTAAACCCAATTAAACTCTTAGGGAGATTCTGGAGCGGCGCCGGAGTGTTTTTTATACAGTTACAGATGCTTGTAGAATTTATGCCAAGGCGCATTGAAACTGTGCTGGCCCAATGCCCTATTAAGGCACTTTATTTGTCAGTTAGCGTTGGTTTTGTTGGCTGATTTGTGTTTGTGTGTTTGTGGGCGTTGACTGGACATGATAAGCGCCATCTGCTTGTACCTGCGACAAGACAGACTGACCGACAATGAGAAGAACATGTTGTGGCGTGTCTATTTCTCTGGGTCGGACAGATTTAGGCAGACGCTCCATACATCTGCTTTGGTAGAACGCACACCTGGAATTTCTTTCCTGAAGCTCAATGTAAATATGCTAGAATGTGTGTACACACACACACACACACACACACACACACACACACACACACACACACACACACACACACACACACACACACACAGAGTGCTTCTGGAGAGTAAACGTTCACAGGGAGAGCGACTAGAGACGTATAGCTGTGAGCCATAGATGTAGATGCTTACATCTCACATGATCTCCACCTTTGGCTCCACATGCAAAGTGTTCTCCACACCTCTTGGCTGCAATAAGGCGTATGTATCCAGTAACTAACTAGGATTTAATACCAGAGCAACAACAAGACGGAATAGAGATGGTAGAGGAGATTTATAGGCTAATCCATTAAATACTTTTGTCACCTTGGAATAAAACTAGCATTACGTTACTTAAAATATTCACATAGGATTTGAAAGCAACTCTTTACCAAATTGCATTTAAACTCTGATTTTGATATTCTTTACATCTGTTACATCAGTAATGATATCTTTCATGTTTCCCTTTTGATCTTATGGTATTTCAAATGGTGGGAGGAGCTGAGTGAAGAGGCAACCTTTTTGAGGAAACATCCTCTAGGCTTCCTCCTTAGATGCCCTTTGACCTCTCACACCTTAGCATGGTTGTCTGTGACACCTCTCACCTCTCGTCTCAGTGGAAGTCTCAACAGCCGAGGGACAGCAGCTCTGGGCGACCCTGATGGCGGCTGTGCTGCTACCCAACGACCTGTCATCAGTAGCCTCGTACACTCATTGATTGCCTTCCCCTGCAATGCCCCTGTTTATACTATACAGTGTAGTGTATATTAGGTGTCCACCAAAGCACTGTTCTGTTCCCACTATTTTTTCGAACAGCCTCCACGTTCCATTGCTCTCTGTGCAAATTCAGTCTTTTCCAAACGCTGCTTACTTTACAGGCTCATTTTACCCTTGAGCTAAATATATTGTGCATAATTGTACTATAAATTAAATTGCACTAATGAACACTTCTTTAAAGAAAGTACACCACCCCTATCGGAAGCGGTGCTCTAAATTGGGCAATCCCCTTCACCTACACATTTGACTCGACACTCCTAATAGCCCTCTTTAATAAGGACGTCTTAGAGCTCTGTATAAAAGGAGTGACTGTAACACAACAATTTAAAACTGCTCCATTTGAATAGGTCTCGCTATTTACACAGTCTATTGCGGTAAAGGTTGCGACTGTTTCGAATGCTCAACACACAACACTGCCCGCCGGCATAGTTTATTTGTAGAGAAAGACGCACCATGTTCTATTTTCATCTGTGGAGGAACAGAATAGAGGTCTGTTTAATGAGCTCCTCCCTTCCTATGTTCATTACTTAACAAGGTCTGTATTCTGGAACATTCCACAGTAGAATAGACGGGAGCAACATTCTGTGGTAGCTCCTAAGCATAATGTTTAACAGCCACACATTTAGTCATAACACCCGTAATGAGAACGCATCTGGACCTATTGAAATACATGTGGTTAGCTTGTTATTCTATTTGCATGGCAACTAGTCCAGGGTCAGTTTACTGTATAGGTTAATTGTTTAACTTGGGTCTATGTTGGTGAGAATCACAGGTCCTAATTCAGTTCTTAGGGGCAGAAAGTAATCGGAGCCTCTTGCTGCGTATATACTGTATGTTTTGTTCAGGCTGACAGAGCTGTGATCTCGCTCCAGTAAGATCCTCGCCAGCTCCAGGGCTCTGGAAATGGGTTGATGCTACAGGGACATGTTTTCACTGTTGTGAATCAGGAAAATGGTCAATGTGATGGAGAGCCGTCTGGCACGTCATGGCTCCAGAGGCCTAGTTCTGCTGCTTGAGAGCTGCGGTGGTCTCGCTCCAACAAGCTCCTCTTCAGGCCGTGGAGTGGGTGGGCGTGAGCGCCACTAGATCACAGCAATGTGAACTGCCATTTGCCCATTCACTGGGCACACACATCAATGGCGGGGGAGCTATGGGGGGAGGTAGAGAAGGAGGAGGGGAGGGGGAGCAAGAAAGGACAAGAGAGAAAGGACAGCGAGAGGGGAGGGAAGGAGGAGAGCACAGAGTGGCGGTGTTTGTCGGAGGCGAATGAATGAAATCTTTCTCCCTGATAGTGGGTTGAGGCCTTTAACACTCTCTGCTCTCTCTCTGCTCTCTCCTCTCGCTCTCCCTTGCTCGTTCTCTGTTCTCTTTCCTTTCGCTCTTTCTTTCTCTGCACTCCTCTCCCTCTCTTTCCTCTCTCTTTTTCGTCTCTCTCTCTCTCTGATCTTGGCAGTTAGGTTTGTTTCTCTCTCGTCCTGTTCTACTGCTGGCAGGGAAATGCACACAAATAATAACAGGCTTCCTTTTTATAGGTCAATCCACTACTTCACTATAGTAATATAGCACTTCACTAGAACCTCTATTTCTGAACAACTCGAGTTTTAAGTGAACTCTATAAGAAACCGGAAGGATGCCTGAATTTCTACAGTAGCCACTACTCACTCCGTCTTACGTGTGTTGTTATGTCTGTGAAAAATACTTTAACGAAACCTTCAGCGTGTACGTTCTTCTCAGTATCTTTTATCTATGTCAGTATCTATCTATCAGGAAATGTGGCGGGAAAATGGAGGGGTATGTGTATATACACGTTACTGCGCTTAGGTCCAGCAAAACACATGAGGAACGGGAATCGAGCGAGAAAAGGAGAAGGAAACAGAGGCCTTTTTTTCTTTTTTGTATGGTTCATTTTGTAGCCATATGCTGCCTTTCTTTCACCAACGGTCTCCTTTGTGTCTAGAGAAAAGTGGTCATAACTATGCGAAGGCTTGGCAGTTTCTTGGCTCGGCTGACTCAAAGGCAAGGTACTGTAGCAGTCGATGGCTCACCACGTTGCTACAGTGGCATATTCCAGTGTTCTGAATTGTGCAACTGGTTAATGTGATGTTTGGCTGAATATGGACCTCGGTGGCTCCAGAGGCTCACTTCTGCTGTTTGCAGCACATGCGACAGTAGCATGTTTTTAGTACTCTGTATCATGAAATTGGTCCTTACTGTATCAATGCAGGCACAATGTGCCATTTGACTGCATTTCCTCTAAATGATTTGCAATAGACCAGGCTACAGAAAGTAGGACAAAATATGGCAAAATAAAATGGTGGTTCTAGTTCTATAGCTTGGGAGGAAGAGTAGAACAGGTGGATACAAGCCATTGAAACAATTGAATGGGCCCCAGTACAAGCGAGTGAACACTCAGACAGACCGAAAGAGAGGGAGAAGGGGGTGATGATGGTCGTAGAGAGAATGATTGATGAGGAAGGGATGGAGAGGTTAACACGATACACAGTGAAGTATTTCCAGTTGTTGCCAACCCTTTTCTCATGCAATTCATAACTTCAGACACAGCTGTTGGTGGTTGATGTGTCTGATCTGCCTGCCTGGACTCTAAAGGGAATAGTGATGTCAGGAATTCACCAATTGGTATTCACGGTAGGAGCGCCATGTTGGGGGGGGGGGGTTGAGAGAGATACTGAGGGGGGGGGAGAGGGAGAGCACTGATACCTGCTACTAAAGACTGTAGGAATGACAGCTGATGTATTGGAGAGAAAGAGAGTGCGTTGGAGAGCAAAGTAAAAATGACAGCTGACATGGTGGAGAAAGGGACTGCGAGCAGACAAAGATGGCATGTTGTACATTCTGACTACATTGAAACCTGCTACCAAAGGGTGTGGAAGACTTTTATTTCCTCACTCTAAAAATGACAGCTGACACATTGACTGAGAGAGATACTGGGAGAGGGAGTGAGGGCATGCAAATTCTGACTACGTTAAAACCTGCCACAGTAGGGTGTGGACTGTGGAAGCCTTCTGTTTCCTCTCCTTGTCACTGTAAAAATGACAGCTGACCTATTGACAGACGGAGAGAAGCTCCAGGGTCTGAGAGAAGGGGACCATGCTGTAACTATACGCTCAAACCTGCTTCTGTAGGAGTGCGGTAGCCTTCAGTCTCCTCTTCCTCTCACTGTGACAGCTGTACTGGAGTCAGGGAGTGAGAGAGGAATACAGTGTGAGGTGTGGACTTCTGGCCTTAGCTTACCGTAAAAAGGAAAGCTGACCCCATGGATAGGTTGACGGAAGAATGAGTAGATTGATGTTTTAAATAGAGAGTTGGATGAATGGGTGGAATGAAAGATATTTATCGGGGCAGGGCAATCGTAAAAACACTGCTGAGAAGGCCACATTGCCTAGTGTGGCGAGGCTAAGCGTGGCGAAATAAAGATGAGGTCATAGATGAAGCCTGTCCTGTCCTTCCTGCCTGTGGTAGATTGATACGTGGCTTCATTTAAGTACCCGATGACTCTCTCTCTTGATTTTCTTTTCAACCCCATCCATCCACCCATCCCTCTTTCCCTCCCTCCCTCAGTCGCTCCCTTCCTCCTTCTATCCTGTTTGGTAACACCGGGTCGTTAATAACCACTAATGAAGTAAGGTCTTTCTGCTGAAGAGTGGGCGGCAGGCTGAAGTGTGTGTGTGTGTGTGTGTGTGTGTGTGTGTGTGTGTGTGTGTGTGTGTGTGTGTGTGTGTGTGTGTGTGTGTGTGTGTGTGTGTGTGTGTGTGTGTGTGTGTGTGTGTGTGTGTGTGTGTGTGTGTGTGTGTGTGTGTGGTCGAGTTTTAGTTCATGTTTGAAGAGATTATGCTGGTCCCAATTTACCTGGAGGGTTAAAAGCTGACTACATTTCAACAAAATGTTTTGTCTGGTCTACTTTGAAGTGATAGGCTATTCAATGTGTGGGAATGACCATTTAGAAAATACAGCACTTGAATACAGCAATTTCGATAAATTTCATTCACCATGAATGCAAAGCATTGAAGGCCAAGCTAAACTAGAATGTGTGGAATCTCAATGAACATGGCTTATCATTGAAATGCGATATCACTCTAAAAGACAGTGATTTTTACTTATTTTTCTCTCTGAATACAAATCTTTACCCAACCCTTATCTGAGAAGCCTACTGTTTTCAATAGCACTGTGTTCCTTGATCTAAGCTGAGCCTCGGCTAGTATAAACATTCCAAATCTCAACGACCTTTCCTGCTCCAGAGACATGCCGCCACCGCTATCTCAACCCAACGTGACTATTTATTTACGTGATGGCCTTGAAAACCTGAAGTAATTTGGCTAAATTACCATTTATGCTGACCATGATTCACACTTGTTTTTATAGGCCCCAACTACGCTCATCTCTTCATAAATATGAATGAATCGATGTATTATTTTATAGTGCGCTTTCAAAGCCTGGAAAGTCCTCGTAGACCTCAAATGATTTTGTTTACCAGGGTTGTTGGATGTGGTCCACAATGTAGGCACATAGTGAGTAGCGTAGCCATTTTATCGCAGTATTAGAAAATGCTAATATTGGTTCCCGCCAAAAAGGCTGACTCTCATAGCGTTTAGCATTTTTATGCTAGGTAGCATTAGCGAGAAGCTAAATTGGTCTTCATTGAAATAGCCTTGGTGTTATGTCATGAGAAATGTTCCCACTGGACTGCCGCATAGAAGAAATATCCGCCGGTGCAGAGAAGCACAAAATGGAACTTTCTGGAGTTTTAGGGGATTAGTTAACACTATCATAATTTCCCTTTACTGTGGGAATTGTGATTGAATCAACGCAATATTAGCCACTTTCAATGCAACAAAACAAACTACGCAAGACTTAGTATGCAAGCCATGTTTTTTTTTGTAGGCAAAACGCATTGGAGTAGGATTCTATTTCATTGATAGGCCCGTACTCTACACAGACCGGTGCGCCATAACCAATCAGAGCTGCAGTAGGCCTATATGCAAATAGACCATCCTACTTGGCCACTGTTAACTGTAACTTAAAGCTGGTACAGCCTCAGTGTTCACAGTAAACGCGTGCTGGAAGTTGCAGAGAATTTTCACAAAGTTTGTGCTCAGCTGTCCTGAAATTTGCTGTGGCCAAAAAAATGAGAGGGAATGTTGGTCATCAGGCTAATGTTATATGTAGTGGAGCGGGTCGAGAGGTTCAATTTACTCGGTGTCTAAGGCATTATCATGGTTAACTCTGAATTGTTGGATAAGGACCTGTAACTAAGCATTTCACTGTTAGTCAATACCTATTGTTTACGAAGCATGTGACAAATACAATTTTATTTGATATGAGTGCAATATCCTGATAATTACTCAGAGCTGGGCGTATCTAATGGTGGACAGGTGTCTGCTGTCTGTCTCTTTACCTCAGACAACTGTGGAACTGACACTACATTTGAGCTGCCAGACTATGCGTCTCTTTACCTCAGACAACTGTGGAACTGACACTACATTTGACCTGCCAGACTATGTCCAGACTATGAGTGGGGCGCAGGTGTGTATTCGCTGATGTGGCTGTCACAATTTTCCAGAGACAAGAGTATGTGAATACCCCAGAACCACAACCACACCTAGAATGTGTCGCCGCCATAACTCAACATGAGGCTGTTGCTGAGCAATATACTGTATCTCTCCCCTCCTGCTGGGTGATTTTCCACCACTTGTCTTCTCCACCCTTACAACCCTTCTTGTCTCCTTCTCCCACTTTCAATTCCTCTCCATCAAAGAGAGTGGATTTTATTTATAGTATATTTAAACCCTACATGCCTTGCAAGTCACTCCTAAGAAGACCCCTGCATCTTTATGGCATCTCTCCCAGTATGGTGGTTTGTGGAGACATTTCCAGTGGTTTGTGAGGACATGCCTGTTGAGGATGTTCCTCTGGAGGCTATACACTGCACCACCATGCCCCACCCCTTTATGGGGTGTGCGAGAATGGTGTTGGCCTCTCCTAAGACACCCCTGGACTCCCAGGCATGTGATACACACACTTGAAAAAACAGTTTGTCGCCTGACCTTTTAATTAGGCGGGCATGTGCACACGCAATAAAAATACAATTTACAGAGGAACAATAAATAATATTAATAAATAAAGATAACCCAGGAGGCCATAGCAATGATAAACTGATCTTTGGCATAATGTATATAATTCAATGTGTACACATGCCAGGATGTAGCTACATGCAACTGTGTATAGTATCTTACATGATTGATGCCTTCAGTCATTTGTCTAATACAGGAGGATATGTGTAAATGTCCACTATTGAATGTTGACTGTAAACTCACTTAACGTGTTGGCTGGCTGTCTGTTTCTGTCTGGTCCTTATTCAAATCAGTGGACATGTTTTGTGAGGACGCCAAGTAATTGGATTTAGTCTACGCTTGCTGCTGTCGTCAGCAGACGCGCGCACACACGTCTCCAGTTATCGCTCAGCCTTTGTTTATTGTTAAAGAAGACATCGTTGTTCTTTAACAATAACAAGTGTTTTTTTTGCGTACCCCATATTAGTCTATAACTCGTCCCTCTGTCTTCTCTCTAGTCTTATTCCATCCCTTGCTGAATAACCTGTGTGGGGTAATAGAAGGAACTCATTTATTGTTGCTTGTATGGCATGGGGAAGGCTTTTTGTGTAACACCATGTGACGACAGACGCTGAACAATGATATCTCAGTCAGTAGCTAGGTTTCCATCCAATTGGCAACAGACTTTCATGCGAAATATTATAAAATCTGCATTTTAAATAAAATGTGTGCATTTTCCCACCAGTGGTGGTGTGTTTCCACCAAACTGACTTGTTGCGGATAAATATCAGTGCGTGACGACGTAGTGCACTACAAAATGTACTTTTTTTTGGTTTATTTTCATTTTTCCATTGCATTTTCAACTCTACCTATCGTTTTTGTCACAAAAAGTATGCGGACACCTGCTCGTCAAACATCTCATTCAAAAATCATCAGCGTAAATATAGAGTTACTACTACAACAGCCTCCACTCTTCTGGGAAGGCTTTCCACTAGATGTTGGAACATTGCTGCGGGGACTCCTCCACTCAGCCTGGCTCGCAGTCGGTGTTCCGATTCATCCCAAAGGTTGAGGTCAGGGTTCTTGCACAATGATCTCGACAAACCATTTCTGTATGGACCTCGCTTTGTGCACGGGGATATTGTCATGCTGAAACAGGAAAGGGCCTTTCCCAAACTGTTGCCACAAAGTTGGAAGCACAGAATTTTCTAGAATGTCTTTGTATGCTGTAATATTAAGATTTCCCTTCACTGTAACCAAGGGGTCTAGCCCGAACCATGAACAGCCCCAGACCATTCCTCCTCCACCAAACTTTACAGTTGGCACTATGCATTCGGGTAGCGTTCTCCTGGCATCCGTCAAATCCAGATTTCGTCCATCGGACTGCCAGATGTTGAAGCGGCGAGCTTTACACCACTCCAGCCGATGCTTGGCATTGCGCTTGGTGATCTTAGGCTTGTGTGCGGCTGCTTGGCCATGGAAACCCATTTCATGAAGCTCCCGACGAACAGTTATTGTGCTGTGTGCTTTATAGCCGAATCCACAAATTTGAAGGGGTGTCCACATACTTTTGGCCATGTAGTGTAGCAAATGTGCCCACTCTGGTCTTGGCACACGCGCTCTATAACATGCAGATGTTGTGTGTGAAGGATAGTCTACATGATCAGATTTATTATGGATAAGAGCAAGCATCGATCACCAGATTAAGACTGTTTATTGGAAAGGAGCATCAAGCTCATCACCCTGCGCTTTCACCACCCTGTGAATTTCATCGTAACAGCAGCCTAATAAACTGCATGATTTTCCCGAGTTGTAGTGGGAGGACCACACCATATATCTCTTGACGCGTTTTATTATATCCATATTTGCGCATAAAGGCGTTTCCACTGCCATTTCTCGCATAATTAATGTAACTGACACAAAAAGATCCCACCATGTCCAACGAACCAATGATCTGTCTGCATTTTAAAATTGTACCGAAACTTCCTGTTTCCCTCACAGATTTATGTTTTTACGGTACTGACCGTACTGACTTTAATCACATAAACTGTGGATGGAAATGTGGTTGGAAAGGGTAAATGCAGTTCACTCTATATACAAAATGAGGACACACGTGTTCACACAACGATGTGCAAAATGTCATTTGGAATGTCAGAGGATATGGATTGGAAAAGGGAAAAAAACACAGACACCATTCTCTCTGAAAGTCTCCCCTCTGGCCCCCTAATCTGTCGCAATCTGCTGGTGGGGATTTTGGATGGGGCTCAAGCAGACGCCCCTTCAAGCCAGATTTCCCCAAAACAGGCCTGAACACATTCCGACCCCCCGCAGTTGTTCATGGCCCTGTGTCGCGCTCTGTGCTCCACTCGCCGTGCCTAGAGATTTTTAACTTCAATGTCTCTGTATAGCCACTGACCAGCATTCTTTTACTACAAACCTTATTTGTATGTATACACCTATCCTCCTCTCTCTCTCTCTCGCCCATTTTGTTTTCCATATTTCTTTCCCTCCTTTCTTTACCATTTCATCCAGTTTGTATTATTTAGTTTCTAGCTCTCTCTCTGCTCTTTTCCTCTCTGTTCTCATCAGTCCCCTCCCATTCGTATCCCGCTACATCTTTCTCTCCATATCTCCCTCCATCTCTGGGTGACCTACATTTTAGGTGTGTCTGCAGATATCCCTCTTTCTCTCTCCCATCCCCCCTCTCCCTCTTCCACAACTGGGAGAGACCACTGGCTGTGCTCTGCAAGAGCTGTTCCATTTCCTCACCCTTTGGTCAGTCTGTCACCTCAGTCACCTCAGTCACCTCGCTCTCTCTCTCTCTGCTCTTGCATGACAGTGTCCAGAACGACTCCCTGCTTTCCCTAGATGAATGCTTCATTGTGTGTGTGTGTGAGACAGTGTGTTTCACCTCGTGACCCTCTCCCACTCGAAGCTGTCCATGTGTTGTCTATTCATCAAAGCAGGTTCTTTCCCCTTTTAGACAGAGGGGGTTGCCAGTTCTGCAGGGGACAGACCTTGTAAGGTGGTGTCGTGGGAGAAATCGATGGTGTCTGGCAACTGCGGTCTCACTCCATGTCTTAGATGGGCTTAGGTGTCATGGTTTGCTCAGTCGGCCTGTGATTGGAGAACTGCTTGTTTGATTAGTGGTGTGATTGGGCGCCTGTGAGAGTATATATCTGACGTGAACGAACACACACACACACACACACACACACACACACACACACACACACACACACCCCTCTGGCTCCCACACAGTCTACCACTATTTGGACTTCATCTCTCATTTAGTGTCTGCTATCTAGAGCTTTGAAGAGACCAGCAGTTTGGGTCTAGCTGACATTCTCTTGTCTCTGTGTGCTGTGGAATGGTTCTGCTCAGTGTTCAGTCTACTGTACTGCTATGACAGCAGAGATCAACATCCGACATTAGGGGGTTTCCCCTACTTTGGCTAGATGTGCACCTGTATTCTTTTGCCCCATCGTCCATCCATTTTAGATTAATGGGTCCCTGTGAGTGAATAAGACCTTTGTGTCCTGCCTCAATTCAAATCGAATAAAATGTTATTTGTCACATGCTTCGTAGACTAACAGTAAAATTATTACTTAAAGGTCAGTTTCCAACAATGCAGATGAAAAAATGTAATATAAATAGTGAAACGAGGAATAAATTCACAATAACATGGAGTATAAAATAATAACTTTGCTGTATACAGTTGGTAGTACCAAGTCGATGTACAGGGATACGATGTAACTGAGGTAGATATGTACTGTACATATAGGTAGGGGTAAAGTGACTAGGCAACAGGATAGATAATAGACAGAAGCAGCAGCGTATGTGGTGAATGTGTAGTGTCAGTATGTTTGTGCATGTTGTGTGTGTGGACGTGCTTAACTATACTTAACGTCTTACTGACGTTGAGGGAGAGGTTGTTGTCCTGGCACCTCATTGCCAGGTCTCAGACCTCCTCCCTATAGGCTGTCTCGTCGTCGTCGTCGTCGGTGATCAGGACTACCACTGTTGTGTCATCGGTAAACTTAATGATGGTGTTGGATTCATGTGCGGCCAGGCATTCGTTGGTGAACAGGGAGTACACGAGGGGACTAGGCACGCACCCCTGAGGGACCCCTGTGTTGAGGGTCAGCGTGGTGGATATATTGTTCCCTACCCTCACCACCTGGGGGCAGCCCGTCAGGAAGTCCAAGATCCAGTTGCAGAGGGAGCGTAGTGATGAGCTTCGAGGGGCAGTATGGTGTTGAACACTGAGCTGTGCGGAGTGCAGTAGAGAGTGTGTCATCTGTTGGGGCGGTATGCAAATTGGAGTGTGTCTAGGGTGTTTTGGGATGATGGTGTTGATGTGAGCCATGACCAGCCTATCAAAGCATTTCATGGCTACAGATGCGAGTGCTACGGGGCGATAGTAATTTAGTCGGGTTACCTTGGCGTTGTTGGGCACAGTGACTATGGTGGTCTGCTTGGAACATGTAGGTATTACAGACTGGGGCAGGCAGAGGTTGAAAATGTCAGTGAATATGCTTGTCAGCTGTGTCCTGGTAATCGTGTCCTGGTAATCCGTCTGGCCCTGCGGCCTTGTGAACTTTTTAAAAGTCCTTACTCACATCGGAGAGCGTGATCACACGGTTATCCGGAACAGCTGATGCTCTCGTGCATGGTTCAGTTTCGCTTACCTCAAAGCCATTTAGCTTGTCTGGTAGGCTCGTTGGGCAGCTCGTGGCTGGGTTTCCCTTTGTAATTAGTGGTAGTTTGTAAGGCCTGCCACATCCGACGAGCGTAATACCTCTGTGTCTTGCCTATATGTTGAAGCGAAGCACTGCTTACCAGTATAGATTGTTGGGGTGAAGTACTTACAACAGAGGGCTAGATGGCATCTGCATAGCATGTTGAAGTCTCAGTTCTTACTGCTTATTTTTACATTACGCATAAAAAAAAAAGAAAAGAGTACAACCCTCTCTTCTTTCTCTTCCGTGTTGATGCTGCTCCTGTTACATCCATGTGAGACAGTTCATCCACTGAATTAGCCTACAGTTTGTTTTCATAAAACTTACTGTGGCATTATGTAGATTTAGAGTTCTACTCATTACAATATTTGTGTTTTAAGATATGCGATATGTTCTACAGACGTACATAACCTTTTATGGTCAATATTATTGTACTTTTAGGCCCAGTCCAATGGCACAAGATGTCGTAGTTTTTCCCTTATGTTGACTGGTAGTTTTCACAGTACGTTGAAAGGCCATAGAAAGCCAGATCAGTTCTAGTTACTGTCTACCGTAGTAACCGGTCAGATCCCATGTTGTTGCCAGGCTTGAGACTTTTCCGAGGAATGGGTAAATGTGCTAAACATGAACCATGCTGTGGGAGGCAGGTTGTTTGCCTCACCTACCATGCTGTTGCCATGGGCTACCTCCTCAAACTACCCAATTGCTCTCTTGTGACAGGCCCTGGAGTCTCGGTGGATGGAGAGGTTCGGGTTACTGTGTGTGTGTGTGTGTTAATGTTATGCATGGTGGGGTTTTGTGTGTTTGCTGGCAAGAGGGGTGACTTTGAAAGTGGTTGTGGGCTGCATTGTGTGGAAGAGTTTGTTCAGGATTGTTGAACAACGATTTTTAGCTTCATAAGGTTTTGAATTGAGAACACTAGTGTGTTTGTGTCAAGCATTTTGAGAGGTTTTGGGTGGTGGGGAGGATGCTGAAGGACTCTGTGTTTCTGAGGGTGAAGACGATGAAGGGGTTAATAGAAGGGATAGCCTCATAAGTGTGAATGATGAAAGAGTGATGTTGTTTGCGCTCAGCAGTCCAGAGCAGGATGGAGCCTGGGATCAATATCTCACTGTGATCTAAACACTTTACCATATAGGACTACGCTCTGCTCATGTAAACACCAGAATTTGAATTTAAGGATGTCGAATTTAATTCAAACCAATTAAACTGACACAGTAAACTTGAGTCATTTATTTAACAAATATTTGATTGAAAAGATCTGCCACTTATTAATGCAAAGAATACACATACCATTTCAAATATTTGTTTTATTATAACCCTTTCATTCTGCAGTGTCTGATATAATGTATTATTATAGACGAACCCACATGTTCTTAGAATATTTCCAGACCACTGTCATTCTTCGCTTTAAGAGAATGCGTTTTAAAATAAAATGTTTCAACCATATGCTACATGGCATTGGTAACAAAACATGTCAAAATTAACATTTTTATAGTGATGTGTAGAATATATATATTTTTTGAATTGACCATTACTCTGGTAAATGCACATGTACACCCCTCTATACCCACACACACCAATTTCACCCATCCTCAGTGTTATGCCGACTGTCCTCTTTACCTCAGCCAGAGATTTGTGTGTGGGAGGGAATGAGAGAATGGAAGAGAGCCAGACGGGTAGAGAACACCACGGCCCTGGTATCTCTCTCTGTCCTCCCCTATAGCTAATCACAGCTTTTTGCTGGCCCATACTGAACCATGCGTGGGCCTCACACGCATTAGCATCTGGGTTGTTGTTAGCGCCAAAGCTTCAGAAAGTGTGTTTCTCCAACTGTTTGTGCGAAATGTTTAGGTGACTGAGAGGTTTTGTTTGTTTGCTATGGTTTTGTTTGGGAGACACAACTCGTTTCTTGTGTCTGGGAAAGCGGGTTTGTTTTGGTTTTGCGTCTGGGAGGTGAGGTAGAAATCTGAAAAGCCCCATATTAACAAGACGGAAGTTTTAACACCTTCATTCTAATCTAGGCTGTAGTAGTTATTGTGTGGGGAGAGAGGTCTGAGCAGGACCATAACAGTTCTGTAATGTCAAACTTTCCTTGTCTTCTTTGCCTCATGACCACTGATCTTAAAGGAGATGATAGGTGAGACTGGAGCAAAAAGGGGGAGACCTGTTGGCTCCTTTCATATGCATAAATTATCTTTGCGTCAAGGAAACAAGGAAATGAAACCATTTGACCATGGGCTGCCATGACAGCGGACTTCATTTACCCTTCCAGGTAAGAGTCTATGTTTAATCTTGTAGATCAGTAGTGTATCCAAGATGACAGTGTTACACCACGGGGTAATCATTCACTTCACTTTGTTTACCTTTTCATCAAGGTGGAAAGAGAGAGCGAGAGGGAGAGAGATGGAGGAAAGAATAACAGAAAAAATTAAATAAAAATGGAAAGAACGAAAGTGAGGGTTTTAGTTTCAAGTGTTTTCACCTCCCCTTTTAGTAATCTGCTCCAGTATGTTGATCCAGCCAGCTGAAAGTCAAGGAGCTGGCAGAGGGAGTCACAAATCACTGTGAAAATGTAATGCCATTCACAAACATCAGGGGCAAACAGCTAGTCAAACACATACAGGCACACTAGTTTGAGGAAAGATCTTACATTAGTTCTGAGTGTGTGTTTCAGGGAAAGAAGGCACACACACACACACACACACACACACACACACACACACACACTTTTACATATCATTTACTGCTCAGTTCTTTTATTTTACTGGTATTATCATCAATCCTGATACCTTGTCACTTAACCCTGCCCTCATGTTCATATCTACCTCAAATAATAATTATTATTAAACTCTTCATCGTTGTGAAGGGCTGGTTTCACGGTAAGGTCTACACCAGTTGTATTTGGCGCATGTGACGAATCAAATATATATTTTTTTATTATTTAACCTTTATTTAACAAGGCAAGTCAGTTAAGAACAAATTCTTATTTACAATGACGGTCTACACCGGCCGAACCCGGGACGATGCTGGGCCAATTGTGCGCCGCCCTATGGGACTCCCAATCACGGCCGGATGTGATACAGCCTGGATTCGAACCAGGGACTGTAGTGACGCCTCTTGCACTGAGATGCAGTGCGTTAGACCACTGCGCTACTCGGGAACACACACACGTTTGAATAATGCACAGCTGAACACTGCGTAATAAGAGCACACTGATTATTTTTTCCTCTCTCTCCCTTTTTAATACAAACACACACTCCGTCCGAGGCAATAAGTGAAACACATGTTCTGGCTCTGGCAGTGACATCACCTGTCTTGTGGTCAAAGTCCAGTTCCTCTATACTGGCTCAGAGCTGTAAGCACACTGCTTCACTCAAAGCTACCACGGCTGGCGCACACACACACTCGCTGAGGGAAGAAAAGGCTTCAAGAAGACAGGGAAAAGTGGAGAGATCTGGGATTACCTACACATTTTTTAAGGATGGGTCTTCTTCCCTGACAGCCAGGAATACTCTGTGCCTCCAGATCAACTACAGCCTCTCTCTTTCTTTCTCTCCCTCGCTCTTTCTCTCTCTTCACACACTCTCCTTCCTCACCCTTACTATCCCCCTGCTTCAATTTACCTCTGTTTTCTGTCTTTACCTCCTCCTTTTCCCCATCCCTCTTTCCCCATTTATTCTTTCTCTTCCTCTTTTGTCCTGTTCTCTCGCTTTCATTTTCTCTCTGTTTCCCTGAGAGCGAGATGAACTCCACAGCTTCTTACAGGCAGTTTCTCCAGGATCTCAATGAGAAGAAAGGTTTGTGTCCTTGTGAATAATTTAATCTGTTAAAACCAATCGTAAAAAACGGGAAACTGTCTGTTTCCGCTCGGTTTGTCTTGATTTATTGATCAAATTTACCCGGGGTATAAAGAAGACTGTGCTAACGCATTTGCCTAGAGGGTGACATGAATAAAGGGTAAAGTGGTCCTTGGTTCCTGTATTTAACCTCTTTCTGTACCTAGTTTTCTGTTGACGTTGACACCAAAGCGTGACCTGGCTAGCAGTGGCCAGATAAGTGGTTGTGTTAGTAGAAGGATGAGGACTTTCCATCAGATTAGCTCAGTTCATTAACTGTCAACATGAAGATTTAGTCTGTTAAGTCATTAACACCGGGATCTTAGAATAAGATGCTCATTTCCCACATGTACCCCTTTGTCCTCAGAGTGACACTTTTTCCATGTGGATGCTACAGTGGAAGCGGTGTCTGGTGACACAGCAAGAGGCAGGGATGCTTTGCCCCAGCTGTCATTGTAACTAGCATACCCTTGCCTAGCCCAACACAAGGCCTAAGTCAACTGTCCCCTGAGTGTATTAAGTTGAAGTTGCT
Source organism: Thymallus thymallus (assembly GCA_023634145.1). Classification (NCBI taxonomy): domain Eukaryota; kingdom Metazoa; phylum Chordata; class Actinopteri; order Salmoniformes; family Salmonidae; genus Thymallus; species Thymallus thymallus. The sequence continues at coordinate 7,159,035 of CM042395.1, forward strand.
TGTTCTAAGTGTCTGGTGACACGGCAAGAGACCGAGATGCTTTGCCCCAGCAGCAGCTGTCATATTAGCTAACCTAGCATAGCCTAGCCTCTGACAGGCAAAGTCAACTGTCCCTGAGGGGAGTAGGTTCAAGTGACCAATCAAACACTGATCTAAGGTCACCTGTACAGTTAATGTAACCATGCAAATATTCACTTACCTGTACATTTAACCACAATGTATATTATGTAAACTATTATTACCCTCACTTATATCATAAGCACATTTAGCTATTTAAGTATTTCTCTGCCATCGACCTGTATAGTATAGCCATGCAAATATTCCTTATTTATCTAACTTGCAATATTTGTATCATTGTTTCACCGAAACACTCTGTAACAATGTATAGTGTACATATTCAGCCATTCACTCATACTATGCAATGTCTTTTTTATATAGCTTTTTGCACTCCAGACTTGTATTTCAATACTTTTTCATACTGACGCGGTATGTATCGTGTATCTGTCTTTTGTGTATTTCGTTCTGGCATTTTGCACCTGCCGTGTTTTTTCGTAGCTGCTTGACGAAGAAATTTCCCCTCGGGGATCAAAAACCACATGTCTATCTAAATATATATGTGTGTTTAAGTAAAGGTTAAATCATTTTTAATGTTATATTGTTTTTGTGCGTCTCTGAGTGATGTTATATCGATTCCCTGAGTCATTCCATGTGTATCTGCGTTTTTGGCGTTCAAGCAGGCAGAAATCCGGCCAGTATAACGTAGCACCGTGATAAAGTCACTCCCACTACACTGGAAATTAATAGGAATACGATTTTTTGATCGAAAACGTCCATCATACATGTCAGATTTCAATACTGGCCGATGTCATAACTAGGGAGTATGTCTTCTCTCGAATGAGCAATTGATCATATTTTAGCAAAATGTCTTCCTCGAAATGTGTAATTTAACAGAGGGTCTTGCACATTTGTCCTATTTGTCGGCCTCTTTAGTTCAGGCTGCATTGCATGGTGCTGTTGCCAGAGATATTATAGAAAGAAGATATAAATCCAAAGAATCAAAGAAACGTATAATACCCCTCCAAGCAGACTGTCGACCAATCACGTCCACGTTGTTATGCTACGTTACGCGGTTGCTAAGTGTATATGTCGACAACGTGCCTGTTTTCCTCAAAGTACGTAATGTCACGATTCCAAAGCTATACGATACTACAGATAGCGAGTTAATTATCTCACATCTTTGAAAATATTTGTAATGTTGTAATTATTGTTGTTGAAATTTGTGCTAATGTTGGGTTATTGAGCTAGCAGAATCCCAGAATTGACCAGAATGCACCCATTGATGTAGCATGGAATTTTAGGCAATTTTACAGGTAATGTGTGTAGCTACCAGCCCATATATAGAGCATTGCATTGTGGATTTTGTAGTCAATTTGAGCTGCAACAGATTTCCACAACGATTGTCCATGTTTCTACCAATACCAAAACATTTGTTCACAAAAAATATTGTTCTCACACTTTAACACAGTTCTGTTGTTTAGTTTTCAATGGTTAATGTTAGGACATGGGTAGAAAGTCTGAATCGGTAAGACTAAAGCCACATTTCTACTGTATGGAAATACAACATACAGTGGAGAGAACAAGTATTTGATACACTGCCGATTTTGCAGGTTTTCCTACTTACAAAGCATGTAGAGGTCTGTAATTTTTATCATAGGTACACTTCAACTGTGAGTGACGGAATCTAAAACAAAAATCCAGAAAATCACATTGTATGATTTTTAAGTAATTCATTTGCATTTTATTGCATGACATAAGTATTTGATACATCAGAAAAGCAGAACTTAATATTTGGTACAGAAACCTTTGTTTGCAATTACAGAGATCATACGTTTCCTGTAGTTCTTGACCAGGTTTGCACACACTGCAGTAGGGATTTTGGCCCACTCTTCCATCCAGATCCTTCAGGTTTCGGGGCTGTCTCTGGGCAATACGGACTTTCAGCTCCCTCCACAGATTTTCTATTGGGTTCAGGTCTGGAGACTGGCTAGGCCACTCCAGGACCTTGAGATGCTTCTTACGGAGCCACTCCTTAGTTGCCCTGGCTGTGTGTTTCGGGTCGTTGTCATGCTGGAAGACCCAGCCACGACCCATCTTCTGAGGGAAGGAGGTTATTGGCCAAGATCTCGCGATACATGGCCCCATCCATCCTCCCCTCAATACGGTGCAGTCGTCCTATCCCCTTTGCAGAAAAGCATCCCCAAAGAATGATGTTTCCACCTCCATGCTTCACGTTTGGGATGGTTTTCTTGGGGTTGTACTCATCCTTCTTCTTCCTCCAAACACGGCGAGTGGAGTTTAGACCAAAAAGCTCTCTTTCTGTCTCATCAGACCCCATGACCTTCTCCCATTCCTCCTCTGGATCATCCAGATGGTCATTGGCAAACTTCAGACGGGCCTGGACATGCGCTGGCTTGAGCAGGGGGACCTTGCGTGCGCTGCAGGATTTTAATCCATGACGGCGTAGTGTGTTACTAATGGTTTTCTTTGAGACTGTGATCCCAGCTCTCTTCAGGTCATTGACCAGGTCCTGCCGTGTAGTTCTGGGCTGATCCCTCACCTTCCTCATGATCATTGATGCCCCACGAGGTGAGATCTTGCATGGTGCCCCAGACCAAGGGAGATTGACCGTCATCTTGAACTTCTTCCATTTTCTAATAATTGCGCCAACAGTTGTTTCCTTCTCACCAAGCTGCTTGCCTATTGTCCTGTAGCCCATCCCAGCCTTGTGCAGGTCTACAATTTTATCCCTGATGTCCTTACACAGCTCTCTGGTCTTGGCCATTGTGGAGAGGTTGGAGTCTGTTTGATTGAGTGTGTGGACAGGTGTCTTTTATACAGGTAACGAGTTCAAACAGGTGCAGTTAATACAGGTAATGAGTGGAGAACAGGAGGGCTTCTTAAAGAAAAACGTACAGGTCTGTGAGAGCCGGAATTCTTACTGGTTGGTAGGTGATCAAATACTTATGTCATGCAATAAAATGCAAATTAATTACTTAAAAGTCATACAATGTGATTTTCTGGATTTTTGTTTTAGATTCCGTCTCTCACAGTTGAAGTGTACCTATGATAAAAATTACAGACCTCTACATGCTTTGTAAGTAGGAAAACCTGCAAAATCGGCAGTGTATCAAATACTTGTTCTCCCCACTGTAAGTACACAGTGAGCTATGCAACCTGGCTGTCCTGCGTTGTTGCGTTCAAAAATGAACCTGTTAGCTCAGTGTAACGTTGGCATGAGCCCCCAACACGAGGCTCTTAGTCCACGGTATGAGTGCGTTTTGTTTAATATCAGTTGTCGTAGGAAACAAAATGGCTGAATTAATAGTTGTGTGACAGTGAGAGGTGCGAGTTGAATGTATTCAGGCTGTTGCTCCAGTGTTTGGTCATGATTTGTTAAAGGGGAGTAGCTGAGATCTCTTATCTACTCTACTCGCTGTGTCCACATGACCGCAACCTGCACCTGCAGACCTGGTTTAGTTTGGGCTGGCTGTGTGCTTGTAGGTACATATGCAGTGTGTGTAGGGCCTATGTTGCAGGTTGTGTTCATTGGTGTTCACTGTTTGTGATTTCTATCATTAGATAAGATACTGTAAGCTTTTGTCTGTTTTCACAGAGATTTGCATGTTTTTTTAAACGAATTTACAGGGCATAAAACCCAACAAACAATGGCGTCATTGTCGATCTATTCAGCATGACACATCTCATATACAGTGGGGAGAACAAGTATTTGATACACTGCCGATTTTGCAGGTTTTCCTACTTACAAAGCATGTAGAGGTCTGTAATTTTTATCATAGGTACACTTCAACTGTGAGAGACGGAATCTAAAACAAAAATCCAGAAAATCACATTGTATGATTTTTAAATAATTAATTTGCATTTTATTGCATGACATAATTATTTGATCACCTACCAACCAGTAAGAATTCCGGCTCTCACAGACCTGTTAGTTTTTCTTTAAGAAGCCCTCCTGTTCTCCACTCATTACCTGTATTAACTGCACCTGTTTGAACTCGTTACCTGTATAAAAGACACTTGTCCACACATTCAATCAAACAGACTCCAACCTTTCCACAATGGCCAAGACCAGAAAGCTGTGTAAGGACATCGGGGATAAAATTGTAGACCTGCACAAGGCTGGGATGGGCTACAGGACAATAGGCAAGCAGCTTGGTGAGAAGGCAACAACAGTTGGCGCAATTATTAGAAAATGGAAGAAATTCAAGATGACAGTCAATCTCCCTCGGTCTGGGGCACCATGCAAGATCTCACCTCGTGGGGCATCAATGATCATGAGGAAGGTGAGGGATCAGCCCAGAACGACACGGCAGGACCTGGTCAATGACCTGAAGAGAGCTGGGACCACAGTCTCAAAGAAAACCATTAGTAACACACTACGCCGTCATGGATTAAAATCCTGCAGCGCACGCAAGGTCCCCCTGCTCAAGCCAGCGCATGTCCAGGCCCGTCTGAAGTTTGCCAATGACCATCTGGATGATCCAGAGGAGGAATGGGAGAAGGTCATGTGGTCTGATGAGACAGAAATAGAGCTTTTTGGTCTAAACTCCACTCGCCGTGTTTGGAGGAAGAAGAAGGATGAGTACAACCCCAAGAACACCATCCCAACCGTGAAGCATGGAGGTGGAAACATCATTCTTTGGGGATGCTTTTCTGCAAAGGGGACAGGACGACTGCACCGTATTGAGGGGAGGATGGATGGGGCCATGTATCGCGAGATCTTGGCCAACAACCTCCTTCCCTCAGAAAGAGCATTGAAGATGGGTCGTGGCTGGGTCTTCCAGCATGACAACGACCCGAAACACACAGCCAGAGCAACTAAGGAGTGGCTCCGTAAGAAGCATCTCAAGGTCTTGGAGTGGCCTAGCCAGTCTCCAGACCTGAACCCAATAGAAAATCTGTTGAGGGAGCTGAAAGTCCCGAAACCTGAATGATCTGGAGAAGGTCTGTATGGAGGAGTGGGCCAAAAACCCTGCTGCAGTGTGTGCAAACCTGGTCAAGAACTACAGGAAACGTATGTTCTCTGTAATTGCAAACAAAGGTTTCTGTACCAAATATTAAGTTCTGCTTTTCTGATGTATCAAATACTTATGTCATGCAATAAAATGCAAATGAATTACTTAAAAATCATACAATGTGATTTTCTGGATTTTTGTTTTAGATTCTGTCACTCACAGTTGAAGAGTACCTATGATAAAAATTACAGACTTCTACATGCTTTGTAAGTGGGAAAACCTGCAAAATCGGCAGTGTATCAAATACTTGTTCTCCCCACTGTAGCTGCTGAAGGCGCCAAGCTTTGAGTCACTGATGCATCTTAATCTCTCCCTCGCCATCCTTTTCTGGCAGGAGATATAACTCATTATTTTATAATGTTAATTGAAAATGGTGTGGGCACTATTTCACCCAGTGTAATTCAATCCCAGATCATGGGGCAGCCATTTGCGCCGAGTGCTCCGTGTACTGCACCACCCTTGGACTGTTTGACATATGGAGGAGATGGAGTGGAGCTTTACGTACCCCATTGGAATCGGACACAAGAGTCCATTGTCTGGAACCAGCAGTTAGCTTATTCAAGGACCAGGGGTAAAATAAGCAGCAAGTTCAAAAGTTTATATTTTAATCCAATCATATGAGCTTTTTGTATCACTTTTAACATAAACATATTGGTTTTATAAGTCTTTATTTCATTCTAAGGGTTGGTGTTTTGGTCATGGGTTGTCACAATCTTCCTTTGTCATATGAGGATAATATTGACACTTTTCTTTGTACTCCATTGTGTGAGCTGTCTGTGTGTGTGTGTGTGTGTGTGTATGGGGTGGAGTAAAGTGTACTTAAATGTATTGTGTAGCTTGGATGGTGTTACAAGTGGATCCACCTGTGAGATGGGGTGGGACAGCTTGGAGGTGAATGTTTGCATGGATTGCATCTGTGAAGTGCACAGCAGGTATGCAAACGGTCTTGTGTGTGGTAGTCTTGTGTGTGTGGTAGTCTCTCTCTCAGTGTGGCCACTTGGTCTTGACTTGTTGTCCTGTAATCCACTAACCCTCATTTAGCTTAATCTACCCCTCTCAATACACTGCACAGACTGACGCTATTACACAAGCCTACTCGCAAACATGCCCACAAAAACACACACATTCACAAATATACACTTTCACAAATACACACACATTCACAAAAACACACACATTCACAAATACACACTTTCACAAATACAGACACGTTCCTCACAGCTTAACTGACTGATGCCTCACTCCATCCAAGGCCAGTCTGTATTCCCTTTAAATAGACTGCATATTTCTGACAAGACTCTCAAATCTGAGAGTTCCATTGCTGTCTGATGACAACTACAGAACCCAAATACCTCTTGTAAGACCAGACATATCCCTATATCTCATTTAAACATTTAAACTCAATAATGACTTCCAATCACCTGTTAATACCTCAATTCCTGGTACAGATAACACTACTGCTTGAACCTGTGTTGGACGACAAACTCGCTTTCCTCAGCTGCAAAGCAACACATTGATGTTACATAAATGTCTGGGAGGTGTTTGTATGTGAAGTGAACATGAGATGGAGTGTCAATAGCGAGGCCTTAAGCCAGGAGAGGACACTCAGCCATCGATTCTGCTACTTTTCGCAATCACTGAACAATAACCACTATGAGCAAAACAAATTGTTAACAAACCCTGGTCTTGGACCAGATGTAGAGAACATAAAAATAAGCACACATCTGTGCCCTGTCAGCCACAGTCGGGACATTACCTGAACTGCTTTTTAGATCGTTCTCTCGACCAAACCCTTTTATATCTCACCATCCCCTAATCCCATCAGTCAATCTCACTCTGCAACGACGCATCCAATCACAGATCCCACTTCTGACACCGTTATCAACAGACGTTACCTGTACCCACTGGATATTACACATACACACAGCCGTTCATGTCAGTAATGTCCTTTACTGGGACTTAATGAAGTTAGGAGATGGAGACCGGTGGCTGGGCAGAAAAGACGGATGGCAGTGGTAGGGCATCAGGCCTAACACTGGGTTTCTGTTAGTTACGCCTCCATGCAGAATCTGAAAGTGTGTACGTGCCATTGGAGTTGTGTGCGCCTGTCTGTCTACAGTGAGCCCATTGGTCTGAATGGGTGCCCTCCCGCGTTCTCTCAGTACAGCTGTAATTACCCCGGTTATAACATGAAGTTGCCACAGGCTGATTTGAGGTCAGTCATTGGAGACACAGACCGACACTGGTGCTCAGTAGAGTACCAGTCACCCAGATGTGAGGGGCAAGATAAGACCTCTTCTCTGTATATCTGTGTCATGCCACCTGGGTGTGGCACTCCATGATGGACTTACTGGTAGACTTGGCCAACATAAACAAGTCTGCAGAGAGGGTAGCCCCAGCAGCTACCTCCCCAAAAGCTCATGCATGAGTCAGCAGGACTATAAACTTTTTCATGACACAAACATTTCACACCCCTCTTGTTAGTGGAGTGAATTTTGCAGGTTAAAAGCATATTTCTTGCAATTCTATGCATTTTGCCATGTCTAACGTGTATTCATGTGATATTTGAGTGACAAAAAAAAACATTAAAAAAATAAACATTGGCTGACATGAGCTTGTTGATCTGGACATTTCTGACAAGTTATAAATAGCTCTCTAAGGTATGCCATGACTAACATGACAAGAGGAACTGATGATGCACTGTCCAATTTTGCAATTGCAGCTTGTGCATTCTACTATTTCAACTTTCAAGAGAAAGTTTAAAGCCGGACTGAGTTCCTGCGTGCCCCACAGTTTGGGAACCACTGCTATAGTGCCCCCTATGGCCATACAGACATTTGAGTCACTCTGCTCTTGAAGTGCTATCACGACGAAGAGTGTACACTGTGAAGGTGTTGATAATGTGTTCGCTTTGTCATCAATCGGTAGCAGGTTGATGTTTATTGTCATAAGTCTTGTTCTGGAGGCAAAACTGAGCGATTTCCCCTTAGATAGGCCAACTGCAAATTCAATATTGGCTATATTGTAAAACATTTATGAAAATAAAAGATGTAAAAGTGATTTTTGGTTAAGGTTAGGCATTAGGATAAGCATTGTGGTTAAAATCTGATTTTGTGGCTGTGCCAGCTAGTGACCACTGCTGAGCTATCTCCAGAACAAGATTCTTGACAGACAAACACTAACCTGGTAGCTTAGCTGGATAGATTCCCATTGTGCAACACTGGATGTTCTTTCTCCTCTGTTAACTCTCACTCTGATGACAATATCTTACTGCTGCTTTGTGCATGACACGGTTGGAACTCTACATAACACTGTATTTACTGTAGCTTGGAGATGATTTACTGTAGCTTGGAGATGGACTACAGGAGAAAGAGGACTGAGCACGCCCCCATTCTCATTGACAGGGCTGTAGTGGAGCAGCATGAGAGCTTCAAGTTCCTTGGTGTCTAAATCACAAACTTTCATGGTCCAAACACACCAAGACAGTCGTGAAGAGGGCACGACAAAGCCTATTCCACCTCCGGAGACCTGAAAAGATTTGGCATGGGTCCTCAGATCCTACAGCTGCACCATCGAGAGCATCCTGACTGGTTGCATCACTGCCCGGTATGGCAACTGCTCGGCCTCCGACCACAAGGCACTACAGAGGGTAGTGCGTACGGCCCAGTACATCACTGGGGCCAAGCTTCCTACCATCCAGGACCTCTATACCAGGCGGTGTCAGAGGAAGGCCATAAAAATGGTGAAAGACTCTAGCCACCTTAGTTATAGACTGTTCTCTCTGCTAGCGCACGGCAAGCGGTACCGGAGTGCCAAGTCTAGGTCCAAAAGGCTTCTTAACAGCTTCTACCCCCAAGCCATAAGACTCCTGAACAGCTAATCAAATGGCTACCCGGACTTATTTTTCTTAAAAACGGCATTGTTGGTTAAGGGCTTTTAAGTAAGCTTTTCACTGTAAGGTCTACACCTGTTGTATTCGGCGCATGTGACAAATTGATATGATTTAAGTTCTCTCTGTGCTCTCAACGATGATTCACACCTCTCTCTCTCTCTCGGTTTAGAGCTCTGGTCCTCCCTCTGCAGAAGTGAGGCAGCTCTGTAATCACGCGCAACAGAGCGAGTGTAATTATGGGCCGTGTGTGTGCAGTGGTAAGATCTATTGTGTGAGCTATGTGGCAATGACTTAAGAGTGTGGGCGAGAGCCGAGAGGCCGGAGGAGAAGAGATGTAAGGAGCGAGGGAGTAAAGTGGGTGACATGAAAAAAAGAGAGACAGGAAAAAGGAGGAGCAGTGGGAGGAGAAGATTAGAAGAAGAAAAATATAGGGAAGTAATTAGAGAAGATTTGTGGAACGAGAAAACAGAACAGAGAACATTTGAAAGAGCTAGGGAAAAGGAGGAATCGATGAAGAGAGGAGAAGCAGTTGAAGGATGAAGAGTGAAATGAGAGGGAAGAGGAAGTGTAAAAGAAGAAAAAGGATAGGCAGCCGCTGACTCCTTGATCCTGTTCCACCTGCCTCGCCTCTCAGCTTCGCCTGGCGATGCGACATGGCGCAATGTGTACTCCTTCCCAGCTGACTCAGTCAGACTGTCATCGTCACACACCGTTCTTCCCAGCTGACTCAGACTGTCATCGTCACACCCCGTTCTTCACCCAGTGTCAACATCCTCCTTTCAATACGTTCTATTGTAGTTCAATATACACTACAGTCGTGGGCAAAAGGTTTGAGAATGACACAAGTATTGGTCTCCACAAAGTTTGCTGCTTCAGTGTTCTTAGATCTTTATGTCAGTAGTTACTATGGTACACTGAAGTATAATTACAAGTATTCCATAAGTGTCAAAGGCTTTCTTTGACAATGACATTCAGTTTATGCAAAGAGTCAATATTTGCAGTGTTGACCCTTCTTTTTTAAGACCTCTGCAATCCGCCCTGTCATGCTGTCAATTAACTTCTGGGCCAAATCCTGACTGATGGCAGGACATTCCACTTTTCCACTGCTCCAGAGTTCAATGGCAGTGAGCTTTACACCACTTTACATGGCTCTTGCCATTTCATGAAGCTACCAATGAATAGTTCTTGTGCTGACGTTGCTTTTAGAGGCAGTTTAGAACTCTGTAGTGTTGCAACCGAGGACAGACAATTTTTACATGCTTCAGCACTCACCGGTCTCTTTCTGTGAGCTGAGCCGTTGTTTCTCCTAGACGTTTCCACTTCACAATAACAGCACTTACAGTTGACCAGGGCAGCTCTAGCAGGGCAGAAATTTGACGAACTGACTTGTTGGAAAGGTGGCATACTATGACGGTGCCATGTTGAAAGTCACTGAGCTCGGGCCATTCTACTGCCAATGTTTGTCTATGGAGATTGCACAGCTGTGTGCTTGATTTTATACACCTGTCAGCAATGGGTGTGGCTGAAATAGCCGAATCCACAAATTTGAAGGAGTGTCCACATACATGTACTTGTCGATGTGATTCGGCTCAAGTTATTTTGTTTAAACCTATAGTTATCTTGTTTCATTTTATGTGGTTACTTTTTGGAAGAGAAGTAAACAATGTCCAGTGAGTCTATAGAATGCAATTTGGTGTAACTGAATGCTGTCTGGTTCAATGCCATCCAATAAATCACTTTGTTTTATTGACCTGAAGGCCATTTGCTTTATCGACCTGAGGACAAGACATGATGATGCAGTTAAAGTTAATAAACACATACTAGGTCTGTGACGATATCTAAATATTTAGTTAATAAACACAGAGGGCTTTGACGATATCTAAATATTTTTTACACGAAGCAGACATGCAGTGTAACTCTATGGTCCTTTTAAAAATCTGCTGGATGTAAAATATTGTGTTCTTTAGCTTGGGAAATACATGTGACTCTGGATGACAACATAATGATATTTGTTTCCAACATTATGGCCCTAACACACCCACCCACACACCCACATTCTGTCCACCACGCTGAGTCACTGACAGTTAATCATCTCAACATTCCTGATGTGAATTAAAGATCAATTATGACCCATAAAACACCTTGTCACACTTTGATCTGCTGTGCTTTACATTATGTGTCAGCTGTGGTAGTCCATATTAAGTGTGTCATAGAACAATTAACTGAAGGAGATCCAAGGGCAATATTGTCCAACAATAACCATTCTCTTAAAGGGCCATACCAACAACAATAACTTGGCTAGCTGCAGTATGTTCCTGCAACAGACAATCCTATACCACTTTGTGTAGGTAGCTGAGCCTGCTAGGCACGCTTCTACCTTCTAGCCTATATTCTGGTCCCAATATGGCCACGCTTCAGAACTGATGATAAAGTAGGTTACTGTGTTCTGAATTTAGTATAAGGGTCAAGGGTCGGTTTAGAGTGTAGTTAATTTAGTTACTGGTTACAAATGGCATTTGTGATTTAAAAAAACAATATTCTTATTTTCTGGAGCTTCAAGAAAGGGACTGACTAAGGATACATTTTAACTTTTATCTATTTGAACTGGGTTTTAAATTAACTGGGCTGTATTCACTAGGCACCAAACGGAACAAAACTAATTAAACAGGGACGGACTACCTTAACCTGTCCAATAAGAAACACCCGTTTTCGTTTTCCGTTGCAAAGCGTTTTGCTATTCTGTGTACTAATGAATTTGACCCAGTAGTAACACTGTGTTCCTGGCCTTGCTGAAGGCCGGCAGGGAGGGAAGCATGTCTGTCCAGTTTCCTGTTTTCTTCCTGTTTCTCTGACTGCAGGCCCTGTGGCTCCACATGCAGGGATGAGCTCCACTCCACTTCCTGTTTCTAAGTGAACTGCAGCGTGAGAAACGCAGGGTTTTCACCGTTTGATACCAGCCTGGCCACAATTTATAGGCTTTCAGATCTAAGCAGGGTTACTGACAGGAAGTGTGTGTAAGAGGTGAAGGGGATAGAAAACGTGTGTGGATTAAGTAGGGCTCTTCTCAACTGATTTTGTGTGCTTTGGAAATTGGAAAATAGGGGTTTCTCTTAGTGTTTGCGTGTGTGTATTACAGTATTGGTGTGACAGCATATATGAGTATGTGTGTGTTGCTTGCACAGCAGGGCTTGTTTTTGTGTGTGATTATAGTGGGAATACAGTGTGTGTGCGCGCGAGTGTGTATGCGTGCGTCATCTGCCCAGTTAATGAGTATATACAGGTATATCTTTTGGTGATTGTGTATCCAGTGCATTTGTGTTGTTTTGTGCGGGCTTGTATGTTTCAGTCAGAGCCCACTCATTATCAGGCCGAGGGATGGAGGGGCCTCCGATTTGTTCCTCTCCTCTTCCCCCAATCCCTTCTTACCCTCCTCTCTCTCTCTCCTCTATTTTCTCTCTCTCCTCTCTCTACACTTTCCACTCATCTCTTCTTCCCACTGGCCCCAATCCATTCTTACCCTCTCCTGTCCATCTCTCCTGTCACTGTTACACTCCCTTATTACCTTTCTCACTCCCTCCCTCAAAGGTGCTTTGTTGACATGACATAATGCATTGTGGCCAATGAGGAGGAGGCTGTGTACTGAGCCAGCAATCAATAGGAAGCATTGACACCAATACAGACATTGGCACGAAAACGCTCAGTCACCATTAACACTCTTGCCCTCTATCTCTCTCTCTCTCTCTCTGTACTCCTCTCTGTTGTTCCATAACTTCTGTCTTTTGCTGGTAGGTCAGCATCTCGCTCTTGCCTTCTCTTTCCCACACATTTCTCTGATTCCCCTCTTCCCAGGTTAGGTCTTTCTCTCAACTCTTTCTTTTTCTTTTCTTTCTTTCTTTCTCTCTTTCTTTTTCTTCTCTCTCTCTCTCTCTCTCTCTCTCTCTCTCTCTCTCTCTCTCTCTCTCTCTCTCTCTCTCTCTCTCTCTCTCTCTCTCTCTCTCTCTCTCTCTCTCTCTCTCTCTCTCTCTCTCTCTCTCTCTCTCTCTCTCTCTCTCTCTCTCTCTCTCTCTCTCTCCCCCTCCCCCCTGTCCTACGGTATTAGCTCTCTCCATACCAGCGGTGTTCTTCAATCGAAGCCCAGCCCCATCGGGTCCCGTACCTCTCAAGCCGGTTCAGAACTAAACCCCTCAATGTGCCTCAACAAGCTCGTTAAAACGGGATTACCTCTCCTTAACGAACCTGACTCAACGCGGTAATTAACTCAGCGATTGATCATTTTCCGCATTACTGTGTCGGACAGAAACCACATTCTTTACTCTTGATCCGCCTCTCCTCTCCTCCTCCTCCTTTTCTCCTCCAAGACCATTTTGTCTTCCGTTCAGTCACTTAGTGTTTTGGTGTGTGAGGACACAGGGTCATTGGAGGTCGTAGGAGATCTCTGACACACACACGCGCACAATCACCCTACTGCACATGTTAATTGACACGTGAATATGCAGCACACACATGGTTATTGATGGTAGGCATTCTGGAAGCCCACTACTCTCAAACACTCTTCTCACACACTGTAATTGAGACATGAGCATTCTTCCCTGGTCTTGGTAGTCCTTTCCCATCACTTTGCGTTTGCGTGACTGCGCCTACACTGAGCCCGCCCAATACAAAGCCCTCCGCTCTCTGACTCTCACACACCATAATAATGGCCTGACATAAGCACTAGCTACCCTTATCTGGGCCTTTATGGCCTTACTTTGAAACGCATGCATGCACACACACACACTTGGGTGGTAAGCAACGCAGGTGACCTTTGCTCTCATAAAACAAAAGTTAAACTCAGTCCCAGGGTGGGGAGTCACTGAACCCTGGTAACCCTGGCCACTCTCTACCTCCTAACAACAGATCTAGGGCCAGTTTTGCAGCTAAACTCAAAATGATGACTAACTCAGGAAGTGCTGATCCCAAATCAGCCGTTAGAGTGAGCGTTACCATGAGCGTCATTGTGGCATGGACACCCATCGCTCAGCAGGCATTGTAGTAAACGCCCCTGAGGACCTGATAGGCCATAATTGCAATTTTTACGAGGTCGTGTCAAGTGCCTGACTAGAAAGGGCAGGGGCGGGGGCATAATTGTAGAGTAACCATGGTGACAAGGAACAGCTGGGTTCAAATGAAAGCCTGTGTTACCTTGGTTATGTCCAGTGTCGCCCTGTATTTTTGTTTACTCTTCACATTCCACTCCTCTCCCTTTTTCTTTTATTCACTCGTTTTTTTCCCCCATCCGCTCATCCTCTGACCTAGTGTTTTCTCGCTCCCTCTTTTTTCTTCTCACGGCCCTCAATTCTGTTTATTTCTCCCTCTTTCACTCTCACACACCCCTTGTACCCTCTTAACCATCTCCTGCCCTCTGAGGTGGTCTCTCTGTGTGGCTCTCTTTCTCTGCGTGTGTCTCTCGCACCTCTCTGTCTCTCTGTCTCTCTCTCTCTCTCTTTCTCTCCTCCCTTCCCCCTCCCTGTCTCTCTCTCTTTCTCTCTCTCCTCTCTCTTCCCTTCCTCCTCCCTGTCTCTCTCTCTTTCTCTCTCTCCTCTCTCTCTTTCTCTCTTCCCTTCCTCCTCCCTGTCTCTCTCTCTCCTCTCTCTCTTTCTCTCTTCCCTTCCCCCTCCGCTCATTAACCTGTGAAATAAGTAAGGGTACTAAAACCAAAGGGGTTTGGATAAGAGGCCAGCTCCCTCTGTTCTCACAAGGTTGTACATTTCTCTTCCTCTGTCTCCTCCCCCCATTCCCACCATCTATAGGGGCCTTCTCTGTGTCGTTTCACAGTGACAACCCTCTCCTCCCTCCCCGTCCTTTCTGTCCCCAGTGACGGTGCTACTGCAGTAAGCAGCAGTGGGATAGAGGTACTGGGCCAGACTCTGAGCCTGAGCTACTGTGCCGTTAAAAAGTATTTGCCCCCTTTCTGATTTGTTCTATTTTTGCATATTTTTGATACTAAATGTTATCAGATCTTCAAACAAATACCTATTATTAGATAAAGGGAACCTGAGTTTACAAATAACAAAAAAATATACGAACGTATTTTATTTATTTAATTAACAGGTATGCTGCACCCAATTGCCCTGTGTGAAACAGTAATTGCCCCCTCACACTCAATAACTGGTTGTGCCACCTTTGGCTGCCCTGACTCCAACCAAACACTTCTCATGTTGCTGTGGAGGAATTTTGGCTACAACAGGAAGCGTTTGGTTGGATTCATTGCAGCTTAAGGTGGCACAACCAGTTATTGAGTGTGAGGGGCAATTGCTTTTTCAAATATGGCAATTGGGTGCAGCATAACTGTTAATTAAATAAATAAAATAATGTTTTTTTATTTGTAAACTCAGGTATTGGGTGTTGCATAATTTTGTTTATGTAATTGTTGTTATTTGTTCACTCAGGTTCCCTTTATCTAATATTAGGTTTGAGTTGAAGATCTGGTAACATTCAGTATCAAAAATATGTGAAAGTAGAGAAAATGAGAAAGGGGTAAAATCCTTTTTCACGGTGCTGTATATCATTGTCTGTCTGCCACACGCGCTAGCAAGGACTGACACACCACCACCCACCAACATGACCCGTGCCCTGACACTGCTCCATTGGAATGAATGGGGGGAGAGTGAGAGAGTCAGGTCAACAGGGGCAGCGTGGTTATACCCCAGGGTTGTTCAGTAGTCACAAAATGTAGTGAAATGGGGAAAAGGGTACTTCCTACCTGTACTTGTCCAATAAGAAACGATTGTTTTCCTTTCCCGTTGCAAAATGTTTGAAACCATTTTGCTACGCTGTGCCCTAATGAACACATTTTACATTGACAATTTAGTTATTTAGCAGACTCTCGTATCCACAATGACTCCACAGTGACTCACAATTAGTGCATTCATCTTAAGATAGCTAGGTGAGACAATCACAGTCACAGTAAGTCAATGTTTCCTCAAAGAAGTTATCAGCAAAGTCAGTGCTAGTAGACGACCCAGGTAAAGTTGGCCTGGCTTATCTGGGGCGCGATGGCAGTCTCTCTCCACTGGTGCCTACCCAGGTACGTTTGACTTATTTGCACAGGCACTGTCAGGCAGTATACGGTCGACCTAATGGGGCATGTGGGTGCACTGGTGAGGTCTCTCCTATTTTGAAACAGTTCAGTCAGATAGGCCCCTGTTATGACACTGTACACACTCTGTTATGACTTGGCCTCCTCTGAGGTCATCTAGTTGACAGGCAGCAGGGCAGTATATCTGGTCCTGTTCATCAGGCACCAAATGGTTGAAAACTAACTGAAACGGGGAGAGGGACTACCTGGGCTTATCCAATGAGAAGTACCCGCTTTCATTTTCAGTTGAAAAAGGCTTTAAAATGTCGGTGCCTTAATGAACATGACCCTAGTTTTCCTGCTGGCTTGACCTCCAGGTGAGGCCTATAATGGTCTACTGGGTTTCCTCATGAGGTGATTTTGTTCGCATGGCTGAGCTGAGCACCACTAGAGAGCTGCCTGCCTGGAGAGCACAATGAAACTGCAGTGCTGTTTCCTGTAAACAAGACTGACTTTTCTGTCTCTGCCCTTGCTAACAAATGTGTGTGTTTGTGTCACTCACCACCTCTCTCCCTCAGTCTCTCTGTGTCCTTGCCGAAGGTATTAATGTGTGACTGGAGTGTAGCTGTGTTCTCAGTGTGAACGTGACTACTTATTATCAGGGTCTGTAACCTATCTCTCTCTCTCTCTCTCTCTCTCTCTCTCTCTCTCTCTCTCTCTCTCTGTCTCTGTCTCTGTCTCTGTCTCTCTCTCTCTGCCCCTCTCTCTCTCTCTCTCTCTCTCTCTCTCTCTCTCTCTCTGCCTCTGTCTCTCTCTCTGCCTCTGTCTCTCTCTCTGCCTCTGTCTCTCTCTCTGCCTCTGTCTCTCTCTCTGCCTCTGTCTCTCTCTCTGCCTCTGTCTCTCTCTCTGCCTCTGTCTCTCTCTCTGCCTCTGTCTCTCTCTTTCTCTCTGCCTCTGTCTCTCTCTCTCTCTCTCTCTGCCCCTTTCTCTCTCTCTCTCTGCCCCTTTCTCTCTCTCTCTCTGCCCCTTTCTCTCTCTCTCTCTGCCCCTTTCTCTCTCTCTCTGCCCCTTTCTCTCTCTCTCTCTGCCCCTTTCTCTCTCTCTCTCTCTCTCTCTCTCTCTCTCTGCCCCTCTCTCTCTCTCTCTGCCCCCCCTCTCTCTCTCTCTCTGCCCCCCTCTCTCTCTCTCTCTGCCTCTCTCTCTCTCTCTATGCCCTTTCCTCTATCGTTCCTAGTCTTCACTCATATGGGGGCTGAGTCAGTCAACATTGGTCAACAAATCAGTCTATTCAGGGGCTCAATTTCAGCTAACTTCCTGAGTTGTTACAGCTATAATCTCATTTTGCATGAATAATGAAAAGGAAAGCGTTTTCCCAGTGAAATATTTCAGAAATTCATTTTTGACATGAACTGAAATCCGTATCAAAGCCTTTCTCATACTCTCTGTAGCCTCTACCGCTTCACCAGGTAGAAGTTGCCCTTAGTCACAATCACAGATCTAGGATCATATTAGCCTCCCCTAATCCTAACCTTAACCATTAGGGTTAGGATCAATCCTAACCTAACTATTCATTTCAGTCTCCCCAGTGTACGCTCTTCAGCCCAACCCTGACTCCTGTGTGAGTTCCAACTACAGTCTATATCTCCTGCTGTAATCTCTTAACGGCAGCACCGTCTCACTGAAGGACGGGTGTAGAGCCTTTAAGTACCTTGTCAAAAAGTGCTCCCTCCCTCCCTCCCTCCCTCCCTCCCTCCCTCCCTCCCTCCCACTCTGCTCATCACCAGCATGGTTGGTCTGTAAATGCCTCCCTGTTGCCTTGATTGCGGGCCATGGATGTTGCAAACACTATCCTCTATGCCACGGAGAGTGTAGACAAACACTATCCTCTATGCCACGGAGAGTGTAGACAAACACTATCCTCTATGCCACGGAGAGTGTAGACAAACACTATCCTCTATGCCACGGAGAGTGTAGACAAACACTATCCTCTATGCCACGGAGAGTGTAGACAAACACTATCCTCTATGCCACGGAGAGTGTAGACAAACACTATCCTCTATGCCACGGAGAGTGTAGACAAACACTATCCTCTATGCCACGGAGAGTGTAGACAAACACTATCCTCTATGCCACGGAGAGTGTAGACAAACACTATCCTCTATGCCACGGAGAGTGTAGACAAACACTATCCTCTATGCCACGGAGAGTGTAGACAAACACTATCCTCTATGCCACGGAGAGTGTAGACAAACACTATCCTCTATGCCACGGAGAGTGTAGACAAACACTATCCTCTATGCCACGGAGAGTGTAGACAAACACTATCCTCTATGCCACGGAGAGTGTAGACAAACACTATCCTCTATGCCACGGAGAGTGTAGACAAACACTATCCTCTATGCCACGGAGAGTGTAGACAAACACTATCCTCTATGCCACGGAGAGTGTAGACAAACACTATCCTCTATGCCACGGAGAGTGTAGACAAACACTATCCTCTATGCCACGGAGAGTGTAGACAAACACTATCCTCTATGCCACGGAGAGTGTAGACAAACACTATCCTCTATGCCACGGAGAGTGTAGACAAACACTATCCTCTATGCCACGGAGAGTGTAGACAAACACTATCCTCTATGCCACGGAGAGTGTAGACAAACACTATCCTCTATGCCACGGAGAGTGTAGACAAACACTATCCTCTATGCCACGGAGAGTGTAGACAAACACTATCCTCTATGCCACGGAGAGTGTAGACAAACACTATCCTCTATGCCACGGAGAGTGTAGACAAACACTATCCTCTATGCCACGGAGAGTGTAGACAAACACTATCCTCTATGCCACGGAGAGTGTAGACAAACACTATCCTCTATGCCACGGAGAGTGTAGACAAACACTATCCTCTATGCCACGGAGAGTGTCCGGCAAACTCTCTTTTGTAATAGGCCTATATAGATTGAACCTGCGTCACAAAATTACAATTCAAGTAATGATTCAAACGACAATGCTATTGTCATGGAGGTTTGTTTCCTGAACTGTAGGCTACAGTATCTATCTCTGACATGTCAAAGATCGTATTAACACCAACCCCTGTGTGTGATTAGCCGTGCTCACTAATGATGCAGACTTCCACTCTGTCTGTGATTGCTTCTGCCTGGTTGAACCAGGGATTTTAACCTCTCACTGTCTGAAAAGAAGTGTAATCTATTAGCTTGAGAGTGTATGTTTTAAGTTACTGACTCATCACTATCTCTTTCTGTGTGTATGCTGTTCTAGAGTTTGACGCATAGACCTACATTATGTTTACTCAGTAAAGCCATGGATTGGCTTCATGTTAGCTCTTTTGTACCTTTTATAACTGATCCTGTTGCAGTTTGTGTTGTGTAGCTCATAATAGCTACAGTTTACTGAATAGAGGGAGAAATGAGATAAGAGCAAATGGGTCTAACTGCTTAATTTGCCCTCTAACGCTGTGGGTGTAGGCCTGTGTACGCTCTGTAAATAGAACCATGTTGCCCCCTAGCTGTAGAATGTGGTATTACATGGATCTCTGTCATTTAAATGAACCTGGAAAGAGAAATGTAGGCTTAGCTTTGTGCAAATTAGCCTTAGTTTTTGTGCTACTCAGTGTCCCTCCAGTGTCTAAAACATACTCCATTCTACTATGCCACCCACAGGTTACATACTTACAATACACTATCCTACTGTACTAGTGGTATTCAACTGAACTCTATAACCCTTGTTGTATCAAACTCTCTGACCCCCCCACAACCTCAGATCCTGTTCTCCCCCTTGTTGAATTTGAATTGAATGGAACAGGGAAAGACCCTGGCTGGCTCTAGCTGGCTCCGATTCCTCTACAGGGAGTATTTGTGCTCATAGCTGCAATATGAAGGGGTCGCGGGTTTCCGTGCCCTGTGGAACTGTGGGGGCGCTCAGTGATGATGCTGCAGGGCCACACAGCTGGTGACTGGACCGGACAATACCAGAATAGAATGTATTCCAATAAGTATATACTTGTGCGCTCAATTTAAGTACTCAGGAGAAGTATACGGAATAGAACATGACCAGCTGTGTGGCCCATTAGTATTTTTGTTGTGATTTGCCTGTGTGTGTATCATATTGCTATTAGACTACTGTATTTGGAGACGTGTATTTCTAGGGCTTGTTTGATCCACAGCTATGTAGACTGCAGCGCAGGAAGGATGAAGGGAGAGAGAGAGAGAGAGGTGAGGACCGACGGGGAAAGAGGGACTTTTAGCTGTACTGACAAGGCATGCCAAGGCCAGTTGCATCATGGTCCTGCTGTTGCTGTCTGTCTTCCTCCCTCTCACCCGCATCTTCCTGTTTGCTGTGGGTCATTTTAACATGAAAAGACAGACGACAAAGAGGGAAAAAAAAGAAATTTCTCCAAACCTCGTTAGGTTTGTCTGTCATATTTACTCAAACTGTTTTTTGCTGCACCGCTTAATGTAATGTGTGTGTTTTGTATGTGCATACACAGTGTTCATGCGAGCGCAGTTGGTCCCCATGTGCTTGTGTACGGGCAAGAGGCATGTTTCACTTAATGGATGTTGTGTCTGTGTTCGTGCGTCGTCTTGTATGTCAGGGTGACCTTGTTGGCGGACTCCCTATCTTACAGGATGCTGCCGACTCGAGCAGTTGAAGCAGCATTTTGGGGGAGGGAGGGAGGGAGGGAGGGAGAGAGGTACTTTATTGATCTCCGAGGGGGACATTTCTTTGTCAAGCAGCTACAACAAAACACAGGGCAGGTGCAAAATGCCACAACGAAGGTACACAAAAGACAGATACACGATACATGATACATAGAGCGGCAGTATGAAAAAGTATAGAAATACAAGATATCTGGAGTGCAAAAAAGGCTATAAAAAGTCATTGCATAGTATGAGTGGTTGGCTGAATATGTACACTATACATTGGTGGATGTTGGATGGTTAACTATACTATACAGGTCGATGGCAGAGAAATACTTCAGTAGCTACAAATGCATATGATATGAGCGAGGGAATAATAGTTTACTTAATATACAGACTGGCTAAATGAACAGGTAAGTGAACATTTTGCATGGTTACATAAACTGTACAGGTAAATGACAGTAGCTAAATGTGTGTATGATATAATTTGGGGTAATAATAGTAATTCCCTTAAAATACAGTCCTTAGTGCACAGGGTTTAATTACAGACAACTGCACGTATTGCACATTCGATGTACTAAAAGCAATGAGAAAAGATACAACTGACAGGATACTAATATGCATTCCTGAGTGAATGACTACGTAAGTGAAGTCCAAGAATTACTTACAATATTGCAAGTGATATGATATAACAACTGTACATGAGTATGTATATACAGACCTGCATGAATAAATAGAGAGGGAAAGAGAACGGGGGGAACATAAAAGAATGATAAGGAGGACAATGATTGAAGAAGTTAAAAATGGACTGATAATGTTGGAATTGGAAGTGCGAACAGCAGGGACACTTTGTGTGGATTGCTTGTGTGAGGTTCTGGTTTCTGTATGAAAAGGGTCATTCACAACCAAGCACAAAGAGCCATTAGAGCGTAGAGCCTTACAATAACATTTAGTGAGTTATATAGCAGGCGCTCTTATTCAGAGAGACTTACAGTAGTGAGTGCCTATATGTTCTTATATGGACCTCCGTGGGAATCGAACACACAACGCTGGCGTTGCAAGCGCCATACTCTACCAACTGAGCTACACCAT
Source organism: Thymallus thymallus (assembly GCA_023634145.1). Lineage (NCBI taxonomy): Eukaryota > Metazoa > Chordata > Actinopteri > Salmoniformes > Salmonidae > Thymallus > Thymallus thymallus. The sequence continues at coordinate 7,180,827 of CM042395.1, forward strand.
TTGCTAGTCTCTCTCTTCTCTCGCTCTCTCTGCCTCTCTCGCTCTCTCTCTCTGCCTCTCTCTCTCTGCCTCTCTCTCTCTGCCTCTCTCTCTCTGCCTCTCTCTCTCTCTCTGCCTCTCTCTCTCTCTCTGCCTCTCTCTCTCTCTCTGCCTCTCTCGCTCTCTCTGCCTCTCTCGCTCTCTCTGCCTCTCTCTCTCTTTCTGCCTCTCTCTCTCTCTCTCTCTGCCTCTCTCTCTCTCTCTCTCTCTGCCTCTCTCTCTGCCTCTCTCTCTGCCTCTCTCTCTGTCTCTGCCAAGCTCGTACAGTAGTCTGACATCTCCATGCCTTCTTTGTCCCATAAGTCACTCTCAATTCATTGGTTGTTTGGGTGTGTTATGTAGTCATGCACGCACACACACAGCATTGAACATTTCCTATTCCGGTAGAGGGGCTTTGAAACAGACCCCCGTTAGAGGCCCTGACCTCTTGGCCTCCAGTGTTTTGCATTCATTCACTCAATGTGCATCCGCCTGTCAAGAGCGAAAGTGTGTGCGTTTTGGGGTGCGCTTCTGATGTGTGGATTCTTTTTGTTTTTTATATTTAAGCAAAGTCAGGGGTACTTAGTTCTCGCAGACTCGCCAACTTGGCTGTCGAACTGTACTTAGATAATCCCAGCAACAAACAAATTTACACACACTTCTAGAAATGACTGATGTGAGAGTTGGCTCTGCACACAGATGAGATTTTTTTTTTGATAGTCTTTAGTCAGCTCTATAAATAAAAGTTCAGACATTCTTAGTGTTCGGAATAAATATTTCTGGGGATGTTAGTGGTGAGGTTTAGATCAATGAATGTCTGATTGCTATGTAGCTCTACCGTTGGTGAACATTGACACTTTTCTCGTTCTATTGTGTGTCTCTCAGTATTGGTTTTGTCACTTTCTATAAACCACACATAGTTTTCATCTTAGGGTTTTGGTTTTGAAGAAGTTAGATATGGTGTTTCTATGATTCTGACGCGTGATTGGTGGATTTGCTCTGGGCGGAGAGGACTGTAGGTAATTGAACACTGGAAGTTCCCAGAACAGACTGGCATGTGACAGTCATAGTGGAAACCACAAGCTGGACAACTGGGCATCAAGATGTCTCCAACTGTTTTCCCAAAATACTGGTGACTGATGTTCTGCCCACTGTTACTCTATATAGGCCTGGCCTTTACACACACACACACACACACACACACACACACATATTTATATACACACTCACACACTGTTCTCTTTGATGCGTGAGTAATTTGAGGACCCCCTGCCATGCTAACTCACTGAGACCGTACGTCTCACATATCGTGACTTCATGCACTCACACACTTTAAAATATACAGCATAGTTACTCTTGTAGTTCGATAGCAAGTCCCTGACGCAACCCTCGTTGTGTTCTCTCACTCTTTTAGACCGCAATTTCACACACACACACACACACACACACACACACACACACACACACACACACACACACGTACATTCACCTTGATTAAGTGGTCTGCCACCCCAACCCACAGCCTCTGAACATCAAGTCACCCACAGTCGGTACACTTCCATTCAAAGATAGCCATTAATACATTTTGTAACGAGTGACATCATCTCCGTTGCTACGAGTGACCCAAACACAGACAGCAGCACATGCTCAGACATATCACCATGACACGCGGCCTGACACGCACGCACTCACACAGACCTATGCACAAACATGCACACAGGAAAGTCAGATCTCCAATGTGGTTTCCTCCCTAGAGAGAAAAAGAAGAAATCCAACGGTTTCGTTGGTTTTATTCTAATAATTAACTTTTTTTTATACCGGTGGTCGGAGCAACTGCTCGAGGCCGGCCACTTGTTTCAGGGGAAAGGAATTCAGTGGACGAGTGTCAGAGAGCGAGAGAGGGGCTAACGAAAGAGAGGGGGAGAGAGAGAGAGAGACTAGAGAGGATTGGTGAAAAGAGGGAGGGAACTCCAATGGAGAGAAGGACTTGGCAAAGATTATTAGTCTCTCAGCAGTAAGGCTACGTGTTCAAAAAGGAGGAAAAGTTGAAGTGCAACGACGAGGAGGATGGAAAGTTGAAAACGTTTTTTTGATCTAACAGCTGACGATTATCCAAGGCAAAAAGAGAAACGAAAGGAGAGAAGATGCTTCTAACTAACAGTCTGAGGCAGAAACTTCTAAACTCTTCTCAGTAGCTTGTTGCTGACGGACTGACCGTCTTAGGACAGACCTGGGATTGGTATTGGACACTGGAAGTGGTCACTCTCGTTTTAGCTCTTTGTGGAACAAACTGACTTTGGGTCAGTTAGCACGTAAGCGGTTAGCAATGGACCTGCTCATGGACCCGGCGGTCGTCACGCCTATCCTGGTGGTGGCTGCCCACTTCCTCTCTGCGGCCGGGGAGTGGTTCTACCGTCAACGGCGTACCCCTTGTCTTACACCAGGTATACTCCTTAAAGCGCATAGGACTGGGAGGCAGAGAGAGAGAGAGAGAGAAAGAGGAAGAGACATCTCCTTCCATCACTGCTGCTTCTATCCCCCTTTTCAGACAAGGAGAGGGAGGGTGTTTGGTGTGACTCCTGGCTTCCTACTTCCTCTTTAGACCCCTCCCCTTTTAGGTGACTTTTGTCAGCATGTCTTGTGGTGGCATGATGGCTTGTTCACTGCTGTGTTGCTGGTTGGAATTGGAAGGAGGGGATGATAAGCATTTAGCCTTCTAGTCAATGTATTGAGGTTTTTAATTAGTGTAGATCACAATTAGCATGTAGCTTCTTTCGGTTGGATTTCAGTTTGAGGAGAATGTTACTTTTCAGAGTATCTCCTAGCCGTTGTCTTGCTAGTCTGAATTTAGTTGTTGTGTACAGTGTGTATCCTCGGAGACAGAGTTTGTCTGATTTCTATACAGGTGTGAGTCATTATAGTGCAGTTCTCCTTATTTGGCCTTTTCACAGCATAGCTGCTGCCTTTTTCATATGCCATTGTTTCATATCAACTTAATTGGAGTTGACGTTCTCGTTTGTCACTCACTGTAAGTGTTGGCCAGTTAAGTCTGTTGAGGCTGTTTTTTTAAGTCTGCTTTTTGTAATATCGTATAACCTAATGCAATGACGAATATGTTATAGTACCGTTGCAGTCCTGTAAGAGGCAAACGTCCTTTAATGTAAAGCCTAATACAAGATATGAAATACATCATATTTGGTCTGTATCCAGCTACCTATTATCCCAATGGTGAGGGACTTTGATAGTAGCTAACGCTAGAATAGGCTATTTACTCATTAGTGGCCGCTGGTAAGGACGTTCTGCTAATTGTCTGGATCGCTAGGGTTGATAGAAGCTAAGGAATGGCGAGCTTTTCCTACCACCACTCTCTATTTGTACAGGAACCTACTTTCACTATCTAAGGGGACTGGAGAGGACAGCTGTGCTGTGCTCCATTTCTCGTGGCTGTGTGTGTGATGCAGGCAAGCAGGTTTAGGCTTGCTAAAGTGTGGTAATATGTGGCCGATACAGAGCTGTGCGTGTGATTCTGGCGCACTGGTTTTATTTTTAGCTGCAGCAGGAAGCAGCAAGCAAGACATGTGGCCCAGCGTTGGGCAGTGCAGGGATAATTCATACATATTGTGTATGTATAGGGGTAATTCTATGTAAAAGGACCCATAAGCACCAACATGTGAAGTTAATAGGAGCATGTCAAATTGGGTGTCAAATTAAAACTAAGAGTCTATTTTGGCGAAATTCATACATTCTTTCAACGATTTTCCATCAAAACAGTTATTTGCATATGTAAAGGCTGTGATTTTTGGATAAACCGATTCTACCTGAGAAAGTCTTAAAAGGTATCAGAAATGTGTTAAAACACCATGTTTACATAAAGACCCTGCCAAACTGATTTTATATTTATATTTAGTTTTGGAGAAATTGTTTACCTTCTGTAAGTTTAAGAAAATTTGAAGAAATATTGTCTTGTTCCTTGTAATTTTGTTACCAAAAACCCACATATCTTTAAGATATTTTCTAATTTCTCTCCCTCATGAGGATAATGAAAGTTCCCAGAAGTACCAAGTAATGGTGGACCTACCAATTAGTTATAGTGAATTTACTAATTATTAATTTAGGTAAAAATGGTATCCACAAGTTAGTTAAAGGGCCTGAAAGCCAAAATACGTAATTCCGTTACCAAATAATCAGTAAGGCAACTGAATTGGCTACAGTGGGAATCATAGCAGCCACAACAAACGACAGTTGGGTCACCTGATACTGTGATCCCTTCCACTGTTCTGTTCTCTTTGTCTTTCTGTTGTCTGGTGGTCAAACCAAGAGTGTTAAAAAAGTCTAATTCCGTACAACCTCTCCCTCTCTCTCTGCCTTTCTCTCTCCCTCTCCCAGTTAATGTCACCTCTTACTGACACCTACCCATGAGCCCCCTTTCTTGTCATTTACTTATACAGTGCATAATGTCACCTTATTCAGACACCTTAACTTTTTCCACATTTTGTTACGTTACAGCCTAATTCTAAAATGGATTAAATATATATATATTCCTCATCAATCTACACACAATACCCCATAATGACAAAGCAAAAAACTTTTTTTTTTTTTTTTGCAAAGTTATTAAAATGAAAAAACAAAATCACATTTCAGATCCTTTACTCAGTACTTTGTTGAAGCACCTTTAGCAGCGATTACAGCCTCAAGTCTTCTTGGGTGTGACGCTACATGCTTGACACACCTGTATTTGGGGAGTTTCTCCCATTCTTCTCTGCAGATCCTCTCCAGCTCTGTCAGGTTGGATGGGGAGCGTTGCTGCACAGCTATTTTCAGGTCTCTCCAGAGATGTTCTATCGGGTTCAAGTCTGGGCTCTGGCTGGGCCACTCAAGGACATTCAGAGACTTGTCCGAAGCCACTTCTGCATTGTCTTGGCTGTGTGCTTTGGGTCGTTGTCCTGTTGGAAGGTGAACCTTCACCCCAGTCTGATGTCCTGAGCGCTCTGGAGATGGTTTTCATCAAGGATCTCTCTATACTTTGCTCTTTTCATCTTTCCCTCGATCCTGACTAGTCTCCTAGTCCCTGCCGCTGAAAAACATCCCCACAGCATGATGCTGCCACCACCATGCTTCACCGTAGGGATGGTACAAGGTTTCCTCCAGACGTGACACTTGCCAGGTAGCCTATAGACCTACTTCTATGCGTAATCTGGTGCGTGTCCGTACTCAACATTGACAGGACCGCTCCAGGCAAAAGACAATGAGTAAATTGGCAGAACTCGTAAATGGTATGAAATAAACCAAAACTTGTTTCACACAAGTGTAGCATAGGTTGTGCGCTCTGCAAACAATGTGTCTGCTCCGACAATGAGAACCGTAAAAGGCTGGAATAATAATATATTGAATGCATTAACAGAAATGACCGTAACCAAACAAACGTTGTAGATTAGAAATAATAGGAATTAACGGTAAATGTAATGGTGACCTATAGCCTATCGACCAAACAATCAACCAGACGACTAGTTGGGGTCAGCCCTACCATTTACTTTAACCAGCATCTTCACCCAGTGAGCACTGACCGACACCAGACGTCCACGGATGGTGAAAAGTAGTTGAAAGTTGGTCAGTCCACCCTGGCCTTGATGTTAACGTCCACAGAAGGACTGGACTGGACCCAACCTGAACCTATCATAGAGTTTTGATATGACAGTACAGTACAATGAGTAGAGCACAGTCCAATATAATACAGTAGTGCTGTACAGTAAAGGGGAAGGAAAGTAGAGTACAGTGTACTATATACTCTGCTGTACTCCACTCTACTCTGCTGTACTGTATTGTACTGGACTGTACTCTAATGTGCTCTGCTGTGCTGCTCTGCGATGTCCAAACTTGTGAAACATGAGGAGAATGTCATTCATATCAATAATTATGCATTTCTGTGTAGTACAGAGCATGGTGTAATGTCATAGCTGACACCTCATTATTTCTGCAGACATGTTTGAATCTTAATTCGGTGCAGATATAGTTTTTGGGAAAACGTGGTCGCATGAAAACCTGAGGGAGTTGTATGGTTTGTTAAACTTTGAAATCAATGGTTTTTGTTTGGCATACATTTTTAAAGTGAAAAAACTGAGCCAATAGCCTACATTTGTATAGGGTTACATGACAGATTGCATAGCCTATGTAGTTCACTTCAATTTCATCAACCATGGTGGTGTAGGCTACACACCTTCCCTGTCCTGTCAAAGCGTATATGCACTGTGAGGATCTTGGCATTGAATAGAGCTGACAACACAGAAATTATGTCACTGTGTGTGTCCCTCAGAAACTATGGGTGGCAGCCCTAACTAAGACTTCAATCAAGCCATTCTCTCCACTTGAGGTACTAATTGGCCTACAGTACTTCCGTCCTTAACTTATGTAGCATCAGCTCTCCCGACAAGGCCCAGCCTAACCCATTATGAGCTAAACGTATAATCTGGCCCTGGTCCAGTTTGTGAAGGGCAATACATTTTCCACACGCCACCGTTGTCAGGTCAGCTTTAATGGACATTTGCGTTCCCACCACTCCTGTTTTGAGTCTTACAGGCCCATTGGTCAACGGTCAGAGCATGGGAGATTGCTTCACGAAAGATGTTATAAGGTCCTAAGGTCCACACACCATAACACACTGGCTGTTCAGCCTTTTATCATTTATGTACCTCTCAGCTAGATTTGAGTATCGTGCCGCTTTCAAGATGCAGTATCCGTACAATCTCTGTGTTCGGTGTGTGTATATATATTATATTGAAAAAAAAAACAACCTCCCACCTGTAAAAAAGGACACACCTGTGTGTATGTTCTGACTAATCGACAGCATAACCATAACCTTACGAAACACAGTGCAGGTCATCCCGTACGAAGATACACAGCATGTCCTCCAGATGTTGCAGTCCTAATAAGATTTACGCTGCCCGTTATTAGTCTTCACAAGTCACAAGGAGCCTAAATTCAATGTGCTAATCTGATGACTGCTCCTCCAGAGGGCTGCCAGGGGGCCCTGGTAATTGGGGAAGGATTATGTAGCAGCCAGGAGCGGAGGATCGGCACGGTCTTTCTAAACCTGTTCCCTGATACAGGAGTGGTTTGGATATTTGTGATTATTGCTTCATATCTGGGTGTGGTTGATTTTTAGATTTACTATAGAAATAAATGTCCTCTTTATTAGGCCTAATAAGGTCATAGTAAAGAGAAGGGAGAGGAAGAGAGAGGGAGGAGAAGAGGAGGGGAGAGAGAGAGAGTGCCACAGCTGACGGAGAAGGAGAGCTATGAACTCTGGGACATTTTTAATGACTGGGAAAGAGAGAAACTGAAAGGGAAACTGAAAGGGAAACTGAAAGGGAAACTGAAAGAGCGGGAGAGATAACGTGGTGTAAAGAAAATAAGATTGACAGCGAACAGCAGCAGGTGGAGAAGTCTTGGAGCGGGGAGACGAGCGACAAGAGGAGAGGGAGAGAGAGAGAGAGATTAGACGTGATACTGAGAGAGGGAGGGAGCGAGCGAGGGATAAGCATACTGCGTGGCGTTAAGAGCGTAAGCTCTGTCTGGTATTTATAGTTTGGAGGGCCGAGGGAGAAACGGAGCAGAGGAACAACGCTCTCACTCTCAAAAACGGAGGAGAGAATCATAAGAGTGAACAGGAGGAATGGCAAAGCACTAAAAAGGAGAGATGAGGATTGGATGTGTGGAGAGAGTGAAGAGGTCACTATAGGAGGAGGAAAACACGGCTACTTGAGTGACACACCATCGACAGGAAGAGGAAGAGGAGGAGAGAGGAGAGGACGAGTGTGTCAGGGGACTGTTCCAACAGAGCGTGCGGTCATTGTGTGTCACGAGTGTGTGCGCGTCACTGCTTTTGTTGGCGCCGTCTAGGTGTGTTGTGTCCAGATCTTTTAGATGCTTAACTATATAGGTCTTACCTCGTCTTATTTGCGTTACGAAACTGCAGATTTTAAAATCAGTGTGTGGACAGGGCAGCCATTGCTGTGGCGTCTCTTGACTTCCTGACTCCTAGTGATAATGACACTGCTCCGGTCACATGTTCATGTGACATCACAGTGTTGTTCTATGAAGCTACGTTTCTGCAGCTGTTTTTGCTGACTCACCGTTTCATTTCTGCTATTGATGCTGTTACTGTTGCTTAAATTGAAACATGACAGTGCAGAAATGATTGTAGAGGCTAGCATTGTGAAAGATCTCTGCAATATCGACAGATTGTAAGGGATGTAGGAATAGGCTAGCTGAAAATGCTGTTGTATCTAGGGAATGCTTAGTCATAGAATAGGGGGTTACAGTGAATGATGCATCAACGCTGGGGATTTCAAGTGCTGAGACAAAGGTGGGTTTGTCCCGGTCTGTGAATGTTAGTGTGTGTGTGTATGGTACCATGGGTGGTTCTCAGCTCAAGAACCTTCTTGTTCACTTGTAGCTGGTGCTTGTGCCAGTCTGCATAGAACCAGCCTGGAGTGGAGTCAAGAAATCTGTTCGGGACATTTCGCCAATAGAACTCCTCATACACACATGCACACTACAGCATTGACCCAAAGCATATATATGTATATATGCATTCTATCTCACTGACCAAGGCTACTCAGATTTATTATGATTATCTGAAGTAGCTGCTCTTACTCTCTCTCTGCAAGTCTGTTTTCCTGTATTTATTAAATCAGATGACATCACAAGCTTTGCAGATATTTCTGTGATCAGGCGAGAGGTCTTAAACACACACAAAACACTCACTGGCAGAAAGCACCATCACCGGGGTCTCTACTATGGACAGCCAGGGGGTTTCTTTTGTGGCAAATGTGTGTTCCTAGGCCTAGAAAGAGGAAAGAAAAAGCTAATGTTGGTTACAGCCTTGAGCTAGCAGTGTCTGGTTTCTGTTAGTCAGAGAGAACAATGTGTGTGTGTGTTCACATGGCAAAAGACTGGAATCAAAACACTGAAGTCTGCCGATTGCTTGAGTGGATGACATCATCATAAAGGGACACTTGCAGGACCAAACGAGCACATTCTCTTTTTGACTTCCTTCTCTACCTCAACCAGTGTTTGATACGCAATCTCTCTCTACAAGTACTTACTTACTTTGCTCTCGAAGACTGAAGAAGGAACAACCCTCACTTCCAACTGTCAACTCACTTCCAACTGTCAAAGGCAGACCGTTTCCTCAACCTGCTGTAGCCACAACTTGGCAGGATACAAATCTCAACCAGAGGACTGCAGAGACTTTTAAAGAGTGGGAGGGAGAGAGCGAGAGAGAGAGAGAGAGAGAGGGGATAGAGACTGTGCGAAAGAGGGAACCGCAGCTCTGAACCTGCCCTGTCTGCAGATCCATTGCTCGACAACTGCATTTTAGTTGCACCAGGAATAATTTGAACGAGAAAAAGAGAGACTGTGCATCAGACCAGTGAGGTAGTAGGGGACAGGAGTGACTGAGGAAGTGCGAGAGAACAAGAGTGGAAGAACCAGAGAGGGGGGTTGGCGAGGCGGTCCTTATTTGCCGGAGGGGAGGGGAGGGGCAGCCTGTGACATTGACAAACACGTGTGACTGCTCCGGCGAGAGAGAGCTGGCCTGGAGTTTTGAAATGGCAGGACTGACAGAAGGAGGGAGGGAACAAGGAAGCAACAGAAGGAAAGAGGCGACCCAGAAATAAGTCCCTCTGCTTGCCTGAGACGCCGGGAGACTAGTCCTTTTTTGGGAGAATCTAATTAATTTGAATAGATCCTTGTTTTGACTTCCTCTCTGTTTTGATACCTGACTTTGGAATGACACATGTGGACTTGCACTGGGAGAGAAAGGAGGAAGTGCTTGTAGAAGCCAGGTAAAGGAAAGAGTAAGGAAATACAGAGCGGTGGAACGGTGAACAGAAGAATGTGGCGGGACTACCATAATGAATGCAGCCTCAATGCTCACCTGCACTCTCTCATGTGCTGTGCAGGTTAGTGATGGTTCGTGTAAAGTGTAATGTGTGTGTGTGAGAGACTGTGTGCAACTTTATACAGCGGGTGCGTCTAATCCTGAATGCTGATTGGTTCAAACCGCATTCGACTTCGTCTCGGGCCTAACAACAACCTTGCCAATATATCCTCCGAACACCAGCTTCTCGGGTATTAGCTCTTTAGTAGAGTATGGATGTGTATTGTACAGTATAAAAGTGTTGTTTACATAGGCATAATAAAACGTGTGTGTTCTGTGTTTGCACACTGTAGTAGAGTTGTCCGTACTGTTGACAACTCCTTGAGGTGTTGGTGCACTATAATCAACCGATGGTCTTTACAGTGTGAAGACTCACTGTAGTAGTGGTAGTGTGTGAGCGTCGTTTCTGTGTGTGTTGTATTTGGCCAGTGTGGAGGGGTGTATAACGCTGAACAAGGTCTCTCTGTGTGGTGAAATGGGTGCCTTTCTGTGGCTGTCACACATACAAACACAGCACACACACTGTTGGTTTATAAGCTTTTCCCTTGGCAATAGGGCTGTGGTTTAATTTCAGGTGTTGGTGATTTGGCGTGTCATATATACATAGCAGACTGGGTGGGAGGGGCACAACATTAGTAAAGAAACGACATTGGCACATTTAGGCCTAACTGTCTTACTCCTAGGCGGGTGAGTTTCAAGTTTGGGGAAGCAAAAAAAAAAATGCATTCCATGCAGCAACACATTTACATACTTATGAAAGATATCGGACTATTCCTTATGTGATTAGTCAATTGAATAGTCATAATTTAGGCTAATAATATAACTCAATCACAGTTCAATGCAGTGCATGGTGGCATAGCCTGGGCTAAGCTACAGTGGGGAGAACAAGTATTTGATACACTGCCGATTTTGCAGGTTATCAAATACTTGTTCTCCCCACTGTATATCAGATATATTTATTTCCTTTCAACTCTACAATCATCTACCTGGTTGCCTATTTGCCGAAGCCGCTGCCTTTCGATAGGCTATGCACATGTCTGCATACTGTCAGTATGTAAGGAGTCATATTTACACATGACCGTCATGTCTGGGGTCAGTGCAAATCTATGGCCTTTTAGGTCTGTCTGAACCTCCCACTTCACCTTGTTGAACCACTGTTTGAGAGAGATACATTCTCCTCCATAACTCAAACTCGTATAGTTTGTCAAATTTACACTGCATTTCTTTGGAGGTGGATTTCTCCACTGTTCTGAACCATTTCCTATTACTAAATAATGAGTTACGCTGTTCGTCAGTGCTCGCCGTTTATCGGTGTCCCATTTGTGGGGCTTGAATTCTTAGTAGGCAGCCTAAGGTTTTTGCGTGTATTCTGCAGTCGGGCTGGTCCAAGTCATCTGGTTCTCCATCGTTGTTAGGTTTGAAATCGAAATATACCAAAATAGGCAATGTTATGTCAAATGTTTTTGTTTTGGGACACATCTTTATCACCTCACTGCGCCGATCTACTGTAACAATGGAAAAAGGTCAGAGGTGAAGGTCAGAGGCTACCCATCCACCCCCACCCTATAGACTATAGAAGATATAGTTATCACTATAGTTACCCCTTGTTCCCACTTTTCATCCCACCCCACCCCACCCCCTCCCCTCTTCAATGAACTGATTTGACCTTTAAAGATTCTCTCCTATCAGTGCGTATAGTGGATTTGCTGAATGCGGCACATCAAAATATAGTTTGAAAGAGAAGGAGATGTATTCAGTTTAATAGACTAACTAAGTTCGCAAAACAATACCATATAATCAATAGTTAACATTCGCGCTATGGGTAAAGTGTATATACAGTTGATAAAACATTTTATTTTTTTTATTTATTTAGCAGTTTGGCGGTTATTTTATTTTCATTAAGGTCTTCATCCAAAATGGTCAATATCACGGTTATCCAATTATCGTCCCAGCCCTACTTGGCAATGGACATGTGTCCCCACTGGCAGTGTCCCCACTGGCAGTGTCCCCACTGTGGGGCATCATGTTAGTTCCTGTCTCAACTTCTAGGGGGGGCCATCCTTTTTTTTATACAGTGCCTTCGGAAAGTATTCAGACCCCTTGACTTTTCCAACATTTTGTTAGGTTACAGCCTTATTCTAAAATTGATTATTTTACATAAGTATTCAGACCCTTAACTCAGTACTTTGTTGAAGCACCTTTGGCAGCGATAACAGCCTCAAGTCTTCTCAGGTATGACGCTACAAGCTTGTCACACCTGTATTTGGGGAGTTTCTCCCATTCTTCTCTGCAGATCCTTTCAAGCTCTGTCAGGTTAGATGGGGAGCGTTGCTGCACAGCTATTTTCAGGTCTCTTCTGAGATGTTAGATTGGGTTCAAGTCTGGGCTCTGGCTAGGCCTCTCAAGGACATTCAGAGACTTGTCCCGAAGCCACTCCTGCGTTGTCTTGGCTGTGTGCTTAGGGTCGTTGTCCTTCACCCCAGTCTGAGGTCCTGAGTGCTCTGGAGCAGGTTTTCATTAAGGATCTCTCTGTACTTTGCTCTTTTCATCTTTCCCTTGATCCTGACTAGTCTCCCAGTCCCTGTTGCTGAAAAACATCTCCATAGCATGATGCTGCCACCACCATGCTTCATCGTAAGGATGTTGCCAGGTTTCCTCCAGACGTGACACTTTGCATTCAGGCCAAAGAGTTCAATCTTGGTTTCATCAGACCTGAAAAGCTTGTTTCTCATGGTCTGAGAGTCCTTTAGGTGCCTTTTGGCAAACTCCAAGTGGGCTGTCACGTGCCTTTTACTGACGAGTGGCTTCCGTCTGGCCACTCTACCACAAAGCCCTGATTGGTGGAGTGCTGTAGAGATGGTTGTCCTTCTGGAAGTTTCTCCCATCAAGTTGTAGAAACATGATCAATGGAAACAGGATGCACCTGAGCTAAGTTTCTAGTCTCATAGCAAAGGGTCTGAATACTTAAGTAAATAAGGTATTTCAGATTTTTTATTTTAAATAATTTTGCATGGAGTATTGTGTGTAGATTGCGAAGGATTACTTTCCGTATGAATACAGAGCCTGCTAAGAAAGCATAGTTTTTCTTTTGAGGGGGCTAGGCTAGATTACCAGGCAGGTTTGTTAACTGAGGCGTGCTTGCCTGTTGAAACAATTTAGCAAGAGCATGTCGAAATGTGTGTGCCTGGGGCTTGACCCTCTGAGTAAAATGTTCATAATGAGTCATATTGTGTGTGTGTGTGTGTGTGTGTGTGTGTGTGTGTGTGTGTGTGTGTCACCTTGCCCCACTGGGTTTGAAAGCATTCAGGTATTTGACCATCATTTTGAAGTGCTGTCTAGTCAAATATCAGTCTGTCGTTATCAGAAAGAGGCTACAAACAAATACAAAAGCTCATTAAGACCACTTGTGTTTGTGAACTGTAATGGGAACGTGTACGTGTGTGTGTACGTGTGTGTGTGCGTGTGTGTGCGTGTGTGTGTGTGTGTGTGTGTGTGTGTGTGTACGTGTGTGTACGTGTGTTGTGGCCACTCGGTGCCATAGCGTCACAACAGCAACCACATCAGCAGTGGAGCCTATCAAAGTCGAGTTGGAGAAGTACCAGCAGGAACTATTCTCTGATTGGTTGGCACAAAGCAGAGAAGGGGAGAAAGCAGTCACTAGATAGCCATGCTATAAAGGACAAGAGTGTGAATATTGCCAAATATGAAATATTATATAGTCTCATTACAGGGGGTTAAGATATACGGTTTATATGTGGTTTTGGTTAGTGGTTCAAATCATGTTAGCTGTTTAATACCTCAACAACTACTGTCCTTTCTATCATGGCCAGATAGTAAGAACCAGGGGAATGCGGGAAGAGGCATTCTATTGGTGGGTGTCAGATATGAACAGGAAGGCAGGAAACGCAAAGCTACCCGTCTCCATGCCATACATAGAGAGACCCAGATATGAGAAGAGGAGGCTCCATGGCCTGTGGGGGAGGGAGAGATAACTGCAAACGAAGCCTGCCATCAGGCTCTATTCTGGGCATCGCTGTTTCACTCCTCTGGCCTCTGGATGACGTGGTCTGAACTGATCTCAGAACAGACCAAACAAAATAGGCTGAGAGGGAGAAAAGGTCTGGTGGAAAAAGAGTGAGTGAGAGAAAGCTTGAGTACATTATTTGGCGATATTGAATAAGCGCGAGATTGAGTATGCAGCTCTATGCCTGTCAGAGTCTTTGGCAGAGTGAAGTTTGTGAATGAGAGAACATGTAAAGGTTTTGTCAACACTACTATTCACAATGTAACCCACATTACTGTCAATATAAAGCCATTGCTTCATTTTCTCCTCATCAATCCCCTCCGAAATCACTATTCAGGTCCAGAGGTTAGCAAGCTAGCCTATACTTTGACTGAGGTTAATTGATAGAATTGGATCATTGATACTATGGATATAATCTCAGAGCTTACTGTAGCTTTGTAGCAGGCAAACGATGCTGTAACCATATGGGCATTTTGCAGTGTCACCAAAGACGCTGCAGTGTCACCGAATGTAGTACTCACACAAAACAAAGGCATGACGAGGCTAAATTCTTCCAGGTGCCACCAAAGCAGCAGACATTGCTGTCGAGTCCTCCAGTTCAGAAACATTTATTTAGTAGAGCGCTGCCTGCACCAGACAGCTAGCCTGGTTAAATCTGACTAAACGCTGCACTTCCAGGCTACCAGACAGTTTCAGTACAGAGAAGTGTTTCAGGGCGATGGAGAGTGCATCTTAATAATACAGGACTGAGGAATGACGCTGCACTATACTTGTTATATAATGAACTCTCTCCTTTTCCTCTCTCTCCCTCCTTCTTTTCTTTCAGATGAGCGAGACAGGGTGCAGAAGAAAACCTTCATGAAATGGGTGAACAAACATCTCATCAAGGTACGGTACAGAATCGCAGCATAATTTTGGGGGTTGGTGGGGGGGTTGTGGTGCGCACACACACACACACACACACACACACACACACACACACACACACACACAAGCAGAGACGGATTGTGACTCAGACCATCATAGAAATTAATAAAGTAGACTAGTAGTTCTAGATTATTTGTTAAATTCCACACAGTGCCTCCAGCACTGACTCCGTTTTTGTTTACTGTGTGCCTGTCTGTGTAATATTTTTCTCATTACTCTGTGGGAGCAGAGTTAAGGCTGTTATTATTTTTCTAATAATATGATTAGAGATGACAGCAGGCTGAGGTGGCAGTGTGATATTACTGTGTCTTTCTGGCATTAAATGTAATGGTTGTTTATCTCTCACTGGCATTGACTGGAAGTAATGGACTTGTCTGTCTCAGTCTATGGGGGTTGTATGTCTCAGTCTATGGGGGTTGTCTGTCTCAGTCTATGGGGGTTGTCTGTCTCAGTCTATGGGGGTTGTCTGTCTCAGTCTATGGGGGTTGTCTGTCTCAGTCTATGGGGGTTGTCTGTCTCAGTCTATGGGGTTGTCTGTCTCAGTCTATGGGGTTGTCTGTCTCAGTCTATGGGGTTGTCTGTCTCAGTCTATGGGGTTGTCTGTCTCAGTCTATGGGGTTGTCTGTCTCAGTCTATGGGGTTGTCTGTCTCAGTCTATGGGGTTGTCTGTCTCAGTCTATGGGGTTGTCTGTCTCTGTCTATGGGGTTGTCTGTCTCTGTCTATGGGGTTGTCTGTCTCTGTCTATGGGGTTGTCTGTCTCTGTCTATGGGGTTGTCTGTCTCTGTCTATGGGGTTGTCTGTCTCTGTCTATGGGGTTGTCTGTCTCTGTCTATGGGGTTGTCTGTCTCTGTCTCTGTCTATGGGGTTGTCTGTCTCTGTCTCTGTCTATGGGGTTGTCTGTCTCTGTCTCTGTCTATGGGGTTGTCTGTCTCTGTCTATGGGGGTTGTCTGTCTCTGTCTATGGGGTTGTCTGTCTCTGTCTATGGGGGTTGTCTGTCTCTGTCTATGGGGGTTGTCTGTCTCTGTCTATGGGGGTTGTCTGTCTCAGTCTATGGGGTTTTTCGGTTTCGGTCTCTGTCTAGGTGCTTATTTGTTTCCGGACTTTCTCTTTCTCTTCTTTTTTTTGTCTGTCTACATCTTATCTAAAGTATTTACAAGAAAGAAAGTCTGTCTGTTAGGGTTGGGCGGTATTCACATTTTCATAGAGAGAGAGAGAGGATTTAAAAAAAATGTAATCAATTTTAGAATATGTCTATCGTAATAAAATGTTGAAAAAGTGAAGGGGTCTGAATACTTTCCAAATGCACCGTATGTCCCAGTGATAATATAATTGTTTTTCCAATTATGGTACACAAGTTAATTGACTCATGTCAGGACATGTCAGGACATGTTGTACAATCTTAAAATAAGTCCAAAGCGATACGTCTTTCGTCTCTTGTAGTCTAGTGTGGAATAGAATGAATCATGTCCTCCTTTTTTATATTGCTGTCCCATCAGTCTAGTTCCTCTATACTGATGACAGTCCACCCTAGCGCAGGTGTTTATATAGCACATAGCCACAGTGCTCCTGGCTGTTCAGGAGAGATGCTGACAGACAGTACAGGTCTACCTGTTTCTGTGTTTGTCTTGGCTCTCTATTCACTGATATCACCTGACTGCACCCATGTTTATAATGCAACCAATCTCCTCCGATCAGTTGACAGACAGGTGGCTGTGGTCGGGGTGTGTGCGCCATCATGTGGTCAGGTCCGTGTGAATGTCTGCCTCTGGGAGTGTGCTTGTATACATGGGTGTGTGTGTGTACAGATCAAACACACGGAGATATGAACACTTTCCTCACTGCGAACTGTGGTTTTAGGGACCTCGCTAGGAATGCAATGACACAACTAGTGCCGGTTTTCCAGTCACAGATTTAACCATACTATACTATAATACCATACTAAATATCCACATTTCCAGTCACAGATTTAACCATACTATACTATAATACCATACTAAATATCCACATTTCCAGTCACAGATTTAACCATACTATACTATAATACCATACTAAATATCCACATTTCCAGTCCGAAGTGATAACTACGCCCCTCATGATACACTACATTCCAAAAGTATGTGAACACCTTCTCGCTGAACATGTTATTCCAAAATTAGATTTTATACACCTGTCAGCAACGGTTGTGGCTGAAATAGCCGAATCCACTAATTTGAAAGGCTGTCCACATACTTTTGTGTATCTGCTATTCACACTCAATTGCACATGCCCTCTTTTTCATCACGTACGGCCACGCTCCAACACGTAGAGGGTGTGAGAGAGGGAGAGGGAGAAAGAAAAAGAGATATGGAGAGAGCGAGAGACTTAAAGAAAGCAGAGGGAGAGAATTAAGGAGAGAGCAGGGCAACAGAAGGATGGCTTCTTATCCTCGTTTGTGGTCTTATGTGGGATTGGACTATTGATATGCACCCAGAGGGGGAGCTGACCATTGACCAACAGGACACAGAGTAGGTCCATTTTTCTGTTTTGGATTCTCAGATTAAAAGGCACAATTCGCCCTCTGCTGGAAGAATGTGGAATTTACGCTGTTGCAGTTCCGTGTTGAAATGCAGTGAAATGTTGACTTTGTATTTTTACTTGTGGAGTTTGCTGGACTGCGTTGTGTTATTTAATATAGCACAGTGGTCCTCAAAACATATTTGTGTTGTAAATGTGATCCGTGACAGTTTAAGATGATTAGTTTTGGCCTACCATGACTCTAGCCAAAGCCGTCTTACACAGGGCACAAGAGGACTCCAGTTAAAATCAAACACTTAACCCCAACAAATAGAATTTAAGTCAGGTCAGTACACACACATGCACTCCTCCACCCCAAGCCCCTCCCCTTAAGCTGTCAATCACTCCAAGGTAACCAAAGAGCGCTGTGGGAGTTTAATCTCTCAGGTCTGTGATGGGGCTGCTTTGACCTGCACCATCTGTTTCCATCTCCCAATATGTTCTTCGGTTATCCGTCACTCAATGCAGACCAGGAATATAACGCAAGCAAGAGTGGCTACATCTCCACATAATCTCTGTCTTCTAGAAACCAATGTCTATTCAAATGTTTTATTACACTCGACTGCCCCCCTTCACTCATCTTTTTTTAATCTGTTCTCCTCATGTTTCTACACCTCCCTGTCATCCGCATTTCCTCAACGTCTCTCACTGTCTGTGTCTGTGTGTAATGGAATTGTGTTGAGGTTGTGGAGGTATGTGATGCGTTTTTATTGGGGGGGGGGGGGTGTTAATGTGGTGTTTTTAGTGTAATGAGGATGTCTCATAAAGGTAAAACAAAAAGTCTCTCTGTATCTCTCTCTGCTCTCCACTCTATAATGGCTTCATTGCCTCAGATTAAACCACAAGTCAGGTTCAGCAATTGGTAATTAGCTTCAATCTCCTCTCTCTAAATGTCCAGTCTATCCTCTCTAAATGTCCAGTCTATCCTCTCTCTAAATGTCCAGTCTATCCTCTCTCTCATCCTTGCTTCTCTTTTTCTCTCCCTCCTGTATTTCCTGGTTCTTAGCACTGAGCTACAGTATTTAGCTTGGTCATTGGGAGTCCATCAGCAGGGTCTGAAAAGATGGCCCACTTTCACACAAAGGGTGATTTAAATAGGCCTGCCAAAGCTGATGAGTCGTCGTGCCAACGGTTGTCCCCGGGCCGAGACGTCACATGGGGTCACAGCTGGAGCACGTTGTTTGTCGTCCTGGCAACTAGGGTCCCTAGCTGCGTTGCTTATGTCAACAATGCTATGTAAAGGCTGGGATGATATGAACATGATGAGTACGTAATTAACACTCTCCTATCTCTCTCTCTCTCTCTGCCTCTCTCTCTCTGCCTCTCTCTCTCTCTGCCTCTCTCTCTCTCTGCCTCTCTCTCTCTCTGCCTCTCTCTCTCTCTGCCTCTCTCTCTCTCTGACTCTCTGCCTCTCTCTCTCTGCCTCTGACTCTCTGCCTCTCTCTCTCTGCCTCTCTCTCTCTGCCTCTCTCTCTCTGCCTCTCTCTCTCTGCCCCTCTCTCTCTCTCTCTCTCTGCCTCTTTCTATGCCTCTCTCTCTGCCTCTCTCTCTCTCTCTCTGACTCTCTCTCTCTCTCTCTCTCTCTCTCTCTCTCTCTCTCTCTCTCTCTCTCTCTCTCTCTCTCTCTCTCTCTCTCTCTCTCTCTCTCTCTCTCTCTGCCTTTCTCTCTCTCTCTGCCTCTCTCTCTCTCTGCCTTTCTCTCTCTCTCTGCCTCTCTCTCTCTCTGCCTTTCTCTCTCTCTCTGCCTCTCTCTCTCTCTCTGCCTCTCTCTCTCTCTCTGCCTCTCTCTCTCTCTCTGCCTCTCTCTCTCTCTCTGCCTCTCTCTCTCTCTCTCTCTCTGCCTCTCTCTCTCTCTCTGCCTCTCTCTCTCTCTCTGCCTCTCTCTCTCTCTGCCTCTCTCTCTCTCTCTGCCTCTCTCTCTCTCTCTGCCTCTCTCTCTCTCTCTGCCTCTGCCTCTCTCTCTCTCTCTGCCTCTCTCTCTCTCTCTGCCTCTCTCTCTCTCTCTGCCTCTCTCTCTCGCTCTGCCTCTCTCTCTCGCTCTGCCTCTCTCTCTCGCTCTGCCTCTCTCTCTCGCTCTGCCTCTCTCTCTCGCTCTGCCTCTCTCTCTCGCTCTGCCTCTCTCTCTCTCTCTCTCTCTCTCTTCCTCTCCATCAGGTGAGGAAGCACATCACAGACCTGTACGAGGACCTGAGAGATGGACACAACTTGATCTCCCTGCTGGAGGTCCTATCTGGAGTCACCCTGGTAAGACACACACAAACTCACCAAGACGCACCTGGTCACAGACCTTCACACCTCGACGACCATCACTTTCATGTCCCGGTATACTGTGCGTCACCCTGAGACACACCCTCCAGATACCGTCACATTGAGAAAGATCCTCGGAGCAGATCTTTACGTGAACTCGGGGTCGTTGACACAAATGATTCTCTAATAATGTCAATACTACATTGATGAACATGCATGTGTCCAGAATCAGTACTTTATTCCCTATAGTGCACTACTTTTGACTAAAGGACAATGGGCCCTGGTCAAATGTAGTGCACTATATAGGGTATAGGGTGCCATTTCAGATGCAGCTTAAGACTCGCTAGGAGCACATGACGACTCATTGTAACTCAGTGACAGACGGGTGTGTTAACATGAAAAGACAGAGACTCTGTCTGTGTGACGCATTCACAATTTGAACCAATGAGAGTGTGTTACTGTGTGAGCGAGAGAATGTGCACGTATTGGAGGAACCTCTTTTATTTTTTGAAAGCTGGCCTTTCAGTGGTTTACTTTTTAATCCGGCTTTCCTATTGGCCCGGCTGCAATTTTCATTTCCTCCTACTCTACCTCTTTTTCATGTTCTCTTTCATCCCTCTCTCTCTCTCTCTCTCTCTCTCTCTCTCTCTCTTTCTTTTGGAACATCACCTCGTCCCTCCATACAATTCTTTCATCCTCCATCCACTCTTCTCCCACTCTCCTCATCCCTCTTCCCCTGCGGACGGTAGCAGCTCAAGGGTGTGTCCTCGCTGAGGAGGGTGTGTGTGTCCCGAGCGCCCCCGCTCATCTTGCTCGGGGGGGAGGAGGAGGATGGAGCTCAGGGAGTATGTTTGACCCCCAACCCTCACGCTGATCCTCACCCCATAGACAGTGTTTTAAGACTGCATGCGAGTGGAGTGCTGTGTAGTTTAAAAGATAGGCATTCCAAGACACACATTGACACATGTTCCACACAAGCGTACATGTTCCACACAAGCGTTTTCTCAACGTTTTCCCATTCAACCACACACATTCTCAGTCAGACAATTGCTTGACAGGTGCAAACAACACACACACACACACATCACTAAAAGCAATACGAAATGATAACCAGACTAAATATTAAGGTTCAATTGTATTTTTATTGTCAGCATCTTGGCTGGGGCGTCTTCTCCCCCTGACACTTCCCTCACCTCTCATCCTCTGCATGGAGTTCTCGGTTTGGCCTGAGTGCTCCTTATAGCCCTGCTACAGTACTGGTTCAGTACTGGTACTGTTGACTGCAGTATACCTAACCCAGCACAGCGTGACACACACTCCTGCATCTTGCAATTCTAGCAGCTTTTGTGTGTGTGTGTGTGTGTGTGTGTGTGTGTGTGTGTGTGTGTGTGTGTGTGTGTGTGTGTGTGTTCGAGAGAGCAGCAGTGAAAGTGTGTGTGTGTTTGAGGAAAGTATTAGACTGTTTAAACCAGCATGGTTTGCAGATGTACATTTTCTGGTTTGCAGAATGTTTTTCCTGGATTGTTTCCTGCTCTGCTGTGTGAGGATGCTTGTTGGCATGTCTTTGACAACAGTTGAAGACTGCGCCCTCTACGATAATACCATGTCATTACAGCGGCTTATGCATAGTTTTCCCCTCACTGCAATTTGAATTGGGAACGACACTTCTCCCCGCTTATATATCACTGGTCAGCATTGTGACTGTGAGAAGATCTTGATTCCGTTTCCTACACAGCTTTTCTTTTCTGTTTTTCAGCCCAGGGAAAAGGGTCGCATGCGATTCCACCGGCTCCAGAATGTCCAAATCGCCCTGGACTTCCTCAAACAGAGACAGGTAAAACTGACACACACACACACACACACACACACACCTGCCGCTCTAGAACCCACTCAATATTTCAACAGGCACTCATGCTCTCAGAAATACACATTGAGCTGAACTAAGCCATATTTGACGACAGCTGCTTTTGGAAATAGTATTTGACCATTAAAACCCCATACAAAGCACATCCATACATAAAATCGTTGAGGTGATCTTTCTCTCCATCTCCTGTCCCATTGTGTCAGCGCTGCATGACTGGGGCTCCCAGATGACCTCAGTCACACCTCACGCATCACTAACCAATGCTGCACCCCTCTCTTAGGGACACCTGCTCTTCCTAGACATGGGCTGCATCTCCGTAGCCTTTAGTGGCTTCCTCTCCTTGTTTCATTGCTTTTATGTGCACTGATACGAGAAAGCAGGTTGGAATATGAAGGGTATTCACACCTCACACAAAAATATAGCCTTGGTAGTATTCAGTGTTGCAATAGAGAGCAAGAAGTCATGTCTGGTTAATAACATGGAGCACAACTCCAGTCCTCTTACGGTTTCCGGTTCTATGTCTTTACCACTAGGCCTGGTGTTTAATACTCCAATTCTACATGTTTCAGGTCAAACTGGTGAACATCCGGAACGATGACATCACAGACGGCAACCCCAAGCTGACACTGGGCCTCATCTGGACCATCATCCTGCACTTCCAGGTCTGTGCTGCTCTATGTGTTCTATTTCTATGTTGAGATTTCAATGTTGAGATAAAAGCACACACATTGTGTTGTGCTTTTATGTTGTGTGTACACGGCACGCTGACTACTTCCTGCTGGCCTCTTACCAGGTCCACAACGACACCTCCAAACTCCTTAACGATGCTTCCAAAATAGATCTGTCTTTGCAGGAAAAGGGATTATGACTGGCCGGCCTCACGGCAGTCAAGAAAATGTTTAAGATAAAATCATAGATCTAATTACCTTGAGTACCTGTAGCGGTCCTGTGGGTGGGGGCAACTGTCCTGTAGGGGGAGGGGTGGCAGTATGGTGGGGGCAACTGTCCTGTAGGGGGAGGGGTGGCAGTATGGTGGGGGCAACTGTCCTGTAGGGGGAGGGGTGGCAGTATGGTGGGGGCAACTGTCCTGTAGGGGAAGGGGTGGCAGTATGGTGGGGGCAACTGTCCTGTAGGGGGAGGGGTGGCAGTATGGTGGGGGCAACTGTCCTGTAGGGGGAGGGGTGGCAGTATGGTGGGGGCAACTGTCCTGTAGGGGGAGGGGTGGCAGTATGGTGGGGGCTACTGTCCTGTAGGGGGAGGGGTGGCAGTATGGTGGGGGCAACTGTCCTGTAGGGGGAGGGGTGGCAGTATGGTGGGGGCAACTGTCCTGTAGGGGGAGGGGTGGCAGTATGGTGGGGGCTACTGTCCTGTAGGGGGAGGGGTGGCAGTATGGTGGGGGCAACTGTCCTGTAGGGGGAGGGGTGGCAGTATGGTGGGGGCAACTGTCCTGTAGGGGGAGGGGTGGCAGTATGGTGGGGGCAACTGTCCTGTAGGGGGAGGGGTGGCAGTATGGTGGGGGCAACTGTCCTGTAGGGGGAGGGGTGGCAGTATGGTGGGGGCAACTGTCCTGTAGGGGGAGGGGTGGCAGTATGGTGGGGGCAACTGTCCTGTAGGGGGAGGGGTGGCAGTATGGTGGGGGCAACTGTCCTGTAGGGGGAGGGGTGGCAGTATGGTGGATGGCGTTGGTGGATGGAGTACGTGGCGTTGGTGGATGGAGCGAGACATGATGTCCCAGATGTGCTCAATTGGATTCAGGTCTGGGGAACGGGCGGGCCAGTCCATAGCATCAATGCCTTCCTCTTGCAGGAACTGCTGACACACTCCAGCCACATGAGGTCTAGCATTGTCTTGCATTAGGAGGAACCCAGGGCCAACCGCACCAGCATATGGTCTCACAAGGGGTCTGAGGATCTCATCTCGGTACCTAATGGCAGTCAGGCTACCTCTGGCGAACACATGGAGGGCTGTGCGGCCCCCCAAAGAAATGCCACCCCACACCATGACTGACCCACCGCCAAACCGGTCATGCTGGAGGATGTTGCAGGCAGCAGAACGTTCTTCACAGCGTCTCCAGACTCTGTCACGTCTGTCACATGTGCTCAGTGTGAACCTGCTTTCATCTGTGAAGAGCACAGGGCGCCAGTGGCGAATTTGCCAATCTTGGTGTTCTCTGGCAAATGCCAAACGTCCTGCACGGTGTTGGGCTGTAAGCACAACCCCCACCTGTGGACGTCGGGCCCTCATACCACCCTCATGGAGTCTGTTTCTGACCGTTTGAGCAGACACATGCACATTTGTGGCCTGCTGGAGGTCATTTTGCAGGGCTCTGGCAGTGCTCCTCCTGCTCCTCCTTGCACAAAGGCGCATGTAGCGGTCCTGCTGCTGGGTTGTTGCCCTCCTACGGCCTCCTCCACGTCTCCTGATGTACTGGCCTGTCTCCTGGTAGCGCCTCCATGCTCTGGACACTACGCTGACAGACACAGCAAACCTTCTTGCCACAGCTCGCATTGATGTGCCATCCTGGATGAGCTGCACTACCTGAGCCACTTGTGTGGGTTGTAGATTCCGTCTCATGCTACCACTAGAGTGAAAGCACCGCCAGCATTCAAAAGTGACCAAAACATCAGCCAGGAAGCATAGGAACTGAGAAGTGGTCTGTGGTCACCACCTGCAGAACCACTCATTTATTGGGGGTGTCTTGCTAATTACCTATAATTTCCACCTGTTGTCTATTCCATTTGCACAACAGCATGTGAAATGTATTGCCAATCAGTGTTGCTTCCTAAGTAGACAGTTTGATTTCACAGAAGTGTGATTGACTTGGAGTTACATTGTGTTGTTTAAGTGTTCCCTTTATTTTTTTGAGTAGTGTATTTCTATGTTGTGGCTAATCTCTGTTGGTCTGCTATGACACTAAATACACAACTTTATTAACAGCACTTTTTTAAAAATTGAGTTTACAGTTCTGAAAATCATGATAATTGCCACCTTCTCATGACATTTGTTAGTGAGGCTTCTATTTTCAGTGACCTCTCTGTCCATATGGGCTGAAGGCATAGTCATAGTTCCCATCACTTGGAGACAGAGGTGGTGACAATCCTTGGTGGACGTTGATCTCTCAGCCATGTCATCGGCTGTCCTATTGGGTTGGTGGGAGTACCAGGGTTGGCCCAGAGGCTGGGTGTGTGTGTGTGCGTGTGTGTGTGGGGCTAGATAGTTCTGTGCCAGGAGCAGACTAGATTTAGGAGTCTTTAGTGTATCTTGTCAGTGTGGGAGTTTACTTGAGTTGTTGCTTTGTTTGTAGATGTTGTTCCAACCGACTTGTTGGGAAGCCTCATATGGCTATGGTTTGGTGTTTGGCCCGTGTGTGTGAGTGAGTGTCTGTGAAGACACTAGTAGTAGTGTTTAAAAGCTGGAGTCGAGTGGCTGTGTGTGTCGCAAAGTTTTCCTTGGCATGTCCTTGTGCTGTTGTGGAAAATACCCACCAGGCAGGGCATTGCAGTAAGTCAGGCCAGGTCCTAAAGCAGTGGCGCCATAGAGGGGCAACACACACAGCTGGAACCCAGCCAGGAACCCAGGGGTGAAACAACAACATGTTTTGTCACAAATCAGTCAAGCGAACCCAAATCTACCCTTCCTGCATCCTTGGCACAAATCATAGATCTTCAGCTAAATGTTCTCCCTTTCTGGGAAGGGCAAACCTCTCTATAATAGTTAGAAAAAGAAATGAGAGCACCATATTGGAAATGCCAGTATTTTGACAGCTCAAGTACTCACACATATTATCGGTTTTACAATCAGCTACACTTCCCATGAATGACCACCAGGAGGTGCTGTGGGCTGAACAGAGCGACTATGACGACGACACCTCACAAGGTGACACTGGCAAGCCGGTTGCCACGGAGACACGCCGCATGACTACGCAGCCATTTCAATCGGCATGATTCAGCAGAACGGTGTGAGCCCGGAGGGACGGAGGGGGAGAGAGAGAGAGAGGGAGGGAGAGTAGAGGGATCAATATAGAGGGGGATAACCCAGCACTGATGGACAGAATGAAAACTACTGTTGCGCTGAAAATGAAAGCGAGAAGATGGAAGGATAGAGCAGGTGGTTTACTGATGCAGTTGAGGATAAATCTAATCGAATCAAACCATTTTATTTGTCACGTGCTTCAAAAACAGCAGGTGTAGACTAACAGTGAAACGCTTACTTACGGGCCGTTCCCAACAATGCAGAGAGAAAGATGGAGAAATAATTGAAAAATGGTAACATGAGGAATAAATACACAATGAGTGATAACTTGGCTTTATACACGGTGTAAGTACAGAGTCGATGTGGAGCGGTACGAGGTAATTGAGGTAGATATGTACAGTGCCTTGCAAAAGTATTCAGACCCCTTCACATTTTATTACGTTATAAAAGTGGGATTAAAATGAAGATGTACTTTTTTTTTTTTGTCAACAATCTACACTATACTCTGTTAAAGTGGAAGAAAAATTCTATAATTTTTTTCAAGATAAATACAAAATGCTTAACTACACTGAACAGAAATAGAAATGCAAGATACTGAGTCACAGTTCATATAAGGAAATCAGTCGATTGAAATAAATTCACTAATCTATGGATTTCACATGCAGATATGCATCTGTTGGTCACGGTTACCTTAAAAAAAAAAAGGTAGGAGCGTGGATCAGAAAACACGTCAGTATCTGGTGTGAACAACATTTGCCTCATGCAGCGCGACACATCTCCTTAGAATTGATCAGGCTGTTGATTGCGGCCGGTGGAATGCTGTCCCACTCCTCTTCGCTGTCTGTGCGAAGTTGCTGCATATTGCCGGGAACTGGAACATGCTGTTGTACACGTCGATCCAGAGCATCCCAAACATGCTCAGTGGGTGACATGTCTGGTGAGTATGCAGGCCAGTTTCTCAGGATGAAAAGAAACAGGATGGAGCAAAGCACAGGTCTAAACCTAGAGGAAAACCTGCTTCAGCCTGCGTTACACCAGACACCGGGAGAGGATTTCACCTTTCAGCAGGACAATAACCTACAACACGGCCAAATCTACACTGGAGTTGCTTACGAAGAAGACAGTGAATGTTCCTGAGTGGCCGAGTTAGTGTTGACTTAAATCTGCTTGAAAATCTATGGCAAGTTTTGAAAATTGCTTTCTAGCCATGATCCCCACAACATCTTAAAAAATTATTTAAAGAATAGTGGGCAAATATTGCACAATCCAAGACTCACAGCTTTAATCGTTGCCAAAAGTGTTTCTGTATTGACTCAGGGAGCTGAATACTATTTCAGTTATTGTATTTTTATTCATCTTTAAAAAATATATCACATTTTTCTAGCACTTTTTGACTTCAGGGTATTTTGTGTAGATTGTTGACAAAAAATGAAAATTAAATCAATTTTAAGCCCACTTTGTAACACAATAGAATGTGAAGAAATACGAAGTGTGAATACTTTTGCAAGGCACTGTAGGTAGGGATGAAGTGACTAGGCAACAGGATCGATTATAAACAGTAGCAACAGCGTATGCGATGAGTCAAAATAGTTGGTGCAAAAAGGGTCAATGTAGCTGTTAAGGGAGGGGACGGAGAGACACTGCACAGTTTCATAGAGCAAGCTTAGAATCTTAATCTAGTTTCTTGAGTCAGTAATTCTCACTTTCATCCATGACCTGAATTTCTAAACAAAAAAGATAACCAATACAAAAACTAAAATATTCAGACGAGTGCATCAACTTAATGACAGCGGTATTACATGTCAAAAGAACATGAGCTGGCGCACAAACAGAGTAACTTATTAGAGGTGCTGACTAACGGAGAATAAACTATAAGTTATAAAAAATAAAAGTTATGTATAAACTCCCAGTAATTTGTTGGGTAAATCACCAACGTTTCGGCATCACTGTGCCTTCTTCAAGAATGAATGATTATGGGCAAGGGTTTGGTGTTAGTAGTTAAAATTAGATGTGTGGTTATAAGGCACTGCATGGCCGAATGTGCGGAGTGAAGTCATTCCAGGAAGCTGTCCCCTTAAGGTTCGCTACTAACAGCCTGCCAGTAAAATCTATGTTGTCAGGCCAAAGGAGAGTTTGTCATTGGACGACACTGTTGTTCGGGGTAGAACCACAGGCCTACGACTCCACGCTCTGTCATGCGCAGTTCTTCATTATTTCAAAGACGTTCTCTCTGACTTCAGGCTAGACAAGTTGCCATCTCAGCAGGCTTTCTCAACACCTGCCATTTCAATTCAATTTTACAGATACTCAGCCCTGCTCCGGCCCTCGAGTTGTCAATGTCTGCCAGGTGTTACATTGCCTTCAGAGAGTATTCATACCCTTGACTTATTCAACATTTTGTTGTTACATTTATTTAATATGTTTTCTCACCCATCAACACCCCATAATGAAGAAGTGAAAACATGTTTTTAGACATTCTTGCAAATATATTGAAAATTATATACAGAAATATCTAATTTATATAAGTATTCACACCCCTTTGCTATGACATTCCAAATTGAGCTCAGGTACATCCAATGTCTTTTGATCATCCTTAATTGTAGTCCATCTGTAGCCAATTCAGTTGTTTTGACATGATTTAGAAAGAAACACCTGTCTGGATATGGTCCCACAGTTGACAGTGCATGTCAGAGCAGAAACTATACCATGAAGTTCAAGTAGCTGTCCTGTAGATCTCTGATTGAATTGTGAACTACCCAGACTCTGCTTAGAGCTAGCCGTCCGACTAAACTGAGGAACTGGGCAATAAGGACCTTGGTCAGGTAGGTGACCAAGATCCCAATGACCACTCTGACAGAACTACAGAGTTCCTCGGCTGAGATGGGAGAACCTGGTCGAAGGACAACCGTCTCTCTAAAGCACTTCACCAATCTTTGCTTTATGGGAGAGTGGCCAGACGGAAGCCACTCCTGAGAGAAAAAGGCACATGAAAGCACGCCTGGAGTTTGCAAAAAGGCATGTGAAAAACCGAGATCATAAGACAAAAGATTCTGTGGTATGATGAGACAAAAATGTAACTATTTGTCCTGAATGCAAAGCGCTATGTCTGGAGAAAACCAGGCACAGCTCATCACCTGTCTAACACTAGCCCTACCGTGAAACATTGTCGTGGCAAAATCATGCTATAGGGATGCTTTTCAGCGGCAGGAACAGGGAGACTGGTAAGGATCGAGGGAACAATGAATGGAGCCAAATACAGACAAATCCTTGATGAGAACCTGCTTCAGAGTGCAAACGACCTTAGACTGTGGCAAGATTTACGTTCCAACAGGACATTGACTCTAAGCATACAGCCAAATCAACGCTGGAATGGCTTCAGAACAAGAATGTGAAAGACCTTGAGTGGCCCAGCCAAAGCCCAGACTTGAATCCCATTGGAAATCTGTCGAAAGACTTTCTGTACACCGCCGCTCCCCATCTAACTTAAGAGTTTGAAAAATATGCAAGGAAGAATGGGAGAAAATCCCCAAATCCAGATGTGCAAAGCTGATACAGACATACCCAGGACGACTCCAAGGTGTAATCACCGCCAAAATTTTTCAAAAATGTCTAAACATGTTTTTCACTTTATGCCATTATGGGGTATTGTGTGTAGATGGGTGAGAGAGAAAAACAAACGATTTTAACAATTTTGACTTCAGGCTGTACCACGAGAAAATGTGGAATAATTCAAGAGGAATGAATACTTCGGAAGGCACTGTAATCCAAAGTCAACTTTTGGCTATGATGTTCACTCACTCACCTAACGGATAATAGCTGGGGAGGCCAAGTTTTAGCTGGCATCAATCAATCAAATGCTACGGGGGCAACGTGATACTCTTTTGGTCCAGACAGCATAAATACATGGGCTACACATACTGAGACAGAGGGGCGCCGTATCCCTCGCTCAGATTTCTCCGGTGAGATTCAGCCACTTGCGAATTGATGGAAAATTGTGAAAACACAGAGATGAAAGTTCAATTATTTAATAATTTTGTTTTGGTCAGGTATTTGCTTGTCATTCATAAATACACGCCACTGAGTGCTATGTAAATTCAGTAGGTCTACATCTATCCTGATGCAACAGTGGTAAAAGGCTGTCTGCAGCTCTTTGCTTTCACCCCTAGGTGTCACCATTTATCCCAGCATCATAGATGACCTGGCGCACTAACAATGCTCTCAGCCAACTACACTCCATCACTCTCACAATCTCTGCCTCTCCCTGAGCTGTGGCTGCGTGCGATTGGCTAATCCATTCTGGCCTGGCTCTTTCATTTGTGCTTCTTTTAATACAGAATACATCATCATGACCCAGCTCTGACCTGCTTATGTGGGCGGCAGGTAGCCTAGCGGTTAGAGCGTTGGGCCAGTAACCGAAAGGTCACTGGTTCGAATACCCGAGCCGCCAAGGTGAAAAATCTGTCGACGTGCCCTTGAGCAAGGCACTTAACCCTAATTTGCTCCAGGGACGCCGTACTACTATGGCTAACAGTGTAGGCCGTCATTGTAAATAATAAATTGTTCGTAACTGACTTGCCTAGTTAAATAAAGGTAAAATAAAAAATGGGACAGCACGAATTAGGTGCTACCAAAGCACAGATCTAGGGTCAGCTTACCCTATATATCTCCTAACCTCCTGTCATTTAGAGGTGAAACATCCAAACTGACCTCAAATCAGCCCTTCTACCCAACCTATATTATCTCTAAATGCAAATTATGTTGTGAAAGAATTGCCTGGTAAAATACTCTCATTGGACTTTATAACTATCTCTAATGGAGCTGGTCCAGTACAGTACAGGTTCCCTGAGGGGGTCATGTGACTGCGTACAGGTAGCTAGTTGGAGGTTTCCAGACCATTCTATCATATTCATATCCATATGGGGAAGGCCTCAGGAACCTGATTAGTGTCTGTTTTCCACTGTGGGGGTAATGGAGGAGCTGTGGATTGGATCTATCATCACTGGAGAATACTCTGTATTTTTCATGTTTCTATTGGTTTTTGGTCTGTGGGTAGAGCTCTGAGCTGCTATGCAAAGCCTCAGGTCCCCCGTCTGTGTGTTTCTTAATGTGGACTTGTGACGTGTGTTCGTTGTGTGTGTAAGTGTGCTCGTACAGTCCTCCACCCACACACACACAGGGAGTTGTTGAGTGTCTAAGGTGTCAGAGTACAGTGTGAAGGCTTTAACAAACCACATGACCGTACTGCAACAGTGTTGTTATGTGGGAGACAAGGTTGTCACGTCTGTGTGTTAAAAAGGCTTATCAGTGAAAGTGGTGGATCCTTAAGTGGTGCAAAGGCTCTTTTTTGCATTTCTCTCTCTCCCCTCTCCCTCTCTCTCCCCTCTCTCTTCTCCCCCCTCTCTCTCTCTCTCTCTCTCTCTCTGCGCCATCTTTCTCATCCCTCTTGATCTTTTTATAAACTCCTTCATCCCCACCCTCGTCTCTCACTTGCTTTAATACTTAAAATCCCAATCTCTATCCTCCTCCCCCTCTTCTTCTCCTCTATTTCACCAGTCTCTTGGCGAATATATCGTATCGGTAAGCTTTGTCCCCCACATCAGACCCCCCAAAAACATTGTTCGGGGCTCTAAGTGTGTGTGTCACACCAAGAGCTCTGAGCTTACAAACAGCAGTGTGCCAGAGAGAGAGAGAGGGAGGGAGCCACGAGGAAGCGGATAGGAGGAGGAGGAGGAGGAGAGAGGGAGGGAGAGAGGGAGAGAGGGAGGGAGGGAGGGAAGGAGAGAGCTAGAGCAGCAGTAGAGGCTGTGAAGCTGCAAGCAGCTTGAAGATAAAGCGTTTTTCTCTGTCGGTGCCTGCGAGGGAGAGAGCAAACGAGAGAAGCCAGCGAGAGAGAGAGGAATACAAGGCTGCCTGTTGTTACTGTGTCTCGCGGCTTTCTCCGGATCTACAGGCCTCGGCTCAAATGCACACATAGAAGATTCATACAGACACACACAGCTGATCAGAGGATTGCCCAGCCCTGCAGGCATACACACACACGCCATTGCTCTTTCCTCAACTGCGCGCACACACACACACACACACATTTCGCTTCTCTCCTGGGAACACCGTATAAATTGGATCAATCCGACCATGCCTGTCTGACGGGGACCTTGTTCTCCCTTCATCCGGATCCACCACTCCTCCTCCATTTCTCTCTCTAACCAGCCAAGGAGCTCCAGACTACCGGACTTATCATCTGCCTTTGCCTAGCCCAGTCAGCTGCTCGTTTGCAGGCAGCGTCAGGAGGACCGCTATAGCTGGGGACACTGGACCTACCCTCACAAAGTCTAACCCAACCCTAGCCTCCTGTAGCCTAGCCCAGCCACCACTAGTAATTAGATTAAACAGTGTGGAGTGGAATTGCCTTTTCAACCAACCGCCTGTCTATCTTTTGCATGCAAGCCTGTGGACTCATACTGGGAACACGTACAGACCTGGATTAATGTGGATGCCTATACTGGAGCAGTGATAACGGAAAAATCCTGCCTGGCTGAGAGACCGTGACAAGGATGGAGACGGATTGAGGGGTTAGAGATTGGCTAGCACCCAGCAATCCGTCGTAGGAGGGAGGATAAGATCAAGGCCGCTATCCAGGGGTGAGCCACGTGACGTCTGGAATGCTAAAGGGGGAGTCTCCACTCCCTATCTCCACCAAAGGTACAGGAACCACTACCAGAGTTGTCTGGCTTTTCTGTGAGACAACGCTACAGGTGTCTTATCACTCTTAATGCAATGTGTGATTGCAGTCATTGAAGTATTGTCCTAGAAGGATAATGCAGGACACTTACAGTTCAGTATCTCATCACCTCTCTTCCTGGTCCCATGGTTACCTGTATCACCTGGAGACTTCCAAGTCGGCACCGTAACGTTGACTTAACACTCATCTAACGCCCCCAGGAGGTTTCCTTCGTACCAAGACAACAAAGACCTCTCTGTGGTTAACAACCGTGTGAACTGAAGGAAATCAAGCATCACCTGACACACCGACTCCATGAACAGGGGGGATCGTGGGAGTCTGAGCCGCCACCATCAAGGCTCTGACTGAGGTTTTTAACAAGCTGTCGGAGTGTTGGTTGACTGTCCGCTATGGCCCACCTCCAGTCTGGATAATGGATACTAGTACACCACCAGCTACTACAGAGCTAAAGCTATGAATGTTGTTGACTGTTGAGGCGCTGAAAGCAATAACGTTATCGCAGGAGCGGAGAGGTATTAGTAATACATTATTCTGGATACTTGGAGGCGAGCCTGGATAAAGTACTTGGATTACAGACAGGGGAAACAAATGGCAAACAATCTGTATGTGTGTGTGTGCAGGGTGGTGAAAACCGAACAGAATTGCAGATGACGTGAGGTTTTTTTTTCTCCCCCCGCTGCTTAGCGACTGGGATGATGTGCACTGAGTCAGACACACTGCATGTGTGCATCCGTTTGTGTGTGTCTGCACTGCAGCTTCCTCGCACATCACACTCTTAAGAAATTGCAGATATGAGATGAGACAAGGACCGATTCAATCGCAGGCAACGCCAGAGACCCCACGGACTACTCAAACACACACACATACACACACTCCGACATTGTGTGTGAAACGACTGATTGGCTGAAATGAACGCATCTGCAGTGCTCTGACTCGGTCTCCTACCACTAACTCTCCTAGCCTCATTCAACATGTAGTATGTATGAGCCACATTGACTTTTGTTCTCACCTGCCATCTTAGATGAATGAACCACCAAAGCCTGAGCCAAATCGATTTTCTCTTATGCTCTTGCTTGCTCTGCCTCGGTTGTCCTTGAAGTGAGTGCTGGGACCCTGCTGGGACATCCGTGACCTGCCCATAGAGAGCAAGCAAGAGCAGGCAGGGCTGACCGCGGTTTTGCCTGAGCCTGTGTGAGGTGAGGCAACCGTAGCAGAGAGAAGAGGAGGGGGAGGGAAGACGGGGAGAGAAGTACCTACGGAGAGACGAGAGCTGTGACACGCAAGCCTGCAGCAAGCACCTCGGCCGGGTGGACTGAACCAGACACTCTGCGAAGGTGACGAGAGCCCACGTTCTCGCTCTTTCATTCTGTCATTTTCTATGCTCCTGGCAAGCAACCAGAGCTAAACCAGCTATCGCTAACGTCACACCAAGAGCAGGTGTCACCTTGGTATTGGATTGGTCCGTCACTCTCTGCTAATCTCATCTGCCTGTCCACCTGAGCACTTTTGTTTCACTTTCTATTTTTGCCGCCTCTTCCCTTCCCTCCGTCATTCACTCTCTGAGATGGGAAGCTCTATGGGTTGTGTGAGGCCTCCTAGGGAGGGAGGACACGGCTTCCCCCCACTGTCCCCCAACCCCAAACGGCGGCTCCGCTTCCGGCGGAAACGCAAAGGAAAGAAGCACCAGAAGGGAGGGTCGTCAGTAGGCTCGGACGTGGAGAGCATTAGGATAAGCAACATACCAGAGGACGAAGAGGAGGAAGAGGAGGAAGAGGACAAAGGTACTGTCACGGAGGCAACCACAGCGTCGTTCAACACTATGAGTGACGTCGGAGCCAAAATCACCAATTTAACCGTGCCTCATGCTCAAACTCAATCCAGACTAACCCTGCCCAGTGCTCTCTGTGCTGACTCCACTAGTGACAGCATGGGGGGGTTGGGTGGTAGCAGAGTGCTGGAATTGTCCCCTGAGCCAAGCCCAGTGTGGAGAAGGGTGTCCTACCCCGGAGCTGGGAGTGAGGAATGGGGGACGAGCGGTATCATAGAGGCCCCAAGCAGCCAAGGGCAACCCAGTAAGGACCCCACCCCAACCCCAGACAACCCTGACCCAGCTGGCCCATCCCAGGTGCACACCACCCCTGGCGGGGGTCAGGTCTGCAAAGTCAGGGAGCGAGAACAAGGGGTTCTGGAGAGGCCTTGCATACTAAGACCCAAGAAAGAAAGGGAACGAGAAAGGGAGGAGAAAGAGGTGGTGGAGGATGAAGGTGGGGGTGGGGTAGCAGGGACCGCAGGGGTTGCTTTTAACACCCCTCCGGGAAAGGATAGCAAAGGGGTGGTCCACATTCGCGAGGTGGGGGGCCTGCTGTGTGTTGTAAGGACAGTCTACCCCAGTGACTTTGGGTCCCCAGTTTGGAGAGGGGATAGTTACCATGACAAAGAGGTAGAAGTAGAGGTACGTGCCGAACCTCCAGCCGCATCCCCAGTGACTGGGAACATCCTCAAAGTACAGCTTTCTGAGGAGGACAGCAGGAGAGCCAAAATGGATGCCAGGACCACTTTCCTTATGGGGATGCAGGAAACTACAAAAGTCAAGGAACTTAGTCTGGATAAACCAGCCCAGGTCCAAGAAGGGGCCTCAATACAGTCCCCAATTGCTAGGAACATCCTGGAAGTACAATTCTCTGCGGATGACACTAGACGTGCCAAAATGGACACTTCTGGTCCCCATAAGACCACTAACCTTCTGAGTACCCAGGAAACTGTAAAAGTCAAAGACGTCAGTCTTGATAAACCAGCACTGGTCCAAGAGGGACTATTAATACAGAACCCTCTTTCCTCTGTCTATGCCAGCGATCTGTTACTTACCTCCCCAGAGACTAAGGGCGCCACCCAGGGAGGCAGGGTTGGCTTGACCCAAAGGAGAGACAAAATGGACACCTCAGGTCCCAATATGACTACCAACCTTATAGGGACCCAAGAAACTACGAAGGTCGAGGGACCTTCTGTACAGGACCCTCTGTCCTCAGGCTATGCCAGCGACCTCCCGCTAACCTCCCCAGAGGCAGGGGGCGCCACCCAGGTAGACTGGGAAAGCTCCAGAGAGGGACTGTACTCTGCGGTGGACAGTCCTCTATCTT
Source organism: Thymallus thymallus (assembly GCA_023634145.1). Taxonomy (NCBI): domain Eukaryota; kingdom Metazoa; phylum Chordata; class Actinopteri; order Salmoniformes; family Salmonidae; genus Thymallus; species Thymallus thymallus. Next base: position 7,216,250 of record CM042395.1, read on the forward strand.
CACCCCAGGTCCCCACAAAGCAGTTCCCTCAGGTCAGGGGTATTTTTCTCTCTTTGTCCTCGCTCTCTCGCTCTAGCTCTCTGCTCTCGCTCTAGCTCTCTGCTCTCGCTCTAGCTCTCTGCTCTCGCTCTCGCTGTCTGCTCTCGCTGTCTGCTCTCGCTCTCGCTCTCTGCTCTCGCTCTCTCTGAAATGTAGGCTACACATATTTGGGGTTTGTCCAGGATCAGGGCGGGAGAGCATATTTATGAATGCGTGTTGCCTTTTTATGTCTTGTATCCTAGTGTCACACATCTTTGTGTGAAAGATATTTTGTGTCCCTCTCTCTGTGTGTGTGTGTGTGTGTGTGTCCTGGTTGTTATCAGCCTTGTTTGTGTGTGTGTGTGTGTGTCCTGGTTATTATCAGCCATGTTTGTGTGTGTATCCAGGTTATTATAAGCCATGTTTGTGTGTGTGTCCTGGTTATTATCAGCCATGTTTGTGTGTGTGTCCTGGTTATTATCAGCCTTGTTTGTGTGTGTGTCCTGGGTATTATCAGCCTTGTTTGTGTGTGTGTCCTGGTTATTATTATCAGCCTTGTTTGTGTGTGTGTCCTGGTTATTATTATCAGCCTTGTTTGTGTGTGTGTCCTGGTTATTATTATCAGCCTTGTTTGTGTGTGTGTCCTGGTTATTATCAGCCTTGTTTGTGTGTGTGTCCTGGTTATCAGCCCTGTTTGTTTGTGTGTGCTGGTTATTATCAGCCCTGTTTGTTTGTTTGTGTGTCCTGGTTGTTATCAGCCCTGTTTGTTTGTTTGTTTGTTTGTTTGTTTGTTTGTGTGTGTGGCCTGGTTATTATCAGCCTTGTTTGTGTGTGTGTCCTGGGTATTATCAGCCATGTTTGTTTGTTTCTTTGTTTGTTTGTGTGTCCTGGTATTATCAGCCTTGTTTGTTTGTTTGTTTGTGTGTCCTGGTTATTATCAGCCCTGCAGAAGGCACTCTGAATATTCTCATCCTTCCTGGGTCTGTCCCCAGAGCCTAATCAGCACAGCACAGACCTCCTCTGCATCTTCTCTTTTCTCTTTCTTTCTCTCTCCATCACCCACTTTTTCCTCTGATACGTCTGTGTGTGCGTTGCCTCAAATGGCAGGGTTCCTGACAGCACACTGAAACGAGTTATTTTGTAATGATGTATTGGTTCATGAGATCATACGGCTCACAGAATGGGGTGTGTTTTGGAGGGGGATGGCCTCATTTTGAGCTCCATCACAATAAGCTGTTCAATAAAAGGACCTACTGTCATAGGAATAGAATTACATTAACTTGAATGGTAATGTCGGTTCTAGTAATTCTATTTCTATGACTACTATAGTGTAGGTCTTTAACCCCACAGTTGCTGGTGACCCTTTCACTGTTACTGATAATGACCCTCAATTGGTAGTTAATTGATATAGCACCTTTCTTGCTCAAAGTGCTTTACATTGAAAGCAGGGAACTCACTTCATGGCTGTCGACGTGTAGCATCCGACCGTCAGTATATTAAGTGTGCTGTGATGGTATGATGTTCTGTTTTCTTTGGGCCTGTGTGTCTCATTTGGAGCATGGTGCTGAGTCACGTGGAAAGCAAGACACGCACGCAGGTACTTAGAGCCCGGTCTCCGTTTACGAGCGTTTTAGCCAGGTAATGATCAATAGACCTGGCTCTGGCTCTTTCTCAAGCTTTCATTCAGTGCGTGTGTGTGTGGATGTGGGTTTGTGTGCGTGTGTGACGGCTGCCTTTTTGGCAATGTCTGGGCTGCCCTCATCTGAATAAATAGGGATTTCAGATGCGCATTCATCAACAGTATAATGCAGCATCTAGCCCCTGGGGGGATTCCAAACACTTTATAGCCATCCCTCTTTTTCTTTCTCTCTCTCCCTCTCTCTCTATCCCCTCTTTATGTATTTGGTGTATTCTGTCCGTTCGTTCCCTCTCCCCATCGGCTGTCTAAATCTGTCCTCGTCTCTCTCCCTGCCTATCCACCATTTTCTTTCCCCTCTCTCTCCATCCATCCCCCTCTCTCCTGTCGCCCCTCCCTGCCCCCTGCTACTCCAAAGGACCCTTTCTTTAAATGGAATCCATTCTGAGCCCCATAGCAACGTATAGGCCTACCTGGTTAAATAAAGGTGAAATATCGGCCTAGTTTCTAGTCAATGGTGTTAGCACTACCGTTCTGTCTCTGATGCTGTGTGTGTGAAAAGGCACCGACTCTCAAGAATCACATGAGACCTTGAGAGAATTAGTCAGAACACACACACACACACACACACACACACACACACACACACACACACACACACACACACACACACACACACACACACACTGAACATACTTTGACATGCCTATCCTAGGGTTAGACCATCTTAAATAGCGTTAAGTGTGTCCGTGTTGGCACATATCATGACTCCTGGGTGGAAGCAGGTCACTGGCTGCTCGTCTGTGTGCCTGTCGGCGTGTGTCTGTGTGCGTGTCGGCGTGTGTCTGTGTGCGTGTCGGCGTGTGTCTGTGTGCGTGTCGGCGTGTGTCTGTGTGCGTGTCGGCGTGTGTCTGTGTGCGTGTCGGCGTGTGTCTGTGCGTGTCGGCGTGTGTCTCGGTGCGTGTCGGCGTGTGTCTGTGTGCGTGTCGGCGTGTGTCTGTGTGCGTGTCGGCGTATGTCTCGGTGCGTGTGTGTCTGTGTGCGTGTCGGTGTGTGTCTGTGTGCGTGTCGGCGTGTGTCTGTGTGCGTGTCTGTGTGCGTGTCTGTGTGCGTGTCGGTGTGCGTGTCGGTGTGTGTCTGTGTGCGTGTCGGTGTATGTCTCGGTGCGTGTGTGTCTGTGTGCGTGTCGGTGTGTGTCTGTGTGCGTGTCGGCGTGTGTCTGTGTGCGTGTCTGTGTGCGTGTCGGTGTGCGTGTCGGTGTGCGTGTCGGTGTGCGTGTCGGTGTGCGTGTCGGTGTGCGTGTCGGTGTGCGTGTCGGTGTGCGTCTGTGTGCGTGTCGGTGTGCGTCTGTGTGCGTGTCGGTGTGCGTGTCGGTGTGCGTGTCGGTGTGTGTCTGTGTGCGTGTCGGCGTGTGTCTGTGTGCGTGTCGGCGTATGTCTCGGTGCGTGTCTGTGTGTGTGTGTCTGTGTGCGTGTCGGTGTCGGCGTGTGCCGGTGTGTGTGCGTGTCGGCGTGTGTCTGTGTGTGTGCGTGTCGGCGTGTGTCTGTGTATTAGTGTTTGTTAATGTCTGAATTTAAGCATGATGTCACCAGCTAATTAACACTACATGCCCTGTTTTGACAGCTTAAAATCTCTACCATATGTTACCCAAAACAAATATATTACTCATTATACCTGGATCAGAATGTATGAAAAACATGTCCACGAGAAGGTGGCAGTTATATATGAAGATTTGAATTGGCCAGCGCAAATGTATGCGGTCCAATGACCTGTTGCAGTATTCTAAACATGTTATGGATCGCAGGGGCCAACTGAGCTACATAGAATGGTGGGGTACCTTGGTGTAGAGTGTGGCTGTGCTGTGCTCTGTTTATTGCCAGTCACATGAGGACTCCATTGATGGAGTGGCCCTTCTGTAATGTATGGCCTTAATAATCTTTACTGGAAGAGGCTCAGAAGAGCTGAGTTTATGGTTTATGTGCGCGTCGTACATGTCTATCATTATTAGTTTATGCAGGCCGCTCTCTCTCTCTCTCTCTCTCTCTCTCTCTCTCTCTCTCTCTCTCTCTCTCTCTCTCGTTACTGCAGTCTCCTGGCACTCACTGGACTTTCATGCTGTTCTATATTATCACTTGAGGGAGGGAGGAGGAGTAGGAGTGCAAGGGGTGGAGTGAGAAAAAGGGATGACGGAGGAATACTAATGAGAAGAACCAGTCACTGCCAGATACAGCAGATACACCAGCCCCCCTTGGTCAACCGGAACACATTTAAAGAAAGAGGAGAAAGTGTGGAGGAGGGTGGAGGAGGGTGGAGGAGGGTGGAGGAGGGTGGAGGAGGGTGGAGGATAGATGGTCAGTGGGGTATTTGGCCTCAAAAAGAAAAGAAGGATAAAAAGATGAGTAAAACAGACAATTGATGTGAAGGAGAGACGGATTGATCAAAACAAGGCTGTTTCTGAGACCAGCCAAAGTGACAGACTGATAGGAGAAGGGGAAGACTTTAGGAGAGGAACGGAGGGTTAAGGGGAGAGACAGAAAAAAAGAAATGAACGAGGGAGGGTGGGAGAGACGGGATAGTGTGCTGAGAAAACAGGCTAATGAGCTGGCCAGACATAAAGACGAATAATGAGAGACCTGAAGGAGAAAATGACAGAGAACATTGGCTTCACTCCGCTCGGGCTAAAGGACTATTGATTAAATGCCAAATAAGATGAAGGATAGGAACAAAGTTGAATCCAAGTGAATAAAAGACTCTTTATGGCGACTAGCATGTGGTTATATTTTTCTGCCGACTCACTGTGTGTGTGCATACTTGTATGTGTGCGTACTTGTATGTGTGTGTACTTGTATGTGTGCGTACTTGTATGTGTGTGTACTTGTATGTGTGTGTACTTGTATATACGCGTGTTTCTGTGTGTGTGAATATGGGTCCGTGACGGTTCATTAATTTGAGTCATGACTAAAGACCCATATGTTTGAAACGGTGTAATTAATGCACACTGTGGGTTACAGTCTGATAGTAGGACAATGTCATGAATATATTGTAGTGTATAATTAATGTTTGCTCCTAAAGGGAAAGTGTGTGCTTCTCTGCCAGCTGTTCTGGGCTTCATATCACATTTTTTTGACCATGAAATATGTCATATTTGGAACCTTATAGCAATACTTATGGATGGATCCAAGCAAAGTCATCCCAATATTTATAGCTGATATTTAATAACCCTGACCTCTCCTCTGTCCTCTCCAGATCTGACATTTATGTAAGTGCTGAGAGCGTGTGTATTCATAATGACAGTTTCCTATATGAACCGCCCTCATGTTCCCTGTATTCTGCAGTTCTCTGAGATTTGTGTGTGTGTGTGTGTGTGTGTGTGTGTGTGTGTTTCCTATGTGAACCCGATCCTCTCCTCTGTATTCCAGATCTCAGAGATCTATGTGAGTGGTGAGTCGGGGGACCTGACGGCTAAGGAGAAGCTGTTGTTATGGAGCCAGCAGGCCACAGAGGGTTGGCCTGGCCTCCGCTGTACCAACTTCTCCTCCTCCTGGAGCGATGGACGCATGTTCAACGCCCTGCTCCACCGATTCAGGTACTCACACACACACTTAGACGCATGCAGACACACACACACACACTTTCAGGTCTGACCCCCCCCCCCCCCCCCCCGCCGTCTCCCTCTCTGGTGGTCTCCAGGCCAGACCTGATTGACATGGAGGTGGTGGAGCAGCAGAGTAACCTTGACAACCTGGAGCAGGCCTTTGAGATCGCTGAGTCACTAGGGGTGACCAGGCTTCTGGACGCTGAAGGTAACTGCCTGTCCGTGTGGTCTGTCCGCCTACTTGTCTGTCTGTCTGATTGTGAGTACTTCATTGTACGGTCTGTGTTCCTCTGTGTTCAGTTGGTCTGCCTCAGTCTTTTCCTTGGGTCTCCCTACTGTCATCTTGACCTTTTCTGCTCCCTCTTTAATCTCCTCATCTCTCTCTCTCTCTCTCTCTCTCTCTCTCTCTCTCTCTCTCTCTCTCTCTCTCTCTCTCTCTCTCTCTCTCTCTCTCTCTTCTCCTCTCTCTCTCTTCTCCTCTCTCTCTCTCTTCTCCTCTCTCTCTCTCTTCTCCTCTCTCTCTCTCTTCTCCTCTCTCTCTCTCTTCTTTCTCTCTCTCTCTCTCTCTCTCTCTCTCTCTCTCTCTCTCTCTCTCTCTCTCTCTCTCTCTCTCTCTCTCTTCTTCTCTCTCTCTCTCTTCTCCTCTCTCTCTCTTCTCCTCTCTCTCTCTTCTCCTCTCTCTCTCTCTTCTCCTCTCTCTCTCTCTTCTCCTCTCTCTCTCTCTTCTCCTCTCTCTCTCTCTTCTTTCTCTCTCTCTCTCTAGATGTGGACGTACCGTCTCCAGATGAGAAGTCGGTCATCACATACGTCTCCTCCATCTACGACGCCTTCCCCAAGATCCCAGAGGGAGGAGAGGGCATCGCAGCCCATGTATGTTCTACTTCTCTCACATTAACATTAGCTTCTATTAATGTCATCAACATTAGGACCGCCTGGCCTTTCAGCCAATCAGTACCCGCTAGGGAACGTTGCCAGGCGACCCCTTTAGCATATGCATCAGATGCATATCAACCCTCAAGGTGCAGCAAACATAAGCACCAACGCTTGCTAAACAGTGCACAAACTATTATAAAGGATTAATTGCATGAAGAAATATTTGTGGAAATATATCAATAATAAGGCTCTAAATTATTTTCTGTTTGTGATAAAAAATGTTGGACAAATGAGGAGTGTCTGTTCTAGTGTTAATGTATCAGTGTACAGTTTGTGTCAGTCTGTGTGACGTTGCCAAAACTTTAGTGCCAATAATGAACTGCATTGGTTCGCAGTCAGCCATTGAAGTATATTGATAGCTGACTGTCAGTGAACCAGTCTGATCCTCCCTCCCTCTCTTTCTATCGCTCTCTCTCTCTCTCTCCCTCTCCCTTCCTCCTTCCCCCTTTTCTCTCTATCAGGAGGTGGACCACCGCTGGGCCGAGTACCGGTCTCGTTTCTCCACACTGCTCCAGTGGAGCCGGCAACACACGGCCCTCATGGCCAACAAGAACTTCCCACTGAACCCTATGGAGCTCAAGGTGCTGAGGGGAAGGGAGAGAGAGAAAGGGTCAAGGAAGTGAGGGAATGAGATGGAAAGAGGGATTGAGAGAAGATGCTAAAACAGGGAAGAAGAGAATGGAGGAGAAGGAAGGATAGGTAGAAAGAGAGGGAGGCAATGGATGTGAGGGGATGAGGGGATGAGGGGGACAGGATGTTGGTAAAGATGAAAAATAAGTGTTTATAAAGCATTGGAGTATGTGTGCTGATCTAGGATCAGTTTAGCGATTTAGATCATAATGGATAGGATCATATAGACTGATCTAAAAAGATTTCTGCTTGATCTGAAAAGGATGTTTATTATTGACATCTAACCTTTAGTCAGTAACCTGTCACTGTCCCACAGGCACTTTACAATGAGTACGTCCATTTCAAAGAGACCGTGATCCCTGCCAAGGAGATGGAGAAGAGTTGCATAGAACACCTCTACAAACTGCTGGAGGTGAGGTTTGGAGGGAGGAAGAAAGAAAGAGGGAGAGGCTTTTGATTTCTGAAACATATTGAGACTACTCAGGCATTGCACAACTACAGCAGAAACTGCACACCTACATTGATGCTTAACACAGTTTGACCATCAGAGAGATTGAACGACATTCCCAGGCACATACTAAAGCATCATCACCCCGAGAACAGTCTCATTTCAACATCAAATCATATTATGGCATGTTAGGCTGGCATGAGTCTTGTAAAAAAAACTCAAACTCATGAGCTCAGTTACCGATGAGAGAGCGAGATGGAGCGAGATGGAGCGAGAGAAAGATGGAGAGAGAGAGAGAGAGAAAATAATATGAAGAGGCGACCTGGTTTCTGCCACCACGAGCGGGCCGCACTGTGCATCATGAGTCTCTCGGGTGTGTGTGTGTGTGTGTGTGTGTGTGTGTGTGTGTGTGTGTGATCGAACACCCTGTTCTCTGCACCAGGCCATTTCAACCCCATGCCACTGCCTTGAGACAGCAAACTATAATTCCTCCTTTCTCAAATCCTCTTTCATTGCCTCTCGGTTCTACTTTCCTAATGTCACCGCTGCCCTGCTGACACTCCTGATCAATGGCTTATGATGACTCCCAACCTCAAGCATCCAGAACATTTATACTTCAAGACCTGGCTCCTTTGCGGTCAAAATCACACGCAATTCCGAATTTCAAATGAATTGCGTATTTTATTATTTTTATATTGTTTGTAAAAGTAAAGGATATGTATTATAGAAGTAAAAAGGATATGTTTGTGTTCCCCAGGTATGGATGGAGTTTGGGCGTATCAAGCTGCCCCAGGGCCTGCACCCCAACGACCTGGAAGAGGAGTGGGGAAAATTGATCCTGGAGATGCTGGAGAGAGAGAAGGCCCTGCGGCCCGCTGTGGAGAGGTCAGCACACAGAGACCATAACCCTGACCTTAACCCTTACTACTGCTGCTAGTGTTTGCGTTATGTTTATACCAGTAGTCATAGAGAGAGAAGGCCCTGCGGCCCGCTGTGGAGAGGTCAGCACACAGAGACCATAACCCTGACCTTAACCCTTACTACTGCTGCTAGTGTTTGAGAGGTCAGCAACACAGACCTACTTAACCCTATAACTAACCTTAAAGCTATAATCCTTAATGGTGAATCAGCCACGTCCGATATTACAACAACATAGAAGTGGAGACATGCGCAGCACACTAACCTAACCCTGACACTGTACTATAGACATCATGTTCACGGTGACAGATCTCTGCACAAAACACAGCAAATCTCATTATCAGGCATTTCCACACTGATTTAGTTTTGCGCCGATCTGTACTCTTTTGTATTGTGAAAACGTGGATACTTTAGTCTGAAACATCACCACCACTGTGCTAGAGGCCTAACTTGTTTACCAGGCTGTTTATGGTTGTACAGTAAACCCATTCCATAGACACTGGCTGCATCTGAAATGGCACCCTGTTCCCTATATAGTGCACTACTTTTGACCAGGCTCGGGTCAAACGTAGTGAGCTATATAGTAAATAGGGTGCCATTTCGGACGCACCAAATGAGTGTTTTGAGCTTGTTGACACTCTGTGACACTGTGTTGATACTGTGTGTCTCCCTCCAGACTGGAGTTATTGCTGCAGATGGCCAATAAGGTCCAGAACATGGCCCTGGATTGTGAGGAGAAACTCACCCTGGCCAAGAACACACTACAGGCCGTGAGTGACGCTTTCCCAGTCTCTGTCTGTCTCTGTCTGTCTCTGTCTGTCTCTGTCTGTCTCTGTCTGTCTCTGTCTGTCTCTGTCTGTCTGTCTGTCTGTCTGTCTGTCTGTCTGAATAACAATTCAGGGGCTGGTCACTGGTGTAATGTGTGTCTCACAAATGTCCATTTATCACTACCTTTTCTCCCGCTCCCTCCCTCTATCCTTTTCACCTCCTCTTCTTCCTCACTGTTCACACCACTCTTCATCTCCTCTTCCTATCCCTCTTTTCCCTCTACCCTTCTCTCCTCCCTCCATCAGGACATGTCCCTGGTGGAGAGTGGCGAGGCGGTGCGCTGTGAGAGGGAGTTGGGGGTGTACCTGCAGGACTGTGAGGCTCTGATCAGACAGCTCAACCTGGACCTCAACATCCTCCGAGACGAGAACTACTACCAGGTGGAGCAGCTCGCCTTCAGGTAAGTGAAGGGAGAGGGGGTGTGTATGGACAAATATTTGGGCTTGTATGCAGTCTGCGTGGTCATCTGTAGCTCAGTTGGTAGAGCATGTTGCTTGTTCGATTCCCGGGACTACCCATATGTAAAAAATGGATGCACGCATGACTGGAAGTTTTGATAAAAGCGCCTGCTAAATGGAATATCAATTGGGCTTGGTTACACTGCATAGGTGTAAATGTGAAACCACATTGGTACTGTGTTTTGACAAAAGATACGTTCTGTGGAGCAACAGTGGAGGCCCAATGTCGAGTCGTGGCTGATACACTTTTGGGTCTCATCTGAAGAGTAGCTTGACTGAATTTGTGTATTCGGTGTGTCACAGGAAAAAGGTGTGTCTCTTGTATTTCTGAAGTCCCCTTCTAACACGTTTGCTTCCCTCTTCCACAGAGTGTCCTGTCTACACGAGGAGCTGGTCTCTCTCCGGCTCCAGTGCTCCAGCGTCTACAGGAAGGGCCACTTCTCCCCGGTGACGGGGGGAGACCGAACGGCCCCACGGGGGAGTGACAGTGGTCTCTCCCTGTCCACGGGGGCCCAGACCCTGCTGGCGGTGGGCGCGATGGGGGCAGCGTTGCTCAGGAGACCCATGTCCCGCTCTCAGCTGGTGGCCATGTCATCCTCGGAGGACGAAGGAAGTCTCCGGTTCATCTATGAGCTCCTGGGATGGGTGGAGGAGACACAGGTAAGAAGGAAGGGGTGGAAAGATGGAGGGAAAAGGGATGGATGAGTATAACTTATTGTGCGTGTATGCTAGGACGTGCTGGAGCGTGCCGAGTGGGGGGCAGACCTGCCCTCTGTAGAGCAGAACCTCCAGGACCACCACAACATCCACACTGCCGTGGAGGAGCTACTGCACAGCCTGAAGGAGGCCCGCAACTACGAGGTACACACACGTGCCCGCGTGAAAACACACACTAATACATTCTAAAACATACATTCTTAAGCACTTGAAGATCTACTGTACATAGTAACACATATACTGTAAGCAGACATTAACATACACTGAAAAGGCCTGTGCATATACAGTACATAACAAAATGACACTCACAAACCAGAGCCAGATAATGTTTTACTAAGCTTTTGATGTCTCTTTCTCCTCAGACAAAAGTCTCTCCTAACTTCAGGAGCAGTTATTCTGACACTCTGGCCAAACTAGAGCATCAATACTGCAAACTACTGGTGAGTGGGTGGACTTTTTTCATCTGTAAATGTGTCCGCGGGGGATTTTGTATGTGTGTGTGTGTGTGTGTGTGTAGGGTGTGTGTGTGTGCCCCTTGATCAGCCCCTGTAGAAATAAATGTGTTCTCTACAGCAGGGAGTTCACTAGGGAGTGAGAGAGCTAGTGTGCATATATGTAAAAATAACATAAAACTCTTTGGAAACGTATAGAGCTAATACCTCGTAACATTACCTCTTCCCATCCCCTGTCTTCACAGGAACACTCGTCATGGCGTCTGCGCTGCCTGGAGAGCCTGCATGCGTTTGTGTGTCGCTGTACAGAGGAGCTGATCTGGCTCAACGAGCGAGAAGAGGAGGAACTGGCCTACGACTGGAGTCAAAACAATACAAATGTCAATGCCAAGAGAGAACTATATGCTGTGAGTGGACAGGGATAGACACACACACACACACACACACACACACACACACACACACACACACACACACAGAGAGAATACACATGTCTTTGACAGTTTTACACAGATATTACCCTGGGTGCTCCTCTGAATGCTCTGTCATCCTCTCTCAGGAAATGAGGTCAGAGCTGGAGGAGAAACAGGAAGTGATGCACTCACTGCAGGAAACAGCTGACCAGCTCTGTCAGGAGAACCACCCGGCCAAACAGACAGTGGAGGTGAGGTTGCCTAGCAACAGATCCATCAAGGCCGTTCAATGGCCTTTCAAAATATTGGCTTTCCATCTACGGTACTTGTCAGTACAAACAGTCCTGATGTCGATGTTCCCCTGAAAATTAGAATGTCAGTAGATTTTGTACTAGATGTTTGGACTGTAGAGCTTGAGTGTGATTCAAATGAAGAGCTTGAGAAATGTGTATTCAGGAAGCAACACGTTGACTAGCATTAAGGCGTCCGCATGCTTCCCAGACAAAACAGTTCAGTAGAGTTTGTGCAAATGTTATGATGACATTTTGTGACGTTTTTGTTCGTTTTGGACTGTGGTGAGGGTTTTTTTGGTTGGCCGGGCACACACATTTTTTTCTGGAGGCAAGCCAGAGTTCGTAGTCCAAGTCTACGCCCCTTCGTCTGTGATTGGCCAACAGTAGGGATTCTTGAATAAATCAATTAGTTAGATGTAAAATTGCGCAACTAAGATCTCAAAATTAATGACAGATTTCTTTAGTTACCTTAGATAAATTCTGACTATTTTGAGGAAGTGTTTACTGGCTACAGCGTCTCAAAATGGACAAACAGTACTATTGCTGCTTTTTTCTTGTTTTTCAAGCGAAGGTCTTTTAAGGGAGTATGCGAGCACACTCTTTCGGTTCGGCTAGCCGGGTTTGGCTAGGCGCCAGCTGATGCCTTAACACTCACACATCTCCCCCCCCCATACGCCCTCCCTCTCTCCCCAGGCGTACAGTGCAGCGCTGCAGACCCAGTGGCAGTGGGTGCGCCAGCTGTGTGTCTGTGTGGAGCAGCACCTCAAAGACAATACTGCCTACTTCCAGGTAGGAGAGTTGAGCAAAGCTTAGCCCAAGTCCTTTTACACGTTATACCTTATACTATTAAATTATACCTGTAATACACATCTGGTCCCTTGCAATGTCAGTTGTTTGTTGGTTTTCACGTAGATACAGTCATAAAAGATCAAGATGTAATAAAATGCACTGTCTTTTCCTACATTTAGTTAGTCTATTTAATACCCATCTATGTTTTGACTTGCCCTTAATTGGGCGTGTAAAGCTATTTCATGTTCTAAAAGCTTGCATTTAATACTAGATTAAATACAAAGCTGTTTATGGATTACATGTAAACCCCTAGGCTGATCTCTGTGTCTTGTATTCGTATTGCCTCCTGTCAGTTTGTGAGTGACGCACGGGACTGCGAGGCGTACCTGCGTCAGCTACAGGACACCATAAAGAGACAGTACACCTGTGACAAGAACAGCAGGCTGGGCAAGCTGGAGGACCTGCTGCAAGACTCTATGGTACGTTCATTCATTATTCACAAGACTATTATTCCCCCGAATGCTTTTGGACCAAACACACTCAAACTTGTTAGACCAAACCTTCAAATACACCCCGCTAATTCTGTAGCCTAGCATTTAGCTTGCTCTAATCATTCAGGTATTTGCCAGTGAAAAGCTTGATTATAGACACGTGATTATAGCTTATCCACATTTAAGCTAATAAGCTACATCCCCTGGACACTTCTGACTCCATTAGTAACATTATCTACAGCTAGCTGAGGCTAATGTCATGCTAATACTGTAGCCATTAGCTAGCTGTTGATACTGTAAGTCTTTAGCTTCATCTAAGCTGCTGTAGGCTGTCTGTCTAGCAAGCGCTAATCTACTCTAGTATACCTCTGCTGAGTCACGATCCCGTGGTGCATGGGCCCCTCTGCCACCACCATGCCCACCTGACACACAGCAGATGGCACACTTGGAGCGGGCATGGCTCTGCGGGCCTAAGCACTGTGAGGAGCGGGCATATCATCCTTCGGCATCAAATGAAATCAAATGTTATTTCTCACATACACGTGTTTAGCTGATGTTATTGTGGGTGTAGCGAAATGCTTGTATTGTGAAATGGAAGAATGAATTGTGAGTGAAGATGAGAGGGGAATACTGGCTGTCTGACACAGGTCTAGGCTAGTGGGGAATGACCTGAGCAGCTAGATTGATATTAAAAGTATACAGAGGTACAGTTGAAGTCATTAAAACTCATTTTTCAACCATCCACAGATTTCATGTTAACAAACTATAGTTTTGGCAAGTCGGTTAGGACATATACTTTGTGCATGACAAGTAATTCATCCAACAATTGTTTACAGACAGATTATTTCACTTCTAATTCACTATATCACAATTCCAGTGGGTCAGAAGTTAACATACACTAAGTTGACTGTGCTTGGAAAATTCCAGAAAATCTTTATAAGATTCTTATAGGCTAATTTGACGTTATTTGAGTCAATTGGAGGTGTACCTGTGGATGTATTTCAAGGCCTACCTTCAAACTGAGTACCTCTTTGCTCGACATCATGGGAAAATCAAAAGAAATCAGCCAAGACCTTGTAGACCTCCACCTTGTAGACCTGGTTCATCCTTGGGAGCAATTTCCAGGTACCACGTTATACTGTACAAACAATAGTACCTAAGTATAAAAACCATGGGACCACGCAGCCGTCATACCGCTCAGGAAGGAGACGCATTCTGTCTCCTAGTGATGAAAGTACTTTGGTGGCAGGTAGCCTAGCGGTTAGAGTGTTGGGCCAGTAATCGAAAGGTTGCTGGTTAGAATATCCGAGCCGACACACACACACACACACACACACACACACACACACACACACACACACACACACACAGCACTGGAAATGTAATCAACCGCCCAGTGACTTCTTCCTTGCTGAGCGGCCTTTCAGGTTATGTCGATATAGGACTCGTTTTACTGTGGATAAAGATGCTTTTGTACCTGTTTCCTCCAGCATCTTCACAAGATCCTTTGCTGTTCTTCTGGGATTTTTTTAAATTTAACCTTTATTGTGTGTGTGTGTGTGTTTTCACTGGGGAGATTAAACAGGACTTTGCTATATTCCATAAAAACAACCACCAAAGACCTTTATTAGACAGATGCAATGTCTTTATGATTGGCTAACTAATGAAAATACCTCTACCCATTTTCCTCACAATGTATTCTTCCATTTCACAATACATTCTTTCAAAGAATACAGTGGATAAGTAATTATATCCCAAAAATGTATCTGAATTGACTGTTTCTTTCCCTTCACCACCATTTTGTTTTCTGTATTGGCCTCTTGACTCATGGTCCACCTCTTATAGCGCTAACCCCTGCTAATGCTATTTCAATGTTATTTCGTCCTGTGTGAAATTCAGCTTTGAAGGGTAATACTCTTAGCATATTAGCGCTCCCCTCACTCTGGCCCTTAGCTCGGCTTAAGCCTCTATTAAACCTTAATGAAGCTTTCTGTCAGGAAATGAGTCCATATGAATGTATTTCTACATGTCAACATGAGGAGTCAATCTAATACTGGTTTGAATGTTTAATGGATAGTTTAGCTGGCAGAAAAGCTAATTCCGAGTTAGCTAGTAAACATTGTCAGTGTCACCAATTGGTGATTGTAAGCTATGCTAATGGGACTCGTAGCTATGCTCTTGAGCTGAGAAAAGAGATTCCTGCTGATCATTTGGGGGACTGTGGAGTTCAATGGAATCAATATGTATGGAAATGATTTTTTCATATACTGTAACAGTGCTGGCCTATAGATCACACCCAGTAAAAGCTTACCACTTCGCTGACCGACTGACTGATTTGATTGGTTAAGTGATTGACTGACACCCTCACTGACCAATGGCTGTACCCCACAGGAGGAGAAGGAGCAGCTGATTGAGTACCGCAGCTCGGTGGCCAGCCTGGTGGGCCGTGCCAAGACGGTGGTGCAGCTCCGCCCCCGCAGCGCTGAGAGCACCCTGGGAAGCACCACGCCCATCCGCGCCATCTGTGACTACCGGCAGATAGAGGTATGGCACCCCTTACCGCTACCATGACAATACCAGTGTCCTGTTCATAAGGCGGAAAACAGAGTCGCACAGCAAGGAACTGTCTGGACTTTTCAGTTATGTGCCCTAGTGAATACAACCCAGGTCACCTTACCTCACTTCACCTAACTGTATCCTTCAGCCAATTATTACATCTCTACCCTGCACAACCCCTCTCAACACCACCAACCATCTTAGCAATCTAATATGGCGTAAATCCGCTTTCATCATTGGTTGCTTTCACAATACCATTGTTGGTATATAGACCCAGTCAACTTGTCAGCTAAAAAAAACACGTTTTCAATAGTTGCTTCAATAGCATTTATTATTCAACTGTGAATGTAAACTGTGTCCCCCAAATAGGGTTTTAGAAGAACAGTGTAGATGGGAAGAGTGCTGCATTAGAGCTATTGAAATGTTAACATCACTAGACATTATTATGTCACTTGAGAACAGATAAGTGATCAGATTTTGGCTTCAATTATCCTTAGTATTCGTGATCATGTTTTTGACCGTGATATCCTACTCATAGGGAAATTCAAATGGCCTTTTTTTTTTTTAATGGCTCAACTTTTCATCTATTATTTTTCAGCTAAAAACACAGCAATATTGGATTATATCATAATGGAAAGGCAACACTCAAAATAGCCCACGGTAGCCACTCCAAAGTCATGTAATAATTAATGAGGAGAATAGCATTTGGCCACTGACACCCCACTCACCTCGCACTCAAGTAAACATGCAAAGCCTCTCTATCACCATGAAGTGCTGTGGGATGCTAGCAGAGAAGCTAAACGCTATGAATTATGAATATTTCCCACCTGTGCAGACTCAGGCGAAAATCTGCATTACCTCTAGTATTGCATAGGGACAGGAGGTGGCTCGGTCACAGCTATTTTAGTCCTGCTGTGTGAGTCTCTCTGGGACTGGGACGGTTTGACCAGTAAGGCGTGCGCAAGGTATCATTACATTCTGGTCAGGTGGAGGTGCAGTGATTTACTGGAAGTGGCTTCCTCTACTTTCCTGTCCTTCATCTGAAACGACTAGAAACACACACACACTTTTACATTGACACAACCCGGACAAGGCCTTCATGACACTATCCCAAAATAATCTTTCTCTCCCATCTCTCTTGTCTTCTACTTTCTCTCCTTTCTACCCTCTATCTCTCCCTCACTCCTCCGTCTCCTCCTCTTCCTCCCTTCTTCTCATGTTTCCGCTGGGCTGTCAAGGCTAACGCTCAGGTATTACTGCCGATGTTCACCTCCTCTCACCTCCGCTCTTGCACTGCACACTGAATACTCCCGGCTTACTCTACGCTCTTATCAACTGATTTAGGATCAGTTTTTCCTTATCTAGGTTGCATTGACAACCGTTATTAGCTAAAGTCCCAGATCAGTTGGTAAAAGCTGAACACGGTACCCCCAGGTTATACTATTTTAGCCGCAGTCGTAAGCTTTGCTGTACATGTACTTTGCAGTATTTCTGTATGTGTGCAGGAGATGGGGTGAGAGGGGGGTTGTTTTAGATGCACAGACCTCGCTTTGCTGAGCTAGACAATTATTTAGTTTTTGTATAAACTTCGGGACCACACCGTACCATGCCAAATTGAAACTCTTACTACCCTAGCTCTCTGTATTTGTTGGCCAGATGTCAACTAATTATTGTAATGAGTGTGGGCACGTATAGCCATTTTCAGTCCAAGGGATACTATTCTAGTCCCGTGGTTTTTAAACGGCTGCTCAGTTCAACATTGCACGGTTCTTGTGGTAGATTCTAGTTTCTTGCTCAGTTCTTAGGGCTTTTGCTGACCACGTTAAACCCATGGACATCTTTGTTTTCCCTCCCCTTCTCCATCTGTCTATCTCTTCCTCTCCCCATCTTTTTATCTCGTCAACCGTCCACAATGTCTCTCCCACCCCCCTCCCTCTCTCCCATCCATCCATCTCTCCCCCCACTCTCTCTCTCTCCACCTCCCTCCCTCTCTCTCCACCCCCCTCCCTCTCTCTCCACCCCCCTCCTGTAGATCACCATCAGCCGAGGTGAGGAGTGCGTGTTGGAGGAAAACTCTCAGAGAACTAAATGGAAGGTGATCAGCCCCAGTGGGAACGAGGCTATGGTGCCGTCAGTCTGCTTCACCGTGCCTCCGCCCAACCAGGAGGCCATGGACACCGCCAGCAGGTGCATACATATAGTACATACATATATACACACACACACACACTCATACATAACGCTGCTGTATATTAAAAGTGTTTTTCCATGTGTTCTAGGATGGAGCAGCTGTACCAGAACGTGATGTCGCTATGGCACCAGCTACACGTCAACATGAAGAGTGTGGTCTCCTGGCACTACCTGCAGAAAGGCATCAGGACCGTCTCCTCCTGGAACCTAGACACGGTTAGACATACTGTTTTAACTCAATGTGTCAACGTCGCAGTCCGTCTCAATTGTTGAAAGAAATGTCCTGTTGCTCTCTATCTCTGTCTTCAACCACGTTTATCTCACATTTCCCCAGAGAGACTATTCCAAGCATATTTCTCTCTCTCTTTCTCTCTCTCTCTCTCGCAGTGCATCTCTATGGTTGACATAAATATCGTATTGCTCTCTCTATCTCATCTGTCTGTCTTCAACCACAATTATCTCACATAACTGTTTATTAATCAGCATGGTTATTTCACAGGTGCACCTTGTGCTGGGGACAATAAAAAGCCATTTTAAAATGTGCTGTTTTGTCACACAACACAATGCCACAGATGTCTCAAGTTTTGAGGGAGTGTGCAATTGTCATGCTGACTGCAGGAATGTCCACCAGAGCTGTTGCCAGATAATTGAATGTTCATTTCTCTACCATAAGCCACCTCCAACGCTATTTTATACAATTTGGCAGTTCTTCCAACCGGCCTCACAACCGCAGACCACATTTATATTACTTACTTTATGGTGTAATGTGCCTCTGTTGTCATACTGTATGTCTTCCTCTTTCCATATATGCTAATGTATTCGTATCGACTTCATGGCTTATTACCTATGAATAATGGCTTAATGCATGTTAATTACTACACATATCAACATCCATGTTTTTGCACCATGCACTTTAGGGACCACAATGGAAATGAGTATCTGACTTTATTGTGCAAACCCTGTCATGTTTTTAAAATGTATGTACTGTGTATGCACATGTCTTTTTTGGGGCAAATAAAATCAATCACTACTCTTAAATTTAGCTGACATACACCTCTCTCTCCCTAACCCCTCAGGTGCGTTCCCAGTCCCCTGTGGCGAGGGACCAGGCTCTGGACCACTTGGAGGCCCACCTGGCTGACTTCCTCTCTGACAGCAAAGAGAGTGCCCTCTTCACCCCCACCGAGAGACGCGAGCTGGAGAGAGACGCCCACACCGCCCAGGAGCACTGCCAGGACCTGTTGGTCAACATGGAGACAGGTAGATGGACAGATAAGGTGTCTCAGTCCCAATTTTCCACCCTTTTCCCCAAAGTGTGCAATTGTTCACTCCCGTACTTAGATTTAAAAGCAGAGGATTGGTATTGGAGGCCATGCATACACAAATACTTTGGTTTCAAATGAACAAGGAGTCGTGCACATTTTAGGGGAGAAGGTGGAGAATTGAGGGAGTGTGGAATTTGGCTTACCTTTCTCCCATACTTACTTACCTTTACTTGCTTGGTTGTATTGAGATTCATCCAAATAATTGATATTGCACTTAAATAGTTAACTCAAAAGACAATTGTGTGTCAGTTTTGCAGTCTTGGAATTCATCCACATTTGGGACATGACGGCAACATTTGGGATTCTAATGAAAGGGTTTTGTGATGGTGCATTGACCCAATTAAGTGGGATTGAAATTCAATTATCTCTCTTATTTTATCTCCCCACTCCCCCCTCTCCCCTCTGTCTCCATGTACTCTCACCCTTTCTCCACCCCTTCTTCTTTCTCTTTTCATCCCACCACCTCCTCGCTCTCTCTCTAGTGGAGAAGGATGAGTCTGTGTCTCGGTCCTACCTGTCAGAGCTCCAGAACGTTAAACTGCGTCTGGAGGAGGCTGAGCAAAGGCTGATGCGCAGCATTCAGACTCTGCCCCCTAGCAACCTATCGGGCGACAGCGTCGACAACACTGTTCAAATTGCAGAACAAGAGGTCAGAATTGCGCCACAGCCCCATCTGCTGGTCACCAGAGTCCTAACCTTCTTATTCCTCTACCAACAGAAAGAGGACAAGCGCTAACTTTATTCAGTTGCTTTCATTTATTTTCATGTTTCAACTTAACTCAACTTACTCAATACTAACCCTTTACTCCCGGTGTCAGAAGCTGCAGTCGGACCTGGATGTTCTGCGGACCAGTCTTGATGAGGTGTCGCAGCGCTGTGTGAGTTTCTTTGAGGAGAAGCCCACCTCCTCCAGTGTTCCCATGCTGCGCTCTGAACTCAACCTGGCTGTGGAGAAGATTGACAGACTACACAACCTCTGCTCTGTCTACCTGCACAAGTGGGTTGGCAGCACGCCCACACACACGCCCACACACACACACACACACACACACACACACACACACACACAAACATTCACACAATCAAAATACTCTGTCTTAACCAATATACTTGACTAAGTGTAACGGCTTCCCCTTTTCTCTCAGGCTGAAGACGGTGGATGTGCTGATGCACAGCTTGCAGGCTGCAGAGAGCCAGGTGAAGAGGTACGAGAGCAGGCTGAGTGAGGAGGACATCGTCCCTGTAGACACCAACACCATCCAGGCACTACGGGAACAACTGGGGGTAAGAGACTGGCAGATAATGAAATACCAAACTATCTACTAATATCCCACTATTTCAGATACTGGGTACTACAAACGCATGAAAAAGTTCATTAATGCCCATAAAGACATTGCATGGACCAATATTAAGATTTGTTTGTTAATGAAGGGAGTGTCTGTCTACTGATTCTCTGTATCTCCCCTCCCCTCCAGAAGTGGCAGCTGGAGCTTGAGGACCAGGAAGAGGTGATTAGCTCCCTGCAATCGGAGGTACAGAAGGCCCGGGAGGCGGGGACTCAGCTGAACAAGCTCCACCCAGACCGCAGCCCGGAGCTGGAGCGCTACCAGGAGAGAGCCACCCAGCTCACCGAGAGGTGGGCCGGAGTCAAGAGACACATGGACACACGGTGAGTGGTGGACGGATGTCTGGCTGGATAGTTGGATAGATGGAGTCGAAGTTGGTCAGATATTTTTATAAAAGTCTCCTTGCTGAGTATTTGTACTGTAGGTTTATGCTTACATGAGTAAAGTATATCCTTGAGATGGGGACAGGTTTAAAAAAACACCGTTCTGGTCAAATGTGAAATATAGAAGGGTACTTTATTGAATGGTATGTGATATATTTGTGTGTTTTTCCTCCTTTGTGTTCCAGGCGAGGGGAGCTAGAAGCCCTGGGCTCGGTCCTGCAGCAGTACAGAGATGGTCACTCTGCTCTGATCCACTGGATAGAGGAGACCACTGAGAGACAAGAGAACACCCAGCCTGGAAAGACTGACAGCAAAGTCCTGTCTGAGCAACTAGCACAACAAACGGTGAGAGGGATGGATGGAGACCGAAAGACAGACCGAGTGACAGAACGACGTATAGAAAGAGAGACGGAGACGGAGACAGAGACAGAATGACACATAGATGGAGACAGAAAAACAGAGATTTTATTTATTTTTTTATTTCACCTTTATTTAACCAGGTAGGTCAGTTGAGAACAAGTTCTCATTTGCAACTGCGACCTGGCCAAGACAAAGCAAAGCAGTGCGACAAATAACAACAGAGTTACACATTAAACAAACAGTCAAAAAACACAATAAAAAATCTATAAACAGAGTGCAAAATGTACGATTGAGAGAAAGTCTGCACAGTAGATTGATATTGACCAAGCCATAGAGAAAGTTTTGTTGAAAAAAAAAGATGAGCGATGGCTTTGTTTAAAAAGGCTATTGAGGAGAGTGATTGAAACTAATGGAAGATCTGACTGTGGTTGAGTGACTTCTGTAAATAACATCTATTCTCTTCGACCTGATTATCTCCTCAGGCATTAGTAGCCGAGATCGAAAAGAACCAGACCAAACTGGACGAATGCCAAATGCACTCAAAACAGTACTGCACCTCTGTCAAGGTATAGTACAACATCACTCTGTCATTGTAATGTAAAGATATGTTTTTGGGTGATTGGAAAATGACCCCTAAGTAAGCATTTCACTGTTAGTCTACACCTGTTGTTTATTTGTTGTGACAAATCAAATGTGATTTGTTGTCTTAAAATAGGTTGATTCACGCTAGGTGTTTTTCGGAAGTCATGCATTTTAAATTGAGGTGTACTGGATACCCAATTTCCACAGTAAATGTCCCATACCAATACAACATAAAAAATAGTACTTTTCTGTTTGATGTAATTAAGTTACACGTATCTGTGTCCGTCAGGACTACGAGCTGCAGCTGATGACATTCAGAGCCTTTGTGGAGTCGACCCAGAAATCGACTGTGAAGAGGAGGAGGATGCATTCTTCATCAGACGCCATCACACAGGAGGTAAGGAGAGATGGAGACGAGCGTCACAATGTAATGTGGCTAATGTATTTATAAAAATATGTATCAATGTAATGTGGCTAATGTATTTATAAACATATCGTATCAATGTCATTGTGTGAAGCCAAAAGCAAAGACATTTCTTTGCCATTCCAGTTCATGGACTTGCGCACACGCTACACAGCCCTGGTTACCTTGACAACGCAGCACGTCAAGTACATCAGCGATGCACTGAGAAGACTAGAGGAAGAAGAGGTATGGCTCGCTTTTCTTTTTCATTCTCTCTTTGTTTTGGCTTCTTCAACCTTCCTCTGTGTTTGTCAGATTTGTTGCCTATACAGCCAATCAGTTTCTTTCATGGTGACATGATCTCCCCTTAACCCCCCCCCCCCCCCCCCCCACAGAAAGAGGTGGAGGAGGAGAGGCAGCAGAGGGTAGGCCAGGTGTCAGAGCTGCTGGGCTGGGTCAAGGGCCTCCAGGGCCGAGCAGGGGACCCCTCTGCCGAGTCATCCATCGCAGTGCAGGAGGTACAGAAATATGAAATGCATCATGGGATTGAATTTTATGCGTCCACTGTTCCTTTCTTCTATAACCCTCTCTTAGCCTATAGAACATAAACACCAGTGTTTATTTTCTTTGTTGTGTTCGTAGGCTGTGAGTGAGCAGTTAGCGTCTAAGAAGGAGGAGGTGGCTAAGGCTATCAGGAACACCCAAGTCTTCCTGATGTCTAAACAGGCCAGCAAGTAAGTTCATATTTCTCATACACACATGAATACCACTGTATAAACACACAAGTACTGTATAGTACACACAGTAACATCTCACCTATATCCACACACCACATGCATGCAGCAAGCCCCACCAAACACACACACACACACGTTCAAACTGACAGAAACGTTTGTTCTCTAGGTTGTCCCCAGAGGAACGTGCCCAGGTGACCTCCCAGCTGGATGAGCTGACTGCCACCTACAGCCAGCTGTGTGACAGTTCCAGCGCCCAGCTGCAACAGCTGGTGCAACAGCAGGCCGAAGAGGAGCAGAGAAAGGTAGAGGGAGGGAGGGAGGGAGGGAGGGAGGGAGGGTGACCGGGAAAGCAAGGGAAGAGGGAATAGAGAAGGGAGGTTGCGGCTAAAGCCATAAACTCACTTGCGAGTTGCCAATTGCTGTTCAAGTGTGTTGCTCACTGACAATGTCTGTCTGCCTATTGTGAATATGAGGTTCTGAAATATGCTCACGAGATGAGCGTGTTTGTTTGTGTGAGAGTGTGTCGCATGTTGTGTTGCCCGTCACCAAGTGTGCATTTTTTGACACCCATCATCATCGCCATACTGACTGTTGTTGACTCATGGACTTGGTTTGGTTTAACGGTCATTTTGTGTAATTGCATGGAGTGAACTCTCCCTCACTTGCACCAGCAACCTGCTTGCAGTCATGTCACCCATCATCATCGTCACCACCATCGTCATCAAACGCATCTGCTTAATGGCTAAACTACGGGCCCCCTGTTGGTATGGTAGTCGTAGAGCTGAAGAAGTCATGCTATCATTTAGATATAGTGGCTTTTGATAGGAGGTGCGCCATCATAGTCACAAGATAGTCACCCATGTTAGAGCACATTCACTGTCACCCCACCATATGCTCCAGATCACTTCTGAGCACTTATTTGTAGTCAATAGGTGTGGCACTAAATTACAATGGTCATTTACTGTCCCTTACACCCATTACAATGGTAATTTACTGTCCCTTACACCCATTACAATGGTCATTTACTGTCCCTTACACCCATTACAATGGTAATTTACTGTCCCTTACACCCATTCGGTAGAATACCTTATGTTCCATCCATAAACCTAGAAAAGCACACACACATACTCCTCATAAACGCATGCAGAAACATGCACATACTCGTTCACATAGTCAAAGTCCAACCACACTGTCATGTTCCCCCTTCTACATCAGTCCAAATGTGATTGTATGCGTGTGTGAGCCGGTACCGTGATGTACCGAGTGTACCAGTGCTATTCTATATGAGAGTCATTAGGAGTGTGTAGGTGTGTGCGCGTAGATCCCAGCCACGGGTGTGTTTTCTATGAATGCTGTGTGTTTTTCTGGGTATTTCTATACTCTCAAGAGAAATGTACACATGTTGCATCAAATCACTTGCCAGAAAAGACTGTCTAACTGCCAGTGTTGGTGTATTCTGAGCACCAGAGGCCAGCTACGCAAACCCCCACTTCACCATTTGAGCATGATGTGTCCAGATCACAGTGTGTCTGTGAGCGTGTGTGTGTGTGTATATGTTTGTGCAATGCATTAATGTGTGAAATAATCAGCATTTTGCTTCAAAATCACTAACAGCTGCCAGAAGAGAATCAAGGACATCCAGCTCTGAGCAAAGAATAAGAGGGACTGTAGTAATGATTCAGAACCCTATAATCTATGTTTAAGTTGAGATGAGCAAAGAGTCCAGGAAATTTACGTTAGATTTGAGCGAGGCCATTTGTAACTAGCCAACGAACTGTAGTCAGAAGTAACTAATGCCTCTCAGCCATAGCTAGTGAATGGTCCTAAGCCTATGGAGTCAATAGTATAGTGAGTCTATTGAAATGGTGAGTGTCAGTCAGGTGAGTCAGGGCCTCCAGGCAGCGCCTTGGGTAGATGGAGTGCGGCATGCAGAATCCTAATACCAAGCTTCTCACCTGTCGCTCCTCAATCTGCCGAACCCTCGGCCTGTTTGTGTGCGTCACGGGACAGCCCCGTACGGTAAGTAGTGCTCGCTTTCTCTCTTACCGTTGCTTCCGATCGGACCTGCCTTTTCTAGCTATATCTTATTTTCTTTGATGTTTTTCCTCTCCTTCCTTTGCTGTTTTCTTTACCTCCCTTATGGAAGTTTCGTAGGATATAGTTTTTCTGCATTTCTGTTCGCTATGTAGCATGCTTAGTGCTTTGTAGAACAGAGGTAAGGGTTTTTGTGCCATGACACAAGATAAATAATGTGGGTACATGCAGGGATACAAGTAAAAAAAAAAATAATCATACTATATCAAATCATATTTTATCTACTGAAATATGCCTTTATCACCATAATTATGGCTCTTGGGTGAAGGGTTATTTTTTTCTTGCTGGATACTATGGGTTTTCTTCCGGGGCTATGGGTTCCTCAGCAGTGCTCAAGCAAATTGTGTAGGTAGAAGCAAGTTCAAATATTCACTTTATTTGTTTCTTTATCTTCACAGAGCCAAGCTGCCGTTGGCGGAGTTATTGACCTGGGCACCATGGAAACCGTCCCAGTCTTCCAAGCTGCACAGCGTGGCCTCATTGACCAGGACACCTGCCATGTCTTATTGGAGGCCCAACTCACCATGGGCGGGTTGTTTCAGCCTGACTCCCCTGTGAGCCTATCACTGGAAGAGGGCCTAAACTCTGGCCTGATTGATAGTCACATCAGCCAATCCCTATCAGCGCTGGAGAGTGCCTTGCAACTTGTCGAACAGACAGAACAACTGGAGGGCCAGCTCCTCCCAGTGGCTGCAGCCATGGAGGAGTGCTTTATCAGAGAGGAGGTGGGGCTGCGTATCCTGGAGCTGCAGTTAAACACAGGAGGCCTGAGGGAGTTAGGAGGAGGTAGACTAACCTTGAATAGTGCTGTAGAGATGGGCCTGCTGACCCCAAGCGTCTACACCAAGCTCGAGTCACGGGTCAATCGGCGGGAGCTTATTGACCCCAACACAGCTGAGAAACTGAATCTGGATGAACTGCGGCAACGCTGTATCCTCAGCGATGACACCAGCTTGCATCTGCTGCCAGTGAAGCAGCAGCCAGGAGGCACAGTCTGTCTTCGATCTGGCAGGAAGGTCGGGATATTCCGTGCCATCCAAGAGGGACTGATTGACAGGCAAGTTTCTGTGAGATTACTGGAGGCCCAGCTGTTTGCTGGTGGCATCACCGACCCCCGTTCTGGGCATCGTCTGACTGTGGAAGAGGCTGTGCGTCACAATCTGATGGACCAGGACCTGGCCTGTGCCATGCTGACCCGCCAGCTGCAGAGTGGTGGGATACTAGACGCTGTAAGTGGGGATCGCCTAGGGGTGGAGGAAGCCATCCAGAGGGACCTGCTATCACCTCGTCTGGCCCTACTGGTGCTCGAGTCCCTCTGGGCTTTTATGGGGATGCTCTGGCCTGAGTCAGGGGAGCTGCTGCCCATTGCAGAGGCTCTACAACAAGGGGTAATCTCGGGAGAGCTGGCTCGGAACATCCTGAGACAACGCCACACGATAGGAGCCTTGTACCTTCCTGAAACCCCCAAGGTTGTGTCCCTGAATCAGGCTAAGGAGGTAATTGAACCGAAAGTGGCTGAGATTCTGAAGGAGATTCAGATCCCAGATGTGCTACAAAACATGAACCAGTTAGGCTCCCCAAAACTGAATCACCTAAGCTGGGGCTCCACTGGCTCATCTCCTCCTCCCTCCTCACCCCCTGCCTCTTCCCCAGGGCTCACCTGTGACCTCTCATTCCTGGAGGAAATAGCCCCTGAGGATCAGGCACATCACCGCATGCTTTTCCATTTAATGACCCACAGCTATGTGGATGCCCATTCT
Organism: Thymallus thymallus; assembly: GCA_023634145.1. NCBI lineage: Eukaryota > Metazoa > Chordata > Actinopteri > Salmoniformes > Salmonidae > Thymallus > Thymallus thymallus. The sequence continues at coordinate 7,242,605 of CM042395.1, forward strand.
GGCCAGCGCTTGGTGTTGCTCGAGCCTGAGCTGGTAGAACTTGTCAAGGATGCTGCTGGTCTGATCAATGTGGATCCTATACCTGGAGTGGTTGAGGAAGGGTTTTGTTTGACTTCAGAAAGACAGGAGTTTATGGAAGTGGTGCCAGATGTAAGTTTGGCGGATAATCAGCAGACAAGGGCAATTGGAGAGGTCCAAGAAAAGAGTGCAATATGCAGCTTGTCTGAAAAACATATTTATTCCAGAAAGATAGTTGAAGAAGCTGATAGTCAAGGATGGGATGATACACCTGAGGAGGTAGATGGAGGTGTACATAGAGAAGTAAAAGGTGAAAAGGATGAAATGGTTAGTTTTGAAAGTGTCCAGACATCAGCTGGACTACCGGAAAATCGATTAATTGAGCGGATGGTAGAGATGGAATCAGAAGGAGCAAGAGAGAGCGGTCACAGAAAGACAAAAGGGAAGGACTCACTCGTGGAAGACATTGACAGTACACTTGTAGAAGTGTACTCAACACCAATCAAGACAGAGACTCTGATGCCAACCCAATCCTTCAAAGAACCTGCTATCCCACCATCCGGGACCAATGAAAAGGAGAGTGTGCCTGTGCGTGTTGGAGTTAGGTATCCTATGAAGGATGGTCAGAGGGTCATAGAGAAGACCCAACCCCAGGTTATGAGTTTAGAGGCAGCAGCGGTGAAGAGTAAGGAGGATGTTGAGCTGGAAAGGTTGGTCTCAGAGCTTCAGCAAGGGGGTCTGCTGACTGAAGGAGGGCAGCGGCTTCTCCCAGATGAAGCTGTAGCTCAGGGGGTCCTCCCTGGACACACTGCAATCAAGCTGTTGGCCAAGGCAGGACTTTTCGGAGGTTTCCTGGATGTCTGTGCATGCGAATCTCTGAGCATGGAGGATGTGATGCAGGAGGGTCTGCTTGACGAAGACCTGATGTGGAGTGTGCTGAAATCAGAGAAGACCCTGGCTGGGGTAGTGGATGTAGAGAAGGGGAAGATTTGTACCCTGAAGGATGCTGCTCAGGCAGGCCTGATAGACTCCAACACGGCTGCTCGGCTCCTGGAGGCCCAGGTGGTCTCAGGGGGAGTGGTTGACCTGCGAAGAGACAAAAAAGTGTCTGTTACCCTGGCAGCCAACATTGGGCTGATTGAGGAGGACCAAAGAGAGAAGCTAATTGCGTTGGAGAAGTCATACAATGGAAAAGGCTCAGACCCAGATGCATCTCTCACCAAAGCAACATTGCAGCTGCAAATGAATGGGGTTGTAGATCCCAAAACTAAGTCACCTGTTACCCTAAAGCAGGCCCTTGAAAGAGGTTTGCTTGGGCAGGAGGAAGCCTATCAAGCCTTGTCCCAGCAAGTGGCGGAGGGCGGCATCGTGCACCAGAACTCTGGAGTTAGACTGTCAGTTGCTAATGCTTTGCAGCGAGGTCTGGTAGACCGTGCCATAGCCCCAGAACTGAGGGAGTTAGAAAGAGCATGTCAGGGGGAGGTAGCCCTATCTTCAAACCCAGATGCTGCCCTCCTCCAGGCATCCACGGGTGCCATTTTGGACCCTGATTTAAAGTGTAGACTTACATTGACAGAGGCTGTCTCCGATGGTCTGCTCGATGAAAGCATTGCCAAGAAAGCAATGGTTTCTCCACGTGTAACAGAAGGTGTTTTGGATCCACAAAGTGCCCAAATTGTGTCTTACTCAGACCTTGTAAACCAAGGTAAGATTGACATTAAGAGTGGAAAGCGCTTCTTGGAAGTGAAGCCTTTCAAGGGAATCCAGGATAAGCAAACAGGTGAAATCCTGAACCTAGCTAAAGCAATTGCATCTCAACAAGTTGATCCGGTCCCAGCACTCAGAATGTTGCAAAGCCAGGCAGACACTGGAGGGATTATTGATATTTCCAATGGAGCTAGGCTCCCTCTGCCTAAAGCCTCTAAGAAAGGACTGGTGGGAGAACATATGGCTAGGCTCATTGCCAACAACCAGGTTCTGAAAGGGGGCTTGCTTGACCCTTCCACTGGGCAGAGAGTCTCTAGCCTGAAGAAAGCTGTCAAAGATGGGCTTATATCCAGAGAAATGGCTGCAGAGCTCCAGGGCAACCTGGGCTCCATGGAAGTAGAACATGACGATGAGGATAGTTCAACACCCGTTGCCTCATCAAGTGGGACCTATAGGCCTGCAGTCACATTAGCAATATCCAGTCCAGACAGCCAAACCAAAATAATTATTGAACGCTCTGAAGTGATTTCTCATTCCCCACTTCCAAAAGAGTCAGAAAAGGGGTACAACCCTTTGATGATCGCAGAAGACATTGCGAAGACTCTAGAAGCTGGAACATTCAAGCAGTCAGAAGCTCTGCAACACCATGGCTCTGTTCACATTGAAGAAGAGATGGAAGAGGAACAGGTCTCAATAGCCGGGAAGTCATTGGAAATTGAGTCAAACCAGTCAATCAATTTGTTGGCTCAGTTTGCAATCAATGCAGAGAAAAGGCTTCAGCAGTCCCTTCAGGAGATGGAGACTCCGCAAGATGTTACTGTTAGACCACCAGAAAAGGATAACAAAAATGCATCTAGATCAGTTGGTGAAAGTAGTTCAATCATGCAGCAGGGGCAGTCTGCTATGGGCAAAGAACCACAGATGGATTCGACAGTGGCCGTTGGCAGAGAAGGTAGGGATCAAGAGGGCATCACCGACATGTCTACCCTAGTTGAGAGAGATGAAGGGAAGACACCTGTGCTAGAAGACAGTACTGAGAGAGGGGTGGAGAAAGGTAGAATGGAGGTTGAGAGGGATACAAAGATTGAGGCCAGAGAGAGTGATGATCTTAGACATGCATCACCCAATTTTAAGAAGGCTGAAGGTAAGAGCAAAAAGAAGAGGAAGAATAAGAAGAAAGGAAAAGGGAATGAGGGGGGTATTGAGCAAAGACCCTCAGAAGAAGCTAATTTACAGAAAACGGAAAACAAAGACCAGAATGAACAATCAGAGGGTAATGGTCGTAAGGGTAAGGGCGTTGAGTCCACTAGAGGTTATGTTACCCCACAGGAGAAAGAGGAGTCACTTATGCAAGATGTCACCTTTGAGTGCAGATTGAACAAGGTACAGACTGTTGAGAGGTTTGGCGATCCAAATTATATTGGCAAAGTAAGGGAAGGTTCTACAGTTCCACTAGGAGCCATAGAATATGATATTGAGGTAGAGAGGGAGGGTACAGAGTACAAGGTCTTCATGGATCAAAGACCGGTAGAGAAGAACAATACATCTAAGATACCTATAGCATCAGAGAAGGTTGAACCTGCGACAGAGGAGATACCATCCATCCATGATAAAGCAGATTCTGAAGTGACAGTAACGAAGGCTGTTCTCGAAAGCTTAGACAAAAAGTCTAAGATACCCACAGGAGCAGAAAAGGTTGAATCTGCGACAGAGGAGAGATCATCCATCCGTGATCGAGTTTCTAAGGATGAGCTGAAGTGGGAGGTGGAGCAGATTGTGGAAAAGAGTGAGACCGAAGGAGTGGAGACAGTTTCTCAACAGACTGGACAGCAGGAGCATAAGGATAGGAAAGAGGTGGAATTCACTCCGAAAACTACCCCAGCAGCCAATGCTAAAGAGGCCCTTTTACTGAAGGCAAAAGAGAGTATTCTGAGGAAGGTGTTTGGGCGTGGTGTTAGTGAGAAGCAAGCTGCAGAGGAGCTAGAGGCACTGCGTCAGGTATTGGGGAAGAAAGAGAGTTTGGTGACGTATGTAGAGGAAGTTAAGACTGTGGGGAGTCCTCCTGAGGTTGCACCAGAAGAGAGGGAGGGTAAGGGAATTGACAAGAAGGAAGAAGGAGAAAGAGAGAAAGTTCTGCCTGACCATTCTACAGTAACTGTAGCAGCAGAGGAAGTGAAAAAGGCTGAAGAAGGAGAGCAAGAGGAGAAAGTTTTATCAAACCAGTCTAAAAAAGAAGAAAAAAAGGAGAAGCCTCTGTTAAACCAGCTTGAAGAAGGAAAGAAGGAGGATACATATCTAACAAACCAGCTTGAAGAAGGAAAGGAGGATACATCTTTAACAGACCAGCTTGAAGAAGGAAAGAAGGAGGATACATCTCGAACAAACCAGCTTGAAGAAGGAAAGGAGGATACATCTTTAACAGACCAGCTTGAAGAAGTAAAGAAGGAGGATACATCTCGAACAGATCAGCTTGAAGAAGGAAAGGCGGATACATCTCGAACAGACCAGCTTGAAGAAGGAAAGAAGGAGGATACATCTCGAACAGACCAGCTTGATGAAGGAAAGAAAGAGGAAACATCTCTAACAGACCACCTTGAAGAACAAAAGGAGGATACATCTCTAACAGACCAGCTTGAAGAAGGAAAGAAGGAGGATACATCTCTAACAGACCAGCTTGAAGAAGGAAAGAAGGAGGATACATCTCTAACAGACCAGCTTGAAGAAGGAAAGAAGGAGGATACATCTCTAACAGACCAGCTTGAAGAGACCAAGCTGGGAAAGAAGAATAAGAACACCAAAAAGTCTAAGATGCATAAAGTGGTAGAAAAAGTTGAACCTGTGACAGAGGAGAAACCATCCCTCCACAATAGATCAGATTCTGAAGTGATATCGACACTGGCTGATGTAGACAGCTCAGTCTCTGGGGATGAGCAAAAGATTGAGAAGCAGCAAGACAGTCAATCAGACAGTGATGTAACAAGGGTGGCAAGTGATGATGAGATTAACAAAATGGCTGCCTTTACTAAGAGTCCTAGTGGAGTTGACACCAATCAACAAAGATCAACCCACACCACTGCACCATACCAAATCGATGCACACCTTGAGGAGAAAACTGAGGACATTTCTTTGGGGAGAGAAACTGATCCACATGGCACGGAAATTGAACAATTTAGGATAGGTACACCTGAGAAAGATATCCACCCAGACACCCATTGTGTTATTGACATTGTGGATGCCTCTCCTGAAGCCCCTGTATCCATGTCAGGCGCCCATCTGGTCAAGGCCTCTGTGGCACCATGTACCCAGACTACTAAGCCCACAGAGGAAACTGATTTGGTGAAAGATACTGAGGAGGACAAGTCTCTGAGCAAACAAACTGATCCACTTGGAAAGGACATTGAACAACTAAGAATTAGTACACCTGAGGAGGCCTCTGTGGCACCTGCTACCCAGGCGGATAAAACCACTGGCAAAATGAAGAAGCAGGAGCAGAAACGTCACAGTCCCACTGAAACTGAGTCTAAAGAGGAACAGTACCTTGAGGAGTCCACAGAATCGGGACAGTCCTGGTCTGATGAGACCCCACAGTCTGACGAGATTGTTGCATATCATACAACAGAGGTACCCAAATCTGATACAACTGACAGCAAGAAGGAGGATGGAGAAATCCAAGAACTGGAGATGAGGAAAGAGAAGAGCCCAGCTAAGAAGGGAAAGGTAAGCGATCGATGCGTTTGGTAGGTGAAAAGCAAATAGTCTCTTCTTGATCATACATGATCTGTATTGTGTAACCCAATAATAAGCTGTCAAATGTCTATTTTTCTGTTTATTGGAAAAATGCCATTCAGACTGATGCTTATCTGACATTCCCTTTCCATCAGTCGTCTTTGCTCCGCCAGGAATGCCTGGAACGTGACCAGCGAATTGTGGCTCTGCTCTCTATGGTGAGACACATCGAGATTCGCGTCAAGCAGCAGCAGCAACAGTCGATTGGTCGCAGCCTCATTGCCCTTGATGACATCATCAAACAAACAGATGTAAGAGATTTAGTACCTGTTAAAAAAAAAATGTATGATCTATGATGTTACTACAAATTCAAATTTAAACAAACTTTCTACTATCTCAGACCTTGGATCTAGAACTTCGGGATTTAGAACCCCAGGTCAACAAGGAAGTGGATGCTGCTGGGCAGCTGCTGGAGCCCCGCCCACAGGACGTCCCACCTCAGCTACTATTGGCCTTGGAGAAGGATGGGCGAAGCTTAGCTCGAGGTTACAAGGCTGCCAGAGGGGTCTCTGAAGACATCCTGCAGGGGATGCGCGCACACAGAGAGGCACATAAGGTAATGGTACAGAGAAAGGTATAGTGGATTGATGTGAGATCCGTGTGTTTTTGGTATTTAATCCACTAATGCCAGCCTTTGCTAATCAGTGCTCTTTCTCTCTCAGGAGGCAGTGACTGGAGAACAGAAGTCACTTGGAGGGCGAATAGAGGATCTTCTCTCCTGGCTGAATGAGACCGAGGGACAAATGACAGGAATGGATGGGTTAACCCACGGCGAGACTCCTGCTCAACTCACACAACATCTCCAGATGTACAAGGTTAGCACCCTCACCCCATTCTTCCAGTTTTACATTGTACCCTCTTCTTGTGCACTTGTCCAATTATCGACCTAGTTCAGCCGACACTTTTCTTCACATCCAGCTCTTCCTCATTTTATTGTCTCTACTTTCTTCTTTCTGCCTCAGGAGTTGCAGTCGTCTCTCTCGGCCCGCTCCAATGATGTCAACACGGTGGCCTTTGACGTCCAGGTGTTCATCTCGGAGCGGGCTCAGGACCTGGCTCCCGAACAGAGCAGGCACCTCCTGGGGCAGCTACAACAGCTCCAGGGGGGCTTCCACCGAGCCACTGGCCAAGCTCACGCCAAGACCGACGCCCTCGCCGCCCAGAGAGAGAGGGAGGAGGAGAGGCAGCGCAGACACAAAGAAAAAGAAGAAGAAGAGAAGGAGAGAGAGAGAGCGAGAAAGAGTGCAAGGGAGAGAGAGGTTTGCAAACCGCTGGCTATGTTGCGCAGTCCCATTGGAGTGGTGGAATGAACGTTTAAAATACTCACAAATACATTCAATCATCAGAAATAACACACTTTACCATAACTTTTGTGGTCATGCTATCACTGTTTAAATTCTCAAGGCAAATATACTGTACTAACTTCAAAAATAATATTTACAAACTCCGTATCACAACCACCCATATGTCTAAATTAGGTTTATACTTTACATCAGATTGGCAAACACACGCTGCTGCTGCTGTGAAAGCTAAAACACAGTATAATGACTGGTATTACTACTCGCACCACAGGCTTCTATGCCAAATTAATTTTCTCCTCTGCGTGTGTCCCTGTGCAACACTTGTGTGAATTAACATGTCTGCCTCGCTCTTCCAGATTGCCACAGAAGGGAAATACGCTTGTGCCTCCACGGAAAAGGCTAGAGAGATTTAAATCAGAGAAGCCTTGCTGTGGCTTGAATGCTTTCCCTTTTCCCCCTCCTCTTCCCTACTGTACGACGTGGGGAGGAAGGAATTGCAAATGAGGACACCATTTGTTTGATTGTCTTTATGTATTGTGGTTTTATCTTGACTGTTGATGATGATGATGATGCTGTTTCTGTGTCTGTCTGTCTGTGTGGATTCTGGACACATCCTGCTCAAAGTCATCTAGATGACATCTAAAAGGGTTTAGGAAAAAGCAAGTGCGCACATAACGGAAGTGTGAATGGGTGGTGAAGAGAAGTGTAAAAATGTCTGGTTTTCGTGTTCTTCTGCTCCACTGAGTGGAAAATGGCATTAGGGGTCTGATTCAACGTTATTAGCAAAAACATGCAATATTACTTTTCTCACACTTGTTTTTGCTTGCATTTCTCCCTTTCCCTCCATCCATCTCTTTCGAACCTTCATCAATGGCTCTCAGGTGGTGCAGCAGCAGAAGGCAGAGTTCTCGCAGAAATTGGAAGGCCTTACGATGTGGTTGGCTGGAGCTGCCAGCATGCTGGCCAATCAAAAAGCGGGAGCAGAGTCAGGTGACGTGAATGTGCTCCAGCATAAACAGAGAGAGCTAAAGGTGAGAAATGCTCCATCCATCGTCTCCAGGAAGGAGATAACACACATGTTGTTTAGTTGCTCCCAGACTTCTAATGTAGCCAGGTTTAAACCATGCTAGGTCTCTTTGTGGTGCCACGGTTATAGATACTAAACTACATTCAAACTGTAGGTCGTCACATTCTCCTTTCTCTTCACATGCAATTTTGTATACACTGCTCCAGAGAAATATGCTACACTACCTTGAACCTCTCTTTATCTGACCCCCCCCCCCCCCCCCAGGAAGTACAGAAGGACCTGCTGACCAGAGGCGAGGGCGTGGCGGAGACCATCCGCTCGGTGGAGGAGTTCCTGGCGGAGCACGGTGACAGCCTGAGTCCAGAGGAAAGGGCCAACCTCCAGGGGGCACTGTCCCGTATGAAGGAGCAGTACAGTGCACTGACTGACACGGCCCACACCTCCCTGGCCCAGCTGGACACGGTCATCAGCACCACCGTCCAACAGAACACACAGAGGGTAAGGCTTTAAACTATTTGTTTAATTTGTATCTTTATGGATACTGTTTTGATTACTGAAAAAATACTATGGAAATAGCGACAGTATGGCAATTAACCCATAGGAAAAGTTATTGCCTTAGTGTTTCTGTGTACATTCAATCCCTGACTGCATTTTCATCGGTAGAAATATACACTCACCCTGGTCTGTGCTGTTTGGTCATGTTCTAATGTTTCCCCTCTATTTTATTCCCTTATAGGCTAAGGCAGTAGAGGAGTTGCAGGAGACTCGGGCCCAGATGGACTCACTGCTAGAGGAACTCTCCTCGCTCCACCAGCCTGGGAAGAGAGTGGCTGGCATGACTGTTACTGACCACCTCTCCTCATCCTCCTCCACATTGCCAGAGGGGGGTCTACAATCACACAGTGACATGCTCCAGGTCTGCATTGTCCTTGCTCCTTGTTTACTTACGGAAGTAATTTTGTTCTTATTGTTGTGGTATACATTTAAATGTGTTTATAATTAAATGTAATACTGCAGAAAAGGGCTCTAAAATTGCATTTTTAGGTGCTTGAATGATCAATAAACTAAGGTGGCTTCCTCTCCTAATCTCCTTTCGAGTTAAGACTATTGTGATGAACCCTCACTATTGCTCACTGTGACCCTATACGACCTTTTGATCTTTGACCCCTCTACAGGCGGAGCTCCAGCAGCTCCAGGCCCAGCAGGCCCAGCTGATGCAGGTGTCCCAGAACGCTCACTCCCTCCTAGACCAGCCCGACTCGGCCGTGCCAGCCGAGGAGAAACGCCGTCTGCGGGAGCAGCTAGACCAGCTCCAGACCCAACACCAGGAGAAGCTGCAGGCTTGCCAGGGGAGGCTGAGGCGCTCGGAGGCCCTTAAGGATGAACTGGCCAAGTTCCTCCAGGAGCACAGAGGCCTGGGGACCTGGCTGGAACAGAGTGAGGGGGAGCTGTGTTACCTGGGGGAAGGAGAGACTGACGCACAGGGCCTGAAGGGGAGGCTGGAAGAGCACAAGAAGGTATATTTAGTTTTATGTATTTTCATATACTAGTGTGGGTTAGAGAAAAGCTACATTGAATAGCCATAGAGAGAGGATTTAATTATAGCATATAGGTTTACTTTAAGAATAGTTTAGGGTTTATATTGACCGTTGGTAGAAATATTCACTCCTATTGTAAGCTGTATACACACAGTCATGATACTCAAGATGCTAAGTTTACTGTTTCAAACTTTGGAACTGAACACATTCTTGACTGTATCGAACTGACCTGGAATCTGTTTTCTTCCAGCTGGCAGAGGATGTGATCTGCCACAAGGCAGACCTGCGATTTGTGTCTATCTCTGGTCAGAAGGTGCTGGACTCTGTCCAGGGGGCACTGGAGAATGTAGGAGGGTCTGACCCAGCCCTGGAGGAGACCAAGCAGCTGGTCACTGACAAGCTACAGGATGCTAACCACCGCTACTCCGCCCTGCACACCAAGGTGGGTCTCATAGAGTAGGGGTATTGTATTCTTGATTTCTACTGTAATATGCATACTAGGGGTATATTAAGACATTTCCCCCTCGGGGGATCAATAAAGTACTTATCCATCAATCCATCTATCCAAAATAGCAGGGATTGTGTTGAGAAGTTAAGGTCCCTATGAAATATATGCCTTAATCATTATTTGATATTGCTTTTATATAGCTACAATATCTAACGATCATTAATATTACAGCAATAACCTTAAGTGGGCTGTAGAGATATTCGACATTGCTCTACTTTCATGGTTGAAATGGTGTCCTGATCATCTTTATTGATCTATGCTCCCTCTCCAGTCGTCAGATCTGGGTGGGCGTCTGTCAGGTCTGCTGGAGCGCTACCAGCAGTACCAGGACGAGGCCGTGTCGCTCCACACATGGCTCAGCACCCAGGAACAGAACCAGAGTATAGCCGGACCCAGCGGAGAGACAGACACACAGACACTACAGAACACACTGCGGGCTGTACAGGTGAGAGAGAGAGCATAGAAATACCGCAGGTAGATGGGGTATACTGACTATATACGTGTGACTGAAAGCGGAGACAATATCGGCATCTCACTCTTTGCGGAGAGCGGATGGAACACCGATCTCTCTGTTGTTTTCTATTTCCTGCAACTCAACATTTCTACTTCCTTTTTCCCCTCTTCCTGTGTTCTGGTCAGCTGTTGCAAGATGAGATGGCTGAGCGGTCAGTCCAGTTGGAGAAGGTGAGGAGGTCAGGCAGAGAGCTAGCCAACACACAGGAGTCCCCCACTCTCAGAGTTGCCGAGATCATCAGCACCGCAGGTACTTTAGCTCACAACGATGTCTGTTGTTCTGCCATTTTCATCAACCCTCTATATTGTTATGCCTCTCAAACACTCCCCCATATCAATTACTATCTTATTCCTCCCTTCGTCCATGTCCTCATAGATCATACATTGGATCTCCAGTAATGACCCCTTACAATTCTTAATACCCACATCTCTGTTGATGTGGGTATTAAGAATTGTAAGGGGTCATAATACCCACATCTCTGTTGATGTCTTTATATCCATCCACCTAAACAAATGATTCTATATTGTAATGGACAAAAGTAACCAGACTGACATTTCTCTACTCTCCCCCTTCCTCTCTCTGTGTCAGATGGTCTGGAGAAGAGGTTCAGCTCTCTGTCTGAGTCCGTGTCGGAGCGGGCTGAGCAGCTCCAGACGTCTGTAGCCCAGTCGGTCAGTGTCCAAGAGGGGTTGAAGGGCCTGCTAGCCTGGCTGGATGGCCTGCTGCTGACACCCGGGCCCATCCAACCCACCGCCCAGGCTGTCCAGGACGCCCTCACACAGAATCAGGTACCATAATAGAAATACAGGCAGTCTACTATGGAACAGCCTGCAGCTGCTATAATACTGTTGATGAGATATTTTTATTTTTTCTCCATTTATCTGCCTTGATCACTTTTTTGCTTTCACATCTAATACACACCTCCACTGTCCACTTTGCAGTTGTGTTTATTTTAACCCTTATTTTAACCCCTATTTTAACCCTCTTCCCATCTGTTCCAGAAACTCCGCCAGGAGCTGTTATCCAGACAGGGCAGTGTGGAGGCCACCTGCGAGTCTGTCTCCAAACTGCTCCAGAGCTCTGACGCCTCCACAGCCTCCGGGCTCCAGGGGTCACTAGAGAGCCTGACCCAGCGCTACGCCGCGGCACAGGCCAAGCAGGCCGAGAGGGAGGCTGAGCTCCGAGGGCTCCTGCCCAAGCTGGAGAGCTATGAGAGACTGAGTACGGACCTGCAGGGTTTCACTCAGACCCGCCTTCGAGCTCTGAGCCCCGTGGGACAGCCTGACCGCAGTGTGGAGGACTACAGACAGACCATAGAGGTGAGGGATGGGATGGTAGATATCAGTGTTCCAGAACCATAGATGTGAGGGATGGGATGGTAGATATCAGTGTTCCAGAACCATAGATGTGAGGGATGGGATGGTAGATATCAGTGTTCCAGAACCGTAGAGTTGAGAAAGTAAAATACGGTTGAAGTCGGAAGTTTACATATACCTTAGCCAAATACATTTAAACTCTGTTTTTCACAATTCCTGACATTTAATCCTAGTAAAAATTCTTAGGTCAGTTAGGATCACCACTTTATTTTAAGAATTTGAAATGTCAGAATAATAGTAGAGAGAATTATTTATTTCAGCTTTTATTTCTTTCATCACATTCCCAGTGGGTCAGAAATATACATACACTCAATTATTATTTGGTAGCATTGCTTTTAAATTGTTTAACTTGGGTCAAACGTTTCGGGTAGCCTTCCACAAACTTCCCACAATAAGTTGGGTGAATTGTGGCCCATTCCTCCTGACAGAACTGGTGTAACTGAGTCAGTTTTGTAGGCCTCCTTGCCCACAAATGTTCTATAGGATTGAGATCAGGGCTTTGTTATGGCCCCTCCAATACCTTGACTTTGTTGTCCTTAAGCCATTTTGCCACAACTTTGGAAGTATGCATGGGCTCATTGACTATTTGGAAGACCCATTTGTGACCAAGCTTGAACTTTCTGACTGAGGATGTTGCTTCAATATATCCACATAATTTTCCTTCCTCATGATGCCATCTATTTTGTGAAGTGCACCAGTCCCTCCTGCAGCAAAGCACCCCCACAACATGATGCTGCCACCCCCGTGCTTCACGGTTGGAATGGTGTTCTTCGGCTTGCACGCATCCCCCTTTTCCCTCCAAACATAACGATGGTCATTATGGCCAAAGAGTTACAGTATATTTTTGTTTCATCAGACCAGAGGACATTTCATCTTTGTTACCATGTGCAGTTGCAAACCGTAGTCTGGCTTTTTTATGGCTGTTTTGAAGATGTGGCTTCTTCCTTCCTTAGCGGCCTTTCAGGTTATGTCGATATAGGACTCGTTTTACTGTGGCTATAGATACTTTTGTACCTGTTTCATCCAGCATCTTCACAAGGTCCTTTGCTGTTGTTCTGGGATTGATTTGCACTTTTCGCACCAAAGTACGTTCATCTCTAGGAGACAGAGCGCGTCTCCTTCCTGAGTGGTATGACGGCTGCGTGGTGAAATAATCTGTCTGTAAACAATTGTTGGAAGAATTACTTGTGTCACGCACAAAGTAGATGTCCTAACCGACTTGCCAAAACTATAGTTTGTTAACATGAAATCTGTGGAGTGGTTGAAAAAAGTGTATGTAAACTTCCGACTTCAACTGTATGTAGTACAATAGCCAAATATAATAATTTCAAACACAGATATTGAATAATTATTACATAATGATGCATAGGTAGTAAATTGTTATTTTTATACCCTGCACTGTAGAAAATAAGAGTTAAACCCTAATGTAAAAAAGAGTGGTCTATCTATACAATTAAAAATAAACTGCTAAAAACGATGGTATAGATCCGCAATAAAAAAAACATGGAAATTATAGTTATTGATGCACAAAAATATGGCAAATAACTGAAAGTAGAGAAAATTGTAAAAAAAAAAAATCACATTTTGTTGCGTAACAAAGTGGCATTTACATGATTTAATTTTTTGGTCATTGATTTACAAAAGATACTCCATAATGTCAAAGTGAGAGAAAAAATCTACAGATAAAAAATATTCCAAAACATGCAACAAGTCACTAGGTAATTCTACAAAATAACATGGCAAAGGAATACACTTTTTGGAATGCATGCAAAGCCTTATGCGGTAAATCCAACACATCACTGACTAACTGCCTCATTATCTTCAAGCGTACTATTGGCTGCATTATGTTATGGGTATGCTTGACATCAGCAAAGACTGTCGAGTGTTTCAGGATGAAAAGAAACAGGATGGAGCTAAGCACAGGCCAAAACCTAGAAGAAAACCTGCTTCAGTCTGCGTTACACCAGAGACCGGGAGAGGATTTCACCTTTCAGCAGGACAATAACCTACAACACGGCCAAATCTACACTGGAGTTGCTTACCAAGAAGACAGTGAATGTTCCTGAGTGGCCGAGTTACAGTGTTGACTTAAATCTGCTTGAAAATCTATGGCAAGACTTGGAAATGGCTGTTTAGCTATGATCCCCAACATCTTGACAGAGCTTTAAGAATTTTGAAAATAATAATCGGCAAATATTGCACAATCCAGGTGTGGAAAGCTCTTAGAGACTTTCTCAAGAGACTCACAGCTGTAATCGCTGCCAAAGGTGTTTCTAACATGTATTGACTCGGGTGAATAATTGTCTTATCAAGATTTATTAGTGTTTCATTTTTCATTAATTTTATATAATGTTCGTATTTTTCTTCTACTACAGAGTATTTTGTGTAAATCGTTGACAAAAAATTACAATTAAATCAATTTTAGTCCTACTTTGTAACTCAATAAAATGTGAAGAAATTCAAGCGTGGGAATACTTATGGTACCCACAGAATTCCAGAACTATAGACATCAGATTTACAGACCATAGATATCAACCGGTAGATCATAGATATTAATGTATGGTGAGAGGAGGATAGACTTGCAGAACCATAGATATCAGTGTTGCAGACCATAGAGAGGATGATGATGATGATGATGATGAAGATAATAAATAATGTTAAAGAAACATATATCTCTGTTTGAACAGAGAAGTGAAAGAAGGCACAGGGACTATGCTGACTTCGGGGAGGATTTTCTATCTTCAGATAACATATCTGTATCTGCCTTACTACTACAGGAGGTGAGAGCAGAGCAGGAGCAGGAGGCCGGTCAACTGAAGTCCTTCTGCCAGCTGGGGACAGACCTGAGCCAAGCCAAGGCCCTGACCAGCACACAGACCCTACTGGACAATGTCAGAGAGGTGTCCGATGAGTTCGCCCGACTGGAATCCAACATCAGTGAAAGGTAAGCACTGCCTTAGAATAAACAGAGCCAAAATCAATACAAAATCATCGTAAGGCTTTGCTGTTCACTGTAGAACAGCCCTGCAAAAAATGTGCCATAAACAAAAAAACTAAAAATATTAACCCTGTGCACGATGGGTAAGCACTGCCTTAGAATAATACACAAAGCCGAGACCAATACAAAATCTATGGAAGGTATCTAGGTGCACCTACGCTTGTAGTGCAGCACCAATCCCACTAGAGGGAGATAGACTTCTGCCTCTGCTTTGCTTGCATCTTGGGGATTTAGGCTTGGTAACTGTAAAGCACTTTGTGACAACTGCTGATGTAAAAGGGCTTTATACATTTTGTTTTATTAATTAGATGTACTATCACATTACACTTTACTGCCACCATTCTGGCACCATACAGTCTGAAATATGACACTCATGACATTTCTCTCCACACTAATGCCTTACAAATTCATACACAAAGCAGAACAAGGCACATTTTCACAAATCTTAACATGAGTGGACAAGCAGAAACACAACCCCCCCACTGTGATTGGTTTAGCCATGACCGGGGGGGTGGATAACAACACAACTCCCCCGCTGTGATTGGTTTAACCACAACTGGGGGGTGGATAACTTTTAATAACCTCCTTATTAGTTGATAGGCTGGATCCTTTGTCCTTCCTGTAACCTTTGTTCTTCCTGTAACCTTTGTTCTTCCTGTAACCTTTGTTCTTCCTGTATCCTTTGTCCTTCCAGTTGCCCTGTTTTTTATTTTTTTTATTGAACCTTTATTTAACTAGGCAAGTCAGTTAAGAACAAATTCTTATTTACAGCAACGCCAAACTCTGGCGACGCTGGTCCAATTGTGCACCGCCCTATGGGACTCACATTCACGGCCGGTTGTGATACAGTCTGGATTCGAACCAGGTTGTCTGTAGTGACGTCTCTAGCACTGAGATGCAGTGTCTCACTGCGCCACTTAGGAATGCCACAAGGGAGTCTGGCCTCAGAAATAAAATGCCTGGCAATGTCCCTTCTAGTGTTTCTATTTGGACTGGTCTGTTCGTCTAGCAAAATATTGCAAAAGTTCCCATAGCAGCTTATACATGTAGTGAGGAATTAGGCCTGTGCAGGATGTCTTAAAAGTAGCCCTGACCCCTTTGAACGCTATGTGTTGCCAACTGTGGTGTGTGGGTGGACAGTGTTAGCTGATGGCACAGGAGTGAATGTGGTTGGCAGTTACTAAAAATAAGCCTTGGGTTATAGTGGTCACAGTTCAGTGTCCATTTACCGGTCAAACTAAAGGGGCTTTCACTTACGCAGACTGTGACCAGAACGTAAATAACACACTTTCAATGACCCAGACGGTTATAACATGGTTGTTTTTGTCTGTGTGCATTGCAGTCAGTTTTCAAAGCGGGTCAAGGCTGAGGAGACTATAGCCTTGGGCGAATACAACGATATAATGGTTTATCCTTGACTGCATCCCTCTCTCTTTTTGTGACATGAAGCATGTGATTTTAATGGAATGGTTGTGTGTTTAATATGGAAAGGATAGTGTTATTTAAATAAAATGATCTCTTTCCCTCTTTCTTTCCCTCTTGCTCCTACTTTCTATCTTTCTCCTCTCCATTCCTCTTTCTCTTTTTACACCCACTTTCTCAATTTCTATCCCTACATCTCTCTCTTTCTATCCCTCTCCTCTCCTCTCCTCTCCTCTCCTCTCCTCTCCTCTCCTCTCCTCTCCTCTCCTCTCCTCTCCTCTCCTCTCCTCTCCTCTCCTCTCCTCTCCTCTCCTCTCCTCTCCTCTCCTCTCCTCTCCTCTCCTCTCCTCTCCTCTCCTCTCCTCTCCTCTCCTCTCCTCTCCTCCCCTCCCCTCCCCTCCCCTCCCCTCTCCTCTCCTCTCCTCTCCTCCGCTATCTCTTTCTCCTTCTCGCTCCAGGTACACTGCCATCCAGAGTTGTGAGCAGCAGTTGGGCCAGTTCCGCTCTCTCTCCGGCTCCCTCCTCAGGTGGCTCCAGACAGCACAGGAGCAGCTGCCTCCCAAAGAGCCCAACCTCAACACAGAGGCCCTGCAGAGGAGAGTGCAGCAGCTCAAGGTGTGTGTGTGTGTCCCTTTTTGAATTACTACATGTTTTAATCACACTCAATCCTCAGTCAATCACTGAAACATAATTAACTCTAAGTCTAAGGTATTGCTAGATTTCGGAGTGTATTGATGAATACGTTCCAAAGCATGATGGTGGTTCAGAAAAATATTTCCACGTGATTATTAATTGAGGCTATTAATAACTTTCGGACATTTCTTTACTAAGGACTTACTGAGTGACTGGGAGGCCCAGGGGGTTCGGGTTCAAGAGCTGAACAAGACTGGATCAGAACTGGAGACCCTCATAATAAACATCACAGCCCCGCAGACCAAGACAGGTAAGGGTTATGGGAGATAACTGTCCCCTGCTATCTGTATGTCCAAGTTCATCCAAGCTCTTTGTGTGTATATTGTGTGTGTTGAAGTCCATGCTATCAATGTGTGTATATTGTGTGTGTTGGAGTCCATGCTATCAATGTGTGTATATTGTGTGTGTTGGAGTATATGCTATCAATGTGTGTGTGTGTGTGTGTGCGCACAGTATGTGAAAGCCAGAGACTGAGTGTGTTCTATGCTTAGCAGTGTTTGTATTGTACTGTACATGAATGTGTGTCAGTGTCTGTTGCAATGTATGTTGTTGTCTGAGTGTAATGTGTCCTCTCCCAGGTGTTCCCCAGATCAATGGTGCAGGCAGCCCCAGCAGTGTCAATGGCATTCACACATGCAAAGGTGAGCTCACCTCACTCCCTTATCCAAACCAATCGTCTATGGCCTCCTTTCTCATGTGAGATGCTCTCCAGCGCTTACTACTGTGGACATCACAGCTTGATTTACAATCTGCTCTCCCACTCGCTCGCTCCCCCAAAAAACTCATTATATATCTATTTTCTGTCTGTGTTTCCGTCTTTTGTCTGTAAGCTTCTTGTATGTGCTACTGCAGTGTAAGCTTCTTGTATGTGCTACTGCAGTGTAAGCTTCTTGTATGTGCTACTGCAGTGTAAGCTTCTTGTATGTGCTACTGCAGTGTAAGCTTCTTGTATGTGCTACTGCAGTGTAAGCTTCTTGTATGTGCTACCTGCAGTGTAAGCTTCTTGTATGTGCTACCTGCAGTGTAAGCTTCTTGTATGTGCTACTGCAGTGTAAGCTTCTTGTATGTGCTACTGCAGTGTAAGCTTCTTGTATGTGCTACTGCAGTGTAAGCTTCTTGTATGTGCTACTGCAGTGTCGGACACCGTTGAAAACATTTGTTGTCACTAATATTCTCTTGCTCTGGCTAATATCAACCAAAATAACTTCAGTGTGAACCTTTCAAGAGTTTTTCTTGCCACTATCAACACTGCTTTTACGTCTGTGAAATGAAAAACACTATACAAATCAAATTGGATTGAATATGATTAATGAATTGTCCTCCTCTCTCTCTCCCCCCCCTCTCTCTCTCCCCCTCTCTCTCTCTCTCTCTCTCTCCTTCTCTCAGACCTGACAGAGCTGCAGGTGGCCGTGGCAGAAGTGAACGGTCGTTACGAGGAGCTGGGAGAGGAACTGAAGGACCGACAGTGGCGCCAGGAGGCCTCTCTGGAGCTGAGGCAGAAGGCCAGCCAGGGTACAGAGGAGCTCAGCCGCTGGCTGGGAGACCGGGAGAACAGCCTGCACCTGGGCCAGACTGCTGCATCCCCCTCCAAACCGGAGGTGGTACGCGCCCAGGCCCAGGAGAACAAGGTAAGTGTCTGGACTCGGGTCAAACCACTGTCAAAATTGGGGTGTATTATGCCTCTGCTAGTTGGTCAACAATGCTGCATTGGAAAATCAAAGTGTCATCACCCCCTAGCTGACATAAACTGTGTTTACTTTCTACATGCTTATCCTGGTCTTTTTGTAGCCAACATACTTATATAGCTGTTATTGTTCTGTACTTTAGGTCTTACTGTCTGAGCTGGCAGAGCATTCTGGGAAGGTGAAGGAGCTGAAGAGCACCCTGGAGAAGCTGATAGCAGACAACCCAGACTCCCCAGAGGCAGACACCTGGAGACAACAAATGAAGGAGATTGGTGAGTGGTACTGGAATGGATGAGGAACCAGTAGGCCTATGTCATTTGCATAATGAATAATGAATAGGGTCAGCCATTTTGAATGGTAGTGTAAGGAACATATGACGTTTGATTAAGCAAGGTACATTTCAGAGGATAAGATGACCGACACTGTAGATGAAAAAGGTTAAAATAGTAGTTATTTGAGATGTAATGAGTTGCCTCAGCAAAGGTTATTAGCGCTTTTCACGGCTTGAAAGGTGAAGAACAAAGAACATGTGGGTGGTTAAGATCAATATTAGGTAGCAAATGAGTGGGATGACTCTGTCAAAGCTATTAACATCACCTTCAAATACTTTATATTTTTGCCCTGACCTGACATTTAAGGTACAGTAGGGACATGGCAGAGCTCCACACATTTCACACGGGGCCTTATTTTCAAAACCATGTGGATCTAAGACTCACTCTCTCTGCTGGATGCCCGTGCATGAGTCATGAGGAAAGAGAAGCTGTGTGTGGGTGTGTCAAATCAAATATTATTTGTCACGTGCTGAATTCAACTAGTATAGACTTAACCGTGAAATGCCTGCTTTAGAACCCTTCCCGGCGATGCATAGTTAAAAAATAATAATACAAATTAAATGGTAACTTGAGGAATAAAATTAAATACACAAGAATGGAGCTGTATACAGGGAGTTTGTGTGTGCGCATTAGCTAGTCAAAATAATTGTTTTCCACTGTGATGAAAATGTTCTTCATACTGTGTCTATAATGTTATTCAGCCTCGTGGAACCCATCAGTTTCACTGTTGTTATGGTTCTCCACTAGTTTGTTAGTCTCATTTTTTCAATAGTTATGGTTTTTCACTCCGACGTTCACTTCCTATTTACTTAGACTCCCGCTGGGCAAAGGCCAATGAGGCGGCAGTACAGAGGCAGGCGGAACTGGAGACCTGTGCTGATAGGCTGGGCAGCTTTGCCACAGCAGCCAGTCAGTTGGGGCCGTGGCTCAGAGAGAAGGAGCTGATGATGAGTGTGCTGGGACCCCTGAGCATCGACCCCAACATGCTGAACACCCAGAATCGACAAGTGCAGGTACATGGAGGATGTTAACTGTGTTGAACACATGCAAGATAATGAATAAAAATGTCACAATAGATTGTTTCTCAACTCGCCAATTCTGTTCTTGAATCTGCATAAACCAATACCAACCGCATTCTGAGGAATTACTAATCAATTGTACTAGCCAAAATGTAGAAATGATTCCTCGTTGATGGATTACGTTCGGACCCCTCTTCTGTCCCATCCCTCCACAGTTCATGCTGCGTGAGTTTGAGACCCGCCGGCCCCAGTTCGACCAACTCACCCAGGCGGCCGAGGGCATCCTTTCCCCGTCTGGCGGCGACTCCTCCCCACAGGATGCCAAGGACCTAGCGGAGGTCCGGTCCGAGCTGGGCTCTATCTCGCAGCAGTGGGACGACCTTACTCAACGTCTGTCCCAGCGCTCGGAGCACATCGAGCAGGCCCAGGGCACCAGCGAGCGTTACCAGGCCCTGCTGAAGGACCTCTCGGTCAGCGTGGGGTTGCTAGGCGAGCGGCTGGACAGCCAGGCCTCGCTCAGTGCCCAGCCCGAGGCCCTGAAACGGCGTCTGCAGGAGACTGGTGAGATCCGCTCTGAGCTGGAGCAGAGGAGAGAGGAGCTGGGCGAGGCAGAGAAGCTGTGTGGCGAGCTGAGCATCATCGTGGTTGAACCTTACCTGAGAGACGAGCTAAAGAAGAGGCTAGAGAGCGTGAGTGACCCGCTGAGGAGCCTGGAGGAGAGGGCCGGTGAGTCGGTTTTGTCTATGGTGTTAATCTTAATTATGTTTGTATGAATCTCTGTTGGCTTCAGTAGTATTTGTATATGGAAGTGAAGGGCATGTTTTTGGCTTTTGGGGGGGTTTTGGTCTCAATCCAGCGCTATAACCTCTCTGACTTAAATAGCTGCTTCATCTGGTTGAATGTTCTTCAGCAAAACATCTGTAAATGAATAGCATTAAAATCCTCTGTCCTCTCGCTTTGCCTCAGCGGACGGTCTATCTCAGCTCCAAGCCGCTCTCTCCAGCACCCAGCAGTTCCAGCAGATGTTCAAGGAGCTGCGGAACTGGCTGGACAACCAGGGTGGTCAAAGAGACTCTACCGCCGACTCCCTCCCCTGCCAGCCCGAGGCTATCCGGACCCTGCTTGTCCAGCAAGAAGAGCTTCATCGCGGGGTGGCCAGCCAACGTGGCCCCTACGAGCTCATCCAGGCCGAGGGGGCCTCCCTGCTTGCCTCGCTACCCGCCGGAGGCGAAGAGCGATCAGCCTTACAGACCCGGCTCGCCACCCTACGCCGGGACTGGGATGAGCTCAACCTGTGCATTGCGGAAAGCCAGAACCGGCTGAAATCCGCCCTGACTAAGGCCGAGAATTACCAGCAGCACAGTGCCGAGCTCACGCCCTGGGTGGCGGAGTGTGAGGAGCGGGAGGCTGACATCCAGCCCTCGCTAGACCCTGCGGCCCTGGATGAGGCCTTGCAGAAGGCCAGGCAGCTGGGGTTGGACCTAGAGCGCCGTCGCCCCGTCCTGGAGGCTTTAAACACTGCGGCCGACCAACTCCTGGAACACTGCCTCGTCGGAGAGGAAGACGTACGCGACGAAAAAGCCCAACTCAATCGTAGAGTCGACAGGCTGACAGAAAACCTCCAAAACCGTGTTTCCCAACTGGAAGAGCTAACGGGTCGACTTAAAGAGTTCGAAGACGGGCGTCAGGCGGTAGAGAGGAGGCTGGAGGCGGCACGGCATCAGATCGAGGTGCAGGAGGCGCTGGGCCCACAGGCGTGCAGCAACAAGAGCTTGGAGCGGCTGAGGAGCCAGCAGGAGACACTGCACTCGCTGCAGCCACAGGTGGCCTACCTGAGGGATCTGGCCCAGGGGCTGGTGCAGGACGCACCCTGCACAGCAGGGGGCAGCGGAGAGGGACGACAGAGGCTGGAGCAGCAGGCCCGAGACACGGACAGAGAATTTGGGGACGTCAGCGAAAAGGTGAGAAGATGTGTGAGGAATTTAGCATACACTGTATTTCATATATAAACAGTATAAATATTTCATAGACACTCCGATGGATGAAAGTGGCCTGCGTTCTGTTCAATAGGAGAATGTCCCAAAGTGTAGTTTCCGAAAATATAAAACACTCAAATACAATAGGGGGTGTCTCAATACTCTTCAACAGCCTTTTCTCTTTTCAAACCGTTTGTTTGGCTTTGTTGGACTAATCAGTTTCACTCTTCCTTTACAATTACATTAGTGGACAAATGAGGAAAGGAGACAAGGAAAGGAAGCCATTTATGAGTGTTGTAACACAGCCAATCTGTTCACCCTGGAGTGTGGCTGATACAAAGGAGCCAGTTTTAGCAGCGGTCATTGTGTGCGAGGGTGTCAGAGCGTGTGTGTATGTGTGAGTTGAAAGAGAACAGAATGTCTTTTAGCTGACAGAGGAGTTCAAGTATTACGAGTCCCAGTGTTCTTATATGGTCATTGTACAGATGGAACACTTCAGACCATTTAATCACTATACTAGTCAAGAGCATTGTACTGTATAATGATATGTAAAGTTCCCAAATGTGCCATATATAGTTACTTACAGACTGATTTTCACTTACAAAGCAATATGGTATTTAATCAGATACATGGTCCGAAGATATTACATTTCACCATTATTGATTTAGATCATTTTGTCTCTTATCTCTCTTGCTAATTAGAAAAAGTGAGTCATCAAAACACAGATAACATTAACTAGCTACATGAATCAGCATTTTATTTGTCCCTGTATTTATATCATACCATTATATCAGCAAGGCACCATGCCACTTCCAACTTGCTAACATTATTAACTCAATCTCTGTCCTTCCCCCCCCTCTCTAGATTGAACAGTGCTGTTCCACCCTGGAGTCCCGTCTCCAGGGCGTCGGCGAGGTCCAGTCCTCGGTGCGCGACCTCTTCTCTCACCTGGCCGACCTGGACGACGAGCTGGACTCGCTGAGCCCTGTGGGGCGCGACGCCGACTCGCTCGCCTCGCAGGCAGATGCCGTCCACGCCTTCCTAGCTCGCCTGGCTGCGTTGAGGTTGGAGCTTGAAGGTCACGGAGGCGACTGCACCACCATGCTCCGGCGAGAGGGGTCGTCTCCCGATCTCCTCGCCCTGAAGAGAGAGACGGAGGCCCTGAGCCGCCAGGCTGGGAAGCTGGCCGAAAGGGGCCAGGCCAGACTGGGCCAGATCGAGGCGGCTGCCGAGAAGGTGGGAGAGTTCTACGCCCAGGTGTCGGAGCTGCAAGGGCTGCTGGGACGGGCAGAGGAGGGGCTGAACGCGCAGGGCGTGGTGGGGACAGAGGTGGAGACCATCAAGCAGCAGCTGCACGAGTTCAAGGTAAGAACGAGTTTGATGTTTATGGTTCTGAGTGTGCGCTACTACTGTCATAGAAATGGAATGACTAGAATGGACATTCCCCGTTCACGTCAACGTTCCGTGATGGGTGGGCCGGTGGCCATATTGAGTTTACCCAGGCCTGGAAGTAATTATCTTTCTATGGCTACTCTATTGTAATATGTTTTTGTATTGTCTTGTGCTATTTTTCTCTGATAAGTTTTTGACTACCGTGTAATATCTTTGGGCATTATGTCTTCAGAGGACGGTAAGTTGGATAGAGACAGCTATGGTTATACTGTAGTATAGCCTCCTAGAAGTGTGCTTGGCATGTGTTTTTGGTGCCAGCATCAATGAACAGCCTTCTGAATTTTTGTTTGATTCTTCAGAGAATGGAAAACTACGTTTCTAACCACAACTCCAGTATTATCTAGCCACAAGCCACCATTTGGGAAACATTGCATTAAGGACTTATTAGATATTAGAACCAGCTTTTAGAACTAGTCTGGGTATTGTGAAGCTACAGTTATTCTATATTCAGCTTATATTGTGCATAGAATTATAACTGACATTGTATATGTTATTGCATAGTTGTTGCTCTCTCTGGCGGACATTTTGTTAGAACCTCTCAGCTGGTGCTTGACTCGTAAAAGTATTAGTGTGTCTTATTGAAATAAGCAATTGACTAACACAGATCCTTTTGAAAGCCTTTAGTTACATAAGAGTCATTTCTTAGGAGAGTTCTCAGAGGAAAGTACTTGACCCGTCTTGGTTGTTGAACTTTGTGTATTAAGCCTCATCTTCTAGCGCAGATGCTTTGAGTTCTTGTCTCTCTCTCCCGCTCTCTGTCTGCGGGACTCTGTCTACAGCATGAAGTATGTGTACTGTGGCCTCCTGTCTTCTACAAATCATCTCCTGCTTCAACTTTGCCGTTGCACTACTTTGCTTCCCTTCATGCTCTTGTATTATCACTGGGTCAAACAGGACTTTGGTTCGGGTGACAAGTTAATTAATCCGCTCCTACTGTGGGCTGTGTGGACGGTGTTGTGATGGAGTGTGACCCCTCTCCTAACTCGAGTCTTTACTCTGGCTCCCAGCTGCACCACCTTTCAAGTGTCTGACGCACTTCTTCGCCCATGCTGAGTCACTCCTGTCTAAAACGTTGTTATAACATTCCCTCAACATTCCATCAACCCCCCCCCACCCTTCCGACCCCATACCACGCCGGCGCCAGCCCTTGGAACTAGTTAGGGCCTGTCACCGCGGTGATGGACGCCGGGCTAAATTTTATACCAGAGCGAATCGCATACCATTTATTATTTTTTTTAATTCAAGCTGTCCTCCTCACCGTCTAGGAGAGATCCTAGGCTAGCTAACCCAGCCAACAAGAATTAGCGTACTCCCTCCCCTCAGTAGGAATGTACTGTAGAACATTCCATACGAATTAACCATAGGAATTTGCTGTGTCGTGCTGAATAGTAATACAGTGAAGGGGCCTCTCCATTGTACTACCACTTTCCGTTGGTTTCCATTCATTGTGAAATGTTAAATGAGATTTCATGAGTACTGTTCGACACAGACAGTTCATTCTGGCTGAGGCCATTACTATCAATGATATGTTTTTTCCTGTGCTTTATGTCACATCCTCTGCACTAGAAGTACTGGTACGCAAGTAAGTTTGCATCACCTCCCTCCCTATCTGTTTATTGACTAGTTACAGTAGCTCCCTAAGATGGAGACATTTTTAGGTAGATTAGGTTAATGATTGGTTATATTGTCGTTATATCATATACAAATTAATCAAATAAAATGTAGGATAAGCCATATTTGTATCTGATTGGAGGTGTGTTGCTAGACTTAGTGGACAGTGGTTTCTGATTGGAGGTGTGTTGCTAGACTTAGTGGACAGTGGTTTCTGATTGGAGGTGTGTTGCTAGACTTAGTGGACAGTGGTTTCTGATTGGAGGTGTGTTGCTAGACTTAGTGGACAGTGGTTTCTGTTTGGAGGTGTGTTGCTAGACTTAGTGGACAGTGGTTTCTGATTGGAGGTGTGTTGCTAGACTTAGTGGACAGTGGTTTCTGATTGGTTCAGACAGGTTTTTCTTTTCTCTCTTGGAGTGTCCTTTCTCCTCTTTCTTCCTCCCTGTCCGGTCTCTTATTCTGTACTCTCTTGATTTATAGACACTAATAATATTGTGGTTGGCCACTACTACTATTCTCTCTCTCTCTCTCTCTCTCTCTCTCTCTCTCTCTCTCTCTCTCTCTCTCTCTCTCTCTTCCTCTCTCTCTTCCTCTCTCTCTTCCTCTCTCTCTTCCTCTCTCTCTTCCCCCCAAGCTGGATGGATCTGTGGCAGAAGACAGAGCAGATAGAGGTGGAGAGAGAAAGAGGGAGAGCTGTGAGTAGCTGAGGGAGAGAGAGATTGATAGGAAAATTAATGGAATGAGTGTAGTGTAGACACAAGCTGGGCGTTGGGGGGGGTAGAGAAAGAGAGATAGAAAGAGGGGGAGGGAGGTAGAAAAAGAGAGAGAGGCAGACTGGGACGAGCAAGACTTCCCTTTCCCTAAGATCCTCTTTAGTTCACTCAGGGAGCCCACTTGCCCCATTTCACCCCTCTCTCTTCTGCTTTTCTCCCTCTCTCATCCCCTCCCTCCCTCTACGTGCCCCTCTCAACCCTTCCCTCCCTCTACGTGCCCCTCTCATCCCCTCCCTCCCTCTACGTGCCCCTCTCAACCCTTCCCTCCCTCTACGTGCCCCTCTCATCCCCTCCCTCCCTCTACGTGCCCCTCTCATCCCCTCCCTCCCTCTACGTGCCCCTCTCAACCCTTCCCTCCCTCTACGTGCCCCTGTCCTCTATGGGCTGTAATGGATCCCGCCCAGGTCATTTCAAATCTAAACAGACCCCAGTTTAGAAAGAAGAAAACAACCTACCCAATCCACAGGGATGATGTCATCATGTCTGAGATTAGTGTGTGTGTGTGTGTGTGTGTGTGTGTGTGTGTCAGATTAGTGAAGTCGTATTGTTGAACTATTGAACATTGAGTCATTAAGTGAGGGAGGGAGAGGAAGGATAGAGAGATGTTTTAAATGGCCTGTGGCATTACCAGTCTCTCTCTCTACATGTGGCATTACCAGTCTCTCTCTCTACATGTGGCATTACCAGTCTCTCTCTCTACATGTGGCATTACCAGTCTCTCTCTCTACATGTGGCATTACCAGTCTCTCTCTCTACATGTGGCATTACCAGTCTCTCTCTCTACATGTGGCATTACCAGTCTCTCTCTCTACATGTGGCATTACCAGTCTCTCTCTCTACATGTGGCATTACCAGTCTCTCTCTCTACATGTGGCATTACCAGTCTCTCTCTCTACATGTGGCATTACCAGTCTCTCTCTCTACATGTGGCATTACCAGTCTCTCTCTCTACATGTGGCATTACCAGTCTCTCTCTCTACATGTGGCATTACCAGTCTCTCTCTCTACATGTGGCATTACCAGTCTCTCTCTGTACATGTGGCATTACCAGTCTCTCTCTGTACATGTGGCATTACCAGTCTCTCTCTGTACATGTGGCATTACCAGTCTCTCTCCGTACATGTGGCATTACCAGTCTCTCTCCGTACATGTGGCATTACCAGTCTCTCTCCGTACATGTGGCATTACCAGTCTCTCTCCGTACATGTGGCATTACCAGTCTCTCTCCGTACATGTGGCATTACCAGTCTCTCTCCGTACATGTGGCATTACCAGTCTCTCTCCGTACATGTGGCATTACCAGTCTCTCTCCGTACATGTGGCATTACCAGTCTCTCTCCGTACATGTGGCATTACCAGTCTCTCTCCGTACATGTGGCATTACCAGTCTCTCTCCGTACATGTGGCATTACCAGTCTCTCTCCGTACATGTGGCATTACCAGTCTCTCTCCGTACATGTGGCATTACCAGTCTCTCTCTGTACATGTGGCATTACCAGTCTCTCTCCGTACATGTGGCGTCTTGGCCGTGTTCGGGCAAGTCAGATTGTTTATCATGTATTTATAGACCGCCATACTATCTGCAGATGTGCTCCTTTGTGATCAGCAGAATTCCTGTGTGTGTGTGTGCGTGTGTCTCGGGAGGATGTGTATGGAGGGTGGGGAGACAGCTGAGATTCCGTACACGCCCCCGAAAAAGGCTGGAATTAGAAACACACACACACACACACACACACTCCAGGGTGGGGCTCTACTGTATGTCCCCTAGCCCCAGAGCAGCTGACATAGTCTATGGAGTGGGACGGATGAGTTGAGGGGTGTTGTGAAGCTTGTGAAGTCCTCCGCTACAAAATGGCTACTGGGTGGTTTTGAAAAGGGGTTTGGGACTTTCCTATTGGTTCAGTGCAACAGGCAAGCTCATAAGTATTTCCAATGTTTTAGAATAGTATTTGAACCCAGGTGTGAAAGAGACGTCCCTCCATATGGTCTGTGAGTCTGATCTCTCCCTCCACCCTCCAACCAAATCCTCAGAGACATGCAGTAAGGGATACTGGGGTAGTCTTGCTTATTAGGGATTATGATGTAGCTGATGTAACTCTATGTAGCTGATGTGATCTAGGATCAGCTTACAACTCCCTCAATTCTTGTTACTCAACCCTCACTTAATCATTAGGGGAGGGGAGGAACCCCAAAGTGAAATTGTTTCTCTTTTGTTCCCCAAAGATTCTTTGTTAGATGGTTTACATTGAAAGCGACCTGACTTACTGTTATATGATGTCATGTTGATTTAGGTGTTCCAGTATGGTTACATATAGTTACTATACTCGTTTATCAGCCCAATTTTGGGGGTCTACACTTTGTTTATTTATTTACCTCATTTTGTTCTTGAGCGCTTTGGTTCATTTTTCATATGTGTTTATTTTCTGTGCTTGGGGGTTGATTGGATCAGGCTAACACAATTCTCACTAATCATATGAGCTGATCTTCAAATTGACCCTTCCTGTAAACTGCTGACTGTCTGACAACACACTCTGTGTGGTGTGTGGTGTGTGTGTGTTACATCTTCCTTTTACTCTCCCTGCTCTCAGGGTCCCGTATCGTCTCAGCTGTTGTGAATTAGACGGGCGTGCCACAGCACATCTCCCCTCGTCGTCACCGTCCTCTGTTTACAGACCAACCATAACAAACACACTGCTTCTTTACATAAACTGCACAACTACGATAATGTCAACTTAAGAAGCCCATTAATAAACGTAGAAGGAGAGGGAGTGTGTTTGTTTGTGTGTGTGTGTGTGTCTATTATTTACTTAGAAACAAAAGAAAATATGACATACATGACTTTAGTAAAAGAATCTGCAACATCTAAAAGTATTGTACCGGCAGTGTTAATTTGATTGACAAGCCTGTTATTCGCTATATGTACTGCACCGTGGCAGCATGGTTGAAGCTGCCAGGTGGTTTTCCATGCTTCTCTTTGTGTCTGGGTGGGAGGGCTGAAAGAACAATAGCCACATTGAGCCGCTCAGGTTAAACTAGTTACCTGAGCGGTTAATAATAAAACTGAGACGGAGAGGGAGAGCACTTCCTCGCTGCCTGGATACGAGTGGGAGAAAGGGAATGGAGGCAGCAGAGGGGAGGAAAGGAGGAATGGGGGAGGGGAGGGAGAGGGGTGGGGGAGGGGAGGGAGAAAGGGGAAAAAGTCACGGAGAGAGAATTTCATAAAATTACTTGTTAAAAAATAAGAGATATGGAGGGATGGATGAGACATGGATTGAGTTATGTTGACAGAAAGGGAAGAGGGAATGAGGGGGCACTCTTTAATTTCTACAGAAGTACTCTTGTGAGCAAACCAGCCACAGCAAAGTCAATACTGTCAGTATCCTGTGCATATGCACCTGCGTATATCACCAAACAGCTCTACTGACTTTGCAGAGACAGTCATAGGCCTACATTATTATATAAAGTCTAGAGAGCTACAGTATGGCATTTTGGCTGAGGGCTAAACATTAATGGATTCCCTTGCGTCCCCAATGTGTTTAGCTCACTGGGGGATTTTGGGGCCTGCTCTCCCCTCCCTCTTCCTGTCTGAGTCAGAACTGTGACTCCTTAACCAGCCGTGACAGGCCAAATGAACGAGGGATGAATGACAATTTAGAGGAGAGGAGTGGGGGATGGACAGAGAATGCAAGAGGGGTCAGGGATGGAATGCTAAAATTATCAAATCCGACACGCTCAAAATGGAGATGGCAGAGAGGGTGTTTAAAAAAAGATTGATATCTTTCCTGTGCATCGCTTGTGTGTTTTTCTTTCTATCCGTCCCTTGCTCATTTCCCTTCTCAGGGCTTTCCATCTCTCCTGGTAGCTGGTCTACATGTGAGCGGGGTTTGATTTGGAGTGTGTTGGGGGGGGATATTGTACGTCGCGCAAGACTGAGGAAGCTTGGGGGTGGCAGAGAGGCTGAGCAGAGGAGGGACAAACCCCTTTTGTTTCGATAAAGACGTTTGCCTTGGATGCAGCAATGACAGCTGCACCACAACTGACAGAGAGTGAGTGAGTGAGGGAGTGAGAGAAGAGGGGGGTGAGGGAGAGTTAAAAAGAAAGAGTTGAGTATTTAGCGTGTTTGACATGCAGGCCACGGGCAACAGTTAGACGACAGGGGGGGGAGATGGAGCGAGAACTCCCTTCCCCCTATCAAGTGGAGAATGTGTGTGGACTGAAGAGCGACAGAGCGAGCGAGGGAGAGAGAGAAAGCAGGCGTGCGTTAGTTGCGTTCACATCGGCTGCTGTCTGCCTTTATTCAAACAGTTAGACCAACTGAAAAAGGGAAGGGAGGATAAGAGAGAAGAATGAGTGGAGGAGGAAGAACTGCACCACAACTGGCACTATATCAGGGATACAAGGACAGAACACAAGAAGGAAAACAAACTTAGTTAAAATCAATGATTTATATATACACTAGATGACTGATAGGGGCGCTGTGTTGAAGCCACCGTGCCACCATCTTGGAACTCCCCCACCATTGTAAAACATGTTTTGGGGGCTATAGAAATCAAATTGTTTATGTTTACATTCGTTTTTGACACATTTATTCTATTACGGACACCTTCATGCATACTTTAAAATGATATGTTGTGAGCTAAACAAACAAACAAAAAATCCGTAAAGTCACTTTTTGGGGGGGATTAATTAATTCTACTGCCCCCACTACAACAAAAAAATACTTAAATACCAAAACCACTCTTTCCTATAATTTACAGTGTTACATAACACTATGTGAGAACAATGTTTTTTGTGAAAAAATGTTTCATTTTTTTCATTGTGATAAGATTGGTAGCAACGTGAAAATCGTTGTGAAAACTGTTGCAGCTCAAGTCGACTGCAAAATCCACAATGCAATGCTCTCTCAATGGGCTGGCTGGCTAGCTAGCTAGTTATCTAAATAGCAAATGTAGCTACACACAATACCAAAGTCAAAGTGAAGTAGCTATTTATTTATTTTAAGGGTAGATCAGCTTAAATATTGCAGATACACATGACATAACCCAGGGAATCGATAGAACATAACTCAGAGACGCACAAAACAATATAACATTCAAAACTGGTGAATTTTTACATTAAATACATAATAAGACATTTTGAACTTGAAACATTTAATTTAAATACTCTAGAGTACTGTTCATTCCTATGGACGACTGTTCATTTCTATGGGGAGTGCCAATATTGCCAACTGGTGGCTTCAAAGCCTCTTAATGGCCAATGCATAGCATCAGCAATCCAGGGTTTATATACATCATTGGTTAAAATACTCCACTTTTGTCTGATGCCAGGGTTTGCTTTCATGCTTACTGGATTCCCCCGACTGTGTCTCCATAGATTTTTTTGTGTGGCATCCTGAGGCCCCCTTTTCTGAAACCCCTTACCCCTTTTGCCTCCCCCTTCACACATACTCCTCTCCTGGCTGGATTGGGTTACACCAGAGGATAATCCAATCCATATTGTTTTACACTGTTGCCACTACACTGGAGAACAGTAACTGGCTACCTGGAAAAAACGAGGGGGAGAGCAGGATAGACAGAGGTTCTACTTCCTTGTATGCATATAGGCTGTTTGTTTTGGAAAATGGAGAAGCCGTTATTGATTCATGGTTTGCTAGCAGTTCCCCCTCCCTCAATCACCCCCCTTTCTCTCCTCCATCCATCCCGCCCGCTTTCTTTCTCTCTCTCTCTCTCACTGTTTCTCTGTATCATTTCCTTCTCTGCGGACAGTGTTTTTGTGCTCTGAGGGGGGAGGTGATTTTGCCCAGGAGATTCAGTTCTGGATTACAAAGCATTGATGAATGTTGCAGTCTCACACTACTAGCGTCTCTTTCACTCCTCCTGAGCTTGTGGCTGGCTGTGAACACTGAGAAATAGTGCAAGTCTGCCTAGCAACAACCCCCCTCACCTGTGTTAGTCTTTTAATGTCATTCTCAGTCTATTTATCCGTTCATTTTGAAAGATGATTTGCAGAGTGCTTAGCGTGGGATAATCTTTTCCTGTTATCCCAATATTTTTTTTTAAACAAGCAAAATCCTCCCTGTCCACAACTCTGTCTCTCCTCCCCCTCTCTCTTTGGCTCCACGCCCCCCTCCCTCCTCCCTCCCTCTCTCCCAGTCTGTAGCTCACTCCACCACCCCTCTTGCAGGGTTTCTTTCGGGAGAGGAAACCAGCATAATTGGAGCACTTCCTGTGTTTTAATACCAGAGCAGGAAACAGAACAAACGGAGCTGGATTCAAACAAAAACAGTGAGAAAGGGAGAGTGAGAGAGCCAGAGAAGGGGGAGTGACAGAGTGGGGAGATTTTTTTTTTGGCAGCTGCAAACCATTTCAGTCTGAGCGACAGAAAGAAAGAAAGTGAGAGAGCCTGCATGCAGAAAACCGAGGAAGAAGAAGAACTGGGATTGCGAGCCTCCTTGTTTCTCTCATCTAAAGAGCCTCTAAAAGAGAGAGAAGTGGAGAGAGAGAAAGTAGAGTGTGTCCGGGGATTGTCTGGGAGAGGGAGAACGCCTGCAAGGCAGTGTCAGAGGCAGCGCTTAGACTTAGGCTCGGACTGTCTGGGTCTCTGCCCTCTGGATACAGTGCCACGACTCACAGCAGCTCTGCCCGGCTGGACGGGGCTCAACCCCCCCCCCCCCAACCCCCCTAACGAACCCTCTCACCCCCTCCCGGATTCAGCCTCCGCTCTGGATTTACTGTCTTTTCTTCCCTGGAGCTGTGGATGAGCAGCGCGATGGGAAGAGGGAGATGATAGACGGGTGTCTAGTCTACGCTAGGAAAAAGGATCTGGATCTCTTTGTTCTGTTTTTGAATTGCAAGACTGGCTTGTGCGGAGTGGAGGGTGATGGGATTGACTTTTTCTCGCTGATGATGATGATGAGGAGGATAATGATGATGATGATGATGATGTCAACAAGAGGGACGAAGGCGCATACCAGGCACAGAGCGGGGCACGGCCTCCAGACACACACCACTCATGCTTTGTGATGGGAATGAAAGCGAGGAATAAGAAAGGAAATAAATATTGACTGTCTGCTCACAGGACCAAAGCAGGCTATGAGTGACTGCTCGGTTACTTTGTCTGAGATTTTGTTTAGTTTTGCTGTGGTTGTTTTGATTCCTTCAAAACTTGGACTAAGACTGAAAAAGAGCAACATTGGAACTCAGTTTTTCGCCCACGCATAACCTCTTTTTATATCAGGGAGTAGTGGATTTCTCACCTTTTTTAAAGGCGACTTTAGTCACGTCTTTGGCTTCTTTCCACCGAGACAGTTAAAGTTGCTCAACCCTTCTCTGTTGCTTATCCTGTTGTGGCAGAGAGAGGGGAGCAGAAAGGAAGAAACTGCTGTGCCAACAAGGGGAGATTGGGAAATGAGTCTAGAGTTGAACGACTGTGTGTGTGAGGTGGAGTTAACATTAAAAAAACGGAACAAAAGGATGTTGTCTCCTCTGCACTCTGGACTTTGAACGTCTTCCTGAAAACCTTCCAAAAAAGCAGTGCTGATTTTTAATATGCTGCTGAAGGAGAGAAGCATCTGCAGGCAGGATACTCACTCACTAATGCCCCCCTGCATTTCAGATAGCGCTGGGATATGCTGATGCACTGCTATTGAAGTGACATTGTAACATTCAGAACTATGGACTAGTACTGTGGATTGCAAACCTTTTGAGATTTTGGTCATTAAAGCCCATTAATGTTTGGGATTGTGGATTGGACCGGGAACGGTTGATTTCCAACCCACCCATTGAGGTATTTTTCCCATTGTTTTCTGTGGAATACTTATTGACTCCGTCCCAAAGGGGGCCAGCCTGCCCCTATAAAGGACCACTGCAGGGCATCAGGGGGATCTCCCCCAGGGGCAGCTGAGGGATGGGGAAGCCCCTGAGCCGGCCGGATTGCCTGAGGAAAAACCCCCGATGCCTGGGGAAGGGGGACGAGGATGAGGCCTACATTGAGGACTGCTATGTCCCCCAGCGCTCAATCTATGATACCATGCGCATCAATGAGCAGATTGACCAGGGCTCCTCCAAGCTCAGCCAGCCCTCGCGCAGCACCCTGGGCTCGGGTGGCGGTGGAGAGTGCAGCACCCTCTCCAGCAACGGCACCATCGGGGGTGACTTAGGGAGCGTGTTTGTGTCAAGGGGGCACACTGATGCCGGAGTTAAAAGACTGGACGAAAGGGTGATTTTTGACGCCCTCAAGCTAACCGGCGATCCCCAGAGCATGTTGCTACCTGGAAGTGGCGGCGGTTCTGGTTTACCCATCATGCCTCCTGCCTCCTGTGGGGCAGCTGCAGTAAAAAGGCGCCAACAGGGCGGCGATAAGAAAGACAACCCCAATCGTCGCTCCTGGAAGGCGTTTATGCCCCCCAGTTACCCAGAGTTTGCAGAGAGGCTTGAGTTTACTCCTGGGGAAAGTGCTGAGAAGCGTCTGTCTGGTCCGGGGATTACACTTTCTCTACTGCCGCCACCAACCCCCACCTCCACACCCCCCTTACCTCCTTACTCGCCTTCCACTTTGTCGTCCGGGGTTCCTCACACTCCTCCGGTCTCATGCTCCCCTTCGTTGACGCCGACAGTGAGTCCCATTCCCCCGCTCAAACAGCACCCTGTTAGCAAGCAAAAACAACTTCACCCCCTGCTCCAAAAACAACACAAGCAAACACGTGCACTACCCTCCCCTTCAAAAGAACAGCCATCTGTGCAGTTACCTGCCCAACCCCACCAGGGCTCTGTGAGCACCCCACAGCAGAGTCCCAGTGCTACCACACAGCTGGACAGAAAAAGAGACAAGCATCATAGGTGGCCGGCTGTATCTCCCAAAGCTGGTATCAAAAGAATTCCAGAGGAGAGCCCAGAAGCGGCCAAGGCTTCTGACTCTGAAAGAGAGACGGACTCTCCTCTCCTAGAAAAAGACTTGGACAACGCCCCTCTCCTACCTCAGTTGGCCCCACCGAAACCTGTGTTTTACCCCCCGACCAAAGCACGCACCTGGCCCCGCTGCATGAGAGGGGGCAAGAGGTCCCACGGGGGCATGCGCCACCACTTCCCTGTTCTGCCGCCCCTTCCCCCCTTACTGAGAGAGGACAGTGACCTGGATGATGAGTCATTCTACCTACTGGACCCTCCCTCACCTTTTCTCCAGGAAGAGGAGGAGCTGGCCCATGGAGGGCTGCCTATATCCCCCTGCCTCAGCCAGGAGGGGGGTGAGGAGGGACTCCTGGGCTGGGCTCCCCCTAATAGTGAACTCTGGCAGCGAACCGCCTCTGAGCTCAAATTTGAGGAGGATGAACGTAGGATCTTACAGGAGCTGGATGAGGATGAGAAGGAAGAAGTGGACATGGAGAAGGAAGGGACAAGAGAGGGGCAAAAACTGAAGGAGGTGGAGGAGGAAGGGACAAGAGAGGGGGAAGAAGTGGAGGATAAGAAAAGAGAAATGGAAGAAGAGGAGGAGAGGGCTAAGAGAGAGGAGAGGGAGTGGAAGCTGGAGATAATTGACCAATGTTGGGAGGGGGACTCTAGAGAGAGCTGGGAACTCCAACAATCAGGGTCTTCAGGACATTGGCCCCTTCTGACCCCTCCAACAGGTTTTGGGGGGCCTGGGGCCCCCAGTACCTCCCCCTGCCCCAGCTCAGCGGCCAGCTCAGATGACCTTTTCCTAGAGCTGGAGAGACAATGTTTAGAGGACGAGGGAGGGGAGAGCTCTGTGGACCCTGAATCTAGTGAGCCAACAGACCCCTACACCCTAGCCAGTGTAGAGGAGGAAGAAGAAGAAGAAGAGGAGGAGGAATTGGAGCAAGAGGAAGCCACTTATGCCTGTATATATTTTGTGGAAACTCTCCCTATGGATATAGATCATAGCACAGAGACTGATTGCACTGAGCCCCGGTTGAAACACACCAACACAGTTTCACCTCCTGAACACATGGACCAAGCCCAACCACAGACTACTGAACACACTGACCTGGAGAAAGCACAACCCTGTTATGAACTCGATCAGGTTCTCATTGAATATGAACAATATGATATTGATGAAGAAAAGCAAGGTGCAATTGATTATGAAGGTGAAGAAGAGCAGAGTTGTACCGAGACTACTGAGATAGACTCTGTCTGTGGACCACTCCCTGTGTCGGACTCCAGCGGGGTCCACATGTCCCAGCCAGACAGAAACGCTTTGTCCGACACCACCCAGAACGACTGTGAACACGAGCCGCTTGCTGAGCCCGAGTGGGACCTGGACAGCGGGGCGTCATCAGATCATGACGTAGAGGAAGTGGGCGAGGAAACCGGTTTGTGCCTCCAGACAGCCTCCCCACCTCCTCCCTCCCCCAGTCCACAGAACCCTTATGCCGAGGAGGAGGAGGAGGAGGAGGAGGAGGACCCAGACTGGAGTGCATGTGAGCAACCTGAGCCTAGTTGGGATAGTGAGGAGGCTAGCGTGGACCAGTCCCTTGGGTCGACCCACACAGATGGAGAAATGGGGGTTACTGCTGCAGAGGATGTTGATGTACAAACATCCTGTCAAGAAGAGCTCTTCTCCTCAGAGATGAGTGACGTTGCCAAGGAGACACCCTCTGACACTGAGAGTATGACACTTCCGTCATCAGAGACTCATGACTGCTCTGTCCCCGCAGATGAGGTTTCTTCTCTGGACATGTCTGGGCAAGACGTGGACCAGAGGTCCAAAAGCACCCCCAAAGCTTTCGCTGACTCTCTCCCCTGTATACACTCCCCTGCCCAACAAATAGACTCTGCCCCTCCTTCACCCTTACCACTGTCCCCTGTCAAGCACGAGCCAAGAGGGGCAGGGCTGGACAGCAAAGACTCGGATGCCTTTGTGGCCACCGACAGTTTTGTTTACCTGGCGGTGTCTGTGCCACCCCCGTTCCTTCAGGACCGCTCCCCTTCCCCGCTGGAGTCCTCAACACCCCCCAGCCCCGTCCCCAAACCCTGCCTTGAGCCAGACGAGGGGGCCTTCCTTTGCTCCGACAGCTTTGTTTACTTGGCCGCCCCGGAGCGGCTCCTCCAGGTGTCCGAAGGCGGTTCCGCATGCGAGGACACACAGGAGCTGGACTATGGAGACTCGTACTCTGAGGGTACCCAGTCAGGTGTGGACTTCGTCCTTGGATCTATGACCGGGGACAGTGACTGGGAGTCTGATGTTTCGGCCTTGGACCCCCCTTGCGCCAACAGGGAGTGGGAGGAGCTGGAATCTGGCTTACTCCAGGGGCTTTTCAGGGAGGGCCAGTTGGAGGACCAGAGGCCCCCAAGGGCCACAACAGATGCTGAAGGGTCAGACTGTGAGACCCCCTCAGGGACAGAGACCACAGGGCAGGGAGGAGCACCCTCACCCTGCCCCGACATAGAGACCCAGGCTGAGGTATAACTGTTTTCCATCCATCTTTAATTGAATTGAATAATCAATGGTCATGGTCAAGATCCAGTCAGACAGACAGAAACTGACACTGCTGGTCCGTGTTTCGGTCAGTGGGTCAGTCTCTCAGCATGGTAGGATACATTTCAGGGTATAGTGGACTTTGAATGTACTTGGTACAGTGTCTCAAGTTCTCTGTCTAAACCCCTCTTCTCAGCACTCTCCTCTTGTCTTAATTCTCACTGATTGGTCTCAGCATGTTCCTCATATATTCCTTTCAGTATTGCAAATGCATAAGGTTGTTATAAACACGACTTGGTCTGGGGCCACAAATACCTTGTGCTACTGTAGTTGGACTGTAAATGATTACAATATGGTGCACGGGGGTCTGTCCATTTAATGGAAAGTACCTTCAGGATGTCTTTGTGTATAGTTGTGTACGATGGAGCATGTTTGAGAAATGTACTTGAGACATAACGGCGTGTTAGAGAACGGCATGTGCTTGTATTTTGATATATAGTGCACTATTTAAGAGTAACGCATATGAACAGCTATTGTGTTGTTTGCATTGACTCTAAATAGCAGCCAGACTAAACTAAACATTTAGAATGTCTCAATTTGCAGTATGGGTGCCTACATACCTCATGTGTTTGTGTACGTTCACATAGATCACAGGCTTCGAAGTAAGCATAACTTATGTACGAGTTCAGTATTTGAAGGGCCGGTACTTGTGTATGCAGCGAGACTTCTGAATTCTCTGACATTTCCAGACGTTGGTTTTGATTACTTAATTCAATGTAATCAAAACCTATTCATAAGAGAATTTGAATGTATATTTATATGATGTAGCATATGGTTTCATTGAGCAGTTCAGTCTGAATTGGGAAGTTAAACACACAGTCTGCACCTTTTTTACGAACGTTCCGTTGTTTGCCTTTATCAAAGTCTCCCTCTGTTGTGTGACTTGCGGTCCTCTGGTTCTGCGTATCCTCACAGTGTACTTTTCCATTCTCTTCCGACTCCCCCTGTGTTTGTTTGTTTGTGTGTGTGTGGTTCTGTACGTGTGAGTAAATTACGGTAGTATTCGGACAGTATTTGTTTGACTTTACTTACTCTGTCTCTTACGTTCGTCTTTGCACATCTATGCCACCACATACTTCCATTCTGGTATCTCTGTGCTGTTTTTGTGTATTTATGTGTGTATTTGTCCCGAGTGTGTGTGTGTTTGACAGGCTGTCGTGCCTAAACTGGGGCCTGCTCTGCCTCCACACAGTCTCTCTGTCTGGGTTGTCCTTGTCCCTGCCTGCCTGATAGACTTATGATGGACTCCTGGGTCTTATTATTCAATTACTGGCTCCATCAGCTACATACGCTGGTGGCCTGGCCCCGGCCGGCCAGTCATCCTCATCTCATTTAGTGTGTGTGTTTGTGTCTCTGGGCTTCGTCTCATTTGGTTTGTGTGGTTTATGCATAGTCACGGTCTCTCAGAACCCCCCCCCCCCCCTGTCCTGTCAGCCTGGATTTGACTGGAGATGATTACAGTTAGTCTACTGAAGTACAAGGAGGTTTCTGAGGGGAAAATAAAATCACTGTCTGTTGGCAGGGTAGCATTCTCCGAACCATAAAAATCCCTGATGCCTTCCCCGCTCTCTACTCTTTCACCCTGTCTCTCTCTCTCTCTTTCTAGCTCTCTACTCTTCCTCTCTTTCACTCTCCCCTTACCCTCGCACTCGCTCTCTTTCTTTCCCCTCTCCACAGTCTGACAGCAGTGTTCTAGAGATAAGGAAGTGCGAAGTAAACACTAGGGGTCTATGCAGGGAGAGTTGCTGTTGCCAGTAAAACACAAACACTGTACAAAGTTGTCGGGGGGAATATAAGTAGAAGATGAGGGCGTGCCAGGATCTATCTGAGCCGCTGAACTCTCGGCTATGGCCAGTCGCTCCCTCTTCAATGCCAAAGGCCACTTTGGATAGGAAACCAAATAAACAAGAGACCGTAGATTTGTTTTAGCGGCAAGGTTGGTGATACATGTTTTGGAATGGAAATGGCGGCCATTTTGGTGCAAGAGAGCGCACTCTGTGAGGGAACAAAGAGCTGTATGGCTGAACACCTGGTATTACTCAAAGATAAGGCCCTGGTAAAATGATAAGGAGGGATAACTTTGCAGGGCCAATCAGAAGGGCCTTGGTTTCAAGGCATGGCTTAGTATTCTTGCACTCTGAGACAAAGACGGACAGCTGGACGGAGGCTTCGGATACTGAAAGGCTAGAAAGACCGGACAGACAGACGTACAGTTACTGGAAGGAAGGATATACACTGGGGGCCAAAAGTTTGGAATATTACTCACTATTTTTTACATTGTAGAATAAAAGTGAAGACATCAAAACTATGACATAACACATATGGAATCATGTATTAACCAAAAAAAGTGTTAAACAAATCTAAATATATTTTATATTTGAGGTTCTTCAAATAGCCACCTTTGTCTTGATAACAGCTTTGCACACTCTTGGCATTCTCTCAACCAGCTTCACCTGGAATGCTTTTCCATCAGTCTT
Organism: Thymallus thymallus; assembly: GCA_023634145.1. NCBI lineage: Eukaryota > Metazoa > Chordata > Actinopteri > Salmoniformes > Salmonidae > Thymallus > Thymallus thymallus. The sequence goes on from CM042395.1 coordinate 7,282,308, forward strand.
GAAGGAGTTCCCACCTTCACTGCGGTCCGACTCATCCCAAACCATCTAAATTTGGTTGAGGTTGCAACCAAAAATCTCAAATTTGGACAGATTTCCACGGTCTAATGTCCATTGCTCGTGTTTCTTAACCCAAGCAAGTCTCTTCTTCTTATTGATGTCCTTTAGTAGTGGTTTCTTTCAGCAATTCGACCTGATTCACGCAGTCTCCTCTGAACAGTTGATGTTGTGATGTGTCTGTTACTTAAACTCTGTGAAGCATTTATTTGGGCCGCAATCTGTGGCTGGTAACTCTAATGAACTTCTCCTCTGCAGCAGAGGTATTTCTGGGTCTTCCATTCCTGTGGCGGTCCTCATGAAGCAGGTTGAGAGAATGCAAAGAGTGCAAAGCTGTCATCAAGGCAAAGGGTGGCTACTTTAAAGGATCTCAAATATAAAATATATTTTGATTTGTTTAACACTTTTTTTGGTTACTACATGATTCCATATGTGTTATGTCATAGTTTTGATGTCTTCACTTTTATTCTACAATGTAAAAAATAGTGCAAATAAAGAAAAACCCTTGAATTATTAATATTCCAAGCTTTTGGCCCTAGTGTACATAACACAGAAACAGTCTGCTCTTCAATGTCCTGTGATTCCGTTTTGGTAAATGTATTTGATATTTTTTTAATGTAACTTGAGCACGCTGGGAGGTTACACATATGAAGTGTGCGACTCTCTTTGTTTTTATAGATTAGGGCTCAGATCTGGTAACACAGGCATTTTTTATATGATAATGATGGCACTGAAAGACAAGCAGACATCCAGGAAGCACCTGCAAAAGAAGAAAAAGTGAAAGGGAGGGAGGGAGGGAGACAGGTGGAAAAAGGCAGGAAAGGGAGAGAGAGAACAGAGAGGAGTGAGGTTATGGCCACAATGCCCCGAGTTCAATGAGCTTGGTTCCTTTTCAAATGCAATCTATCATCATAAAGGGATATTTCTCTACCACTTTGATGATTGATTGATTCAGCACTGCCCAGTCTGACCATCGTAACCTACTGCAATATTTTAATGGCAGGGCTAAAATAGATCCTCCCTCCCTCCCTCCGAGTTCTACTAAAAAGGAAAACGGGGGGGGGATAAGGTTAGGGACAGAGAGAGGCAGACAGGAAGAGAGTGAGAGGGCAGCGCAAAGGCAGGAAACGAGGGTGGACAGGGAAGTCGGTGACATAAAGGAAAGGGCTGCTAGCCTTGTTCTCGTTGATTTGGATGGAAGGATATTGTATCACTGTAGTTCTCTCAGAAGAGGGGTCAGATATGTCCCATTCTATTTATATTGGTCAATACTCCCACTGCAACTTTCTCACAACTTACGCACGCTATGAAGGTCTATAGTGTGTGTGTGTGTGTGTGTGTGTGTGTGTGTGTGACGTTAGTTCCAGTCTGTAGGTGAATGGAGTTGAATCACAGTGGGGTTTTTTTTTTTTGGTAATTTCTCATGATTAAGGAGGTGATCGTTCCTGAGTGATGCTCTGGACACCAGCAACGAGGACTGCTGCGTCTCTCCTGTACTGCATTAGCTGGTTAACGCCATGCACGCACACACATGGAAACGCACTTTGACTTGACACACAGACTTAGAGCAGCCCTTCACACGTATGCATACAAACACGTACCCGAGTAAACACACACGCTCAGACACACCCTGTTTAAAATGGTAGTTCTACACGTCAGTGTTTAGTGAGTCCTTGTGGTTTTTGGTGTATGTGGAGAGAGATGAAGGGAGGATGGAGACAGTGAGATGTCAGTAGTAGAACGTTTCTCTGATTTAATACTGTTTTCTACTTTTGAGCCAAGTTGTGGAACTGGCTTGAGCCAGACACATTTTCGAAAAAAGAATTTCTCCATCTTAACTGAATTGTGGGTAAAGTGAGAAAGCCAGTGTTGGGTTGTGGTTTGGACCAAGGGGGCGAAAAGGAGATATGTTGAGGTTGGAGGGTGAGTGAAGTGGATAGAGGGGTGGAGGGGAAAATGAGGGGATAGGAGTGAGGGAACTGTGTGTGTGTGTGTGTGTGTGTGTGTGTGTGTGTGTGTGTGTGTGTGTGTGTGTGTGTGTGTGTGTGACTCGTTGAGCCACTGCCATGGTTCAGAGAGTTGTGGAGGAATGAGAAACATCCCAGATATTTTCCAGAGCTCTGGTTTAGTGGAGTTGGCTAGAGAAGGAGGGAGAGAGAGAAGGATGAGAAGAGGTGTCTGGACACAGACACACACACAGACAGACACACACACAGTCCGGGATATGGATAGGGTGGAGTGGGTCATGGCTGACACGCATTGTTGTCGAGGCAGTCAGGCTTCCTGTTGGAAGCAGGGAGGAGGCCCGTCACACAACACAACTGTGACATACAATCCAAGACACATATTGTTGTATTTTAGCGTCCCTGTTCTCTTTCAAACTCCTACACGTCTCCTGCTGTGGAAAAGCAGCACTTTCACACAATATTTACTCCAGATGAGCAGAATCCAATAAAACACTTTAATTATAGAACAAGACCAGAGACAGACCTCCACACAACTGCTTCCAGGTGATTATATGGTATAGAAAAACAATGACTTTAGATGATACTCTAAAGAGGTCTAAACTCTTATTCACTCTTATTCATTTATCATAGAAATCACCCTCCCCGTTGTTCATTCTCACAAACGCAACCGAACTGTTTTGTACTATTTTTCCAGTATAAGGCAAACAATAGTTTGAGGTATTTTTTCGAGAAATCCTTTGTCTTAGTATTCTACGCTCTCGTTTTAATTTAATCAAAATCGAATAAAACTTTATTAGTCGCCTAAACAGATTTGCACGTTATCGCAGGTGCAGTGAAATGCTTGTGTTTTCAGCAGTGCAGTAAAACCTAGCAATAAAATAAAAAAGAATACACAAATAATCATCAAGAAATATCAGACCTTTGTGTGTGTGTGTGTGTGTGTGTGTGTGTGTGTGTGTGTGTGTGTGTGTGTGTGTGTGTGTGTGTGTGTGTATATGTATGTATGTATATATATATATATATATATATATATATATATATACAGTGGGGAGAACAAGTATTTGATACACTGCCAATTTTGCAGGTTTTCCCACTTACAAAGCATGTAGAAGTCTGTAATTTTTATCATAGGTACTCTTCAACTATGAGTGACGGAATCTAAAACAAAAATCCAGAAAATCACATTGTATGATTTTTAAGTAATTAATTTGCATTTTATTGCATGACATAAGTATTTGATACATCAGAAAAGCAGAACTTAATATTTGGTACAGAAACCTTTGTTTGCAATTACAGAGATCATACGTTTCCTGTAGTTCTTGACCAGGTTTGCACACACTGTAGCAGGGATTTTGGCCCACTCCTCCATCCAGATCCTTCAGGTTTCGGGGCTGTCGCTGGGCAATACGGACTTTCAGCTCCCTCCAAAGATTTTCTATTGGGTTCAGATCTGGAGACTGGCTAGGCCACTCCAGGACCTTGAGATGCTTCTTACGGAGCCACGATTAGTTGCCCTGGCTGTGTGTTTCGGGTCGTTGTCATGCTGGAAGACCCAGCCACGACCCATCTTTAATGCTCTTACTGAGGGAAGGAGGTTGTTGGCCAAGATCTCGCGATACGTGGCCCCATCCATCCTCCCCTCAATATGGTGCAGTCGTCCTGTCCCCTTTGCAGAAAAGCATCCCCAAAGAATGATGTTTCTACCTCCATGCTTCACGGTTGGGATGATGTTCTTGGGGTTGTACTCATCCTTCTTCTTCCTCCAAACACGGCGAGTGGAGTTTAGACCAAAAAGCTCTATTTTTGTCTCATCAGACCACATGACCTTCTCCCATTCCTCCTCTGGATCATCCAGATGGTCATTGGCAAACTTCAGACGGGCCTGGACATGCGCTGGCTTGAGCAGGGGGACCTTGCGTGCGCTGCAGGATTTTAATCCATGACGGCGTAGTGTGTTACTAATGGTTTTCTTTGAAACTGTGGTCCCAGCTCTCTTCAGGTCATTGACCAGGTCCTACCGTGTAGTTCTGGGCTGATCCCACACCTTCCTCATGATCATTGATGCACCACGAGGTGAGATCTTGCATGGTGCCCCAGACCGAGGGAGATTGACCGTCATCTTGAACTTCTTCCATTTTCTAATAATTGCGCCAACAGTTGTTGCCTTCTCACCAAGCTGCTTGCCTATTGTCCTGTAGCCCATCCCAGCCTTGTGCAGGTCTACAATTTTATCCCTGATGTCCTTACACAGCTGTTTGATTGAGTGTGTGGAGTCTGTTTGATTGAGTGTGTGGACAGGTGTCTTTTATACAGGTAACGAGTTCAAACAGGTGCAGTTAATACAGGTAATGAGTGGAGAACAGGAGGGCTTCTTAAAGAAAAACAAACAGGTCGGTGAGAGCCGGAATTCTTACTGGTTGGTAGGTGATCAAATACTTATGTCATGCAATAAAATGCAAATAAATTATTTAAAAATCATACAATGTGATTTTCTGGATTTTTGTTTTAGATTCCGTCTCTCACAGTTGAAGTGTACCTATGATAAAAATTACAGACCTTTACATGCTTTGTAAGTAGGAAAACCTGCAAAATTGGCAGTGTATCAAATACTTGTTCTCCCCACTGTATATATATATATATATATATATATATATATATATATATATATATATATATATATATATATAAAATTACTCTATGTACTGTACATAGGGCAGCAGTCTCTAATGTAAGGTGGAAATGATATGGTTCCTAACTAGCCTCTCAGCACTTCATGACAGAAGTGAGTGCTACAGGGAAATAGTAATTTAGTTCAGTTACCTTTTGCTTTCTTGGGTATAGGAACAATGGTGGACATCTTGACGCAAGTGGGGACAACAGACTGGGCTGTGGCGAGATTGAATATGGCCGTAAACACTCCAGCCAGCTGGTCTGCAAATTCTCTAAAGACATTGCTTGAGATGCCGTCTGGGCCAGCAGCCTTGCAAAGGTTAACACGCTTAAATGACTTACTCACGTCGCCAACGGAGAACGAGAACGGATCGATGTCAACAGCTCTACTAGTCCTTCTGTTTATCTTCCAGTCATTCTTCCCACTGTTCTCAGAGTAACTATTTTGTCCCGGCCCCTGGGCTTCCCACTGTTCTCAGAGTAACTCTTTTGTCCCGGCCCCTGGGCTTCCCACTGTTCTCAGAGTAACTCTTTTGTCCCGGCCCCTGTACTTTGCCAGTTCTGGTTTATGTGTGTATTTTCCAGTTCTGGGCTGTAGGCTATGTGTGTGGCCACCTAGGTTTGGCATCTGCACCATTGGGAACCACCATGGCTAATTTCGAGTCCCTGTAATCTCTATACAGCTCTATGGGAAAGCAGCCATTTTACATTTAAGCCCCGTATTTGATTTCAGGCTTTGACTCAGTGGACTTTGGGATGGTTTTCTTTAGCGTTGGACCCCCATTGTCATCATGCCATGTCTCCAGCTCTAGATGATGGCGTGTGTTTGAGTAATGTGGCCAGACAGGCGAAGGGTGTGTTCAGCCACACTTTCTTCCTAGCTCTCTAATCCTTATAATCCCTTTCTCCT